>CM039679.1:156320147-157007647 GCA_022537955.1 Schmidtea mediterranea | reverse complement strand
AATGAAAAATTAATAGCGGCACGGTGGAAATTTTTTTTCTACAAAAAGATGGACAATATTGTTTCAATCGTATGCCTTATCATATCAATTTCCCGTAAAAATTCTATAGGTTCAGTAGAAAGTTAATCAACCGATCTTAATTTTAAATAACCTTGAATGACTATCAACTGAAAAATAAATCCACGAAAATTTAATTAAAATATATCTTAATTATTACTTTTTGGGTTTATGAATGAGCAAAACGAATTGTTGATTATTTTTGATTATCAATCAACAAATTACCAACAAAATATGTAATTATTGATTTGTTATATACTTTTGAGAACATTCTTAAAATTAATTCAATAATTTGACAAAATTGTGAAGGAAAAACTATCTATCTAATCTCTTATTTATAACTGGATGCGGAAGTTTATGTTTGGTTGAACAAATGAATTATAAGTATATATTTAAAAATTAAATACTACCTGTAAGGTAAGATAATTAAAGAATATTATACAATTAATTTAATTAACCTGTTACCTAATAATATGCCAAAATTGTAGTTTGGAGATCAGCGGTTTGTTATGAGGATTGTGTTTGAATGTTGGTATGTTTTTCTGCATGTGAAGTATTCTGTATCAATAATTAGAAAACCAATAAACTCCCTTGTAGATGTTACACAAGAAAGAAGATTTAGAATTATTTATCGTTGAGTTAAAAAAATTCTTTAAAATATCAAGATATGGTAACAAAACCTTTTTGTCGGTGGAATTGATTCCAAAATATGAGGAGATCCAGTCAGACTATATCTCTAATTAAACACAAAATAGTTACAAATGAAAATCCAGTTACTATTAACTCTAGGAATCAACCTATACATGTAACAGGTAAACTCCTAGATATGTTAAAAAATATGGAAAATGCAGGTATTTTAAAATGTGATTGAGTATGGAATATTCCATTCGTGTATTTTGAAGAAAAACAAGTCAGATATAAGATTATGTATAGATTTTCGGGCATTAAATGCTCTCAACGGAAAGACCTCGGTTTCCCACTCCAAATATTGAATAGATTTTGGATGTACTTACTGATGCTCAAGTCTATAGCACTATTTACCAACTGGAACTTGATGAAGAATCGAAAGTAAAAACAGCCTTTTCTACAAAAAGATGGACAATATTGTTTCAATCGTATGCCTTTTGGATTCGAAGCTGCTCCAGCTACCACTTCAAAGATCAATGACATAAGTGTCGGGTGATCTTCTCTGGAAAGAAGCAGTGGTTTATCTTGACGATATTCTCATATTCACGATTATTAATATAGAGCATTAAAAGCGATTGGAAGGATTAATGTCACAGCTAAATGATGAAGGACAGGAATAAGTTATTGCATATGGATCAAAGACCATGAACAAACATAAAATTGCATTTTGCATTACCATAAAAGAATTGCTGGCAATTTATGACTTCACTGAGTATTTTAACCACTATTTATACGGAAAAATATTCACGTTGAAAACTTATTACTGCCCAATTCCATACATGAGTAAATTATTTAAGCTGATTGGATTAAAGCTGGAATACCGAAAAGGGGAGTTACGTACAAATGCGGATACTTTATCGAGAAATAATTGAACCACACGAGTCACGAAGGCGCATTAAACGAAGAATATAATAAAGATATTAGCTGTTGGACGAGTCAAAGGAAAATAAAGAAAAAAGAGTAGTTAAAAGTAAAGAATTATTAGTCGAAATAGTTTCGGAAAGCTTGGTGTTTGAGACTTGGGCTCGGCTTGAGCTTGGTCATTTTTGTCAAGCTTTCAAGCTTGACTTTGTATGAAAATTTTCAAATTTTTTGACCAAAAGTTCTTAAGATTAAATTTTATATTTTCACGTTATAATTGCAATAAATTGTAAAGTATTATGATTTAAGTTTTTAAGACTACAAATTAGAGATTATTTTTTATTTAATCAGTTTTTATTTCACCAAATAGTCGATAAGGTTACAAAATGGAATTTTGAAATAATATTTAAGGAACACTAAACCACTCAATGACTTATCAGGTAATTTGCACCACAAATTTGAAAGAAAAATTCCTACTTCTGAAAACGTTCGTTCAGATTCAGTTGATGTCGGTTGAATTGTGTCAAGGGCATTGAGAAGTTTCTCCAAATTCTCTCTTCGATTTCCTGTAGATTTGAAAATTTAAAATTCTTGTTTCAACTTATCAAATTTTGGCCGAGACATTGTTTAAATAGAAAACGAATTTATGCGTTTTGATAATTCTCGTGCTAAACTTAAAAGTCCATCGTTCTGACCTAAGAAACTTTGAGAATTTGCAGTATCATTTTCATCATTTGTTGTCTCAGTTGTCTCAAAAATTCGTTTCATTAATTCTGATGCATACTTCAGAGTGGAATTTAGTGTGACTGAAGCTGTATCGAGGCATTCGATGAGATCAAAAAAAGTTCCGTCCATTCTTTTATCCATATATTCATTTATGCTCTCTAATAATTCTACGCTTATAGCGGAAGACCTTTGAGATATTTTTTCTCATACAAACTGAATGGAAACCATAGCCTTGCGAAGAGATACATCTCTTTTTCCCAATTCCAAAACTGCCAATTCAACGGGTGTGAGGATGTTGACTAGAGATTTTAGCATTTCTATGTTGATTTCTTTTAACATTTATTCTTCATCAAGATCGCTTAATGCTGCTTTAATAGGGTCAAGAATCGCATCAATATTCTCGTTGAGCAAAATTTCTTCATCGGCCCCATCATCCAAATCAAAATCGTCATCAAAGTTGTCATCAAATACTTCATTTTGACTTTCAATGGCTTCATTAGTGTTGCGCAATTTTTCCTTTTTCTTGTAGAAAGTCTTAGTGACTCCCAGATGAAAAGCATGATTTAAACATACTTGATAGATGAAAAGATTTAATCTGTTAAATTTCAACATAATAGGCGCTACATTACCCGTTGTAGCCACAATATCGTATGTGGGATTGATACCAAATGTCAAAAAATGGTTTTTAACAGATTCACACAATTTTTCTGCTGTACAACTGTCGATAATCCGCACTAATCCCAAATTCTAAAAGTCTTCATTTGACCGAATCAGTGTGATATTGAGAAATTTCCAAGTCGTGTTATCGACCCATTCGTCAAGAGTAAAAGAAAATTTAAGACCATTTTCTTTATCAACAGAGATCAGTTTTATCGAAGCTGCTTTTACTTGATCGTAGAACTTGTGAACGAGACCAATAACTAGGGTTTCATATTTTGGTAAGTGATAACCTTTCGCAATAACAGCTTCATTAATGAACTTCGAGTTCTTTATGCCTCGGACTGAAAATTCATCAACAGCTGCAAGTTCAGTGATGAGACATTCCAAGGATTTTCGCTGCATAAATCTCAATACAGACGATTGCTGTGAATTGTTGACAAATGACGAGCCATCGTAGATGTGTTTGGAACTCCTTCTTTTGCATTTTTATAAATTGTGCATGTTGCTACGACTGCTTTTTTGTGGACGACTCGCTTAATGCAATACTTCCATTCATTCTCGTTTGTTGAAGACATTATGGAGGTTAAATATTTGAAATTTTATTAAAATCTATGAACTTATATATTAAAATAAGATACTCAAGCGGTTTGAGTCAAGCCCTTATCATCATAACACGAATGAGTAAGTAAAAACACAATTTAGAACCATAAGAGATGTACAACTCATTATGTTAAAAGAAAAAAACGATATAAAGATTTGTCAGAAATATTACCAGATGTTGTATTCATGCTAAATGCAATAATACAACAGTCAACGGGATTATCACCTGCAGAAATAGTATTTAGTTGGACGATATGCCGCCAATGGACTGAATCTGAAAATCTTTATTCAGAAAGTCTCAATATAGACATTGGCAAAAAATATAAATAAACAAAGTAAGGAAGTAAATAAAATACCATTAACTTCTAGAAATTTCAAGATTTTAGATCATGTATTAGTAAAGCGAGAAATATAAGGTTGATGGACGTTATCAAGAACCATATGTAATTATTGAATAGATTCATGAAAGAATCTGTAAACTAAAACGTGGAATGGTTAAATGTTTTTAAAAAGGAGGAGGTATAAGGAAGGATAATTAAAGAATAATTTATAACCTATAATTATAATTTATAATTTTATAACCTTTATATTTTATAACCTATTGCGTAATACTATGCAAATTATTAAGCTCAATTGTCAAATAGTGCTAAATCTAGAATGTATTCTCATATTTTCAATTGGAAGGAAAGAACATTATAAAAATATTGTGCATCTTAGAGAAATTAAAACATACTACATTAAAAATTAGTTCATCCAAGTGTAAATTTTTAAAAGAATAAGTAAGGTTTCTGGGGAATATTATCAGTAAGAATGAGGTAAAACGTATGAAGATGAAATTAATTCAAAAGACCGAGGTGTGCTAAAATATAACTCAAACGTTTCTTTAGGTTAATCAACTACTATAAAAAAAAATTATGAAATATTATACAGAAATAACAACATAAAGCTAATTTGAACAGATGAATGTGAAAATGCCTTTATACAGCTCAAAGATGAACTAATCACAGCACGAATATTGAAATTTCCTTAAAATTTGTTAAAATCATTTATTTTAGATACCTTTGTTAGTCTTGACTCTATCGGAGTAGTTTTCTCAAATGGTGCTGAAAAAACTGTAATTACATATGGGTTGCATGCCATGTAAAACACGAATTTGATTATTGTATAACAATGAAGGAATCTATAGCAATATATTATTTTACGAATCACTTGAAACATTATATATAGACAAAAAGTGTAATACGTGTGGACCACAAAACAATTACCTTTTATGATGAAAACAAAGAAAACTATTACACCACAGCTCCATGCATGGAAACTTACTCATGCGGCTTCGAAATATAGAAAAGAGAACTTTGCAATTCTAAAATTTCAAAGATATTTTGAAGGCCAAACTCACAAATGCTTAATCAAGTTTTAGTCAATGCTTTTATATTTATTAATTTGAGATTTATTTGCTTTATGATAAATATAATGATTTATGCAAATATGCACCCGTTTATACATCACAAATCAATTTTTGGTTGTTTTTTGAGATCACAGATTTAAATCGAATTAGAATTTTTCTCCTAGAAAAATGAGATCATTTCGAAATGGTTTTACAATCTCTGATGAACCGCTGAACAAACTATTAATATGAATTAGATGGAGAAATATTTCTTTTTTTATTCAACAAAATTGAATATTTCTATAAAAATCTAATGATCTTTTAGTCGGCAGATAAAATCTGTCAGCACCTTTGAAACCTCTAATTCATTATTTTGTAATTTTCTTCATCTGGATCAAGTTGTGATTGTTTATTTACATAATGTTTCTCATAGATTTATTCTTTATTTACTAACATCAATATTAAATATGAAAAAAATTTTATGAAACTTTCAAATTTATAATTTAGAAAATTCAGTTACCTTAATAAGATATATTTCTGCTCGATTTCATAGATCTTTAAAGGCGAAATAAATTTCGAGTTGGCTTTAAAGGATAAATTGAATTGTTTTTTCGATAAAAATTCAGTTTATAGTAGAGCCTTTGACACAGTCGTGGAACGCATATATGTAAACAATCACGTGATTTTAAATGTTTATTTGTAATCAAATTTGTTTAAGTAGGTAATTGGTTATTGCAGCAATCGGTAATCAGTTTTATTTGTTCACATTTTCAATGTAAATGGCTCCGCCGTTGATTAAAAAGGTTTCATTATTTTTACTTGTAATACAAAATAAAAATAACCGATCTGGACATTGGGACACCACTTGAAAATATGTAGATGCGAGCTAACAACAAATTGAAGAGAAAGTTTGAGACTAGTCGTGCTCTTTTCCCGTCTTATTTGCACGAGTTTGCTTATCGTTGTTACTATGTAGACTTATTTGTATACCTTCATGATCGCTTTGGCTGACAATATAGATAACTGAGCATACGTTTTGTCACTTTGGTTGATAACTAAACATGCATTTTAAATATTTTGTTACTAAATAAACATTAAATTGGTTTTTATATCGTTTTAAAATTTTTTAATTACCGTCGCTAAAGTACAACGTTACCATTTTTAATCAAATTGTGATTTTTAACACAATAAAATTATTAATATGTTATCCTTATTTTTTTCAATTCAATTCAATGATGCTATTAAAGAGATCTTTATTGCCTGATTTTTTTAGAAAGGAAAAAAAATAAACAAATAACTCAAATTTATATTAAAAAATGCGAATGTGTGAGATGTATATTAGATTAATTGTTCAAAACTAGGAATATATAGAAAAGTGCATGACAAGTTCTTTTAAAATTAATTGAAATTTATCGGTATTTTTAATGCAATGCACTATTATTAGATTAGCAAATACAAGCATGCGCATGGACCCTTCAAATTAGAGGCCTCGACAACCGGGACTAAACATAAGTAATATTTATTAAAAATAAGTCTTACAACAATAATGTTGCATACATGTATTTTGTAAATGTTTATTTCAGAGGATGGAAACCGAAGTTAATTACGGTTAAAATTTAACCGGTTTTATATTCATTAGAATAATATCGGTTTTCGGTTAAACCGGTTTGCAAAATAACGGTTAAAATAAACTGAAATTATTACTGAATAAATTACACATTCTTATAATTTTTAATATTGAAATAAATTATAATTGGTATCAATTTACAATTACATAAATATGATAATTTACATAAATAAACATTATGAATTTTTAAAATCACCAACTATTTATGTAATTGTAAGTGGATACCAATTATAATTTATTTCAATATTAAAAATTATAAGCATGTGTAATTTATTCAGTAATAATTTCAGTTTCAAACTGCATAAGCATAATAGCTGCAAACTGAATTAAGAAAAGATATCGCAAAAATCTATTTTAAACACAGAACTTAACATCTACCAATATTTAACCCAACTGTTAATGTAGTATTATAAAAAGGTAACACTATAATGAATCTGATAAATAACTTTATTTATTTCCCCGAATTATCATAATGTCTTCTAAAATTTGATCAGCCATACGAGTCCTTCGATCTGAAAATATAAAGCGGAGACCAGAGAAACATCTAGGAAATGAGATAACATCTGAGTTAACTGAACAATTATGAGATGATTTTTAGCATTTTCTTTTAGTTTTCCATAGTACTGTTTGAGGCTTTCGTCTTTGAAATTTATAGTACTTATCCTGATGTTTACTTCTTAAGTGACTTTCTAAATATGCACTGTGTAATTACCCAACTTTATAATATATTAATGTTGGTATGCTTGGGCATATATATTTTTTATATTTTGTGTTTTTTCTCTTTTCGAAATCAAAATTTTGCAGCTGTTTTTTATAAATAACCAAAAAATTGTCATATCTCGCATTTTTACTAGCAGTACTTTTATTGAAATTGTTTATTGGTATAACCATAATTATGAAGGGTATGACATAAGCGTTAGGAAATACTAATTCGTATGATGAAAAGAAGAAAAATAAATAGAATAGAACACATTTTAAATTGAAAAATCACGTAATTTTAACCGGTTTTTTACGATTTCGGTTAACGGTAACCGGTTTATTTATGAAGATTTATTTCGGTTTCGGTTTCGGTTACAGTTAGTAAAATATTTAGAAAAATAACGGTTAACCGGTTTAGGAAACCAGATTCCATCCGTGGTTTATTTTAATTACTTGTAAAGGTAAAATGAAAATGTAATTTTTCCATATATTTGAAGTTTATTAATTTTTTTAAAAAAAATAATCTTTTTTGAATCCTTCTCAGTTGTAAATTTTATAGCTTGTTATTAATACTGCTTAAAAATTGTAATTTATACAATTTACATTATACTTCATTTTTGATTTATAGTCATAATGAAAATAAATTAAATAAAAATATTTTTTATACATTCTAGCGTTTAAGAGTTTTTGTGTCTGTCCATAAACCCTAGCTGCTCCATTGACTGATATTTTAATTAAATAATTGCAACCTAAGCAAGCTGTAAATGACCTAGTTTCAATGTTCTCAACTGTTGAAATCTAACAAGCCAAAACATTTTTTTTAATTAGCAAAATTATTTTATCATGTGAGATAAATCTAATAATTAATTTATCTTTATTATAAATATGTATATTAATTTTATAATGGTATATATTAAATAATATGTGTATGATTGCAGTATGAGTAAATCGCTCAGATCATGAAAAGGCATAATTAATTCTCCAAGTTTTATTGAACAATTTTGTTTGAATAATATATTGTTTTGAAAACCTTGTACATCTTTTAAATATTTTAAATGAATAAAAATACGAATTTAAGCAACCTTAATAATTCGTGTTAGTAGCAACTAAATTATATGTAAAGAATTATGCACAATAAATACTTAAAAAATTGGCTACAGATGTGAATTTTGATACATCTTACTTTATTCACAGTTGGAGATCAGAGTTAGCTATTGATAATTACTGGATGAATTTGTCACAGAAATCGTGTGAACTTGTTCAAGTTCTAATACATTCGGTGAAAACATTTTGTTTAAAAAAACCTTGGTTGTAAACAAATTCAGCTGGAAGTGTTGAAGCAAAGCAATATGCGCCATGTAGTAATAGAAGGACTTCAGATTTATTCTGTATACGTAGAATATTTTTGAAAAAAATGCGTGCGCTCATTTTTTAGTAAACATTTACAACAAAGTTCTTACTAACAAGAAAAATACTTTGCAACAGTAACATCTTAAAAACTAGAAAATTTTAATTGGCATCTGGAAGTCTTCGATGTATATGAAGTAATTGTGCTTGTGCTAGAAGAGATAAATAAAGAGAATGCCCATTTGAATAAGTGAATGATTACGTAAAAATAGATAATCAAAGAAAGACCGAAGCCAATGACAAAAACGTCTTGCATTGTATCAATAAAAACCAATAAATTTAGATCTTAATGTCACGATTTTATTTTTTAAATGTATATGTTTTTAGGTTTATGTGAGGATAAGCTTAATGTCCGTAACTATTTTTTAGCATTATATAGGAAGCACACACACACATATATATATATATATATATATATATATATATATATATATATATATATCAGTTAAAGTATGTGAGAAAAATGCATTTCAAAATTTTGAAGGGCATTCCTTAATTCTGAAGCTATGCTGTTTTGACCATTTAGGGACCATATCAAAAAATTCAGTAAAACTTTAGTGATCAAAAACATATCCAATGGAAAATAAAAGAAACTGAGAACATAACTACTTGATGTGGTTAAAATTTTAAAGAAACTTGAAATACGATTGGCATAAAGCTTCACAAAATCAAGTGAATGTCGAACCGTAATTGTTCTATGCGTTATACTTGTGTTACGTGTTTGCAACAGGGGGTAAAACTCAATAGTGATTTTATTTCTTTGTGGAATCTATATATTTTTTGTGTTAAGATAATTGATTACTTACAGTTATAATTATATCTACGTATATTTTCTGTGGTGAAAAATATTCTGTAAAATTAGTATGTAAAGCGCTGACCTTACATTTGCAGTTACAACAAACTTATTTTTACCAATTTTTCTTAATTGAAATCCCAACAATATCATATTTATAAATTATCTCATTTGTATTATCAAATGAGAACATCACTTATTTAAAATTATTTTAATGTCTTCTTTAGGTAGTTATCAACATTTACATGTTTTGCGGAATTTTCCTTTTTGGAGTCGCATTCGATCAAATGCTTACTAACAGCAGCAAGTTTCTGATAGGACGCCTTCGGCCACACTTTATCAATGCTTGCCAAGTAGATTTCAATAAAGTGAACTGTTCAAATTATAATTATGTCATCATTGATGATACGTTTTGCTTGCAAACCAATCCTAAAATATTAAAGGACATGAGGTTAGCTGGTTGTCTATTGAAATGAAATCATATTTTTTAAAAACATTTGAGTAGCTAATTAATACCCAACTACCGCAACCCACTGCCATTGAGGTAGAAAAGTGCGGCAGTTTGCCACCATTATTAATTCAATGTGAAGCTGATGCATAGTCACCCTATATATGTTCGGCTTTTTGAAAAAAACAAAAATCGTCTCAGGATTCTTTAGGTCGAATGAGATTTATACTGGATTTTGCAGTCTCGATAATAAATACTGGGAATTTTGGTCATGACTTTTCGCATTTGTTTTTCGGACATTTCTGGTTAATTTCAATAGAATTTTTCCATCTCGATGAACAACACGTAATTATTTTTAAAAGGGAATTTTTATCATAATTTTTTAATGTATAAATTAAAGGAATCAAAAAGCTATGTTTTTTCTAGACTTGGATAAATTGGTGTTAGGTGTTAGTGAATTCGACTTTCTGTAGTCAAAACAAAATCTTAAATCACTCTTTGTGTAAATAATTCAGAGTAAAGGAGCATTTAAAGAATTTTCATATGATTAATGCTTCTTAGTTTTCCTTAACGTCAAGTCTTATTCTAGAAACAAATGGAATCTGTGTATTAACTATAGCCTTTACTTTTAATTATATTTAATTATTATTTCGATTATTTATACAATAAACACGTAATTCTAACACCTTAGTTGTAATTTTCTTTTTATCCTGGTATTTTTAAAAATCTTTTAAATCAATACAGTAGACTCTCAATTATTCGGACATCTCGGGACCGGGCTTTTTATTTTACTGTCAAGATAGCGTTTTCTCCGAATAATAGAAATTATAAGTATAGGGGGCCGGCAAAAAACATTTCGTTTTTATCAGTAAGAAAATATCTGAAGATCAAAGTTAAAATTTCTTAGGTAAATTTTCTAAGGTAGAACATTAACAATATTGGAAAAAAATACAATTTAAAACATTTATTTATGAAAATCGCATGTGCACTTATACTAAAAGTGTTAGCAAAATATAACAGAGCCTAAACATAGTCTCCATCAGCTTAAATGACATTCTGTAGGTGACGTAAAATTTTGAAACTGGTCTGTGAGCTTGGTCTCTGATGTTGACATCAAATATTGGCTAAAATCGTTGCTCACCTCTCCTGGATTCCACGTCGGTAGCACTCGTAGTTCCTGAAGATAAATGTATCCATGAGGTTTGTGTCGGGTGAGTAGGCCGGCTACTTTAATAGAGATACGTGATGTTCTTCAAGCCAAAATCTACCTCAGAAATTTTAACTTTGATCTTCAGATATTTTTTTACAGAAAAAAAAGGAAATTTTTTTTGTCGGCTCCTATATATTTAATACAAAGTCATATTTCTTGAACAAATAGAAAATAGCAAAACTCAAAATTTTTATTACATAAAATATTGCATATTATAATTATTAAAACATAAATTCTCGGGCTTATTTATGCGGTCAATAAAGGTTTGACTGTAATTTTAAATCTTCAAAATGTCCGTATAATCGAGTCTACTGTAATTTGAAAATTAGTCATTTTTGTATTAAAAATTATAAACAATCAGACGTTGATTCCTAATTGATCAGCTTTTGTTATTTTATCGTGAAGTATTATTTATTTTGATACTTAAAATAATGTATTTATTATATCATTAAAATATTAAGAAATATATTTATATTTGTATTTATCCACTGTAGGTTGTCTTTCCCATCGGGCCATTCATCATGTTCAGCCTATTGTGCAATTGCACTTACTGTGAGTAGTTTTATAATTATCAATAATAATTATGAAAAAAAGTACAAATTTTTTTGGTAGATATATTTACAATATATTACTAACATGATAATAATAATAAATTTAATATTAAATTTTCCGAATTCTATCATATAGGAATACTCCGCTTATAAGAATATCATTTATGTGTCCCAGATTTGTTTGGAAATTTTACGCAGTTGGAACTCCGCTTAAATGAATATCTGATATAAGAATACTCCGCATATAAGAATAGGAGTACAAATCGATATAGCAAAAATCAAACGTATTCAATAAACAATCTTCGAAATGCCCACATACAATGATGCTTATTGTAAATATTATTTACAAATACGGTTACAAAAAAAGCTACAAAAAGCTACAAGTTTTGGAGACGTTAAAATCGAAAAAGCCACTTACTGTTGCTGAGGAGTTTAACGTGAGTCAGTTGACTATCTCCAAAATAAAGAAAGCAGAAAAAGATATTCGCCATGAAGCGCTAACCAACGGGAATCTGAACCTAAAAAGAAAACATGAAAGTCCAAACGAAGAAGTTGCCGATGCGCTGATGGAATGGTTTTATCAAAAAAAAATGATGGAGAAGGCGCAGCAGCTAGCTGTGACGCTTAACTGTACGTCATTTGTTCCAAAAAATAGCTGGCTAGAGTGTCTTAAAATTCGGCATAACATTACGTTTATGGAGATTGGCGGTGAAAGAGCTGCTGCAGACCATACCGGTGCCGAAAATTGGATTATCAACGTCTTGCCCACCTTGATTAACGGGTATGATGTATCCGATATCTTTAATGCTAACGAAATAGGCCTATTATACAAAGCGGAGCTCTCTGGCACATTAGCATTTACTGGTACTCAACCAACTGGTGGAAAGACGCTGAAAGGATGATTGTGCGTCTTCTCTGCAACGCTAATGGTACAGAAAAGAAGGCATACGTAGTGGGGAAATTTACAAAATCCATTTCGAACTGCTCGATCGCCTTTGTCGTATTTCAGTAGCAGCAACAATTGCATCACCAGTCAAATTTGGGCTGATATTCTTCTTAAATTTGATCGGGAGCTTGGCAATCGAAAAATCATTCTGTTTGCCAATAACGCTGCTTGTCATAAAGTAGAAGGACATCTCAAGAACATCAAACTGAAGTTTATACCACCGAACACAACATCTCTTATACAGCAGCTGGATCAAAGAATCATCCGAACCATGAAAGTCCACTACAGAACGCAAGTGATGCGGCAAATGCTTCAGGCCATCGAAGAAGGATGCTCAATTATTGATTACGCAAAGTCAATTGATGTGCTAGTTGCCTTGCACAAGCTGACGCAGGCGTGGTTGCTGGTGTCGCCAGCTACGATCCAAAACTGTTTCAGAAAAGCTGGCTTTCCAACTGTTGATCCGGGCGATAATGAAGATGATGTTCTGCCGATTCCAGCAGTGACTGTTGAGCTAGGAGAAGCAGTCACGCAAGAAGATTTTGAAGCTTTTGTAGATTGCGATAACGAAGTCGCATGCCATGGCACGTCAACCGATGCGGAAATTTGCGAGTAAGTACAGCATTAGCGCCAAAATGGGAATGATGACAACGACACAGAAGATCTTGAGAAGTTGCAGCTGTTACATTACATTCGATGACAACTGTTTGTCATTACTTCAAGCAAAATCTTACAGAATACAATGAGTACTATGCAGTTGTAGATAAGATCAAGAAAAACGCATCCAAAAATCGCATCCAGCGGAAAAATACAGACTTTTTTTAAATAATAAGAGCATAGTAATTTGTGCCCTGATTGTTTTACGTTGTTAAATTGACAATAAAGAAATTCTGTAACTTCTTAAGCAATATTAATCTCACTCCCCATATAGGAATACTCCGCATACAAGAATGCCTATTTGCCGGCCTGGGCGTATTCTTATAAGCGGAGTCGACTGTAATAATAATAATAATAATAATATTAATAATAATAATAATAATAATAATAATAATAATAATAATAATAATAAAAAATAATAAATAATAATAATAATAATAATAATAATAATAACAGTAACATTAACATTAAAATTTACTGTAAATTATTAACGTTTAATTTTTGATGCTTCCAAGAAATTACAATTTTTTGTAATATTAAAAATAATTTATAATCACCTTAATATCGAATCCTTAGTAAATGATAATTCAGATTACTACATTTAAAATTTGCAATAAAAGCTTCAATATATCTGTAAATTGCTTATTTTATTTATTTAATATTTATTTGAATTATTTAATAGAAAATCAGTCACTAATCGGCTTAAAATGTCACCAAATTTGCAGTCAGTAACTGCCACCTATCATTTTAACCAACCTATTTCATAGTAAACTTAATGCCAATAATGAATATAATTAAAATATTCAGAAATTATATTAGTAAATTAGGGGACATGCTACAGTAGCACCGATTGTCCTTGTTATACTCTAATAAACTCTTTGAAATGTTTTTGTTCTTGGGATTCATATTGGGATTTACTTCAATGTATTCAATCTTTATTGATTTGTATGAGAATTGTGAAATTATGAAGATTTAAATAAATCTTAGGACAGTGTCTAAATTTAGTCAAAAATTTGAAAATTGAATGAAAACCTTTTGCACTAATTTTGGATGGAGGGCATATCTCATCAAAATCCGGGGTTGACTAAAATCATTTGTTCAATTATTCGATATGAAATACATTTGGGGTCAATGTCAAGTACTCGTTTAAAAATTGAATAGATTAGTGAAAGAATAATGAATTTGGGTGTTATATATGATTTTTGTGGCAATTCCTTGGTCTGAGTTACTTTAAATAAAGTCGCTCCTTGATTTCTGTAAAGTATTCACCTTATTTGTATCATACCAGCACAAAATGATATTTATAAAATTGAGTTTTGAGTGTATTGACGTTTATTTTTTATTTTTAATCGTAATTGAAATTATATTTTATTAAATTTAGATATATCTGATAAAACGATGGAATTTGCGTCATTTTCAAGTTCTACGAGTATTGGTACAGGCTCTATTTATCGGTCTAGCTGTCATGTGTGGCTTGTCTCGTGTATCTGATTATAAACACCATTGGTCGGACGTCCTTACTGGCCTATGTAGCGGTACCGTCGTAGCCATTGTTATGGTAAGTTCTGATTTGACCTTATACTTTGATATTGCATGTGTATAAACACATGACATATTCTCTCATTTCAGCACAAAACTCGTACTAATTCTATTTTTTACTATTTTACTTTTTTTTTAATTAATCACTATTAACGAAAAAGACATGGAAATATTTTCTGACTATAAGATGATAATTTTTGAGATTTCTATAGTCACTTGGACTTTTCATAAGTGTACCTTATTTATTTTAATTACTATCTTTTTATCTTTATAGGTTATAATCAATCCGAAATTATTGACCTAACAAAAATATTGACTCCAAATCAATATAATAAAGTGAAAGCACTAACAGAGGTAAGTATCTGTATTTTGGAGCGATTCAGACATATTATTAATTTACTTTTAATTAATTAGATTTATTTGGATTCACTGTCGCATCCTCAAAAACAAGCAACTGGTGTATTTATCGCATCTTTTTGCAGTTGAATTCCACAAATTGTATAATATATTAGCCTTTTGGCTTTTTCTTGAAATAACAGTTGTTCCTCGATTAGCTTTAGGTCTGCCTTTTCCTTTTTTATCCTATAACTATTTCCTTTGAAATTTTAACCTGATAACTGTTTCCAAAAATTTGTCAATGTACTGTCTAATATTTATCGCTTACACTATGTTTACTATATTTGTTAATTAAACTTAATTCCAAAAAAATTAAAAATTGCCATATTTAGTAACATTATTATTAATATTATTACTCTATTTTTAGTAATTATTATATTTAAGTCAATGATCGAACTCTAATGTATAGATAAATAAATATAAACTATGCACAAATTATTGAGTTCTTTTCTGTTGTAACCTAGCATCTGTCATGTGATATAAGTGAGTTATTTTAAAAAAATTGGAAGTAAGTAGCAAGTCACAATGCGACATTGCAGAAAATCAACCAATTTTAAAATTTGAATGTGAAAACGAGTCAGTTAAACAAAGCTGAAAATCATAATGATAATGAATTTATTATAATACGTTTAGAAAAGGTCAGAAAGCAAAGGTATGTATAAAAACAGGAAATCGTTAATTAATTAATTAAGGAAAACCCGAGTTTGATAAATGACAAGAAAAGTAAACAAAAGGGAATTCGAAAACCCATTATCAGGACAGCATAGTTGGTGGGAAGATGTGGAAAAAGAATGTCATAAGGAAATTGTATGTTAGGTTAATTAATTATATTGTTGTATAGTGAGATAATGAAAGAAACCGGAAAGTAAGAATTATAAAACAGAGACGATTTAGGTTACGAATTATTAATCAAATGGTTATACCACTATATAAGGCAAGTCGAAGTTAGAAATACCCGGCATTTTGCTTCAGGTAGGAACGAATAACTCGAGAATAGGACTTGTGGATAAATTAAATTTATAGAAGTATGGACAGAGAAAGTTAAAATAAATTGGTATAGTTAGAGTCAAAGCAGGATCAGATTATTGAAGGTGAATATTTTGACAAAAGTGCTCGGAGGCGAACAGTCGCAGCGGAACTCATCGAGTGTTGCTTGCTGCAATGATTTTGGTGTGTAATTTGTCATAAATAGCTTTAAATGCAAATATATTCGAAATATTGTGTTTTACTTTATAGAGCACGTGGAGTCGGAACTACTGACTATTATCATTTCACTTATTAAAACCCTATAATATTATGTACAGGAAAAAACAACTGCAAACTTTCTGCAATAAAGAGAATTATTACCGGTCTCTGAGATCTGTTATAACAATTTAGAATGCTATTATTATCTGATGTTGTCTGGTATGTTTATCTTGAGTATTTAATTATTTAGAAGAGACAAAAGTAGTGCCAGAACCCTATTAGTTTGAGATTACTAAATACTTTACGGAATATTTCCATTAGAATTCATTTATTTACCCTATCAGTCAGTCTAACAAAAGGCGAGGAAATGTATTAAGTGTACAAATCAAATATGTTCTACTTTCAAAAATGAGTTAAGATCTATTAACTTATGTTCAACATTCCTCGACAATCTGACTAAACATAAATAATATTTCAGTTGGCTATCAATGAAGCGTGAAAGGCAACAATAAAATGAAAAGGCGAAATTTAATTTTGTGACTGACTGTTTAGAAACTTATTAATATTTTTATTATTGTCTGATAAATTAATTTTTTTCAAAATTTTTATCTAATTATTTTTTAGTGAATATTATTTGTTTACTTTTTTGTCGAATGTGAATATTTGCATTTTAAATGAATATAAATTATTCGTTTAAATATTTAATCGATAAAAATTGCAAAATTAATAAAAATTAATAATTTCACTTAAAGTGAAATTTAGCAAATTACTAAATTTTTTATTTATTGTTATTATGCACGGTAATTATAATATCCTTTGCACTTATATCTTGTAGTTCTACATTGCTCTGTTTTAGAAATATTAAGTATCTATTGTAAATTCAGTGTTTGACTGAAACTTTCGATGATAAAAATACTAAATCACATTTTGATATTCTGAAAAAATTTATTAATAAAAAATGTAGATAAATAAATACATGGGTTGGGCAAAATTATGGAAACACTTAACATTTTGGCATCATAATCAAAACTTGACATTTAAATGTTTTTTTGTTTAAAATAACTTATTTACAGTTATTTAAAAATATTTGCTATAAGTTAAAAACTATTTTTATTAGGTTATAACTTGTGCTCGTATGGCAGGCGCTAGTGTAACAGAAAATACTCAAATATTTGACTCAGCAAAGCACAAGTCTAGCCGAAAGTCGATGTTACCTAAGAACTGTGCTTAATGTATTTATTTGTGTATATTTTTCTTTGTGAATGCAATTTAGATCCAAATAAAGTTTTCGATTTTATATTTATAATGGATTCAACATTATTTTAGGCATCCATCGAAAAAAACGTAAGTTGATAATTTTTGGAAACTATATAAATATTAATGCCAAAACTCGCTTTCTTTTATTTGATTCCCATATAGCAGATCAATTATGGAAAAAAGGGGCATTTATAATAATGGAAATTTCCCCTTTTTTGTATTGTCTATGAAATTGTCATTATTTATTATTGAAACATTTCGTTGATAAATCTTTTTAAATTTAGTGGTACGTATTCCTTCGGGCCAAGAATTATAGAGAGGTCAATAATGAAGAAAGACATTTAGATGGAGAAATGATGGCTTATTAGAAAAACAAATTTTATAAATTGATGGGAATATTTATCAGTTTTGTTTTTGGTTTGAATATAATCTATTTTGTATTTTTATGAATTAAATTATGATTTAGAACTTTTTAATTGTTGAGCCATTTGTTGGTTACTTTTAATTTTACTTCCCATTGGGTCATTTAAACGCTAGAAAAAGTTAAATGCAATGAAAAGTGATTTGGATTTCCATCAAATTCCTAAAATGATGTTATCTGAGTAATAAATATAATAGAACTTTGCAACCTTAAGGGGTATCTATTTCTCATTCAAAATAAACTCAATTGAAAGCTTTCATGCTTAATTTCTTTTTATAAAAAATGTTGATATATTAACGATTTGTCGATAGGAATTTGATCTTGATCTGGCTCCTCGTGTTCTCTCCCAAATAATAATATCAAGTTCCAAAATTACTTTTATTTCTATTATAATAGAATACACTCGATTCCACGATGTAGCAACAGGAGTAAATACAAGGGCAGGGTGATCTCCCACTATCCAAGGTGATCCTGAAGTTGCTTTCTTGGAATTAAAATTAGTCAAAATAAGACAATTGTCCGTATTTTGTGTACATAATTTTACTCATTACTCATCAGAAAACAAGAAAGATAAGACTCATCCTGCACAGCGTAGGCTGCACAAGATGTACCAGATAACTTTAACATAAACAAACCCTTATTTTATTGCACTCCCATAAACAGGGTTCGTTTTAATCACATATCATGTGCTTTTGTTTTTTTCCGAATTAAGGGTGGTGAAAAATTGGCATTTTTCTGTGCAATAAAATGTATTTAACATTAAAGAATCATTGTAAGATCTTCAAATTAGTTTAAGTGTCTAAACCAGTGTTAAGCATTTTCGTTATGTCGTTTTTTCGCATACGTTCTGACTCTCATTTATCGATTGTGTGTTTCGTATTAACAGTTTTAGCAAGGACGGATACAGCGGGGAGAATGATGGAAGCCATCGCCCCCCCCCAAGAAAAAATCCTGGATCCGTCGCTGAGTAAATATCCAAAGAGTATATAGCCTTGAATCGCAATCACTTATTTCAAGTCAGAGTTTGATTTAATTATTTAATCGACGAGCAAATTTTCGTTTAGTATAATAAGTTTAATTTTAGTATTTAGGATCCGAGAAAAAGCTCCGGTTTCAGATCAACTTTCAGTAAAGATTTCATTTACTACCAATGATTTTTCCTCCGCTACTGGATTGTAATTCAATTCTTACAAGTTTCAACAAATTTGATTGCCATTTAAAATAAATTTCATGTGCTTCTCAGCTTTGATATATATCAAATATGAATGAGGTTTCTTTGGTTCATTCAAAATTGTGTTCAATATCCTTCTAGATGTCAAATTCTCAAAACCTTCTAACCAGGCCTTTCGTTCAGGTACTATTAAAGAATTCCGCCCAAAGATTGAAGAATAATATTGATATTATCTAGGTGGACAGAAACACTTGAAAAACATTAGAATTACCTTCCTTGTTTTTTGTCTTTATTCATACGATCCTAATAAGCATGGAAAAATTTACAAAAGCTTTCGTCTTGTATTCACCGTAATTTCTATTATAATTAAACTTGAAAATTACGATTTTCATTAGTAACTAGCGGTTGAGACAAGTCATTCATGAAACTGGAATCAATCTAATAGAAATATTTCATTTTTCCACAAATCTTTCTTAAATTTCTTTTGTGATCTATCACGGAAATCAACAATTTAGAAAGGTTTTTTGATTTATTCAAATTAATTTACGCATGTGTGAATAAAGTTGGGTAATACGGTAGACCCAGTTTACGGAAAGTAACTTTAAATTAATCTAGATCCAGCATGTACAGGTCTGTCAATACTAAGGGTTAAATGAATTCATTGTGACTTATGTGAGGTCTGCCAAAAGATGCTTGAAAGCTATCGACAATAAATGTTCATTTTATTTATACCTATCATGATTGTTACAAAAAATATATTAAAAAGTAAGTGAATGGGTGGGCGCAGCTTGTGGATCATTGATCTAGGGGTAATCAAAGCAATATAAGTTTAATGTACCCGGACAAATCCAATAATCCCAAACGTTGCCATTGCTAATCCCCACGTTCATCCATCGATAATAGTACAAGTAGAACTTCGAAACATTCAAAGTCAAGATGTTTTGCTTGGTATTGTAGAGAGACAATCATTGATAAAGATGGTTAACAGGTTACAGAATGCAACGTGAAAGCATAGAGAAAATTAAAAAAAAGAACAAAAGTATAAGGAGCAACGTTTATTAGGAATAAGAAATTCGAAAACTACTTTATCACAATAAGTATGTACAAAATGTAATACTTAAAAAACAATAAGTGAATTTAGGAGTAGATTAATAAGAGATTATTATGTTTATTATTCAGAGTGTAAAAGAGGTGAAAAAGAGTACATTACATTAACAAAAGAATAAAGAAATAATTAATGAGTGGGCTAAAAAACGATATAATGAAAACCCAAAAGGTAAATTATCTCATCCATTCATATGGTGAAATTACAAGAGCTCTAAAACTAAATAAAGAAAGCCGAACATTAATGAAATATTTAGTATGTCCAATAGTTACTTTTATCAATGGATTGAATTTCTATTTTATGATGGAATGACTTGGGAAAATCAAGGTTCTTATTGGCATATAGATCACACATTACCAGTTTCTAGTTTTAATTTTGAAGATAAAGAACAAATAAAAAGATGTTTTAATTGGATAAATTTAAAACCTTTAAGAAGAATTTAATAAAACACAATAAAATAATTTTAACAGAATATTTATTACAAGAAATTAAATTTCATTATTTTATGAATTTAGTAAATGCAACACTTTCAATTTGCGGGAAACTCCTAAAGTCTTCATCTACCACTTCATTAGTTAATTTAATGAAGGAACTACGCTAATGACCGATCTCAATGCTAAAAACAATGAAGAATGAAACAATGGACAATCCGCAGTACGTCTCCTACATTCGTTATGATTAGAATATGGAAATTTTTCATAGACTAAATGTTGGTGGGGATGAAAGTCTAATCAACTTTGATGATTCCTTATGATATAGTCTGGCTCTCTTGGAAACTTGATAGATGTTCCACCAGGAACAAGACTCGATATTCGACTCGATGAAAATGATAATCCTAAAACCAGATTAAAGCCAATAAATAGAGTTGATACATCGGCTTTGAAACATGATATAGCGTATCGACAAGAAAATATTCGTTCAAGACAAAAAACAGATATTGATTTGATTCAAGATTTAAATGAAATTGAAGACCCAAATTTTCAAGAGCTATTGCAAAAGGAGCAATGAAAGCTAAGATAATGTTAGGTGGAGAAATACCAACAAACCCAGATAATCAAAACACAACTCTAGCGACTAAACTACATAAAGAATATCAAAATAATAAAAAATATTTAAAAGTCAAAGTCTTTGATAAAGATGAATTTTGGTCAGCATATTTAATTGAAACCCTACATGCTAAAAATAATAAAAACTTTAGATATATTTTAACTATTTTAAATTTATACACCAGATATGTTTGGGCTATTCCACTACTTAATTAAAAAAGCTACACAATTTAAGAGGCTTTTGAAAATTTATTTGAATCAAATCCGAATAGAATACCCAATAAATTATATGCTGATAATGGTAAAGAATTCTACAATAAATTATTCCCGGAGTTTTTAGAGGAAAATGATATAAAAATCTATTCGACATTCAATCAGCCGGATAAAAGAACACAAGGTCCATCACACAATCCTATTATCGAGCGATTCAGAAGAACACTTAAAAACCTAATGTACAAAAAATTTACAGAAAGAGGAAATAGAATTTGGATTGATGTTCTAGAGTATTTGGTTTATTTTTACTACAATAAAATCCACCGAATGATAAAAAAAACTCCAACAGAAGCAAGTAATGATCCTGATTCAATTAAAGAAATCACATTTGAAAATAATAATGCAAATGATAATTTAATTGAAAAACAAAAATTCAATATTGCAGATCGAGTAAGAATATTCAAATGGAAGAATAAATTTGAGAAAGGTATAACATATTCATGGAGCAAAGAAATATTTGTAATAAAAAAAATCTATGATACTAAACCTGTTACCTATAAAATAAATGATTTAAAAGGAGAAGAAATATTTGTAAAAATGTACAAAAGAGAATTTCAGAAAACTTTATTTTAGGTATCTCCTCAGGTTTTGCATTTATAGCTCTTAGGAAATTAGTCCTATCAAAGCATCAACAAAGCATCAATCAATCTCTCTTTCATACTCGCTATCATCATATATTTCACTACCCATAAACTTCTTCTTTTTATTTTTAAATTTAAACTCGATAACCATTTTATAATAACAAAAATGATTTTAGGGGAAACAGGTGATGATGGTGAAGATTTCCAATCGAAAATAAAATCTATTGTTGATTCCAATAAACCAACATCTATTAAATTCAAAGGGAAAAAAGTCTATGTTTCAAAAGAAAAAATAAAGGAAATAAAAAATCTAGAATCCAAACAAGGAGGAATTCTTGAACTAGCTGCTTTATTACCTTTGATTTTCGGAGGCTTAATTGCAGCCGCAGGAACTGCTGCGGGAATTGCGAGTACGGTCAAAGAATCCAAGGAATCTAAAAGAGCAGATGCGGAAGCAGAGAAGGTTAAAGCAGAAACTGAATTCGTCTGGACCCAAAGTGGCGCGGTTATTATTTTGTATAAAAACCAATTAAAAACCGTCACGAAATATTTACGAGGGATTTCAGGAGAAATTGAAAATTTGAAAAAATTGGGAAAAATAAGCTTGAAATAGTAACTACCGGGAAAGGGATATTCCTAAATCCCTACAATATAAAATGACTGACATTCTTCCGGTTTGGAACAGCAATATTACGAAATTCAATCATAATTCCATGCTCCCTAATTCATTTCGGATGTTGATTGTTAGAGCCTCTGGGTGTGGGAAAAGCGTTCTGCTCTTGAAGATGCTCCTATATCCCAATTACCTGGACTATAATAATCTTATAATATTCAGCAAAACCATTCAGCAACCAGAATTTCAGTTAGTGTACCATGGATTCAAAAACCATTTAATTAAAGAAACCATCCTGAATATTTTCAAAATGCAGGAAAAAATCTCCACGGATATAAAGATCTCTGGTTTTTGTGAATGTTTTCCTCGCAACACTAAAGACAAAATCAGCGTTGCAATGAGCAATAAGTTCTCGGACACAATTCCCTGTGAGGACTTGAACAAAACCCAAAAGAACTTAATTGTCTTCAATGATTGCGTCAACGACAAGAACCAGTAAATCATGGAGTCTTACTTCAAGAGGGGAAGACACACCAACTGTTGCAGCAACTGTTACTGCAACTATTACGAACTTCCCGAAGATCAATTCGCAGAAACTCTAATTTCTTCGTGTTCTTTGAATTGAATAAAAAAGATTGAGAATATATTTACAACGAGCTGTTCTATTTCTCATTGACAAATCAGACTTTAATATATTTAGAAAATACTGGAGCACTCGGTATAATTACATCGCTCTGAATTCGGAGACTAAGGAAATACACTCAAAAATTATCTAATAAAATAACTCAATATTCAACAGTAATTGTTTTAGACCCCCAAACGTCTTATTCCATGAAATATTTGAAGAAAATAGAGAAAGCAAACGAGTTATGGAACGAAAATATTTCCAACAAGAATAAGACATTCAGTTTCTTGTTGAATCAAAAACAGCTATTAGATCTTCTTTCCACAAAAATCCAGAGTTTCACATTAAATTTTAAAAAAAATAACTACAGAAAAGCCAGCCACTACTAGACGAATTTTTTATTCCGGAAGGAGATAAAATCTGAAGGAAATTAATAGTTGGGGATGTTACATTTATTATTAAATTTGAAAACAACAAGTTTTATATGTTTTTAAAACGGAAACCTTCAAGAAATATGAAATCACATCGGGTTTGAAAATATGTATTGAGGGGAATGCTTTTGCGGTTGGAAGTACAAAAATTGATTTTACAAAAGAAAATATAATTGTAAATATGGTTGAGATAAAAATATTTTTGGAATTAATAGCTGGGGCTTTACATCCACAACTAAAATATTACATAAATTTGAAATATTGTGCTCTGGTTCATGAACCAGCTCTTATCCCCAGAGAAAGAAAAGCTTCAGCCTCTCGAGCATCAAGTTTGAGAGATGGAACTGGAATAACTTATTTGTCAGAAACCCTCGTGAGCTTTGCGAACCCTATCACTCTAATTGAATATCTCAGGAAACTTCTAGCCGCTAAAAAAGCAGGTCATAATAATACATGGAACCAAGTCACTTCCGTTCTAAATAAACCTAAGGCTTTGAAATTAATTACCTAAGAAAAATACGACAAAATAATCAAAAAAAACTTCTAGTGGAAATAACTAATAAATACTACAAGAAATGACTTCCCTTAATTTCGATAAACATGAGATTCAACCACGATATTAGAAAAATAGGTCTTCTTGAAGTATTTATATCGATCGCAAGTGCTCAGGCTGTTAATAATGTCAGGGAAATATATTTCAATATCAATCAATCCTATAATCCTATAGATATTTGTAATTCGGAAATATATTATAAAGTCAAGATATCAGGATTTCAAGCAGCCGGTGCGGCCGGTGTTGAAACTGATCTTTTTGCAGTGGAACATAATTGGTTCTTGAATATTTTCTTGAATAACTCTGGGTATAAAATCCGACAAAATCTTTACAAAAAGGCTTCGAGGGATCATATCCTCTTATAACCTTTTTGGGTTCTTCCATAATTATAAACGAGTGCTGTGCATGATTTCTTTTGAGCTTGCACTCAAAAGAACAATGATTTCAAATCATGTATTTACTGAACAAAAGTCTCCGATCAATCAAAAATCAAAATCGAGCTTGAAACTCTCGCGCTTATAGTTCCATCAATCGCCTATAATCCGAAACTGTTATCCAATATAATGAACAGAATGAACAAAGACAAGCCGACAGATGTGAATTACCTCCAGAGAATCACAATGAGTATTGAAGTCCCTATAGGAACGAAATTCAGTTGGAAACCAACAGTTCTGAATTCCTGATCGCACTATATTATTGTTGGATTCAAAGAGGAAAACGTTGATATACTGACCAATAATTCTAAATTCATTCAGACTTTAGAGAATGAAAAGGAACTTAAATCATTACGGGTTCAATTAAATACGACATTCTATCCCTTGGATCCAATGACGTTCAGTGTCAAAGATAACTACCATAAAGACATCCATACGCCGCGTATATCAATGTTTGTAAATCCTTTGGAGTAGATCCGCAATTAGGAATGATGGATTTCAAAAAGTTCTATTCTATATTCTGTTTCGATGTTTCCGATCAAGACGAGAAGTTATCCTTTAATGGCGTGAACATTACTATTATGTGGAAAAACATAATGATTTCAAAGGTACGCCCTACTGTGTTATTCTGACTGAAAAACAGGTTCAAATCCAATTGAAAAGCGAAAAGATGGTCAATGTTTCGTGATCGCGAGTGCGAGATAAATAATAATAAATAACATAAGAAATGGAAGAGCAATTCGAAAAACGATGCGAATATTTTATCCACAAAGTATTCCACATGTTTACGATTCAACTCTACAACTTCTGATTTCACAAGATCGTTTCCTATTCCTCTAGAACTCAATCTCGATTATAATTACGAAATGTGACTTGTTTGGTTTTCCGTGTATAATATTATTTTCAACTTCATTTCTGACAACCTTTTGGGTTACGAGCGGGTATATTTTATTGGAAATTCCTCCCGGAGCATATGAGCTTGATGTTTTATTTCCAATAATAATTGATTTGCTGAGAAAAAATTTACTGGTGTGATGGAAAAATATTATGAAAAACAAAAAACCAGTGAAACCAAGATTCTTGAAATAATAAAAACTTTAGATAAAGAAATAGAATCAGATTCGAAGAAATACACCGATGATTTAAATAAGCAAATAATAGAAGTAAATAATAACTCGTCCAAGTGTGGAGATAAATTAGCGGCATTTGAATCAAAAATTGTTGAGATAGAAAAATCGAATAGAAAAATAGAAGATTTGAATCTGAGAAAATTCAGAGTGGAAAAAAATGAAAATAAAAGAACTTGAGAATATTAAGAAGAAGCTTGGTAGAATTATTAATTTTTCAAGTATCATGAAATAGAAGTCATTCTAGATTCAAAATGTTATTTTATAATAAAAGATGATTATTTAATATTCAATAAAGAATCTGGATTGTTTGAGATAGATTTACCGAAACAACTTTTTATTATTGTTGTTTTGGAAGGGAAATTTACTTTTTCGGGAATAAAAGCAATAACAAAACATAAGGCGATTATGGGGCAAGTATTAAATAAGGAATCTAAAAAAATATTGTATTGGATAAATATTATTTAATAAATATTATTTAAACACTAAAAAATAAAAAATTTAGAATTTTCTGGGGAGGGGGTAGTTTATGACTTTTCATATATTCAAAACAAAATTTATCCAAAGCGTATTCTTCTGGGGAAAAATAAAAATATACGCAACATCAAAATCCCTGGTGTTGAGATATTTTCCCCAGAATATGTCTCGAGAATTCACAAATTTCACAGTGTTAAAATGAGTGGCTAAGAATTTTCTGAACAATCAATCATACCGAATATAAGACACAAGATTTCATTTCTTACCCATCACTCCAGTGAACACAATCTGAACCTACTGCGCCAATTTTACTTAAAACTTCTAAAATCCCATCGGGGATTAACAGAATAAACGAGATTAACAGGAACAATGAATTCCTTCTCGAAAAAAAGAAATTAGAAGACTTTTAAACTATCAGAAAATTAAACTTTGATGGACAAGAGCGGATTCAGGAATAAAATTCACGTGTATTACAATCACATGTTTTTTAGCGGTTTCAAGAGCTATATTTTTTGGTGTTGGAGCATTAGGGATTGCACCTACCGTTTCGATCATTATAGCATCAGTCTTTGGAGGATCTAATGCTCTTTATCTCTTCTTATCGGAAAGCGTTTCTATCGGATTAACGTCCCAAAAGAAGAAATCTAAAGTGAAGTATGTAAGGAACTTGCTTTATGAATAAATAAATTATATTTATACCAACAAAAAGACCTTGAATGTAGAATAATGACAAGGAATGACATAAATGAATCGATTAAAATCATTGAGGAAATAAATAATAATATCGATAAAGCAAAGAATAATAACAACTCACACGAGAATATTTCTAAAAAGGAGAGGCAGCGGAGAAGCAGGTTGAGAAGCAAGCAAATAAAGAATTTATAAAACAATTAAAAGAGAAATACAAGATGAAAATGAATAATATTACGTCACTGAGGTTCGAGGAGTTCATAGGGTTGGCTGATCGACATATGAATAGTTGATGGGATCAGCATATGATGATGAAGAAAAAATAGAAATAATGAAGAAAGAAAAGAGGCTGGCTGAAATCGTATTGCCTAATTTACACACTTAAAAATTAAGCCAAATAAACCCTGAAAATGTTAAACCAAAGCCATTAAAAACGTCCTGTGAGTATTGCAACAATTATTATAATAACACGTGCTATGCGAGTCATTTAATAACTAAAATGCACAAACAAAATGTGATTAAAGGAATAAAGTACCCACCATCACCACAAGAAGTCAATAGTCTAAGAGAATTCACGTACACTTATCCAGGAATCTCTCAAGAAGCCACTTTCAAAAACTCAACTACTGTGAAATATGTTAGGAATAAGAAGAGATTCGAATGAGGAATTTGAATGTTAATGAATTCCACAGCATTCCTTCCAATTACTTCAAACATTTCCAAAAAGCTCCTATTAAATTTTCAATTGATGTTTCAGCATTATATATGAAGCCAAAGCCAAGACCTTCTGATTTTATTCTTTGGAATACTCCTGAAGGAAATCGAGAGAAAGAGGTAGAGAAGAGACGAGAAGAAGAACTTAGAAAAGAATCAGAGAAATATAACAAACGAGAGAAAAATAAAAAATATGATAATGGATTACCTGGAGACTAACTTGAAAAGGGGATTGACAAAGAGATTGAAAATGAGAAAAATGAGAAGAAAAATGAGAAAAATCCAACGAAAAACAAGTCCTTCAGAGATTAGAGCGTAAAATCGAACAAGTAATGAGGAAGAAACAAAGAATCCAGCAAATAATAAAGAACCAACAATTATTTCTTGTATTCTCAACGAAGAGAGGATCAAGAAAGAAATAATAAATCAGGTATGATATTTGAATGAACGGGTGTTTGATGAGGAAATGGAGAGTAGTGGATGGGTCTTCAAGGAATTCACACAGATATCCCTGAATATATGCCAGTATAAATCACGGTTTGGTGAGACGTATATAAAACTTCCTTTTAAATTAAACATGATTTTGAATATCTAGAATAAAAGCAATAGGTGTTTCGTATATTCTATTCTGGCGTATTTACATCCACAAGCAACGACTCAACATTCTTACAGATCTAGACCATACAAGATATACGAGCATGAATGGAATTTGGAGGAATTTATTTCTCTATTGATTTGAATGGAATAAGGAATTTCGGTAGATAAAATCCAGATCTTAAAATAAATGTGTTCGGAATTAATGAGAATGAGATTAAGTATTATATATAAATCTCATTTAGATTGGAAGGGATGTAATTTATTATTATATAAAGACCATTACGTACTGTGTAAGAATGTGGTCGTATTTCTAGGGAATAGTATATCCCACGATATTAATCCGTGTCTCAACTGTTTTGAATCGTTCAGAATTGAGAATGCGTTGAAGACTCACCAGTAATTATATATTAAACATAAAGAAGCGGTTGCAACATTTCACTGTGATATGTACAAGGAATTCACGAATTTTCATCATAAGAACAAGATTTCCTTCGTATGTGCTGCAGAATTTGAATCTTGGAATAAACGTAAGGGGAAAGAAAAAACGGGGGAGGAATTCGAGCAAAAACGATTTTGTTATGGAATATACATAAAGAGTTATTATCCTCACTATTATCCCCATTATCTCGAGTATTTTGGAGAACATGGGCTTTAGAGTTTGCGGAAAATATCAATAATTTATCAGAAGAGTTTAAAAAGGAGTATCAAAAGAACAGCGGGAGGAATATAATAAATCTACTTGTTGTTATTATTGCGAAAATAAATTCACAGGAGATTGTAAGGGGATGGACCTTGATCATTACCTATTCGAGAATAATTATCGAGGGGCGGAACATAACTCATGTAAAGGCAAAAAAAATAAATATCGTCCCAATATATTTTCAAAATAGGAGTGGGTATAATAATCATCTCATCTTCATGGCTTTAGCTTCTAATGTAACTAAAATAATTCCTATTACAGATGAAAGATTTATTTCATTCAGTGTTGGAACAATGAGGTTCTTGGACTCATATCGACTGATGCCACCGTCTTTAGATTACCTCGCATCTCTTTTAAAACCTGAAGAGTGTGAGGTTTACAATAATTATTTTAATATCCCGGTAAGGAAATGGATTTATCTATATGAGTATATTGCAGGACGGACTTTCTCGGAAGTGATGGATAAAACCGGAGATTGGGAATTTTCACAATCATGTGAAGCAGTCGGATCTTCCTTTAAAAGATTATAAATACGCGAAAGAATCCTGGAATTTGTTGAAGTGTAAAACCATCAAGAATTATACCTTGAATTATTTGAAGATGGATATTTGCTTATTAGCAGATTCTGTTGAGAATTTCAGGGATAGTTTCTTGAAAGATTACGGTTTTGATTCCTGTTACCATTATTCAGTTTTAGGATTAACTTTCGAGGCTGGTTTAAAGTTTACAAAGGTCAAATTAAAATATTTCAAGAAAAACATGCATGACATGCTTTTATTTTTCGAGCAGGGTGTTCGAGGGGAGTCTCTGGAGTATTTGGGAATAGACTTGTTGAGGTTTGTTCTGAACTGGGAAATTCCTTGTATTATTACAACTGTAATTCTATAAATCCAGTCGCAATGATTGAGGATTTGCCAACAGGAGAAATTAAATGTGATAAAAAGAAAAAATATGAAAAAACAAAAGAAAATTCTCCTGACAGTTTTGTATATGAAGTTGATTTAAAGTATCCTCTATCATTGCATGATAAAAGTTGGTATGTCCCGTGTTGTCCTCAGAAAAATACGGTGCCTGAATAATGGAAATCTGAATGACAACATGAAAATAATCCTGGAGGGTATAAGACAACAGAGAAATTAATCCAGACTCAGGGTAATAATAGAAATTATATGGTTGAAGGAAATTGTTGGATTGGTATTTAGAATTGGGAATGGTCTTGAAAAGGGTCCATAAATAATTAATTTATAAGAACTCCAAATGACGTAAACCTTATATTGAATTCAATATTAAGAAAAGACTCGAATAAAAAGCTGTAGGGAATAAGTTTGGGGATTTCTTGTATAAATTAATGAAAAACATTCTATGGAAAAACTCTTGAGAATGTAAGGAATCGCAAGGAAATCGAAATTGTGTGTGATAGAAATAGATTCAAGGCTCTTTCTTCAAAAATAGGTTTCCAGAGGTTTGAGATCTTCTTCGAGGATTGTGCTGCTGTGTACTTTAAAAGACGAATATCAAGTTCGATAAATTCAATTACATAGGATTTGTATTTCTAGATGTTGGTTATGTATAAATTTATATACGATGTCTAATAGAAAGGGTACGGTGAGAACTTTAAGACTCATTTTGGAGACATTGATTCTATAATCCTGGAATTAGTGAACAAAGAAAAAATCGGGCAAATCCACGAATATATCCATGACACAAAACCTCAAAGATGAAATTGGAAAGGGGAAGAAAATCATGAATTTTGCGGATTAAAATTAAAAGAAAATTCTTGGATATAAAAGATTTAAAATCTGAGAAACACTTCGAACATTCAAGAGTGAAAGGATATTTTAGATCTTCAATCAAAGACTTAGGTTATCAAGAAGCAAGAGATTGTCTTCTGGGGAAAGAACAACAACCTATAGGAGGATGGGCGTAAAGATCAGAACTTTATAAGATGTTATTAAAGGAATATTCAAGGAAGGGTTTAAATAATTATGACGATAAGCGTTATATATTAAGTAATGGTATTATAACCCTTCCTTATATAAATTATAGAATACCGTATATAGAAAGATAGATGAGATAAATGAGAAATACGGTACTAGCTAAACTGATATAGATTTTAGTGAAATTGATTTTATAAATATAAATTTCTAGAACCCTCTTAACCCGCCATTCGCCTGTTTCTCGATACAAACACAATAAAATTATAGGAAATTTTAAATATCTGAATAACTACCCTGCCGACGATGGGATTCAGGAGTGAGTGGTAAAAGGCTTTGAAAGCTCTTTTCATAACTACTATGAACCTTTCATTACTGCGTGCAAATAAAGATTATTTTTATAATAAGAAAATGCATACTTTATGCAAAATTATATATACATTGATTTCTATAAAAAGCTGACATAATTTTCGATTAGCTTTGTGTTGTTGAATAGTTTTAGTTAATTCATCAATATCCGGATGATAGTTTGACAATTTAAATGAAATACAAGCCTCGGCAAATTCGTCGGTGGGTCTATTTTATACATCAGATTTCATGTTATTCATTATCGAAAATAAGCTTTCACAGAAATAGGTTGATGTAAACATTGTAAGAATAGCTAAAGACAATTTCTTCATCGTATTAAATATCTTCTTTTACCCCGAAATCCCCAATCATAAAACCCCATATCGTAAAATCCCCAATCATAAATACCATAATCATCAAAATTACCATGTCTTCAACAAAATATTATCCATGTTTTCGCATTCTTCATTTAATCTTTTTTTTCATTATTTTTAATTTCATGCCTCAACTCTATAAATTTCTGCTTCCAAATAGAGCTAGTTTGAAACTCTGCCAACTGCATGTTTTGAAATCTTGAAATCTCTTAACAAATTGTCTTGTATGTCACTTTTAACTTAACTATAAAAATTTATATTAATTTCATAGACTCATCAATGTAAAATTTTTGAATATGATCTTTCAACAAATGAAAATACTTAAAAGTATTGTTGTCAAAATCGTGTTTAAATATTACTTATTTATCCTCAAATCCTTCAATAATCTCGAACATCACATCAATTGATTTTCCGAGGCCTTGCAATTTAATATTTAATTCATTTAAATGGTTGGAAATATCATTTAGAAACATTAATTTCTCTTCCCACCACTAAATTCCACCTTACTATAGTGCGACGGGCACTGTCAACCACTCAAAACAGCCTATTTCTTTTAGACTTCTCTAAAGTGTGGCTAAATCTCCTGACTTTGTTATCGGACATATATGGCTTCACTATAATCTGGCCGATCAATCTTCCATTTGAATTAGACCTCACTATAGTGCAAGCTATAACACATCATTAATCACGGTTTTCTGGCTATCGTTTTAGCATGTTCACTTTTCACTAATTCAATGCCCACAAAAACGTTCATAGCAAGTTTATTTTCCTTCATTTGACCGTCAGATTCGAAAAATAATTTCATTAAACCACATTTTTCTATTTCATTTCATTATAAACTGAGAACTGCAAGATCACTAAAACGATTTTGTTCCAGTAATGTACACGAATAAGACAAAATCGGGGATTCCTTGAGTAGTTTACAGTTAAGGCATAGCAAGATTTATTACGATGATGAGACAGTACATTGCAAAATTACAATAAATAAAGTATAAAACAAACAATATTAAGACTACGTATGTTCTAATGTCTAAAATAACAAAATTTTCAAGGCCCATTTTGGCGCCCTAGGACATCTGTCCAACACTAGCTATGCCTCTAATTTCAAGTTGTATTTCATATATATATATATATTGATTATATTATGCAAAAATAGTTATAATAATTATTAAAATAATAATATTTAAATTATCTGCAGTGAATTTCATTTAGGCCCCACCTGCAAAAGGTTATAATATCGAAAGAAAAATTGTTACAAATTAATTCTAAATTACCTCGAATGAGGCGAGTCCTTTTCCATAAAGATAATATAATACAATTTCTGTTAAAATAATCTAGAAAATTAGACAATAATATTACAATATTGAACCAGATAACAATGCACTCTTACAACAGCAATATGTGACAGGAGTATTAGATATAATATGATAAATAGTATGAGTTTTTGCAAGGAAGAATTGGAAAGCTTAATACTGAGTCTGCAAAAAATTCCACAATGAAAAGCTATCAATAGCACAGAAGCCACAGAAACTTAAGAATGGAAAATTCTTTCAAACCAAATAAACTTACTGAGGGCGACAATGAGCAAATGTAGTAAAACATATCCGGGATAATTAAGATATTTATTCATTGTTCAAATGAAAATAAATTTTTAACAATAAGTTGTTAAATTTATCTAAACTACTTAAATAATGATAATGGTATGTTTAAACAAAAATTAAAAAATCGTAATTTGGAATGACGGGATTTATATTATAAATTTGCAATTTGATAAATTTTAGGGAATTTCATTATTGAAATACTTAAGACGGATAACTAACACAAAAATTAAAAAATAACCATATTTTAACATAATACATGAAACGTCGATCATAAAAAATTGATAAACTACTTTCAATTAAAATAATGACATTTTCGAAGATAATTGCAATTTTGCATGCAAGGAAATTGATGAAGACCTTAAATTTCCACATTATTCATCAATGATTATTCAGCGTACGCGAAAAAACAAATTGATTGATTTACATGGGTGAGTAGTTAAAAGGAATGTTCTTTCGACTGGTAGGTTTCTGGCAGATCCGGTCTTATCCAAGAGGGGCGACAAATGGAACAAATTGAATCTCCGTAGGCAAGGGTATGATAATGGAATTAATTTGAAAGGAAAAGAAAAAGGTGTACATAACAGAATTCTAAACATAAACGCGCGAGCCTTCCCTATTCATTGCAATGCACATTCTTTAAACTTAGTTGTCAATGATGCCTAAAAATGTTGCCTAGAAGTGACTAATTTCTTCAGTTTAGTTCAACAGATTTATAATTACTTCTCTGCATAGACTCAACGTTGGCATGTGTTTACTAGCCATATCGTGAATTTAGCATTTAAACAATTCAGCGAAACAAGATTGGAAAGTAGGATTGATGCTTTGAAGCCTATAAGGTATCAGCTTGGTGCAATATATGATGCTTTAATGGAGATTTTTGATGACCCAAGACTAAATAATTCATCTGATAATACTTCTCAAACGGGCGCAAAGACTCTTGCTGATGCAATTTGTAAATTCAAGTTTATGGTATCCCTTGTCACATGGTACAACATTCTTAATGAAGTGAGTGTTACAAGCAAAATACTACAAAAAAAGAATTCTGCTATATATTCAGGTACAAAACAACTTCAAGTTTTAATTGATTCGGCCGAGATTGCAAAGGAATTAGAAACATAAGCGAAATTTGAGCCCGGTGAATGTAGAAGAAGGAGACATAAACGGCAGTTTAAATATGAAGCTCAGGACGAGGCACTACAAGATCCTTAACATAAATTGAAAGTAGAATTCTACTACACTATGTTGGACATGCCTATAGAGTCTATTGAATAGAGGTTCCAACAATTAGAACAACATTATATTTTATTTGGCTTCCTTTATGATATATCAAATATCAACAAAAAGACATCTGAGAATATACTTACTGACTGCAAACATTTAGAAACGTCTTTGACGCATAAAGATAATAAAGATATTGATGCCTATGATCTTTGTAATGAGCTTCAAGTAGTAGCTCAAAGGCTTCCAAAGTCTATGTTACCATCAGATATGCTCCTCTATTTAGTACAACAAAAATTGGAAGATTGTGTACCAAATGTTGTTGTTTCCTTGAGAATATTATTAACACTTCCAGTGTCCGTGGCTAGTGGAGAACGCAGATTTTCAAAATTGAAATTAATTAAAAGTTACTTGCCTTCAACTATATCGCAAAGCAGACTTGTGGACTTAGCAACAATTTCAATAGAATGTGTTTACGCTTCGACACTGGAATTGAAGGAAGTAGTATAAACTTTTGCTAGGAAGAAGGCAAGAAAAATTAAATTTTAATTTTGTAACGTTTATGCAATTGATAATAAATTAATGTCACTTTAATTTTATTGTTTTCTTATATATATATATTTTTTTATTAATTTGTGTAAAAGGAGGCTTTTTAATAAGTTTTACCTAGGGGGATAAAAAAGCTGGCGCCGACCCTGGTTTCTGGGTGTTGAGATTTTTGGAAACTATGTAGCTGCTACCCATACAAGCCCATATAAATATTTTTCGCTTACCACTAGTATCTGTTGATAAGCAACTTTGAAACTGTGTTCGAGTGAGTGGATCGTCTGCAAAAAGTGAGCACTATTACTAATGCTATAATTGACCGAACAGTCAATGGATCCAACAAGCAGCCGATAGAAGGCCTGTGTTCGATTTTTATTTTTAGGTCCATTCTTGTCCTATCACATTCAAATGTTAACCCCTACGGTTCTATCAGCTATCATCATTATATCTACTTTCATAATCCTCATTGCCATTGTTTGAATTACTGATTTTATTATGATTGATAAAATTTTGAAAATCGGTGGTGGATCAACAAAAGGACTGCAATCACATTTGTCATATATACATATCATCAATACATATTGAAAAAGCTGGAACAACAAAATTTCTTCAGTTTTAGTTATTCGAATTAAAAAGAGAAGAACTCAATTAAAAAGCTTAGCTCAATATTCGGACAACGGTCATAATGATTCAATGAAAATGACCGAAGCTTTTTACCATCCACAAATTCTAAAAACAAAAACTTATGTTGGAGCTTCTTATGGGATTGAATGCAACCGATTTAACAGCCGGAGTTATTAAGGAAGCCGCTGTCTATGATAATATTAAGTAAATATCATGCAATAAAGATATACTTTATAATGAAAAGCCTATTGGAGAACAATTGAATCAAGCTCTTGAAAAAGGTTTTATATTTGCTAGAAAACCCCCAACAAGATTTGAAAATACATTATCAAAACAACAAAAAGAAAAGTGGAGGCACAAGAGAGGGCTATCTCCAAAGTGTTTTCAATATTTATTGACGATAAAGCCCGCAAGTGTCGAATCTGAACGAGCGATTTCAGCTGTGTTTTATTTTGCTCAAAAATTCGTAGTCGGCTAAATGATGATACAATTGATGCATTATGCTTTTTAAGATCGCATTTTCAAAAAATAAATAAGTGATTCTTTAATTTTTTAAATTATGAGACATATTTTGAGCAATGTGAATGTTCTTTTTTAAATGAAATATTATTTATTATGTAAGAGTATATAAAGCAACATATATCAATGCAACCAATACCAAGAAATATTAAAAAACTAATACCACTCACATTTATGTGCCTATTTTCCATCGATTTAAAAAGAAAATTATTGAATTACCCTCATTACTTCAATAACTTTCATTAAAATCATAATAATACCATAAATTTCATAAATCCTTTTAAATCCTTTTAAATTCAACAGAAAACCTTAAAATTCCAAAAATAAACCTAATCTATTGAAAGTTGTAATTTAATTTATTTAAAATTAATTAAATTTTCATTGAAAATAACAGGTCAATATAATGATACATTTATTTGATGTTTTTCAATAAAATTTAAAAATGGTGTAATTTTAAGTAGACAGGGTATTCTTTGAAGCAAATTGACTGTGAAGAAGTTGGAATATTGACGTGAGAGTACATTAAGTGTCTAAAGTTTTTGAAATTACTGTTAATAATGGGAAAGTTAAAGATATCGACTAAATAGTCGAAATATCAACTGAAAAATTGAAGATACAATTACAGGAAGTAATTTATTTTGAAAGAAAAATGTAAAGGAAAAACATTCATTGAAGAGAGAAAATATTCATTGAATAAGGAAAACAATCATTAAAGATAGAAAACATCTATTAATGACTGGAAAATATGAATTTATTTTAACAAATAAGAAAGGATAGAGTTACTCAATGAAGAGGCGAATTATTCAAATTATGCTTTTAGAATATTCCCTGATAATGAATTGCACTTTTAATAGTGGATGGAATTACTAACCCACTCAATTAAAAATTATTAACAATTGAGTAGATTTTATTGATTAATTATATTTAACAGGGGAATGTTTGTGAGAAAATATTTTTAGGCTTTTTTATCGAGAAAAATTACTTATGGTTTTTAATTGGTAAGCGATTTAAGCCAATTTTTATTGAGAGTCAAAAATGCCAATCGTAGACGATTCAAGCCTATTTTTATTTTAATCTTTTTATCGAGAGCGTATTTTTGTTGATGAAAAAAAATTATTCGAATAAAATTGCGCTAAAAATTAAAATTTGAAAAAATTGGGCCAAGCGAACGTACCAATTAAGTGGTGTAAAAGCCCAGGCGTCGAGGAGTCGTAAAAGACTTCATTTTCTTCCTGTTAATAAACCTGATGTGAGATTTTTTCAAAAGTCATTAGAGGACCTAATGTTTTTCATCGTTGAAGAAAATTGTTTCCAAATGTATGAAAGAACTAAAGGGATGAATATTATGTGAGATAACCAAAATTATGAATAAATTATTAGAGAATTTTTTTTTGAAAATAAATTTTGAGTATAAAAATATTATGTTAATTAAATATTAAGTTCCGACCAAGGGTCGACGAGATAAAATTAAAGTGAGATTAGTTAAATTAAATGATAATTAAAGACGTAAAATTTCGGCAAGAAACCATTGTCTCGATTATTATGTTAATTGAATATTAGGACCCAACAAGGGGTCGAGGATAATTTGAATTGAAATTAATGAAAGTAAATGAAAAATAAAAACGTAAAGATTCGACAGATGGCAATTGTTTTAAAGTGAACAAATGATGAATTAAGGGATATTGATTACCGGTAGAAGAAATAGAAATAATGATGATGAGAATACCAGCATTGAGGTAGATAAAACCAATAAATGACTGAGGAAAAGTAAAAATAAATCATGATAGCGTTGAGGTTCCGAGAACCAACAGACGGCTGATAAAAAATTAAAAATGATAGCAGAATCAAGGCGAATTGTGTTATGTTAACGTTGAGGTCGAATAGACCAAAAGACGATGAAAAAATATTGAAAGTTATTATAGATAAAAATAAATAAAATTAAAATATTATAAGACTAAGCGCGGATATGGAGGTCATGAAGAAATAAGTGACGATAGAGCGTTGCGGATACTATAGGAATTTTATTGGGGAAAATAAATTTAATGTATAGTTATGATTACATTATTATTGTTATTATTATTGATTATATATATGATTACATTATATTATGATTTACATGTATTGATAAAGGGAAAATAGATAATTATTACAACCAAATAGATAATTGATATGAGGAAATAGAGAGTTTAAAATCAACTGAAAATAATGGGGGGTCAAAACCACGATATGAAAGCCCTCTGATTCGAAACAGATGATGTTTTAAAGAATTTTAAAATCCAATGAAAGAATATGGGATATTATAATAAAACGGATGAGAAAATTTGTATAGTATATAATGTACAATAATGTGTTATTATTTTAGATCTAATCAATTAAAACAAACAACAACAATCAACAAAAACAATCAACCATCATTAAAAGTATAAACAATCAAACAATTACAATATAAACAACGAAACAATTACAAGTATCAGTGCAAATAAAAATATTGAAACAAGTAAAAGTATCAAAACAAGTACAAGTATTAAACCACAAACAATTAAAAGTAATCAACAAACCATATAAACAAAGAAAAGTTAAAAGATAAAAAGTTAAAAAGTCGTTAAAAATTGAGCACGTATCAAGGAATACCAGAAGCCAACACCAAAAGAAATCAAACGAAAACCTTAGTCTGTTAGAAGACCAAGAAAAACAAAACGCAAAAAGATCAAGAAACTGTTCAAAAAGATCAGCGTCAGTCGAAACTCAAATAACAACTGAATCAGAAAGTCAAAGAATAGAGTTTGAAATCCCTGAAGAAATCGAAAATAAATTATCAGATAACGACAGTAGCGATGCGGATTCAATCAATTCAGATGAAAATAATAAAATCGAAATTCAAACAGAAACGGGAATGACAACAGGGGATAACTGAACTAGGATAACGTTACCTGGCGAACCACATGAAAAAGTCAACATTGGGGAATTTAGAGAGAAATTTCCGATGGAAGTACCAACAAATTGCAAACATTCATTAAAGAATTCGAGGTATATACAACAATCTGCTATTGGTCTAACCCCGCAATTAGAGAACGATTACCACTATATATAACAGGAAGTGCTCAAGATGTATATTTAGAGGCAAAACGGGATGAAAACACGTGGAAAACTTGGGATGATATTGAAGAATTTCTACATAAAACGTTTGGAACGGCATGACAAATGAACCGAAAAACTTTAGAATTTTTACACCGTTAAAAGAAACCAAATGAATCAAACGCACTATTTGCATGTGAATTAAAATGACTTGCAAGAGAAGCATTTGGTAAAGATCCAGTACCAGAAGAAAACATTGTAGCAGTATTCATTGAAGTGATCAAACGAGAAGATATTCGGGCGAATGTGGGATGCCAGGCATTAAAAACCCTAGATGATGCACTTCAAATCACTAGCCGATGTGAACAATTTTTGAAACCACAATTCCAAGTAGCTGCAATGGCAGTTGAACCAGCAGTAACAACACCAAATACCGGAGTAACAAACAACCATGCCACCAATGCAAATCCAACAATGAACCAGTTTATTCCAATATCACAACAAATGTCCAAAGCACCACCAACGAGAAATCCAAACAATAATACTAACGGTAATCTTAATTACACTAATAATTTTAGGTTCAACACAAACAGAAACAATGTCCCAGTATGTGAAAATTTTCAAAGAGCTGGACATCAAACTAATGAATGCTACCGAAACAAAATATGCCAAAAATGCGGTAGAAGAGGCCACACTGAAGCCATTCGACGAAAATATGGAAGGTGGAAATGACAGATACGGCGTAAATAATAGATACAAGTGGCAAAAAGTCGAATCCAGAGGATACTACTACAAAAGATAGAAGATGAAAAATACGAAAAGATGAAAATTTAGCAGATGAACAATTTAAAGAAAAAATAAACGATAAATGGTTCATAGTAAGAACAGGCTGTGATACAGTAAATAAAGAAGAACCAACAAATGCAATAAAAATAAACATACTAAGACAACGGAAAGAGGAACAAACAGATGTAAAAGACGAATTGAGCGAAATTAGTAGCCTAGGAGGCGAAATATTTAAATCATGCTACGAAATGATTCAAAACAAAAGTTCACCAAGCAATGATGAAAGCGAAATTTATAAAAACGAGCCCAAGAAAACGAATGAAGACGAATGGAGAATATTAACCGAAATATATGATATAGTAGACGAAGTAAACTGTAATTCACAATTTATTGATAACCCAGAAATCCCAACGCAAATGATCCAACTAACGGGAACAAACACGAATGAATTATATCAATGGGTACGAGAAAAGATGGGAAATAGCCGAAAAATCGAACAACTATACAACAATGGTTGGAAAATCAAAGCAGATGTACATTTAGTAGACGAGTGATATGGCCAAAAGAAATCAATATCTTATCGCTTGAAAAGAAACAAGTAATAGAAATTTTAAATAACATAAAACAAGTTTATGAGAACGAAATAAAACCAAGAATGGAGAAATTGGCAAAACAACGCATGAGAGAAAACCAGATAAAACTGGTAAAACAAGCAATCAACCAGGTAAGAAAATTTATTGACGAATAAATACCAGAAGACCTGAATCGATGAAAATATTTGTCGAAAACGAGCGAGTAACAGAAATAATACGATTTGAAGACCAATGGACCACAGAATTAATTAGTAAATATGGTAAATACCAGAGACAAATGAGAGAAACAGAATTAATAAAAATTAAAATAAAGTTACCCAATGGCGAAAAACAAATCATTACCGTTGACCCGTATTGTAGAGTAGTTGAACTCATAGCTATAATCGATCAAGAAATTTTGCGAAAAGTAAGAGAAAGCAGCGACGATGGGATGATGGAAGATGTCGTATTGATGTACAATAGATACTATTTAGAACAAGATGATCAAACTCCAATATACGAATTAGGAATATGGGAAGATGGTCAAATAATTAATGTTATCGCAATGGACGAACCGTCGGGAAGGATAAAAAATCCCGCAAAAGATGAGCAACAAATATTAAAATTCTAAAATAGAATGAAAGAAAAAATGGATAAAATATTAGAGATATATAACGTGTGGAGAAAAGATATCGAATTATACCGGAAAATATCCTTTTTAGACGATACTGATTGTAAAACAACATCATGGATAAAAGTATGGAATGAAAAAGAGGCTCGATGGAAATTAGAACAATTTAAATAGAACAAAAATGGATTGAATATTTACCAAATGAAATTTTACCAGAATTAATAAAAGAAATACCAGATGAACTCAAAGAAGAATGAGCTTCAGATTATATGTTAGATGAATTAGAATGGTTTACTGAATACGATGAAAAGTTACGATAAGAGAAATGGATAACACCATTTAAATGGAAAATTCCAAATTGGCTGGAAAAGATAGATGCAGCAAAAGAAGGGAAATCAGTAGTAATATCAAGCCCAAAGTTTTATACGAAACCAGGAGGCTATCGATTAAAAATGAAAGTATATACAAATGGTGATGGAGTGGGAAAGGATACTCATGTATCAGTATTTAGTATTATATGTAAAGGGATAAATGACGGAAAACTATTATAGCCATTTACACAAAAGGTAACTATGTCACTCAATGCACCTGGTCAACCACGATTTAACCATGGTGATACATTCAGACCTGACAAACGAAGCACATGTTATCATAAACCACTTATAAATGAAGACCTTGCGTCAGGATCGCCAAAATTTATAGCCCAACAATTTGTAACAAACGAACAATCAAAGTATTTAAAACATGACGATATCAGTTTTACATTAGACGTCGAAAACGAGAGCGAAATAAACAACGACGAAAGTTTGAACCAACCCAGAATTTGTGTATTAGAAAGACGTATAGCAGGAACAAAATATATACCAACAGATATTGATGACCTCGAGGAAAATGAATTAACTGAACTAACCAAAACACAAAAAAAACTGGATTTTCTTATTATACTTCGACGAAAACGAAATATCGCAATAGATTAAATTGTTCGGCAGACATGCGCATACAACTATCAGCAATAACACCAAATATAAGCAGGATTTGCCAGGAAAAGAAGCAACAACACTGTCCACACTAATAACTTACTCATTGATAAGTTTATTTTATTTTTGATATGTGATTGATCAACAATCAAATGAATTTATTAATTTAATTTTTTGTATTATTGTTTTTTTGTTTTAATAAATACTATAATTTTCTATAATAATATATAGCTCATATTAATATTTAAAATTAAAATTCGAATATATTAGTATATAAGGGTTCCGTCAAAAATTTGAAATCAAAAAGGGTGCCGCGGTGAAAAAACTTTGGGGAAACGCTGCTTTAATGTGATATTGGTTGGCAAAACGTATAGGTACTGGTACGGCTGATTTATTCTATCGTCAATGATTCAGGGTAGGCGACTGGTTGGCGAAAGAGTTGAGGATACTTCATAGCATTTCAGGTTATTTGTCTATACGTAGTTTAAGGAGCGAGGTTTATGACAGTTATGGTGTCGTCATTTGTGGCTAAATTCTTATCTGACGGTCTTCTCATGGCATCGAATTTAAATAAATTATTGATGTAACACATTATATTTAACCAAGACAACACGGCATAGATCACAATTCAATATAACTGTCTCGATGGCTCGTATTCTGAATGGAATTTGCGTTGGGAAAATCGGTCTTGAGACATTCTAAGCCTCGAAGTAACGATAAAAATGCTTACAGACAAGAAAGATAATTACCGTCTCTATGGAAAATATTTTGTTTCATTGAGATTTCGTCGTGATTAGCTTCCGGTGACCCAGCGGAGGTTCCTGGTAACGAGCGCCTGGATTGCATACTTTAGCGTGATTTTAATAAATGGTGGCTATCCGACGAGTGACAGAATATATATGAGTACGGTATGTGCAGTGAATTCTTGTTGTATATTATTTCTGCTCTAAATATCCATCGACTTAAACTTTAATCAGTTCTACTAATTTCCTTCGTAAATAATTAAATGTCTGCAAATATCATCAACGATATATTGATGCAATCAATTTTCCAACCGAATGTCGACACATGTGTACAGAATTGCATGTTATGGCTGGTGAGATAGGTATTCTGATCGATTTGACTATCACTAAATGTCATGGGATTTTCGTTTATGATCGGGTTTATTTTCTAAATCCGGTTATTACTGTTGATAATTATTTTGAATTCAGTTGCGGCATAATTCGATAGGGAACGATTGTGGCCATTTTTCTAGAACGATTTGGGTCATTCTAAATTGAATCATCCTAACGTAAATGATAGTAAGTGTCAATTTATGATGAGAGGGTCCTGAATAATTAATGACCTTTAGGCTTACTCCTTTTCAGCTATTCGGAATATGTTCTATGTTGTATCGCATTCGGATTATTTTATTGGGACGAGCTCATATTATTCCTTCACTCGGGGTTTCTCTTGGAATGGCGTAAACGATTTTATTTCGGAGTTGGAAGAGCCAGTGTATATTGTTTCTTTCTGAATCGAGATTCACCGTGAATATCTCATTGATCTTATATTTATTGAATATATATTTATACATGTGTGTTGGTAGTAACTATATATTTATTTCTATTTATTTCGAGAAGTCAATTTTTCGGGTAAGTATTTTAAAAATTGCGTATTTGCGTTTCAGAGTCAATTTATAGTTACAAGATCTTACTTATGATATATTAATATTTATTACTTTACTCGGTTACTTATAGTAAAACACCTTATCCATCTCGGTGATTTAAGGTTTCCGTTCGTCATTTTCTTTTAATCTCTCAAATCTAATAAATTCCGTCATTGGGGAAAGATGTTAGGTCATTTATTCGTTTATCAATGATTTAGAAATATACTAGTAAATGTGAGGTCTGAAAGTAATTTGCATTACAAGTTATATATCCGACGGGGGAATTGATGGCATGATTGTTATTTTCTTAATTAATTAATGGTTTGTAGTGCCATATGCCAATATTTTTAAGTTGATGGAATTATGGACGCCCTACTTTATCGAAGGTGATTTAGTGGAAGTAAAGTCCGAGAACAGAAGATTAGATTTTTATTGCTATTATACCATATTTTATCTTTACTTTTTAGTATCACAAGTTATTGACATAGGAATGATTTTTAGCGATAATACCCCGTCACTTTCCCGAGTTTTACCTTAGGATAAAATTGTGTTCACATTATGAGTTTAGGAGTGCTCACTGGACTACTCCGTGTTTTTGATTTTGAGCCGTTTGTTATTATAATTTAGGTCGAATTTATAGGAATTGAGTGATGATGAAATGGCCAAAAGACCATTCCATCTCCAACCCACTTCCCCTATACGGAATAATAATTTACGTTTCAGCTACTGCGTTCTCAAGCTGTAGCATTCACGGGCACGAATCACCGGCGTACTTACACCGCACTTACACGATTCGGTTGGGGTATGTAAAGTTTAATAACTTGTAGTGATGTGTCGGCTGTGGGCCGGAAAAATTTCGACAAAAATAGTTTCATTTTAATAACGTTTATTGAAATATAATAGACAACAATTGATATAACATAGTTCATCATCCATAATAACATTGTAACGCTTTCCCCACGCCGATACCCAAGCAGAGCTCATACGAGGTTGCATGGATGCGACGTGGGGAAGGTTTTCGAGCATTCCTCCACTCACATTTAAAATTTCGTTGGTTTTCCACTGGTTAAGACTGGTTCGAGTTTTTAAAACTGAAAAACTGATTAAAATTATGTGAAAATGAATCGGTATATATACCTATTGTACGACCCTAACCTTGCGTGTTAAATTTGATGTAGTAAAACAAAATTTGACCTTGTGACTTTCTAGTATATTCTAATCTTAAGTTTTATTATTTTTGTAATTTAATTTGACAATTTTGTTTTTGGTTTTTTAATTGAATTGTTTCCAATTCAAATTATTTAATTTTAGTTCCATTTTCATGGACTTTCGCTTTGTTTTGATAAATTGCCAAATTTCGGTCAAATTTTCATGTTCTCATGTTATTTCTATGTTTATTTCGTGCGGATCTTATTGCACTTCGTTATTATTTTAATTTACTTTTGTGTTTCTTGATTTTATATTTAATTGTTTTCTCTCTCATATTTTAGCATGGTTAGTTGGTGTTTTATGAGTCTGATTTTAAATCTGCATGTTGTATTTGCGTGCGTGTTACCGATTCATTTAAACAAAGTCGTGTCTTGGCCCAAACAATATGATAATGTTTAAATTATTAATAACAACCAAAACAAAAACACACGATGAGGACTTTCTTTGGTTGGGATCATTCACCAATCATTGGCAGGGTTTCTTTTTGTTGAGATTAGTTCTCTTGATTTTATCGGTTGCTGAAATGATTGATATTCGGATTAGATTTTTCGACATTTGTATTAGGTAATTGTCGTAGAGATAATGACTGTTTAGCTGATTATATCTGGATTTTGATTTAGATATTTAATGAACTGGTTGGGTTTCTTTAGTTTTAAAATTTAGGTTTAGTATTGAACTGGATTGTTGAATCGATTTTTAGAAAATCTTATGGTAGAATTTTGTGATTGACTTTGATTGGTTGTGTTTTTCGATATAGGTTTAGATCAAGATTATGCTTCTCGAATTTTATATACAATTGGCTTTCATGATTTATTTGGACGTAGTTAAAAATGCGCTCTCTTTATTAGGATTGTTCTCGTCGTCAACGGTTCGATTTTTTGATGTTGATTTGATATTTTCTTTGCTTTCGAGATGTTCGTCTTTAATCGGTTTATCTTCTAATGCTTCTAGTGGCTCTGCTTTAATTTCTCGATCCATAATTGTTGTTAGCACAGCAGTAGCTTCGTCTTGTCGAGCTAGGGTTATCATTTTTGATTTTGTAAATCTTTGAGTTGATTAGTTTGTTCCAACATATTTGAGTTTTTTGATCTTTGATTTGTAAATTGTCGTTGTAATTCTTGAATTTTCTTATTTTTCGATTTGGCCATTTTTTGATAGTGATTTTCTCGTTTGACGGTCTGGCTAATTCTTGTCTTTGGAGTCTGATTATTTTTATCAGATTTCGGTTTTCCTTTTGTACAAACTCTTTCTTCTTGTAGTACTTTCCGTTTTCTTTTTCTAACTTGTCGATATAGGCTTGATTTTTCGTAATTAGTTCTCTTGATCGTTTTGATTCATTTTCCAGTAATTTTCTAGATTTCACGTGCTTGAAGTTGCGCATTTTTCCTTCTTAGACTTCCATTGAATTCCAGTTCCGTAGCTAGATCCATTTTTACTATTCGCAATTCGGCCTTAGTTGTATTTTTAAGTCTCCATTCTTGTCTCATTTGGTTGGTGAATCTATGGATCTCAGCTTGTTTCTCTCGGATCTCGTTATGAAGTTGCTCATTTTCTTTCAATATCATAATTATTTTGGTATCATTCGTTTCTGTATGTAACGCTTTTGTTTGTACGTGGTTTTTTTGCTTTTACACTTTTTACACGTTTTTTTCTCTAGCTTCTGCTGAGGCTTGCACTTCTTCTTCTAATAAATAAGCGAGATAATCTGAATTCTCAGTCAGTTTCTCTACTTCAGTTTCCAATCCAATTGTCCGTTTGTAGGTCTGTAATCTCTCAATCTCTCTTAAGAGATTTCTCTCATTTTCCTCATAACAGTTCATCAATAGTTCCATTTCTTGTTGCAGCTGCTGTGCAATTTTCTCATGCTCCTTGGTAGAGTTTTCCATTAATATTCGTTGGTGCTCAACGTTTATATTTTTTTGAGTGCACATTCCTCGGAACCCATTCGCATCTTGTAGTGCCTCGGTTAATTGTTGTCGCAATCATTCTGTTTTGTAGATTTCTCCGTCAACTTGTCGTTTTAGTCTCGCGCATTCGTGTTCGTATCGTTTTACTTCGTGACTTAAGTGGTTTACTGAAATTTTGTTCATCTTGTTCCATTTGTCTTTGAATGAGACTTGTCTAGTCAAATCTTCGATTGCGGCTTTTTGTTTGTTCTGTGGTTTCCCATAATTTCCATTCATTTTCATTGAAGATCGTTTTGTGTAATTCGCTCATTCCCTTTTTTACGTTTCTCCACTTTTTCTTCCATTCACGGGCTTGGAAACAAGTCAAATCGTTTTTCTTTTCTATTTTCTCTCCAGCTCTTTCTAATTCTTCTATTCGTTCTTGTCGCTTATCTACTTTAGCCATAAATAATTGGTTATCCGCCATTTTGATTCGTCTATCGCGTTATTTTTCCTCTTTCACTAGTTTCACAACCTCTACTTATTCCTTATATTTTAATTTCCATTTTTTTGCTTGCTCTTTAACTTGATTTACGATTCTTGGTTTTGTTACTCCCATTTTCTCGTGGTATCTTAATTTCCAGTTTTTGCTTGTTCTTTTACTTGATTCAATATTTCGTTTTGATTTTCGCCACTCGGTTTTGGAGATACTCTATTCGTCTTTATTAGATTTATCTCTATTTTACATTTTTTACATTTTTTCTCCATGGTTTTCTTTTGATTATTTATATCTTGCCACTCTTGTTGGTAGAATTTCACTTTGTGGTTGCAACTATCTATAAGTTGTTGGTTTGTTCTTTCGGATTCGTGTTTCCATCTTTGGGCTTGGATTTTGAGTTGGTTAGCCCTCGATTTTTCTTTCGTATTTTGCGTTATGGCATGGTAATAGTTAGCCTTTAGCATTTCCATTTCTTACTTCCATTCCTCGAGTAAGGGTTGCTGATTCTCTCGGATCCAATAGTTTTGCGTTTCGAGTTCATCGACTCGTTGTTCCTCTTTCTGCAATAATTCTGCAATGTGATGTCGTCTTCCTTCCAACCCATGAGTATAATCATCTAATTCCGCAAGCTTTTATTTCAATTTGATTCCTTCTTCATTTAACTCGGCGATTTCCTGTTTCTTTTCTGTTTGGTATTTTTCTATAGTAATTCCCATTCTTTCGTACCCTTTCTGGTACTCCATTTTATTAGTTGTGATGTACTTTTGTTTTCAATTTTGAACATATGTTTTCCTTTAAAACATTCGGGCGATATTTCTCTTGCTATTGTTTCTAATATTCCTAACGATTGTACTTTGACAATGTTTAGTGCATCAATTTTTGATTTCTCCTCAGCTTTTTTCTCTGTATTCTAATATTTGTATTTGTCTAAAGATTTTATTGTAGTATTATTTGTTTCATTATCTCGCCTCCCACGTTATTTGTTATCTCTTTTATTTTCGTTATCATCTTTGTCCTCTCTGTCGTTATCTTTGCTATACGGGACCGGGTTGGAAGCTTTGCCTTCATCGTTTATTATTCTAAGGATTCCTTCGTAAGCTCTTATGATCTTTTCCTTATCTTTTTTCATATCTTCTATTTCGTTTTTCTGTCCTAGTGAAGCCTCTATCTTTCTTTGCTATTTTCGTACTTGATTTTCTAGTTCTTCCTTCCTTGATCTAATTCTCGCTTTTTCGTTCTTATTTTCGGTAAATCGTATCTCGCTCCTCTTTAATAATGCTTTTATAGTTTTTGGAAAATTTCGTTTCGTTTTGATTGTTTTCTTTAGGAATATATTTTCGTTTTCTTTGAATTTATTTACTTCTAGGATTTTATTTTTATTTTGTCAGGACTTCCTTCCCATTTTATTATTGATGCAGCGGCCTGGTCGTGTCATCTAGATATCGCATCCATTATTAATTTTTCCCTTGGCCATATAAATTTTATATCCTTCTCTGTGGCATTGATTTTTATGAATTCTACTGCGCTTGCTTCTTTTGACTTTATCGTATAAGCAAGAATTGTCTCACCTTCGATATCTCTTTCTGTTAGGACTGAACCGGTTCTCATTAATTCTCTGAGAGTTTCTTTAGTTGCATCTATACCAACGGCAATCATTAATGTCGTTTGCTCTTTCGAGTTTCTGACATTCGTGTGTTGTCCACACGTTTCCATTATATTGATTATTTCTAGTATTCGAGTTTCGTTTTTGGTTATTAGTACGTGATGTAATGGCGTATTTTTATCTAAATCAGTGGTATTCTTATTATTATAAAAGCAATTTTGGTTGGGGTACTTTTATTTTTTGCGTAATCCTCTACCATTAGTGTGATTCCACCTAATATTTCGAAAAGATTTTTATCTTGGGTCCATTCTGGCATTATTTCTTTTGTTAATTCGACGATTAAATTCATTTTCTCGATGTGTTCCATGGTTACATCATCCACTTTTCTCGCATTTTGTTTATTCAACTTTTCATTATTTGTGATTTGTCTTAACATATTTATTTGATTTGTTTGGAATCTTGTCATAATTCTTCTCGCATTGAATTCTTTAGTAGCAGTTTTTGCGACTGATTTACATCTGCATACGTTAACATATATGGGTCGGACTAATCGATTATTAATCAATTTCACTCTCACGTTGTTTTCATTGACGTATATAATATCGTAGGGGCCTTTCTCTGTTCGATGCAATATCTTGGCTGTACCTGGTATAATTTTTGGGGTTTCGATTATTACCCAGTCTCCGACTTTAAATTGATGTTCTTGTACATTTCTCTTTTTATCGTGTAGTTTTTTGTAGGTTTCTTGATTAAAGGGAATATTCATTCCTATAGTTTTCCATACTTCTTGCATTCGTTCTTTGAATCTGGTGACATAAATCGTCGATTTCCATGTATTATGAGATTGGTGGTTGATATTCTTAATCCATAGGCATGTTACATTCTCTACCATACATTAGTTTAAATGGACTCATTTTTGTTGCGGAGTGAATTGACATTCTGTAAGCCATTAAGCATAAGTTTATATATTCGTTCCAAATCCTTCTGATGTTTGCTTACATAGTTTGACATCATTTCTATTAGAATACCATTGAATTTTTAAGTTTGTCCATTTGTTTGTGGGTGATATGGTAAGGTTCTAAATTTTGTGATTCGAAAATAATTTGTTACTTCGTTTATGATTTCTCTCATAAAATTTGTGTCTTGATCGGTTAGGATTTGTTTCGGGGTCCCGTATCGACAGCAATTTTCTTCGACTAGTATTTTGGCAATAGTTCTTGCTTATTCATCAGCATTGAAAATGCTTTTGGAAATTTTGTTAAATAATCTGTTATTACTGGAATATAGACATTTCCTTTATCTGATTCTGGTAGTGGTCCTACTACATCCATTGCAATCATTGTCATGGGTTCGGGCGGTATTGGCATAGGTTTTAAAGGTGTTTTCATTTTATTTCCTGTACTTTTTCTGGTCAGAGTTTGCATTTGCTTTCCCAGCTTTGAATTTTATGTATTGTGAATATTCTTGTAATTGCATTGTTCATCTCATCAATAGGCTTGATGAATCTTTATGTTGGCCTAATCATACTAAAGATTGGTGATCGGTTGTAATCATAATTTCGTGTTCCCATAACAGATATTTAAGTGTTTTATCACTTAGATTATTGCTAGAGCTTCTCTTTCGGTGACCGAATAATTCTTTTCGTGTTTCTTGAAAGTTTTACTATAATATCCGATCGCTCTCTCTCGATTCAATTAGTCCCATTATCCCAGGACTGCTCCAGACGCGTATTCACTTGCGTCGGTTACTAACAAAAACGGTTTCTTGAAATCTTGGTGGATTAATATTGGTGATGATATCAATTTATCTCGTAATGATTCAAATGCGATTTGTTGTTCTCTTTCTCAAATGAAAGATGTATCTTTCTTTACTAATTCTTGGATTGGTTTCTCAATTCCTGCGTAATTCCTAATAAACTTTTGGTAATATCCACATAATCCTAGAAATTCTTGTACTTGAGTTACTGTTCTCGGTATCGGACAGATTTTACCTTTTCCACGTTTCTTGGATCTGGCTGTTTCCCCTTTGCGGACACGATGTGCCCTAAAATGTTACCTTTTCTTTTGCCCAATCGCATTTTAATAATTTTAAATTCCTTTGGCGTAGTCTTACAAATACGTTTTTTATGTCTTTCAAATGTTGTTCAAATGTGTTTGAATATATCAATAAATCATCAATGTATACCATACATTGTTTTATTCCATGCGTCACAAAATTCATGCATCGCTGAAATGAAGCAGGCGCGTTTTTTAGTCCAAACGGCATCTTTTTAAATTGATATAAGTCTTTTCCGATTGTGAATGCTGATTCTCTCGATCTTCTTCTTTTACTTTTATTTGCCAATATTCGCTCTTTAGATCCAACGATGTAAAATATGATGCTCCATGCAACATTTGTAACATTTCATTGATGTCTGGTAATGGGTAAGTATCTCTTTTTGTCACTGCATTCAATCTCCGGTAATCGATACAAAATCTTTGAGTATCATCTTTCTTTTTAACCATTACTACTGGAAACTGCCATGGTGAATAACTTGGTTCAATTACTCCGGCATCTAACATCTTTTGTACTTCCATTTCTGCGACGGATTTCTGAGCTTCTGCCAATCTATATGGTCTATATAGATTGTAATGTAATTGGTGTATCATCAGTTAGCGGAATAATATGTTGAGTAACATCGCTGGTACCTAAATCTAAATCGGATGCTGCAAAAATGTCTTTAAATTCAATTAGTAGTTTATTTAATTGTGCTTTTTCGTCTTCATTTAATAACTCACTGTCGATTACCCATAACTCCTTCTCTCGGTGTCATCGTTATTTGTTTCTGCTAATTCAATATCCATCATTGTTGTTAATTTTCCCAATCTCTCATTTTCGTAAATTATTTTGTCTACTTCATCGAATTTCGTGATATTAATTGGTATTTCATTTTCCATATTAATGTTTACTATTTCTCTTGCTAGTGGTAGTGGTCTTCGTTTTTCGTATTTCTGGCTTGATTCAAACATCATTTCACCTTTCGCTTCTTCTTTGACTTTGACATAACAGATCATCTAAACTCTCCCAGGTATGGTAATTTTTTCTGGACATTTAACTTCTGTCATCATTGAGCATATTTGTCCGGTTTTATCCTTTTTCTTTAAATAATTCAGGCATTAAATCTGTTCCAATTATACAAGGTGCATTTAATTTTCTAATTACCGCTAGATATGTTGATATTTTTACGTCTTTGTATTCGATTAGTGACCATACTCTTCCAACGACATCTATTGATTTTGACTGCAGGTTATAACGTCCATTGTTGTTTCCTCGATGTATGGCCATAGTCTTCCTGGTAACATGTTCATGTTGATTGCCGATATATTTGCTCCAGTATCCACCATTGCTTTCATTTCGATTCCGTTTATTTCAATTGGAATTGTTAGGGTAGGTCTTGCTAGCGTTATTAATACAGCGATTGTCCTTGTTTCAATTGTTTGATCTACACTTCGCGCTTTTCGTACTATTGTTGGCTTCATTTCTCTCCAATTTGGTTCAAATATTGTTAGGTATATGTTTGGAATGGGTAGCATTCTTGAACCCATTCGAGTTGATCGTTGTAAGTTGCCGTAAGTTAATGTTGGTAAGTTTTTATTTTCCCATTGACTTCGATGCTCATTTGTCCAATTTGGTGCATTACTTTTAGTTATCATTTCGGTTCCTCCTTGATTATCATCCTCGTCATTGCTATCTTCATCGTCAGTATTCCTTCTGTTATTGATCCATCTTTTCCATCCGCCTTGTCGTCGTTCTTTAGCTTGAGCTCTCTCTGTTTCTAATCTCATTACAAATTTGAATTTAAGTTCAACCTCCTCATCGGTTTCTTTCATCTTTGCTAAAATTCCAATTAATCTCTTTATTTTATGAATATTATTTGAATGTCTGTGGAGTACCATTGTTTTTGCTAAAAATGGTAAGAATCCGATCGCCATTTTCCAGTTGACTTTCCTTTCACGTTTATAAATATCAAAACACGCTAACATTTGTGTTAAAATAACTCTTACTATTTGGATTATGAGTATTATTCCAAATATTCCTGCCATCATTTGACCAAATATTAAAAATCTTCCCCACATGGCTTTCATCATGTTAGTCGTTGCATGTTTGAAATTTTCAGTGGATAACAATAATTCATGATTCGGACTTCCTCCATAGTTAGTACCGCCTGTAATTGTTACAATATTAGATAATGCTGCTTGTCTAAATGCGGGGAAGAGCATATTTGCTCTTGCCGCTTCTAAATCTTTTGTAGTGTATACTCCATTTCGTGATACATCGACTGGTTTAAATTCAATTTCCGAAGTTAATTCTGTTAATCCAAATTTCATTGGTGCTGGTGTTGGTGATTTACTTGGAAATATAATCCATCTTCTGTCTTCCTCTTCGAATAACAGTCCGTATACATTACTACAATTGAATAGATTGGGATAAAATCCAAGGAGATTCATTATTCTTGTAACTGCTTGTACAAATCTGAGTTGCCCTTTATACAAAATCTCTAATTCATTTGCACATTTATCTCTTGGTATGGGTGATACTTCTGGTAATCTTGCGGTTGATCTTTTGCATAGGTACGTGTACATCACCTGTCCCACGATTCTTCCAAAATGACCTTCTTGTAAAGGCAACAATGGAATAGAGTTATCTGGGTTTGTCATTGCCATTGCCAGTTTCGTTCTCAATATTTCTCTATTAAATGAACAATATTTTTGAAGTAGATCGTGATAAACCTTCTCTATCGATGCTAATCCACGGTGAAATAGAAAATCCATTTTATTATTTGCATATAAATATAATTTTACGTCTTTCTCTTCTGACTTGTCTTTTGCGTTTGCTACTGTTTTCTGGAATAAATATCTCCCTTTGTAGTTCGTACTGATTACCATTTGGTCACATTTGCTTACTTCTTCTTCTTTTATGAATCTAATCCCAACATCGCTATTTTGAGATACTATTACTACTGGTGTATTTTCTGAAGCTTAGTTGGAAGTTATTAATCGGTTTGAAATTTTCCTGGTTTTAATTAATTCTTTCATGGCTTCCTCCTCGTGTTCTCCTCCTGGTTCGCGATATACTTTTCCTCGATCTTCCACAAAAAATCCGGTTTTCAATAACGTTAATCGACAATCTTTCAGATTAGCCCTGTAGGTTAGTGTTGACATTCCAGTAAAACAAGATCTGCATGATGCTAGAAACTTGGGTACTTTTTCATAGCCTGAGTATCGGGATCAAAATATCCTTGATATTGTTCGAGTTTTGTTTGATAGCTTTCTATGGCTACTACTCCTGTCACTAATTGACCGAGTAACGTGTATTCTCCTCCATACACGAACCATCTCCTGATTTAATTTGTCAGCGGTATAGACTCGTGTCGTTTTTATTTTTCCGATTTCTCCGGATATTTCGATTTTACCATTGAGTACAATTCTTCCTCTTTGAAATCCGTCTTCGCATTGTTCTCGTGTTAACATTACTACTGACAATTCAGTTCCTTGTTCGATGATTGAGCTATGCGAATATTGTCCACAATGATACGCAAATATTTTCCGTGTAACTGTACATTCTTTGATTGCCGCTATAATAAAATCTGCCTCTTGATATACGTTATATGATATTGCTGTTGCTATCGTTTTTAACCTCCTTGGATTTGCCGCTTTACATTCTTCAGTATCTTTCAATGAATATCTTGAATTATTTTTATATCGTCTCAATCGTACATTAAGAATGATTCCGCTCCTTTATTACACATCATCCAAATTAATATAGTTGTTATAATTGTATTTATTTCTCTTCGACTTGCTCGTGGGTCATGTATATTAATTGTTCCTTCAAATTCGGTTAGTAATTCTCGTAATTTTACTTGCAAGGTTTCCATTTGATCACTATTGTTTGATGTGCTAATAAACATTTTCCATCCACCATTTTTTAACACGAACGGTTCTATCGATTTTTGATTATTTCTGTGATGCTAAATATGTGCCCGTCTGAAGTATATTTTGGCATACGCCGTTTGTACAAACCTAACATATTGTAAATTAAATAAGCTAATCCTACCATATATCTGCTTGGATCTTCAGATTGATTTATTAACTGTTCAACAATCGTTATCATTTCTGGCACATTTTTTAAAGTCATTCTTACTCTGCTGTTCATGATTTTTGTCAGTATTGGTCATATGATTGCCCATAGTTGCTTAGCTTCTGGTGTGATATTATCTCTTTTTAGTATTCTCTTTATATCTTGGTTAGCCAATGCTAATACATCGAAGACAAGTTCATTTATCCATCGCGTGCCTTGTTCTATCACAGGCGTTTTTTATTGTACTTGCTTTGCTACTTGATTAAGTTTGTCTATTTTTATTTTCCGTTGATCAACTTGTATTTGGTCCTTCGATTTTTGTTTTGGATCCATGTTATCTCTTTTTGGTGTTCCTCTTGATTAACTGTCTGTTGTCATTCCCACTTCTTTTCGACTGGATGATTTGATTATCTGTTCTCCGATGTTGTTGTTCATTCATTTACTATCCAATTGCTCCATTCGTCCGTCGTTGATGCTTCTGTATTGAGTAAATGTTGTAAATTATCTATGCTCGTTGTCTTTGTGCCCAATTTGGTTCTTCTCATTCATCAGTTGTTTGTTCGTTTTCGTTATTTGTGGTGAATAGATCACCCCAATATGGGGATCGCTACTCCTTCTTTTGAATTTGCAATTTCTTCCAATTCCGAAATGATGTCGTCTTCTTCGATGGATTCGATGATTACTTCTTCCGCTATGTCCAAAATTTCGGGAATTTCTCTGCTTTCTTGTCGTAGTTCGGGCATTTTTCGTCTTTCTCGCTTTTTGATTAGTACTCGACTTCCTATTGGTGCTACTCTTATTATATTAGTTACGCTTCGTTTGACTAGTGCAGCGTTTCCCAAAGTTTTTTCACCGCGGCACCCTTTTTGATTTCAAATTTTTGACGGAACCCTTATATACTAATATATTCGAATTTTAATTTTAAATATTAATATGAGCTATATATTATTATAGAAAATTATAGTATTTATTAAAACAAAAAAACAATAATACAAAAAATTAAATTAATAAATTCATTTGATTGTTGATCAATCACATATCAAAAAATAAAATAAACTTATCAATGAGTAAGTTATTAGTGTGGACAGTGTTGTTGCTTCTTTTCCTGGCAAATCCTGCTTATATTTGGTGTTATTGCTGATAGTTGTATGCGCATATCTGCCGAACAATTTAATCTATTGCGATATTTCGTTTTCGTCGAAGTATAATAAGAAAATCCAGTTTCGCACAAATATGTAGTAGAAAATGGTAAAAGCACCCGTATTGCACGTTCGGCCAAAACTTTATGTTCCGAAATTAGATTTCCCCAAAATGTTGTCAGATGGACAGTGTTGAAATTGTATTTTAATTGTTCGTCGGAGTTTATTTCAATCTAGTTCTCATATTCCGAGATTGATAAACAATCAGGTTTTTCTTTAATAATAAAAGGATTTTCAACCCACATGAGATCATTATTGGAAGCAGGAAAATATTTTTGAAGGTTATCATATAATTCACGTAAATGTTTTACAATATCAATACGTATATCTTCATTAAGAAGACAATCATTTTCAATTATAAAATCAGAAAGTGTTGAAAAACAACTCACATTGTTGTTTTCAACGCAATTTATCCAAAACTCTATTTTTCGTGACAATGCCGAAAGTTCGCGGAACCCACTTTGGGAAACGCTTTAATGATTAAAGCATGTAAATGTGTCGTGTTCTGAGACAAATCACACAATATCAGAATGTTTTATGCCGTGAAAATGAATTTAGACTGGAAAAGTGAGATGACTACGCCGTACGATCGGGTGTAATAATTCCCAGCACGAGATTTAGACAAACGATTTCTACAACTAACTGGGTAGCACAATCCCTCGTGGAAACCAAAATCCTTACTAAGTAATATAGGAAATACATCGTAGTTGCCAACCGAAGCTACGGCAAACTCGAGAATAGCGACCACTCGTTTCCAAAGATAGATGCTACCAGAACTAAGTCACCCAACCACCTATCCCGATCGGTAATTTAGTAATTGCTATTTAGAGTTAAGTCGAGACGTGATGTATATAGAAATTTTTTCATTCAATGAGTTAAATTCTACGAGTTTTATGATTCTAATCACATAAGAAATCTAATTAGAATGGGTCGTGTAATCAGAAAAAGATTGAATAGGCGAGCTAGATAACCGTCATAGTGAGATACAGACAGAATAGTCGACCAAGAACCAGATAAAAGCAATGCTACTCGATCGACCCAACAAAACGCTTCCAGATCATTTTAGGCGACCCTCTGCACTTCAGTTTAATGAATAATTATCAACGACTTGGCTAATGCTTAAGATTTTTGTTCAGACAATTCATGGATCGATGCATCCAGAGTCACTGTGTGGTTTCCCGCACATGCAGCTAACCGATGTCGCCAAGCCATGTGGGACGCGGGTTTCACCGTCTCCCCCCGTAAAGGAGTCCCGATTCGGCACGCAACAGGATTCCGAGGAGACCGATCTCTTATTCATCGCTATAAAGCGGGAGCCTGGGCGCAATCCGGCCCGCGAAGTTCGGGGACAAACTGATTTCCTCCTAGCTCGTCTCGAGGAGCATCAGCGCCAGACCGACGCGCAAGTGGAAAGAGCCCGACGCTATTTAGATGAAGCCAACGAAGATATTGTGGCAGGGAGGATCCCCACCACGGATGGATATGCTCCTCTGTACAACACCTCGTTTAATCTAGACGATCCCAGATTAAACACGATATCAAAGGAAATCAACGTAGTGGTCTCGCGGAAAATACTCCGCCGACACTTAAGGATGAAAGAGGATCGACCTGATGGCCACCGCGAACACTCTTATGCTCGGACAACCCCAAGACTATATAACAATTAACTTCATAGTGAATCGGATTATAAATAATGATTACAAATATAATGTTTTAGTTCTTAGTTACGAGTTTTCTTTTTATGATCCAAAACCCTAGTGACTATATATATATAAAAGTTGACCAAAAACTCTAGCGATTACAAATATAAAAATTACACAATCCCAAAAGTTTTTGATGAAATAAACGACATTGGTGTAATATTGTGTGGCTTAATTTAATTCTTTTGTAGATAAGGAATCACGCCAAATCCTACAGCGCGAATTAGACAACGCACGCAGAGCGAATAAGAAATTATACGAGCAGATTTTTCAATTAACGAAGGAGGTACAACAAATTAAGGCTACCTGGGTAGAGCCGAAGAAGGTCAAAGCGCTCTACCAAAATATGACAGCGGCACAGAAGGGTTGGGCTGAGGAGAAACTGCTCAACCAGAATCAGAAAACACAAATAAGAGGCCTAGAGATGGCATTGTCGGCGTGCCCAGAAGGCGTGGCGGTGACATACCCTCTAGTATTCGCCCCCGCGCAGCTGGCCTACAGGGATGCGGCGGCCACCTCAAAGCTCGGCTCCAAACCAAGCAGGCATCGGCCAGGAAGAAATGAGCGCGCCAAACGTCGGGCCGCTCAACACTCATAATAAAATGTGTTTTTGAGTGTTATCAAATAAATGTTTTCTTTTGTCCTATTGATTTTCCTAATAAGTTTGACGTCAGGACGAGCTAGAGTAAATAGTAAGAGTAGAAGATGTAGTCCGTAGAATAAGAAAGACCAAATATACGAGAATGGGACCAGAATAAATGAAAGCGCACGCAGGCCTTCTAACGGTAGTGCGTTGAACCCAGATTGAGGTCGGGCCAGAGTAGTTCCCATGCGGCGCTCACCTTTGGCGACCTTAAAACCAATGGTTGCATCACCAACGTTGCTTAGCAATGGGTAACCATTGGGGGCCAGGAAATTTTTACATCTGGGGTCAAGGTTATCGGAACCACAAACCCCACAATATGTTCTCCAGCCGTACAATGAGATCCTTAGAACGTTATTGACGACTATTTCTTAATAACATACCAGAGTTTGCAAGACCAATAATTCACTTACGAACAATGGTGATTTAAAATATTGGGAATGGGATGCAAACCAGGGTGTTCCCAACCATGCTTTTGTTGGGCCAGTACAAGAGTTTTTTTAAATGGATTGGAAACGCACGCAAACATAACATGAAAAATTTAAAATCAGACCCATGAACATCAAGTAACCACCTAAAAATGCGAGAAAAACATATAATTAAAAATGCACCAAGATATGCACAAATTGACATAGAAATAGCACATAACAAAAATTTGACCGAAAAAGTGACAATTTACGAAAAATTAAAAGAGTTCATGAATAAGTTGAGCAAAAATAAAATAATTCTAGTCAGAAATGATTAAAATTATTTGTTAATGATTAAATTGTCAAATAAATCGAAAAAATAATAAAAAATTAGAAATAAATTAGACACATAATATCAAGGTCAAATTTTGTTTTAACGCATAAAAATTAACACGCAAGGTTAGGGTCACAGAACAGGTATAAATACCAATCCATTTTCACAAAGTTTTAACTACTAAGAACCACTTTAAACCATATTTGAATCACTTTTTCACTCAGTGAATAATTACTATTCAGGAGAACTTTTTTTCAGTGATAGAAACAACTCTCGGCAACTATTTCCACATCACGAACGCAAGTATCTTCAGGTAAGCTCTACTGGCTCGTGCATGTGGGAATTCTTTGTCGCATGATTTTTGAATGAATGAATTAATGGCCAACTATGATTTCAACTGTAATGCTTCAAATATATGTATCTTCGAGAGAAGAATTTATTTTATGAGTCGAAATTCTTCTGGCTCACAGCCACACATTATACAAGAAATTAAAATCAGTACATAACTAGTCACACTGTGTAAGTGCGGTTTCTCCGCTTATAGTGTGTGCCCGTGAGAGCTCTGTCGTGCGTAACGACGGATCTCGAACGTAAATATTCTATCCATTATAGGGCGGTGGGAAGATCAAGAACTAGTCTTTTGGCTGGCTCTCTTTCACCCATCTCCCGAAAAATCGACCTAAAATGTCTAATTACAAATCGGCTAAAATGATAACACCGAGTAGTCCAGTGGACACTCGTAAAATCCAATATAAACACAAGAACCTTAGGACTAAATTGAGGCTCGTGTAGTGGGGACTTGAAACCGATGCGATGCAAATAAATTTAATAACTAAATTGTGATTAAAATGATCTAAAATAATTAAATCCCTGACTTAAATTTTAATGTGATGTAAATAAATTAAATATCGTAATTTGAGTAGTAACTAATAACACAAAAAAAACTAATAAAATAGGAAATTTAAATACCATAACGTAAATAATAAAAATGTCGTTATTGGGTAAAATGGAAATTAAGCGCCATAACATAAGGAATACCGAAAATTGTCGCAATTTAATAAAAAGGAATCATATGCCATAACATGAATGATAATAAAGGGTCGTAATTTGCTAAAAGGTAAAGTTAATATCCTAACGTGATGAAGCATGTAAATGTCGCAAATTGATAAAAGGCAAGTCGAACTTCCGACGAGTGATTAAACGTTATAAATTGATAAAACATCATTAACCAATAGCGAATAATTAAATACTATAATTTAGAAAAAGGAAATCAAATATCACGAACTAAGAATAAGTAGTCAAGTGCCAGAAGTTAATAATAACCAATAAATAAAAAATAATTAAGAGGCGTTAACTGTAAGCAATGACGTACACAAATCAATTGTGCTAAGGCGATGAAAGAAATTAACTGTTATAACGGATGACGATTCATCCAATGTCGTAAATGGAATTGACCAACTAAATCCGGTTACCAGTGAAAGCGTAATTAATATAGACTTAACGCAAGGACCAGTATGATGTACTACTAAACATTATAAAATACGAATAGATTAGATGAAAATACGCAACATCACGAAAAGGCTACCAAATTATGATAGTGTATACGACCAGAGGACTAAATAAAATTAAAACGCCCAAAAACAAATAAGATAACTATGATTATCATCCCAATAATGGAATATAAACCCTTACGTCATAGTAAATAATCGAATCATCAATCATAGCATGAGAACCAAATAACGAAAATATTCAATTTAATTAAAGCTCCAAACTTAGAATATCATAACATCATCCAAAAATCCGTCACTAAAGTGTAGACGACGATTGGCTCGTTGAATAGTCCTCTTCACGTCGAAGACGTAGAGATAAATACTCCGGACAGCACATCTTTAACAGTTATTAAAATCCGAGAGAAAGTTGACAAATATCGATCTTAATTAATTTCCATCGAACAGGACAGGAGTTCAGCGCTAAACTAGTTCGACTATCTAGATCCATTCCCTTGGTTAACGATGAAGACGGCAATATTGCGATCTGTTAAATCCACTAGAGAATAATCAAGAACGGTACAAATATTCTGATTACAAATCAGTTATAGTTTCCATTATTGACACGATACGTGCACATCTAAATTAACCATCGGCACGAACACTCATAAATTTCACCGGTCAAATAGCAAATATAAGATAATGAAACGTCAAATTGAACCACCAACTGTCACGAATAATAATTAAATTCATCGATCAATAAACCAACACGAGATCATAGTCGAAGTTGAGAAAAATAATTGTTGACAGAATTAGATTAAAATTGACAAAGGTCATCTACTAATCGCAATAAACAATAGTTTTCATCTAGTTTAGACACGACACCATAAGTTCAGGTTCTTAACTATAAAAGCCATAATAAAAACCGGAGGTATCATACTAAAATTTCATAATGAACTCCCACTCAAGAAACGACGAACACAGTTATGAACGAGTAAAGGATTCTATGCAGGGACGAATCTCAAGAAACGACGCTTCCACGCCAAGCGGGGAAAGGCAACGAGGTAGTTTTCGTATTTGCAACTTTCTATACATTTTGCCGGTACTTAAAATTTTAACCCATCGAAAGACATGTAGTAAAAATAGAATATTTTTTAAACATCACCGTTTTTCTTCATGAATAGACATTTGCCGTTATAAATTCGAGTTAAAATCTATTATATATTCAGATCGCAGAGACCCGTATGGAAGTTGGAGCGATAACTCCCGAGTAACTCTTCAAGTTTCGAGCGCATCGGCCGCCCGATATCGCCAAGTACTATGGGATAATGGATACCTCTTATCCACTTATGGAGATTCCAGCTGGCCTCGTCGATCCGAATACCGAGCAGAAGAAATGGAGTTACCGAGCATCGCAATCAAGCGCGAGCCCAGCAGAAATTCAGCGCGAGAAGCTCGCCAACGCGCCGAATTTACAGCAATGAAGATGGAAGAAATGGAACGAAAATATCATCGGAAGGCAGTTCTAGCCAGACAGCGGCTAGCTCAGGTAAACCGGGACATAGCAAGTGGAGCTATCCCGAGTACAGATGGCTTTCCTCCAGAGTATGGAGTCTCTTTCGAGTTGGATGACCCAAGGTTACTACAAATGTCAGCCCCAACTAAATTGGTTCTACCAGAAAAGTTAATTCAGCCAACGCTCAGAAATCGACTTGGATCCCGCCAAACTGGAGATCACACATATGCTAGCCGACATCCCCGATGGAACTTCACTGACAAAAGTCAAAGAAACATTCATTTTGGTGAACCTAAATGAACTAGAATATTAATTTAATTAGTGTATATCTTACAATAAATGTTGATGTTTTATTTGTTACTTAATTTTAGTTTTATTAATACAATCATTACACTAGTATAAATGGATGTATTGAGTTTCTAACTATTTCGGTAAATTTCAAAGCTATAAACAGTAAATAATGTAAAAAGTAAAACGGTTTTTCGACTAAATCTTAATAAATCAGAGTATTAACACAGGCTATCCGGAATGTATGGAAAATAATCTGTTGACATACTATATTGACCGTGAAAATAATTAAGAGGAAAGGCCGATAGAATTTAATTAACGTTGATGATGACAAATCGTTAAATATTTTAATTTTAGAACTGGAAGCAACAAGAATACTTAATCGGGAATTAAAGGAGCTCAGGCGAGAAAACCAGCATTTACATCGACAACTCCTACAACAAAGTCGAGAAATACAACAACTAAAAGCCACTTGGGCAGAGCCGGCGAAAATGAAGGAGATATACCAGCGCAACGGACGCAGATCATAGGATTGGAAGTCGCCCTGTCGGCATGCCAGGAGGGTAATGTGGTAACTTACCCTCTGGTATTCACACCGGCACAGTTGGCCTATCGCGACCAAGAGCAATCCCAATCGACCAACAAGAAACCTCGTTCACATGCTAGACCTGGTCGAACTGAACGGTTGCGTCGTCGTGCACAAGGAGTGCCTAAATGAAATAACAAATCCATGTCTGTTGAAGACTAAATCCATTCAATTGATAATAAATAAAATTGTTTTAGTTTATTATGTTGTTATTTGCAAGTAAATGTAGTAAAGGGATATAATAAAGAGAAGGTAAAAAAGGGACCTGAAAGATAAGACGGACATAGGCCTTCTAACGGCAGTCCACTGAACCCGACATAGGACTAACCCTTAGCAGTTCTGATATCGGAACTCATCTTTGGAGGTCCTGTGACCAGTGGTTACAGTTCCAACGTTGCCTAGCAACGGGTAACCATTGGCGGGCGAAAAAACTATTTTGTATGAATTGGGTGAAGGTCATCCACACCACTAACCCCACACTTCTACCACATCGGCCAAGTATCGTGTGTAAGAGAATTCTTGTAGAGGCCCTCCTAAACTATATTACGGGGTAAATTACAGTCTCCCTCATCGTTTCCCTCACCCAGATGATGCAATAATCCCCCAAAAGAAACATTTTTGTATAAACTCATAAAATACTTTTATGAATTAATAATAACCAAATTATGATAAATGGATATCATAACTATCTGTTAACCTATTCCAGCGGAGCAGAATAATCAATTGGCAGATAGATTCCGAAGAGATATGGCAAAGTACCACAATGAAGTAATCCTGAAAATCAGTGGGCCGAGGCTTTAGTACGTCGATGTCGGCTTACAGAACAGACGTGGATGACGCCTGAAGAGGTGGTAAAGCTGAAGGCTGAAATAGATGGATTATAGACGAAATTAAATCAAAAGAAGAATCGCTGAAACAGACGAAACAGAGAATCCGTGAACAAGATGAAAAGATCGCACAACTGAAATTAAAGGACGAGATACGAGCTGGACTCGTACGGTGTTGCAGTTAATTGTCCATCTAGCAAGAGGCCATCATTATGAGGAATGTGATAGGCAAGAATATAGGTGTGGCGATCACTACTCCTGAGATCTCACACCCACCTGAAAAAAAACATAAGAGAAACCGGCAGAAAAATAGGCCCAGTAAACATGAACGGGAAAGGCAGAACAAAGTCATGGTTAGACACATTTTGAAATCAAATGAGCTTTATTATTGACTCTGATCTAATTGCTGTGATTTTTGTTTTCTGTATTTATCAATTATTGTGCACCTATAATGTTAACTTTGTTTTGATTTTTTTTGTTTTATTTGTGACAAAATAAACTCAGAACACGAAGTCTTCTACGACAGCTCATGGACCCAACAGGAATATTAGGACATTGGCAGTCTTTGAGAAGAGGTTCACAATTTGCTTATATTTACCCACTAGCACTCAGTACCAACGTCGTTTTCGACGAGTGGCTAGCGATTAACTCTTATGCAGGTTCTGGGTGGGGATTAGTTAACCCTTAGACCCTTATCAAATTTCTTGTTACCGATCAGTGTCCAGCACAATACAAATTATATAGTTGGCGTACAAAACTGTCTTTTTTATTTGATTATTAAAAGTAAATAAATTGAAATAAAGTCATGACCTCCAACAAAGTGAAATTCAAAAAAATCAAAATGACAAAACTTAAATTTATTCATAACCTCTATCATTTATTCTCGTCAACCAAAATTCCTTTCAATTATAGCTTAAAAAATAAGGAAACATTGAAATACCTCAATAAACATTAATTTAACTGAAAAATTAAGTTAATTTATGGATATTTTTTTTTGAAAAATATACATTAAATTATTATTAAATTAACATATTGTTTAAATTGTACATTCTTTGGTTGCTTAACTTTAACCAATTAAAGTTTGGCGGTATTTAAAAATTTTATTGTATTATTGTAACTTATGGGATTTAAAATGCATTAAGCAATTATCTTATATTTATTATTATAAAAAAAGTTTTAAGGTCTTTCCATCTTTAGATAATTTCTTCTCAATGTATTCAAGCTTTACTTTTAAGTAGGCCTCGCTTTGATTTTTATATATTTTCAAAAAAAATGTTTTATTGACAATTTAATTTTCAATCTTTAGTTCTTGTCTCAACTGTTATTGGTAAATATTCTTGTTTGCAACCATTTCAAATTGTTCTTTTGTGCCCATGAATGCTGCTATCCTTGAGTCAAAGTAACAACTCCTTTTTATATTGTTTGAATAATTGAATCGCTGATCGGCATTCCTTACAATTTCAGCTTAAGATTTTAGTAATTAAGATATTGAAAATATGTGTTAACATAACTGAAAATGATTATGGTTAGTTTTATATCAATTTATAATAAATTTGTATTAATAATGCTTGAGGCTGCTGTTCAAACTTTAATTAAAATTTTGATGTTATTTAAATACATACTTTAAATATTGTAAAATTTACTTTTTGTTTAAATTATATTTTCTTAGGTTGCTTAACTTTACTGATTAAGTTTTGACAGTATTTAAAAATTGTATTAGATTAATTTCAATTTTTGAGATTTAATAAGCAATTATCGTATATCTTATAATCATGGAAAAACTTTCAATGCTTTCCCATCCTTTGTTTATTGCACTAATAAATTCGTTATCCTTACTTTTAAGTAAGTTTCGCATTGTTTTTTTATCGTTTAAAAACAAATTTCTTATTGAAAATTTAATTTTCAATCTTTAGTTTTTGTCCCAACTCTTATTGGTAAATATTCTCATTTGCAACCATTTCGAAGAGGGTTTTTTTGTGATGATGAAAGCATTCGATATCCAAACAACAAGTCAACTGTATCTTTTAATCTTGTTTGGATAATTGGAGTTGGCATTCCTTTAGGAATAGTAAGTATATGTATAATTGAGTTATTTTATATATTATCTTCTATATTATAATTTGTTTGGAATTTTTAAATATTATATATTTATAATTATATTATTACATAATCAAATAGTCTTTTAATATTATGAAATTCAGGAAATATAAAATTTTAATTTATATGAATTAATAGTAAAGCAATTTAATTTTTGTGTTCGCCATTCGGTTAAAATATTTAAAAACACATTCACTGTAATTTTCAATATGGTAAACATTTAAAAATTATTTTAAAACATGTTATGCAATTAAATTAATCTAAAACAGGGGTCGACAACGCTTTAGCTGTGGTGTGCCAAACCACGCTGCCAATTAATTCAGAGTGCCACCTTATTTGTTTATATATAAAGGGTAAAAACCAAAACTAAAAAGCACACACTTCAACTGATATCACAACAGAACAAAATGCATTTTTTAAAAACCCGCTCAATTCCACGACGAAAGTCCGAAGAAAGTTACACGGTTAAATTTAACCTCTCGTTGAAAGCCCCAGAGTGACACATGTTTGATCTACAGCTTCTTAATGCCTCTTTTCAACTCAACAGATGCTTGTGATATTATTGGACGTATACAAAATCGGTGTTAAATAAAGCAAAAAAATTCCATTTCAATACCAATACAAATATATATTTTTATCTAACAATTTTAGAGAATATGTGAAACTGCCTTGAGCAGTATAAGAGTCGCTATTACCCATATCACTTTATAGTGGTGTATAGAGTGCCATTGACAACTGCACCGTGTGCCATAGGTTGCCGACCCCTGGTCTAAAATATAGTTTATTAACTTTACTCACTTGTGTAATAAATCAATTACGAAAAGTTGGAAAACGAGCGCCCGGTTACCCGTTCACGGCATATTTTTTATAATAAATTGCACTAACCTGTAACATCATGTACTTTGTTATTGCAGGAAGACGTTAGGAAGACGCAGAACAATAGTAGTCAACAACTGATGCACGATTGATTCTTATAAACTTTCTTTCTTTGGATTATTGCAAATTTTTGGCTATTTTCACTGTTTTTCAATTTAATATTTTGAATTTTTAATTTGTTTTAAATATTATTGTTTCGTTCTCTTATGATTTTAGGCTTTTAGCAATGCTAGAAGTGTAAATATTTTAAGCAACTTCCTTTTTTAAACAAGAGCATGTGCTTTTTAAAGTCTCGATCATTCTTGGTGAAAGTAATAATAACAACACCAAATGAACTTAAATTAAATTATTTTAATAATGTGACAGCGCACAACTTGACAACCGAGAAGGTGGATTTATGACAAGATTACGCATAGTAGTGAATTTAATATACATAAGATCTTAAAAAAACAAAAATAGTCACGATAAGTTACAAAATAGAAACTACTAGAATTAAATACGAAATTAAAATGTTGACTCTCTAATCGAGAGTATCGATACGGAATAAAAAAAGTTACGAAGGCCAGCGCCAAAAGCAGGCACGGGCGAGGGATGACACTTTCAAAATGAATGTAGTTTTTTGTGGCACCAAACCCGTAGCCCAGAGCTAATATAATATTAATAATTTTATATAACTAAACAATTTATTAATAAGGTACCTAAGCATTGCTTAGGTATCGTGAATGAAATTAGGATATACAGAATATTATTAATCTAACAGTCCAATAGTCGTAGCTATGTACCGTATACACGGCAGAACTGAAGTTAGTTCAAGTTACTTTTCAAAGTATAACGCCCAGTTGCGATTGAGAAAAACAAGCATATCGACTGTATCAGGTGCCAGAGATGATCTTCGACGATTCACTATATGACCAGCTGTTGAGAATGCATATTCTGACGGAACTGATGTCGCCGGTATACACAAATATTTTTGTGCCAGTGTAGATAGTTTTTTAAACCGTTTCGTGTTGTCGCGCCAAAACAGTAAAATATCCGCGTTTATCGACATACGTGTCTCTGCTAGATATCTAGCTAATTCATCAAATTGAATAGAATTGTCATGGGCTGCACACAGAGCTGCAAGGTCATCAAAAATATATTTGTTTTCGACCCTGACTTTCTCTGGAATTGGTTCTGCTGCATCTGCTTCCTTGGCAGTGTTGGCACCAATAATTTCTAATTCCGATTTCACTGCCGCCTCTGCCCAGATGACATAGTTGTTACTTGTTTCAAAGGTTTCAAAATGAGTATGATAGCTTCAGCTAGATTCCAGTTGTTATCTGTCTTGAATATTTAATATATTTTCAAATTCAACTTTTGACGAACCCACATCGTTAGCTTCTTGAAATCAAACATTGTTTCTTCATCACTGCCTCACTATTATCACAATCTTCATGGCTTGACTTACTTAGCATAATTCCATGAATCGTTTTTATGTGGTTTATCTTTGTACCAATAGAGCCATTGCTGTTGGAAATTTTTGTTTTGTATATTTTACATTCTTCTTTTTCATTAGAAATTTGGTTAAAATATTCCAATATTTTTGATGTTTTTTTGGAACTCATTTAGATGGTAAAAATAATAGGCTTTAATTAAAACTCACTGAAAGAATTATTTACCTTTATATTTTGTCGATATAAATAAATTTTTAAAGTTTATTTAAACAAACAGTTGAACACGAATCGATAATTCATATAAAAGTAGAAAATTAAGAAATTTTTATTTATATAAAAGTAGAAAATTAATGATTTTAAGAAGTTTTAAATTTTTTAAAAATTAGTCAACGGATATCGGATTCGAATACATGAGAAGAAAACCGCGGATTTTCGGATTCTGTTTTTCCGTTTCAGAAACCCTAGAACAGATATATTTAATAAAAACGGTGCAACAATATATAAATAAAGTTAAACAAAAAATAAAATTTTGAATAATGTGTTTTCAGAAAATAATTGTCAACCCTTCAAAAAAATAAATTTAATAAATGCGATTCAAAAACGAAAAAAAAGAAAAACCTTTGGTAAAATTACGCCAGAAACTAGTAACATTGAACCTAAAGAGTTTCAATTATCAAAACAAAAACCTAAAGAATTCAAAGCAACTAGCCAAGTTAAGATTTCATGGAGTTTGCCATAATTCGCTTCCTTGTTGAAGGCACCAAAACAATCAAGAATGACAATTTTACAAACATTTCCATCATTTGTGATTTACGATTTATTGGACGTTATAATGAAAGTTGTATATGGTAAGGTAAATATTAGCAATGCAAAAAACAACTTGCGAAAAACATAAAAATTCGCTTTTATAGTAAAAATAAGACTCACATGAGAAAGGTTTGGAGGTTTCATAGCTGAATTGTTACCTCTTGCATTATTTTTATTAGGCGGAGTTGTTTTATTAGGAATTCGAAACTTGATTTCAATTCAAATTGTTGCATTCGAGAAAATTTGGACAAATCTGAAAGACCCAACATCTTTCGGAGGAATCTAACGGCTAAAGAAATCAGTCAAAAACACAAAGGAAGAAACACAAAATTGGTTGTCGAACCAACTTGCATACAGTTTGAAAAACCACTGTTAAAACGATTCCCAACAAGAGCATACAAAACATTCGGCATTGATGATTTAGGAAAAATTGATTTGATAGAAATGATTCTATATTCGAGTATCAACAAATATCACAAGTATATAATGACTTATATTGATGTATTTAGTCGTTTTACCGGCGCTGTTCCCGTTAAATCTAAATCTGCTAATGAAATAGCTCAAACTATCAAGACTTTATTTGACGATGAACATCCTGATAATTTACAAACAGATTTGGGTAAAAATTCTACAACAGTAAAGTAAAACAAATTCTAAAAGAAAATCATGTAAATCATTATACAGTGCATTTTCAGTATAAAGCAGCACACGTCGAACGATTTAATCGAACATTGAGATAAATTGAAAATGTTTTTCGTTCACCGGGGTAATAAAACATGGAAAAACGTTTTATCAAATCTAATTTATTCATATAATCATTCATCACATCGTGGTTTAAATGGATTAAGACTGGTCGATGTTTCAACTGATAATCAAGTAAAATTATGATTATCTCGACAAACCAAAAAAAACAAAGAAACCAAAGTACAGAATCAGAGACTATAAGAGAATATCAAAAATCGCAATTTCAATCCAAAATCAATTATTTTAAATTACAATATTACATTTTTAAATAAACATTTTAATTAAAATTTCCATTCCAATATTCCAACATCAATTATTTTCAAATACAAAAATTTTCATTACATAATTTTTAGTCCAGCATCAACTCAAAAGTTCCAATATTTTCAAATCAACATCAAATTAGTATAAATATGTACATATTCTCGAGAAAAGTTGTCAATGTTATTTATTAAAAGTTGTTTAAAACATTTTTATTTTAGTTATTTTTGAAAAACATAAAACTCAACCGAACAATTACAGTGTTGAAATCTAATTCTGTTATATGTAATTGGTTTTGATAATTTAAATAATTATCATTAAAATCCTCATAATTATTTTAAAATTCATTCCTATCATTATTTTCATTCATTGCAAAAGTTTTATCATTCTTTATCGTCATAGATTTAAATATGTAAATTCATTAAAATCATTTTTATTAAACAAACATTCAAAATTATCAAAATATTCCTTATCGCATGCATACTTTAACAGTGTCATATTATTAGCTCGTTCCCTTTGATTGAAGCCTAATATTTTCCTATTCATCGTTAAATTGATCCAGTATTGGTAAATTCTCATCATCTATAGGTGCCATACGCTGTTTGTAATCTCAATTATTGTGTTGATTTCTAAAAATCTTAAAGTTTTCATCACTTTTCTCATTAGAATTTCCATAGTTTCTATAATTTATTTCATTGTTAAGATTTCTAAAATTTTCACTCCCTTTATTATTGCAGGGTCTTTGAAATCGAGTTACCTGATTTCGTCCAGTCTCTGTCAAAACACTGAAATTGTAAATGCCTATTTCTATTCCAATGGGAACATTTAATATTTGGGCATTCTCGTCTGATATATCCTTCCTTGCAGCCATAGCATTTAATTTGGCTTTGAAATCGATTTGATCTACTGAAAATTGCATTTTTTCTGATTTTGAAATTATTATCCTTATACAAAGGTTTAAACTTCATTGGGTTGTAATTGTTATGAACCACTTTTGCATAGCTTCTTTTATTCATTGCAGCTACATTTTCATTGAATTTCGATCCTTCCACTTTTTTAAAAATACATTTTGGATATTTAGTTGGTCCTAGACCTCTCTTTTATATGAAATTTTAAAATATTTTAATTTTTTTACAAAAAACATCCAAGAATGTTTTAAAAAATATTAATTATTTAGGCGTTTATATTACTGCTATTTTTAATATTTAATCTTTTTTATAGATCGTTTTAACTGAAATATTCCATCAACGTGAAAATTTGATTAGAAAATCAAATGTTTATAGAAACCTTCCTGTCGTAAGTTTAGTTTATATATATATAAATTTATATATAAATTTTAAAATGTCTGAATGAATATAGGCTTTCGAAGTTCATAGATAAATATATATTATATATGCATTCACGATATAATTCAGGCATTTTAAAATGTTATCATATATTTAATATCTTTGAATATGTTTAGGACAATATTAAATACTGATATCTTAAATATAATTATAATAATAACGCCAACTAACATCGCACAATATGTTTTGCAGTATATCAGTCTTCTTCAGGCTAGAATTCACATTTGCAATAACTAAATCAAAATAAGGAATATTTAAACAAATTAACTAATTAATAATCATCTTAATAATGTATCTTTAGTATCAATGTTCTCAACATTTTAAGGTTATAAAGCCAAAATATACTTTTTTAAATTAGCAAAATTATTGTATCATTCGTGTTAGCAGTAACTAAATTATATGAATCAGAATTGATGTTGTGAAAACATCTTTGTTTAATTCAAAATTTGTATTCATTCAAAGTTCAAAATTTATTCAAATCAAAATTATATCTTTCATATTTCAGAGTATTTAAACAAAATTAACAACGACATTTATTTTTATTTTAAAATTTAAATTCATTCAAAATAATAATTTAAATAATTTGAAATATAAATTTATAATAATGTCTTTATTTTTAGTTAATAATTAATATAATAATTTAAAATATAATTTATAATAACGTTCTTATTTTTATTTAATAATTAAAATTAAATAATTTGATAATAATGTAAACATTTAAAAATAATAATTTGATAATTTAAAATTTAATAATAATTTAAACATTTTAAAACCTAATTTTTGTCCGTTGATAATTATGCCTAAATATCCTCACAGATGTAAAGAATCAACACAATAAATACGTTAAAAAATATTGGCTAGATATGTGAATGTGTGGATACATTTTACTTTATTCACAGTTGGATATCAGAGTTAGCTATTTATAATTACTGGATGAATTTGTCACAGAAATAGTGTGGATTTTTTCAAGTTCTATTACATTCGGTGAAAACATTTTGTTTAAAAAAGGCCTTCGTTGTAAACAAATTCAGCTGAATTCATTTACAACAAAGTTCTTACTAACAAAATAACATTCATAAAACTAGAAAATTTTGATTGGCATCTGAAATAGTCTTCGATATATCTGAATTAATTGTGCTTGTTCTCGATGATAGAGAAAGAATAAGAATTCCCATTTGAAGCAGTGAAAGATTAAGTAAAAAAATAAATAATCAAAGAAAGGCTGAAGCCAATGGAAAAAGTGTCTTGCATTGTGAGCTATAAAAAGCAATAAATTTCTTATATCTTAATGACACAGGAATTTTTTTAAATATATACTTTTCTAAGCTCATGTGAAGAACTTTTGAAATATAATCTTCTTACCCTCTCATTATGTTCCTATATATGAAATAAAAATTCAGTTAAAATATGAGCACAATTGAAAAATATTTAAGGGTAGCTCAATGATGATGAAGTTTCTGATTCCCTAAAGCTGTGACTGCAATGAAGCATTGTTTTCTTTGTTTTATTACATAATACAACTGTTAGCCCAGCAAGAAAAGGACTAATGGAGTCGAAGGCTAGAATAGATGAAGAGCTTGCTGCTTCAGAAAAAATGGCATCTGAAAGAGAAGAGCAAATGCTTGCCAGACAACAGCGAATGGAGGATATGAAACAGTCAGCAGTTTCTACAGCAGAACTGATTTCATCTGATTCTGAACACACCTCAGCATAAGATGGTGAAAATATGGAAACAGATGATAGTGCAAGCGAAGTGGCTGTTGGAGAATTACATTTCAATCACCCAAGAGAAAGCGTGGACGAAAAACTGTCGTTACTTCAGAACTTGCAGCAGCTCTAGATCGAACGAAAGTGTCAGTCCGCAAAGCTGTTTTTGTTATAGCTGAAACTGCCAAAAGTTTGCGACAGAACATCGGCGAACTTGCTCTAAACAGAGACTCAATTCGCGGACAAAGAATAAAATACCGAGTTCAGAGATCGGTAAACATAAAAGCTGAGTTTCAGAGTAACGTTCCCTTTGTTGTTCACTGGGACGGAAAAATAATCCCTGATCTAATTGGGAAAGAAAATGTTGATTGCCTACCAGTGTTGGTTTCATGGAAATGAGTTTCTTAACTGCTGACAGTTGCTAAGATTCCATCCGGAACAAGTGAAGTTCAGATTGCTGCTGTGAAGACTGGGGCATTGCTGATACCATCCGTGCTATGTGTTTGACAGAACCTTGAGAAAAAGCTCTTGTCACTTGCTTAAAGGAACTGATAATTGGTGCTGTGTTCCATGTTTACATGGGTTCGACATCATTTCCGGATGTTACACTCTTCAAACGCTTCCAGGAATACTGGGGTTTCATAGACAGTATCAAGACGTCGCAAGTCTAATCGAAGACATAAAACAAGGCACCATCGATTTTGCCAACCAACATCTTGAACAGAGTCGGCCGAGAGAGCCATGCTTAATGAAGAAAATGGAGATCAGGTTCAATCCAAACGAATAATTATTACTCTTGATTCATTCAGAGTCAAGAGCTTGGAAGAGCTTGTTACAACAATGTCAATGACACTGATTCGAATGATGGACCTGCCAGATGGATTTCTCGTGGTTGATCTTGACTTATGGGAGGACAGAGATGACTACAAGAGGGCTACAGAGACAGTTGAGTCTCTAAAAGCTGTCAATGATCACACTGAGCGTGGAGTGGCACTTATTTAGGTATATAGTGGACAAATAACCCGTGATGAAGAGCAACTTCAGTTCCTGTTGAAAATTGTGGAAGACAATTGCAGAATGTACCCTGATACCAGGAAACAGACTCTGTCCGAGAAGCTATGAAATTAATAAATTTAGAATTTGCTGGAACAGCCGGACATTGTCAAACTGATACTGTGAACTATCAGAAACTGAACAAACAATTCACTAAGACTGTTCGTTAAAATAAATATTCATAATTTGCTAAATTTTCAAAACTTTTGTAATCTTTGAGGCACTTGAACTACCCCTAAACATAAGAATACATTGCTCAAACTTTTTATACAGTGTTTATATATTATAAGGAACATATCAAGGGGTAATTTTTATTTTTTTCAGTTAATTGTAGAGTATCAAAATCAGGGATGATTTCTTCTCTCAAATTTGAATCTACTAGAGATTCTACCCTTTCGTCGCATATACGCCCAACACATAATATATTTTTTGTTACCTTCAAAAACTTCAGAATTTCCATTGCGAATTGCCATAGATGCATCCAAAATTAAATATAATGGGACAAAGGTTTCATTGTTGTTTTCTATGCCTTTAAACAGAGATTGAAAAATAAATTTAAAAGCCTCTGTTTTCTTATTGAAGAAAATTGCTAATCCAGATGGATGGAATTTTCTGTAGGTAGGTAGCATTCGCATGGATATTCCTGTTGCCAGCCTTTACATAATTTTTAATAAACAAGCACTGGAAATAAATATTTTAAATGGCGCTTCAAGTACTTCGTCATTACTCAACTTATCTTCGTAATTTATTTCATATGATACCACATAGGGTAATATGTCACTCTCGGGAATTTTTGTGTTGTCTAAGCACAACTGCTCAAGTTCAATATTTATTTTTGTTTGTCCATGTTTTTCTTTTTTCGATGATGTCAAATAATTCGATATTTGAATTTTATTCTTTATCCTGAATCCCTTTCCTATTAGTATTCCTATTAATTTCTTTCTTCACATTATTTGACAATCTAATGGTGATATCATTAAAATTGTCATGCGTATTGTGAGGATATTTTGGCATTATTATCAATGGACATAAAATTAAGTTTTAAAATGATTAAAATTAAAAATAAAATTTAAATTTAGTTTCGATAAATTAGATAAAAATATTTTAAAATGTTCGATTAAAAATTATACTAATTATTAAATAAAATAAGGACTTTTTAATTGTGAAAATTTATATTTTGAATAAAATTAAAATAAATTTCAATTTTGTTTAAATATTCGGAAATACGGTAGATATATTTCTAATTTGAATAAATTTTGGACTTTTAATGACTACAGATTTTTTGAACTAAACGAATATGTTTTCACAACATCTAACACGTACGTATTTGAGATGTTTTAAAAATTGTCAGCTTTTCATTTCTGCTGTTGAAGATTAAATATGTTCCTGCATCATATAGCTGCTTTCTCCGCCTTTTTACCATATTACAGTGGTAATAGATTTTCTCGCCATCAATTGTTTTATTCCGATAACGGTAACTCCAAACATCTTCAGACTTCAAGAAATTTTCTGCCTGTTCTTTAGTTTCACGTATAAATTATTGCTCCCATGTACGTGGCCTTCTCTTAATCCTCGTTCTATCAACTTTTTTATTGACTTGTAGTACTTCCTCGTCAGATTAATATTTTGCTAAAACATCTATTCTTAGTGTAAGGGTACAGAAAAAATCTATAATATTTTTAAAAAATGATAAAATAATAAATCTGATTTAGGGTTATATACATGTGAATTTCATTAATGATGCTTACATCACTTAAAATGTTCACATCAAAAATATAAATATAACCTTAATTATAAGTTATAATAACCACTTAGGTATCATACTGAAAAAATTTATGAATCTCTTCTTGAAATATCAAATGATCAACTGATTGGCTTTAAAACCATACATGTGGCAAATTCACTTTCACTAAAAATATCAAGTTATCGTTATTTATGTTCCATTGCTATTTGGAATTAAATGTTGGTGAAAATTAATGTTGTTAGTCAAATATTATAGAACCCAAACACCGGCACCTCGTTAGATGATTTAATGGAGTTTTTAAAAAATTGTCGTAATGATAATGGATTTGAAGAAATGCTTATATCAGCTAGTGAATTAGCCCAAAAATTACACGTAGAACCTAAATTTTCCCAAGTTCCAAGTTTAAGAATAAGAAAAAACCAACAAATTTTGATTATGAAGGCAAGGATGAACCAATGTTAGATCCAAAAGCAAATTTTAAAATTAACTTTTATTTCTGCATTATAGACCAAGCATTAGTATCAACTACAACAAGATTCGAAGCGCTAAAATTGTATAATGATATATTTGGATTTATGTATAATATTAAAGATGAAACAGAAGAAATACTTTTTCAAAGCTTCAAAGATTTGCATTTGAAATTAACTGTCGAACAAAGAAATGAGTCCAATATTAATCGAATTGATTTATTCAAAGAGATAAAAACTATAAAAGTATTTTTATAAGAAGATATTAAACCTCAATCTATATAATTATATATTTTACAAAATGATCTTCAATCAACATTCCAAAATATATATTATTGTGACCAGAATTTCATTAACATTACCAATCTCAGTTGCAATAGGTGAAAGGTCGTTTTCAAAAGTAAAGATAATTAAAAATTATTTAAGATCTATGCTCCAGGAACGTCTAAGTAATATATCAATAATTTCAACTGAACATGAAATCCTAGATAATTTAGATATGCAGGACTTAATTTCACAATTTGCTTTGCACAAGGCAAGAAAATTCTGTTTTTTGTGTGTACCAAACTTTAAATTTCCTAAACTACTGTGTTTAGTGGTTAATAAACTATAATTTTCATAAATTTTTGCATGTGATGTGTGTTCTTCCGTAGTTAGTGTAATTTTTACTTTAATAAAAATGTTATTTTTATTTTGGATTATAGAAAAAATTTTTAAAGAAAGGACGGGGAGCGCCAGGAAATTATTTTGCACGCAGGCGGCCTAACAGCTCAGCGCGCCTCTGATTATAACAAACTTCAAAGTTTTGCCTCAAGATTTAATTTCACTAATTTTTAATAATTTTAATATTTCAGAAAATTTCGCAAATCCTCAGATTTATTATAATAGTATTTTCTACTTTTAAATACTTTAATATTTACAAATAACTCGATTTAATGTTTATTTCTCATAGTCTTAGTCAAAAATTTGCCTCAAACGGCCATCTTTGACAAAACTCATGAGCTGTCAAAATATAACTTACCATTTATTTAAAAACTGGTGTTTTAAATAAAGTACTAACCGTTTAATTTTATAACTGACCACATTCATACTAACTCAGTGAATACTGCCCATTTTATAATATGCACTGACCATTTACAATTACTGACCAGAAATTGAATTAGATACTGACCCAATAAATTCAGGCCCCTTTATAATGGAATATATATGTTTTCCGCTTTGCTCAATATCAAAATAGTCAAGATTTATGTAACATAAAACTGACCAAGTAATAATAGCAAATAATTTTTTTAAATCGATAGTAATTCTTATTTCTTTATGGGTCATATATTTCATGGTAAAGTAAAAGGTTAATTATACAAGCAACCCTCGAGTAAACATGGTTAATTAACTTGTAAGATAGCTGGAAATTTTGAAAAAAATAATTTTCATAAGTTATTCCAAATTATTTAACAGTTGTTATATATTCGAGGGTTGTCTATTAATAATATATGGTTTTAATTACATTTAACACCAAATATACAAATTATGACTTGCTAAAACATATATTTTCCGGTGATGAAAAACGGTATTGCTGTATTCTCTACTTTCGAAATAAACTTGCAGTTAGTTACAATAAACCTAATTTTTGCATCTTATTATTGAAATTTCAACAATATCATATTTATAAATTCTTATTTGTACCATCAAAAGGTGAACATCACTTATTTGAAATCATTTCAATGTTTATTTTAGGTAATTATGAACTGTTACACATTTTGCGGAATTTTCTTTTTTGGAGTCGGATTCGATCAATCTCTTACAAACCTCACCAAGTTTGTGATAGGCCGCCTTCGTCCGCACTTTCTAGATGCGTGTAAACTTGATATCAGTAAACTGAACTGTTCAGATCATGCATACGTTTATATTGAAAATTCGGCTTGCGCTGAAAAAAGTGCTAGAGCGTTAAAGCATATGAGGTTAGTAGGTGCTGATATTTGTTTATTGTTTGGTTAATAAATATGAGTGTGTGCATGCGTGTGTGGAATAAATTTGTAGATCCCAAACGAATTTTCTTATAAAAATCTGTTACTTGATAGATTCTTTTGAAATAAATTCTCTAATGCAGTGATTCCCAACCTTTCTGGTGCCGCAACCCCTTGATAACATATGCCAAGCTTTGGCTACCCCCAACAATAAAATTAATAGGGTTGCTCCTTAGTCATTGCAGTTTTGCAGTTAACTATTATGATTTTGACTTCGAAATATCTGTTTTTATTTATATTTTACACTTTATACTATAAAGTATACTATAAATTTAAACCTTAAACTTAAAAAGATAGTAAGAAACCACTGACTAGCGTAACCAAATTATTTTCAGAAGGTCTCAGGCGACCTCTGGCAAATTGTCACGCGGCCCACAGGTTGGGAACCACTGCTTTAATGTAAAATAAAAAGCAATAATCTAATAATACAGTTACATACCAACTGAAATCATTGTTTTTCTTTTGAAGTGCAGTACACCAAGCGAAGTTGAGATAAATCACCTATAATATAAAACAAAAATCAATAAATTTATAGCATATAAACACACCAACTCACCTTGAGGTTGCTTGTAAAATCGCCAATAAGACAAACCCTACACTATAGAAACAGAAAAAGTGACAGAGAAATAAAATAATGCACATTAACACAACCCATAATAAAACATGCATGCAAACTTTTAACATGTAGCTATCCGAAGTTGAAAAAACCTCTATAATAAATAATTATTTAGACATTTTTGAGATAATTTTAGAAAGAAAAATGGCGGAAAAAATTTTTAATTTAAATTTTGAGGTTTTTGCTAGGAAATTTCGAGTAAACGAGGATGTATCTTCATAAGATTTACCCTTAAAACTAAAATTAATCTAATATTTCAGATATTTCTGTCGAAAAAAAGCAAAACCTGAAATCCGAAAAAAAGAATAAATTTTTAAATTATATTGATAAGTTTTAAAAAATAATCATAAACCAAATTATTTTGTGTACATAATAGATGATTTTTTACAAAATATGTATAAAAATATAATTATTTAATGCAAATGATAATTTTTATAAGTTCAAAAATAATTTAACTCACATTTTTTGAATAATATCTGAAAAAAAATACATATTTTTGGAGATTAGTTATTGTTACTTACTTGATTTCCTAAATATTATTTATAGTAATATATATGAAATAGTTGATCAAAGTTATATTTAAGAGCTTGAATTATGATCATATTTCCTTATGAAATCATAATTCAACTCTTAAAATTTAACTTTAAGTTATATAACTATATAAAAAATAACTTACTTAGCAGCCATTTAAAAAATGGCTGAAATGCATTCACTAAATAAATTCCGCCAAGTTGATTTATGTATCAACTTGAATTATAGCGGAATTTATCTCAATGGGGCTTGGTGTAAGATGCACAGGAAGTGCGGTGAGAAATTGATAGAAAAATAAAATAATGCACACAACATATAATAAAAACCGCATGCAAACTATCAACGTTTTGTCAATTAATTAATTAAATGAATTTGTTTATTTTTCGATCAATTTCGGTCAATATACTCTCTTTGTTTTTCCTAAGTAAAATCTTGTGAATCTTACTATAGATATTACTAATTGATTTTACACTGATTCAGACTGATTTACTGATTCACGACTAATTATCAGTTAAAGTCTTGGGACTATGTTGCTTTTTAAGGACCGTTTGTGTAAGGTACACAATATGTTTATTAATTTACGTTTAATGGGTGTAATGCCACATACATTGGAGAGACTTCCCGTCATTTCTGTATTCGAGTTCTAGAGCATAATCGATTGAAGGGTTTGAACAATATTAATGGCCACAGTAGAGGCTATAAAAATAAAATATAAATGTCTGATTTTAAAATTTTGTTGAAGAGTTTTAATAATTATTGGGAACATGTTATATGTGAGGCATTGTTTATAGTGTGAGTATGTTCAGTTGTAATAAATTGATGTTTCTGTATTGTTTAAAAAAATTTTAAATTTTAATATTATTTGTATTATGTCAAATTAAAATTTATTTTATAAAATATTTCATTAATATTTTATACTTTATTATATAGTATAGATAAAAAGTTAAATATTTATAAAAAAATTTAACGTAGTGTAAAAATATCTAAATCCGCTCCAGAAATTCAAAGAAAAGATATAAAATCTTCAAATGTAATTACAAGAAAAAAAATACAATAAGCTTTTTCATGTCAGATAATTTAACCCAGATCTGTGGTATAGTAAGCTTAATTCTGCTAGGTAACTGGTTTTTCAGTAACACGTTTATTGAAATTTAATTTAATGTCTTTGTGCCACCTGGTTCTACAATTTGATTTACAGAATCATTTCTTAATTCTATTTTAATTAATTAAATCATTTAAATACTTGTTTATGTTTGCTAAAATACATGTTTTTATTTTATTGAAGTTATTTGAATATGTTGAAAAACATTAATTGTAAAGTCTGATATTCAATATCTGATATAAAATTTCCCATTGGAAAACCAAGGTGAATAATAACTAATATCAAACCTTAATATTAATGTATTGTATGTTTTTCAGAATTATACATAATAATGGCCAGTCTGGCTTTTTGAAGGCACAGATTATCATTTTTAAAGTCCCATTTCGAAGAGAAGTCTTAAAGGTGCTGTTCCACTAACACACCGTTTAAAATATGAGATTGAAGTACATCATTGACAAAACTGTATCAGCATTTCTATTAATCAGGGTGATAGAAAGAATGCCACCCAAAGGCAAGTTCATGTCATTGAGCACATGATAAAACTACACTTCGAGGAGCAAGGACTAAAAAACGTTTCAATCGTAATACTGCTACAAATCTGGCAAGCCAAGAAGTATTTCAGGACAGTCTGGAGGACTTATTTGACATTGCTCATCGTGATACCATGTCTGTAATAAAGATAGAAGAGGATCGTTGGTTTCTGGAGGCGCAGCGAGAGAAAGGTTGGAGAGGAATTATGAGTACAGTTGACCTAGCTCCTACACTCAAAGAAGAGTGGGCAGTTAAGTATGTTCTGGAATCACCTGAAGGATGTCTCGCTGTTTATGATTGCTATATAAATCAAGTACTGGCTTGAAAGCCTGGTATCTACAGTTTCTCCAAGAAATGATTTCACCTTGATGGGTAGGTTGACCACCTATCAGAACAAGGAAGTTGTCAATGCTGCCATCACAGCATTCGATTGCCATTTGTGATACTTGTCGGAAGTGTTGGTAGGATTTGGGTTATTCGATGATGGTGTGTCAGTAGAGGAAAAACGATTGATGGTTGTAGCACTGAATAAAAATAAGAAATCGAGGAACCTCTCGAACGGATCACACCTTACAACGAACCAGTAGCAAAGGGTCTTCATGATTTTGTTGTGACAACAACGGCAAGATTCTTGGCATGTCGGTAGATTTCTTGTGGTACGATCGAAGTGAGTTGGATCATGATGAAGATTACAAGCAGAATGAAGAAGTTTCCCAGTCGATAAAGGTTGTGAACGATTTTGCAGAGCGTGGGGTTGCTTTAGTTCAAGAGCTCAACTCCTCACTCACAAGAAATGAAGAACAGAAGCAATACCTTCTGCAAGTGGTTGAACATCGCAGGAGGAAGTTTGCTGGACCAACAAATGCAAGAGCTATCCAACAGTCCACATCAGCAAAAAAAATTGCGAATGAATGGGCGGAATTTGCGGCATGCGATGACATGTAAATATTATGACATTTGACTCTTTGGACATAAAATATAAATTAAAACATTCCCTGTAAATTGTGGAGCAATGCAGTGTTTTATTTAAAATGAGCATATTGCTGATTATTAATTGTAAATGTGCAAAAAATTCTTTGTTTGCTCTTCATTCTTGTCGACAAGTTGACAAATGTCGCGGCGATCAAAGCCATCATGGCGAAATAACAAAAAACTAGAAATGCATTGGGCAAGTTCTAAATATAAATGTAACTTGCTCAAATTTTTACCATAACATCAATGCAGCTTGCATCACACAACAGATGGTTGGAGAGAAACTTTCGGACACTTTCATATTTTGGGACCACCCTAATATATATATATATATATATATATATATATATAAAAATTAGGATTTTGATTCTTAATTCATCAGTTTGTGTTGTCTTATAGTGAAGTATTTATTTTGATACTTCAAATAATTTATTTATAATATATAATGAAAAATATTAAAAATAAATTTATATTTGTTTCGTTCTACTTGTAGGATGTCCTTTCCATCAGGCCATTCTTCACTATCAGCATATGGTGCAGTTGCGTTTACAGTGAGATTTTTTAATTTAAAATTGTCTTTGTTTAAGTAAAAAAATTTGATTTAATCATAATTTAAACATAAATTTCATAATTTCTTATGATTTTTTATATGCATTTTAGAAATTTGGAATTATGCAAAAAAAGATAATTCAACTTTTTATAATTTCTATACAAAAATTTAAAGTTCACCCAAAATATTTTCTCTCTTGAAACCTTTTAGAAAAAATCTCTTGATGTAATGGTAATAATTTATGATAATAACGTTTGAGTTTAGAAGATTAAGGATTCTGTCTGAATTTCTTACTTGTGCACAAGGTCTCATTTTTTTAAAAGATATCAACTTAAAGCTCAGAAATCTTGAAATTGTTTTGGTTGGTAATTGGATATTCTGAATTGTCTCCTAATATCGTTTCATTTGATGTAACGTTGAGCAATAAAGTTTGTCAACGTATTCAATAGTTTGTCACTTAACAATTGATTGATAATGAAGGATCGATTTCTTCCTAGGTTTCCAGACCTTTTGTTGTGTCGAACGATGCTTTTTACCGTTTTTCGTTTAATTTCAAGAATATGGCCTAGTTCATAAATGTCAGGTCCATCTTTCATAGTTTCAATAAATCTTGTTTTTTCGGCATTTGAAATTCTGTGATAGTTTTTATAATTTAATTAAATTTTAAATATAAACCTACATATTTCGATGGCTTTCTCTCTAGTAAATTGTTAATGCGTGGAAGGATCAGTAGATATAGTGCACGGTATTTAGTGACAATTTTATATCAAACATCTTTTTTATTCATTGTACTTACTAATATTAACTAATAGGGATTGGGTAGTCATCTTCAAGATATACAATACAAATTCATAGTTCATATACAAAACTGATGCACACTCGCACGCACAATGGATTTGATTGTTTAGAAACACATGAATATAAGTATAATATGCCTTATCATCAAAACTAAACATAATAACTGATATTGAATTTTAACTAATTAAGATAAATTATAATTATGCTATGAATTTTTTAGAAATCATTCTTTTCAAAGATCTTATTCAAATTAAATTGAACAATACTCAATTTTCATGGTTAAATGCAGTAATAACTAATGTAATAAATATATATCTTGGCGATAACGTTGCAAAGTTTTACTCTACTTTCAAAAAAATAAAATTTAAAGAAGACTTGCATCATTATATGAGTATATAAAGTTGATGTAAATGAATATCATTTGAATAATAATAGTAATAATATTAATAATAATAATAAGGGAACATCCATTTAGGATATACCCCATAAATAAGCAATTTTTGATCCCCCTTGTCCTTTTTCACGAGCCCCCCCTAGGGACATAAATAGATATCCTTTATTTTCAGAAGAAATTTAAATAATTTATCAGCATATAGGCTAAATTTAATTTCAACATTATATCTAGTAGTATATAATATTGGTTGAAAAATAGAGAAAAAACATGCATACATAACTAAAATGATCAAATAAGAAAAATAAGGGACATGAACCATGACGCTTACTTACTTACCATATATATAGGGGTGGTGCAAACTGCTTTGGCGCCCTGTGCAAACTTAAATATGCACCCTTCAAAATAAGGTAATTTTAAATCAATTAATTATTAATAGCAATTATATTTATAACATTAATCGTAATATAATTTCATCCTAAGTGAAAATTAAGGTAAAAATTTATTATATGTAAAGTTAAACAAAATATCAAGCAAATGTAAAATTTTATTTCTAAGTGTTCTATACACTAATTTAAATATAGGCAAGATTCCTTAAAGCTTCACTCTAAGTGCTTTTGCTGCCACAAAATCGTTAATTATTTTGTTGTTATCGATGTTGTCACAAACGTCATTCTTAATTGAAATTAAGGCAAGTCCGAATAATAATTTTTTAACCTTTTCACTGCTATAACCGTATATATTCGTGAAATAAAAGTAGTCGATACTCTCCAAATTATTCCCGTCTCATCACAACTATTCTCTCAGGGTACTCGAACAAGTCAAGTACAAAGATGATAACATTATGTTGCACTTTTAGTACAGCAAAATCGGAATTTTGTGCATCTGTACGTACAATAATCGAAAGATTTTCGCACATCGAACACGAAATCTCAAAACATATTGCGCAGTGAAAGGCTAAAATTCGTCCTCCTTTTTAATGGGACGTACTTAATGCATGAACCCTAATAATAAGTATCATTACAATGTTCAGCAATTATATTAATCATTTAGGTAGATAGGTCACATGCGTCAGTCAAACACATGCTTTAGTAGCACCAATTTTCCTTTTTATACTACACCAAGCCCCACTGAGATAAATTCCGCTATAATTCAAGTTGATACATAAATCAACTTGGCGGAATTTATTTAGTGAATGCATTTCAGCCATTTTTTAAATGGCTGCTAAGTAAGTTATTTTTTATATAGTTATATAACTTAAAGTTAAATTTTAAGAGTTGAATTATGATTTCATAAGGAAATATGATCATAATTCAAGCTCTTAAATATAACTTTGATCAACTATTTCATATATATTACTATAAATAATATTTAGGAAATCAAGTAAGTAACAATAACTAATCTCCAAAAATATGTATTTTATTTATACATTTCGGAAAAAATCTCCTAATATGCACAAAGTAATTAGTTAAATCACTGTAGTCTTCTTTCACCAGCTCGTTATCCAGTGCGTCCTTCAGAAAATCGAATCTGGATTGGAAATTCAAAGAACTGAATCCATCTGCTCTTGATATAGATTTCCGAATATTGAATTTGATTTTACTGAACACACTTTCAATTGGGTTCAGAAAAGGACTATGTGGTGGTAAATGTTCAATAACATTATTTAGAGATATTGCACCACCATGAATTGACCCATTGTCGTGGATTAAAGGATATCCATTCCCATTCAATTTTACAGTTATTTCGTTGATTAAGATCTGGTAGGTATCCTTTTTATAGGATCCTACTACTAATTTATGATGGACTGGTCCATTGACTCCAATTGCGAGAGCCAAGGACATATTTCGCCCTCGGTTCGTTGGAAGTGTGGCGTATTATCGCTCACCTTTTTTATTTCTTCCAAGTTTCTGGCTTGTCCAAGTATTAAAGCCACATTCATCAATATATATTAATTGAGAATCCATCCATGCTTCTTCTAAATATCGCGTCGTGTATTCCATTCTGAGATCCAAGACGCGATCTGAATTTCTTTCAGCGACTGATGGTCTTATTTGCTTGGTGGTTATAAGCTGATTTCCAAGAAAATTGGAAATAGTGTTTGTGGAAACACTTAAATTTTCGGAAATTAAGAAGTTCTTCATTTCCTCTAATGAAGCATAAACATTTTTCTCTAAAAAATCAAGTAGTTTATTGCCATATTCTTCAGAAATTTTGGATTTACTGCCACCAATCTTGCCTTGTGACAATTTCCAGTATTTCTATATTATTGTTTTGATGGAATTTCTGGATATTCCTAATAATTTTCCAAAATGGAAATAGTCTTCACCATTTTCCATGGCATTGATAATTCTTATTTTATCGATTTCCGAAATTCTATAAGAAGTATAATTTTTTATAACTTATAAATAAAATTTACAGTGTATGCTTTTTTGTTAGAGTCTCAGGTGTTGTTGAGGGCCTAGCAACTTCTGAAACCCTATGGAAATGTTAAATTAATTTCAATTTTCAAATAAATCGTATAATGTAATTTCTTCTTCATCGCGAAATGGAATTGTTTCTGCAGAAATGTCTGAAAGCCTATGGAAATGTTAAATTAATTTCAATTTTCAAATAAATCGTACAATGTAATTTCTTCATCACGAAATGGAATTGTTTCTGCAGAAATGTCTGAAAGCCTATGGAAATGTTAAATTAATTTCAATTTTCAAATAAATCGTATAATGTAATTTCTTCTTCATCGCGAAATGGAATTGTTTCTGCAGAAATGTCTGAAAGCCTATGGAAATGTTAAATTAATTTCAATTTTCAAATAAATCGTACAATGTAATTTCTTCATCGCGAAATGGAATGGTTTCTGCAGAAATGTCTGAAAGTCTATGGAAATATTAAATTAATTTCAAGTTTCAAATAAATCTTACGAAGAAATTTCATCATTTTCATAAAAATTAGGATAAGTTTCCTCAACATTAAATTTTAAAATTTTTTCCGCCATTTTTTTTTCTAAAAATATCTCAAAAATGTCTAAATTAATTTATTATAGGGGTTTTTTCAACTTCGGATGGCTACATGTTAAAAGTTAGCATGCATGTTTTATTATAGGTTGTGTTAATGTGCATTATTTTATTTCTCTGTCACTTTTTCTGTTTCTATAGTGTAGGGTTTGTCTTATTGGCGATTTTACAAGCAACCTCAAGGTGAGTTGGTGTGTTTATATGCTATAATTTATTGATTTTTGTTTTATATTATAGGTGATTTATCTCAACTTCGCTTGGTGTAATAAACTCTCATGTATTTTTTGTCAAATACATTTTAAAATATTTTTGTTATTAAAATATTTGATTTTTTACAATTGGAGTTTTCATCAATTTTTTTTTATTTTTGTTGAATGATTATTGAATGAAAACCTTTTACTTATTCAACGTAAAGTATGTGAAAGTTTTATATTACTTTTGGCTGGACTGTATGTCTCATCAAAATTCGGGGTTGACTTAAATAATTGATTGTTTTTTTTGACATTAAATACATTTAAAATTGAATATATTAGTGAAAGAATAAAGGACTTCGGTGTTATATTGTAATTCAACTATTCCTATGATTTTCGCTGAAATTTATTGTTCCATGGATTACTTTAAATAAACTTGCTCCTTGATTTCCGCCCAGTATTCGCCTCATTTGTATCATAGCAGTACAAATTACTATTTATAAAATTGAGCTTTGAATGTATGAAGCTTATTTCAATTTTTAGGTGCTATTTGAATTGAAATTCTATTTTATAAATTTAGATATATCTGACAAAACGATGGAATTTGGGTCATTTTCAAATTCTACGAGTATTGATACAGATTCTATATATCGGCTTAGCTATAATGTGTGGCTTCTCTCGTATATCTGATTATAAACACCATTGGTCGGATGTGGCATATGGCATGTGTAGCGGTACCGTCGTAGCCATTGTTATAGTAAGTTCTGATTTGACTTTGTAGTATGATATGTCCTGTATAAACACACGGAATGTCTTATTTAGGTACCAAAACCAATTGTATCAATTCTGTTTCATAAATCCAACTTGATTACAACTAGAATAAATAAAAATAATGGAATTTATGTATTAGCTATTTAACTTTATAGGAATACAAATATGAAATTTTTTTGATTTAGTTTAAAAAAATGGAAGTTAGATTTATTTCAAACTAAAATTTACAATGTATAAAAGACATTGTATTTCGGCCGAAAATTCGTGAATACCATAAATAATTCTTATTCATAGCCAAATTTTGTAGAAAATACAATGTATTTTATATATAAAAATAAAAAGAAATCAGAGGTGAAAAACAAAAAAAATCTTTATAAAATTTATAATATTTGATTATAATATAGTGTTCTTATATTGATGAACAGTTTCACATATTGAAACTTTGTATACATTTATATTGTCTTACATTTATTTTTCTTAACTTTATCACTTTCTATACACCTTTTCAACTGGATATCAACTCCTATAGTAAAATGAAAAAAACAATAACCTTATATTTGAGAGACATTCAGATTATAAAATACATTTCATCTTAGCAAAATACTAACTAATTTACTAATAAATTTAATTATATGTTGATCATTTAACTTATCTACTTAGTATTTGAGTAATATAATATTTATTTAAATAATATATTTATCGTTTTAAAAAAATACTGATTATTTAATTTATTGTAGTGATATTTTGCAATTCAATATGATGGGTTTTACAATATGATCCATTTTTATAATATTATAATATAGTGTTCTTATATTATCTGGACAGTTTCACATATTGAATTTGAATTACATTACATTTAAAATAAATTTAAGGCCCAATAAAATATTTGCACCCTGCATTCTTCCATTGTAAAAAGTAGCCCTCTCGGCTGTTAATTCGAATAATACGCTCAGGACGTTATATTCGGATTAACTAACCAAACTCAATATACTTTTATTTAGTAAACTGAGAATTTGCTTATTTATTTTTTTGTAAATTTTGTTTTTTTATGTTTTTTCCGAAAGCAAAATAACATTAAGTTATAAACATTCACATAAAAATGTTTCTGTCGGTTAGTTGAAAAAAGTTCGCTAACGATTCATTTTTAGTTCCAGAAAAACAAATATTTCTTTTTATCCATTGGGATTTATTTATAAAGTTGTTTATCGTTGCAATTGTTAAATTAACTTAACCTGTCGTGGTTTTAAAACAAAAACAAGTTTAAAATAAAATTATTTGTATCATTTATAACTTTTGTTGTGTATTGTTTATTATTATTTAATAGATCATATGAGCGGGAAAATAAAGTTGTATTCATTAAATTTTAAAATGCATGTGACATTAGAATATAAACCCAATGTTCCTGGATATTGTTTTGCTGCTTTAAGTATAAAATATCTGTTGACAACATCAAAAGTTCGCGACACGATAAAAGATCAAATGTAAATTTTTTAAATTCAAAAATGTCTACTCGAGTTGTAAGACAATTTGCGGGTAGTGATCGAAATAAAGATTTTGGCGAACTAAGAGAAAGGCCCCGTGTCAAAGATAAATATATTAGAGGAATGGTGTTTAATATTAAACAAAATTATTTGGAAAAGTATAAAAATTTTAAAGCGTCAAATGACTGTCTTGATAAATTTAAAACAAGCTGCAAATTAGTTTCGAGACTACAAACAACATCTCGAGGCAAAAGGAAGGATTCTGATAACGTCGCTCGTGAATTAATATACAGAATACAAAATATTATATCGGTAAATAACATTGGACCCCAAGACATTTTAAACATGGATCAAGTTTCGAGATATTTCGAAACTGAACCAAAGATGACCATAACCACTAAAGGAATACGAAATTTAGTAATGTATAAAGCTGGTAGCTCCATAAAGATTCACTGCTATGTTTACATAGAATATTACAACCATTGAATATTGTTAACAAGATATTTCAAGATGCATACATTGCTAAATCCATTTGTGAAACTGATATGCAGAAAACTCAAGGGAATCCAAAAGTGTCAAATTAAAATATCGTTTTGAATTGGGTAATTTAGTTTGACAAACAGTATTGCTGCTGAAACTATAGCCAAATCTTTTACCTGCTGTGGTTGTACCTCAGTAGATATATTTGTAATTGAAAACTACATAGTCCATTTAAACCTTTTTTCGATGATCACTTTGATATTGACTCATGGATGACCACCTTTGCAGACAATATATTAGTGAATACTGATTGCTACTTTGAAATGATTAAAGACAGACATTTCTTAAGGCCCGAAAGAATTTCTACAAGCTTTTTTGAGTGCATCAAACTTGTATTCTGGTGATTGGATTAAAAATGTTGTCCAGATGTTAGTTTTTTATGAAGAGAAATGAAGGATCTGATTGATAATGAGAATGAAACGACATTAAGGGATGGTCTACCGACAGGATAAGGTGCTCAAATATATATTCAATTTTCATCCTTGAAAGTTTAACCATAGGTTTCATCAATTTTGGATTCTAATTGATTAAATATTGTTTAAGATATCCATCGAAAAAAAGTAAGTTTATGTCTTCATAAAAAACTGTTCATAAATATTATTAAGGTTGCTTAAATTCTTGCTTTTAATCATTGAAAATAGTCAAAAGGTGTTCTCAAAATTTATTATTCAAGCAACTTTGTTATATAAAACTTTCAGAATTATGCATTTCCATATTCTGAGTGATGTCAACATGCTGCAATCATACACATACTATTTAATATATAACATAATAAAATTAATATACATTTTTACAATAAAGATAAGTTAAAGATAAGTTCCCAAACTAAAGCACACAGGCAGCAAACAGCCGTGTGATAATTTTTATGACCCACTCAAATACATTATAAAATAATGAAAACTTTGATACGGCCCGATAAACTCAGGAAATTTTTATATGGCCCTCTTCTTAAAACCGTTAGGGACCTAGATATAATAGATCAATTATAGATAAACACATAATTTTTAGTGACAATTATTTTCATTTTTGAATTGTAAATTTCTGACATTATTAATAAATTTAATGAAGTGTTTCGTATATAAAAATTTTAAATTTAGTGGTACGTATTCCTTCGTGTCAATGTTGATGAAGAGGTCACTAATGGTAAAAGACATCAGGTAGATGAAGAATTGATGGCTTGATAGAATGCAAATATATATATTGACAGAAACGTTTAGTTAATGTTTGTGTTTTGATTGTATTTTTTTGAGTTAATTTACATAATGATGATTTAGAAAATCTTAATTTTTGTGCCATTTGTCTGTTATTTTTAATTTTATTCCATTTTGGGGTCACAAAATTTCCGTTTCTACCTCAATAATAAATATATTGAGGTTTGCAACTTTATTATCCTAAAAAATAAACTAAATCAGAAACTTTTAAAATATTATTTTGAAAAAAATATAACAGTTGCAAACAAACTATAGAGAGTAGTTACTGTATTTTGTTAAGTAAATAATTTTTGATCCAGAGATGGAATTTTTAATTAATTAATTTTTAAAGATCTCAAAAATACATAGCGAGAAAACCACACCAATGTCATTTAAAATTCATACTCACGTCAGATAAAACAATGTAACACAATGATTCACATTTATAAAACGCTAGGAAATACAAAACATTTATTTAAAAATATAATTAGTTAAATGCTATTGTTCATAATAATCACCATCTTGAATCGGAAATCTATCGTGGTGAAATAAGGACGTCCGCCAAAATAAGCAATTTTTGATTTTCCCTTGATACTTTTCACGGGCACACCCTGGGGACATCCATTCAAAAATATAAATTTAAATAATTTATAGGCATATAGGCTAAATTTAATTCCAACATTATATGTAGTAGTACGCAATATTAGTTGAAAAATAGAGAAAAACATGCTTACACAATTAAAATGATCAAATAGAAAAAGTAGATGACATGAAGCATGCCGCTTACTTACTTACCATATATAGTATATAAAAAAGATAATAGAAAAAATTATTAATCGATTATGTATAATATTTAAACAACTAATGCTGCTCATTATGTCCTAAGCACTTGACCCCTCCTAGTATCCCCATTTGTTCTATTTGCGAATACCCTTTCCTCTCCCTTTAAAGGGGACATCCTTAATGGATGCTTCCTAATATAATAAATAAAAGAGCTTAAATAATGGTTGTAAAAGCAATGATTTCAACTTTTCAGCGTTAGTTCATAAGTCACTGAATTTTGCAGTGGAAGTTTAACTTGTGTTTAGTAATATGACTAAATTATTGTATATTTTCAGAAATATATTTCATCCTATGCTTTTTGTTTTTAATTATTTTTATTTCATGCTCATTTTTCTTTAAACTCGGATCCAAATATAGCCGAAATGAGGCTAGTTCAGACTGTTAACAGGTCTGGATGCAGTCCTGATTAAGGATTTTTCTGTTACATATGTTGGGCCAGAACACAAACGGCCTTGTAAATTGTTGGGCCAGCACACAAATAGTCTTGAAAATTGTTTAAAGGCATCAGTATACAGCACGAAAACCCAGCACCAAGATAACTTAAAATACAATATACAACACCAACTAAACACTTTAAAATCTGAGAAAATATAAATAAATATAAAATCAAAAACATAAAAGTAAAATAAAATAAATACAAAATGCACCAAGAACCGCACGAAATTTACATAAAAAATAACATAATAACAAGAAAATTCGACAGTAAAATGACCATTTATATAAAAGTAAAAATTAATGAATTAAATGAATAAAAATAAAATATTTTTAGCTGAATAAATTTATTTAAAAATGTTAAAAATAAATTACCAATTTAAATTAAGAAATAAATAAAAATTTAATTTAGATAACACAAATAATTTCAAAGTCGAATTTTGTTTAATCGCAATATAACTAACACACAAGGTTAAGGCCAAATTATAGGTATAAATACTGGTGTGTTTTCCCAAATTTTCAACTACTACTTTGTAGTATTAATTTCAACCAAATTTAAGATGCACATTTTTTATAAATCTTACTTTGTTGTGTGATTTTTTTCAGATATTTTCAGATCATTAATCTACAGTTATATTTTGCAGCAATATTTTCAGGTTATTAATCTACAGTTATGTTTTGTAGCAATATTTTCAGGTTATTAATCTACAGTTATGTTTTGTAGCAATATTTTCAGGTTATTAATCTACAGTTATGTTTTGTAGCAATATTTTCAGGTTATTAATCTACAGTTATGTTTTGTAGCAATATTTTCAGGTTGTTAATCTATAGTTATGTTATTTTGGTTTATGTACATCGATGCCCGATTCAAAATTTGTTTATATGAATGCCAAATATACAGTTTATGCGTCGAGACTTTTGCCTAATTCATGTGGTAATTTATTTTTTCTATTATTTTATTTTTGGTGGCCCACAGCCAAAACATAACGCAAGATAGAAAAATAAAACACACTATCGAACTGTGTAAGTGCGTGTAAAATCGCCAATAGTTCGTGCCCGTGAAGGCTCCGGCCTGCGGAACGCAGGAGCTGGAACGTCAATACTATCCGTACATAGGGGAAATTGTAGGGAAAATGAGTAGTTTATTGGCTGCTCCTTCATCATCCGTTTCCTGTAAAATTGAATTAATTTTTTTACAACAATCGGCTCAAAATATCTAACACCGAGTAGTCCAGTGGGCACTCATTAAATATAATATGAACATACATAGATCTTAAGGACAAAAAGAGGGGATGGGTAGCGGGGAAAATTGCGAAATCGTTGCAACAGTTAAAATGAATAGCCATCGGAAAAAGATTAATTCGAACGACCAAAATCATGAAAAATAATGTTTTTAAATAAGAATTAAATAAATTAATTTGAGTTGAGGCGAAAAATATGGGCGGGACGCTGCTCAAATTTTCCGAATTAATTCAAATACTTAACAAAAATAGTAACGTAAAAATGGAACGTGTAAAATAAGGGTGGAACGCTGCTCAAATTTTCCGAATCGATGAAAATATAAAACCGTAAAATAAGGATGATGGTAATTATAATAATAATAATAATAATAATAATAATAATAATAATAATAATAATGGTATTTGTAGTAATGATGATAATAATTATGATAATAATAATAGTAGTAATAATCATAGTAGTAATAACAATAAATATAATGTTAGTTATAGTAACAAAAGTAATAATATAGGAAATAGTAGCAACAATTTTTAAAGGTAATACATATGATGGCAACAATAATAATGCTGGTAATAATAATGGGAAACATTGTAGTTATAATAAGGATAAGAGTAAGAGAGCTAGTGTGTGAATATTTAACATAACAAAGGGTGTACAGGCCAAAGAATAATCATCAACACGGACGACGATAAGAAGGACTATGGGAATGGACATAACAATGAATAATATGAGAGTATAGGTTAACCTTTGAAAGAGATAGGAGAATAATGGGACCTAAGAATCAAAAGCGAGCACAGGTCTTCTATCGACAGCTCGTTGGACCCAGAGATCGTTCGGTCAATTATAGCATTAGCAATAACGCTCACTTTTTGCTGACGATCTACCCACTCGAACACAGTTCCAACGTTGCTTAGCAACGGGTGCCGAGTGGTAAGCAAAGGAAATATTTGTATGGGGTTGTCTGAGTAACAACCATATGGTTTCAAAATACCAAAACCCAGAAGCCCACCATACAAATGGAGAGATGAAATATGTGGAACTTAAAAGTGTAAAGATCGATTGTAAAGATCGATGAGAAATTGTAAAGATCGATGAAAAACGAACGACCTGACTACAAATTAAGAGAATAAGTAATAGACGACTAGCCCACCATTCAAATTTTGGGACTCAGTCTGGATTCAACATGATTGTTTTTGCAAAGAACGCAAGGAAATAAAAGCAAATGTTTAATTATTAAACAGAAATGTCGGAACGACATTTTTTCGGACCACGGAGAGAGGGTGAACTAAAGAATGGAACTTCACAACAAACGAAGGAAAACGATCGACTTATTGACGATGAGAAAACAGTTCGATTATATTATGTAGAGAAGAATGAGCTTAATAAAATTGCCAATAGAACCATGGTTATATCTTCTAAAGGTTCGAAGCTAAAAAGGGTCAAACTTTGGCCAAAATTTTTATTTTTGATATGTTGTACAGGACGGCGAGTTGAGTATTATTGTCAATGGAACTATAGTCGTATCTTATCGAACTTCAAAGGTGTAAAGGGTCAAACCTTGACCAAAAATACAATTTTTGATATGTTGACGAGAAGAATGAGCTTAATAAAATTGCCAATAGAACCATGGTTATATCTTCTAAAGGTTCGAAGCTAAAAAGGCTCAAACTTTGGTCAAAAAAAATTATTTTTAATATGTTGTACAGAACGATGAAATGGCAAAATTGGTGATAAAATTATGATCTTCCAACCTTTGGATAAAAAGTTATTAAGGGTCAAACCTTCAAAAATTCTAATTTTTGATATGTTGTAGCGCTTGAGAATCTGAGCAATATTTACTGTAGAAGTATGGCAATCTGACTTCTGGGTCAAAAGTTATCAAGGGTCAAAACCTTGGTCAAAATTTTTAATTTTTGATATGTTGTAGAGATCGACGAAACAAGCAAAATTGCCAATAGAACTTTAGTCATCAAAGCTTTAGATAAAAAGTTATAAAGGGTCACAACTTTGGCAAAAAATTTTAATTTTTGATATATTGTGTAGAATAATAAGACGATCAAAAATTACCATAGAACTATAATTGTATGAACTTTTGATAAAATGTTACAATGGGTCAAAACCTTCGAATACTCTAGAATTCAGAGAATTGTGAAGAAATTAAAAATTTTGAAAGTGAATTGTAAATATTTTTGTAAATCAGTGGAGACAAAGTGTATTAATCAATAAAGTTTATATCGTTTGGAGTCCGTTACTGGTGTTTAAAGCACGCTTGGAGTCAGATCAACAATAATTTATATTCGAAGTCACCGACAACCCCAACAATATGATGAAACAAAACAACAGTTTAGAAAACTCATAAATGACGAGTATTGTAATAAGAGAGGAAAATATCAATATATGTAAATAAATTAAAATATTAGATACACAAAAATTTCAAAAATGAAACGATTCAACAGGAAAGTGGGGATAAAATTATCAATATTTGTAGAGCAGAAATCAAAGAAACAGGAAACTATAGATAAAAATAAAATTATGGGTAGGTTGTATAAGTCAATGGAATCATCGTATAAATATCATCCAAAACAGTGGAAGTAAGAATAAAAATATAAAAATAAATAAAATAAAAATAATAAAAGCAGGGAAAAGGTGGAGATTACTAGGGATAAAGCGATTAGAAAAGGTGAAACCACAAAAAAAGGGGTCGTGTAAATGTCGTGTAAATAAATTTCAGAACCATGTAAATAATAATTAGATAGGAACAGCGGTAAGAGTTCGTAAAAAATTGGAAAAATAGAAATTGCCGGATTAATATTGTTTTGAAATAAGTCGGTTAAAATATTTTAAACGTAATAAACGATAAACTGAAAGTAATTAATTTAAAGAGTATCGAATGAATATTTTTATTGCTGGGCGGGACTCGATACTCAACCCGGATCCCACAATGTGTATCGAGGACACCAAACGGTAGGCGAGATGTGAACTAACCGATAAATGGTTCATACTCGAAAGGACCTACTAAGGATCAGATCAGGGCGGCCGAATTGTGCCAGTAATCTGACGGGAGAGTGGGCAGGTATTAGATAGATTTATTAAGAATTTTCCGCGCCCATTTATCGCTTCCTTTTCTTTTCACTATTCAGGAAATCAAGTAAACAGTTTTTGGAACTTGATTGAACGTCTAGGCATTTCCATACTTTTATATTCTCTGAGGTACACAACCCGGATCCCACACCAAGTACTGAGGGAATGTTTTTTTAGTTTTTCCAGCGAGGAGTTTGGTACAACAACCCGGATCCCACACCGAGTACCAAATATCCGAGTGGCGGTGAGGAAAGCGTAACCGGTCAAATGCGCTAGACAAAAGACGCCATGGATTGAGAGTCAGTGTGAGGCCTCAAACTCACCCAAAAATCACTGATGAAACTCAACTCCGATATTAAGAAGAGATATGATTAGGATTAAAGATAATATGAAATGATTAAAGATGAGATATTCTAGATAGAATACGACTATGATTAGATTAGATAAGAGATGATTATGAAATAAGATATGATTATGCTAGTAGAGATGAGATACGATCACAATGAGATACGATTATGATTAAAAGAGATATGATTAGATATTAAAGTTGAGATATGGTTATGATTAAATAAGATATGATTAGATGAGACAAAATGTTCAGATATTAGAGGCCATAGAGTGCCAGATGAGAAATGATTATGATTAGATATTAGAGGCCATAGAGTGCCAGATGAGATATGATTATGATTAGATATTAGAGGCCATAGAGTGCCAGATGAGAAATGATTATGATTAGATATTAGAGGCCATAGAGTGCCAGATGAGATATGATTATGATTAGATATTAGAGGCCATAGAGTGCCAGATGAGATATGATTATGATTAGATATTAGAGGCCATAGAGTGCCAGATGAGAAATGATTATGATTAGATATTAGAGGCCATAGAGTGCCAGATGAGATATGATTATGATTAGATATTAGAGGCCATAGAGTGCCAGATGAGATATGATAGATTAGATATTAGAGGCCATAGAGTGCCAGATGAGAAATGATTATGATAAATTATTAGAGGCCATAGAGTGCCAGATGAGATATGATTATGATTAGATATTAGAGGCCATAGAGTGCCAGATGAGAAATGATTATGATTAGATATTAGAGGCTATAGAGTGCCAGATGAGAAATGATTATGATAAATTATTAGAGGCCATAGAGTGCCAGATGAGATATGATTATGATTAGAAATTAGAGGCCATAGGGTGCCAGATGAGATATGATTATGATTAGATATTAGAGGCTATAGAGTGCCAGATGAGATATGATTATGATTAGATATTAGAGGCCATAGAGTGCCAGATGAGAAGATATGATAATATTAGAGGCATAGAGTGAAGATGATTATGATTAGATAGAGGCCATAGAGTGCCAGATGAGATATGATTATGATTAGATATTAGAGGCCATAGAGTGCCAGATGAGAAATGATTATGATAGATATTAGAGGCCATAGAGTGCCAGATGAGAAATGATTATGATTAGATATTAGAGGCCATAGAGTGCCAGATGAGAAATGATTATGATTAGATATTAGAGGCCATAGAGTGCCAGATGAGAAATGATTATGATTAAATATTAGAGGCAACAATAAGAAGTGCCAAGATGCAGATAGATATGATTATGATTAGAAATTAGAGCCATAGGGTGCCAGATGAGATATGATTATGATTAGATATTAAAGGTCATAGAGTGCCAGATGAGATATGATTATGATTAGATATTAAAGGCCATAGAGTGCCAGTTGAAATGAGATTAGAGATTGAAGGACACAGAATGCCAGTTGAAATAAGATGACGAAGGCCGGAGAGCCAACTGAAACAATAGAGGGTATAGAGCGCCAGCGACTGAGGATTAAGTAAACGATTTTTAAATCAATGAGACATAGGAAAAATGATTTACAGATTGAATGAGAGCATGAGTATAATGATTTTATTATTGTAATATAGATAATTAATGCGACCACATAGGTAATTGATAAGACTATTATAGATAATTGATACGAGGTCGATAGATAATTATTACGAGATATAGATAATTCAAAATAGACTTAAAAATGAAGGGAGATGAATCAAAAGAAAAACGATCACAGCGAATAAAGTTTAAGGAAAAAGACAAGAGAATTTAAATAAAAATGCTCATAGAGAAACAGCGGATGAAGTTTAAGGAAAAAGACGAGAGTAGTTAAGTAAAAAGGCCATAGCGCATAGAGATTAAGGAATTTTTTTTGGATAAACGATAAAGAGATAAAGGAGAATAGTTAACGAGACGATTGTTGATATGACGGTGATGATTTATTTGATTAAAATAGTTAATTGATACGACCGGATAGATAATTGATGCGACTATAAGGATAATTTAGACGAAACAAATAGATAATTGATACGAGCTATAGATAATTTAAAATAAACTTAAAATGAATAAACAACAAAATTAAAAAGATAAAAAGTTGACGTAGAGAAAAGAATTAAGGAAAAGCAGTGAGAGTAGTACGATAAATTAATGCGGAAATTTATGTAGAATAATATATACTAGAAGTGTTATTTATGTTTAGATAATTGACAAGGAATAAAGAGATCGAGTAAACCAAAAGAATAAAGAGATTAAGTAAACGACGAATAATAGAGCCGATAAACTAGAGATAGAATCAAGAAAACAAGTTATGAGAAACCGGAATCAAGGAAACCATTGTGTAGAGAAACTGAAAATATACGAAAACAAACGGAGAACAAGGATAAAGAAATATACCATGTTATTGAAATTCAAAGAGAGTAAAAAGCAGCAACAGATAGAAAACTTAATACAGTAGCGATAGCAGAACCAATGATTACAAGATTAGAAAGTTTGGAAACAGAAGCCGAAAAATATGATAAATTAACGGAAAAGCTAACCGATAAAGGAAACAACATGAAATCACCCGAGCTAGGAATTCCAACTCAGTTGAAAACAAGTACGAGTAAAGAGATGAAAAAACTTCGAGAGGAAATTAACCAAGAATTGCCAAGTAAAAACACGGATGAAACAGAAATATATTTGAGAGAATCAACAATATACGAAATCACACGCGATGATCCACAAATGAGGAAGCAAGAACCAATATATTCGAGTTTAAAGAGGAATATACAGGAGATGCATTCAGAAAGAAAATGCAACAAAGAAGATTTAAATGACGAAAAGGAAACTGGAAATTCGGAAATGAAAACGGTTGAAACAATAAGAGCTGAAACAAGGAAAACAGAAATCGTACGGAAAGAGAAAATATTAACCACAATGGAAGAAAAATTTGAAAAAAAAAAAATGATGAAACCGAGTTTAAAGATCGAGTATCAGACCCAATAAAAGTAGTGATGGAAATAACGAGACAAACGAAAGATATTTACCCGCAAACAAATCAATATATTGAAAAACCATCACGAATTTACGATATGCCAGTTAAGAGGATTAAAGACAGTAGAGGTAAATTTGTAAACTATAATAATTATTTCAGGATTAACAACGCGAGCTGCAGTCCAGTGTGTAATGTCTATTCAGGAGAAGGATGCGGAACTGACCGAGATTATCAACTAAAGAATTGCCAAGGATGTGATAGAAGAGTTCGCACAAAAAGTACTAACAGACAATCAATGGCAATGAACCCTACACTAAACGTAGGAGAAGAAATGATAATCTGTTTTAATTGCAATCAAAGCAGTCATATGTCAAAGAATTGTCAAATGAGAAGAATTCAAGGTCAACAAAAACCCAAACCAATTCAAGAAGAGTCCACAAAACAACCCAACACAAGAGGTCAGACATTGAAGAGATATGGCGAAAATGAGTACAACAACAAGATTCGAGATTACAACCTGTTTCAACTGCAACCTAAACGGACATATAGCTGAAAATTGTCCAATAGAGAGAAAATCAAGACAACCAAAACCGAACAATTATAGTCAAAGTACACAAAGCAATCAAATACAAGAGATTGAGCAATTAGGAGGTATGATCCAACGAATATCCGCAAACAATCAAAGACAACGAAGTAATACGAGGAGAAACAGGAATGATGTTCGATATTATTGGACCAGAAAATATTCGGAACAGCAACAAATCGAATGGCAGAGATTACTGAGAGAGGAAATCCAAGAAATTCGATAAAGACGGATGAACAGAAATTAAATATCAAGTAGAACCAATATGTCGAAAATAGTCAATACAAAAGAAATCCACACTGCGGAGCAGTGTGTCTTCAACAGTGAGGAGGATATAACAATAAATAACGAAAATAACGACAAAGAAAATGAAGTAATTAAGAAAGACGAAACTCAAGAGATCAAAATAAAGTCAAAGCAAGAATCGAGCAGCGAAAAAAAAATAAAGATAATTCAAGAGTTCACCGAACGATAGACGACGAAAAATCAGAAAAAACAGCGATAAAAGATATCAAAAATATCAAAATACGAGGGTACTACTACAAAAATCGAAAAGAGAATCGATAAGGAAAGCGAAAATAAACATGTTACAACAAGGGCTAAACAATAATGAAGAGGACAAGAAAGAGGAACTTCAAATAAACGTGAAAAGTAAAGTATTGGAGTCAAAATCTATGCAAACAACAGGAGACAATATAGAAATAGGAGTGATGTCAATCGAACAAGAGGTAATAGATATTTTAATGGTTAATAAAATTTCAGAGGGAGAACTAATCGAAAAGAGAATCCAAAGACAACAAACGAGAAATCTGAATGTGCAAGACAGATCAAAAACAGTCAGCGAATTAAAAATTGAGACAAAAGAAGATGTAATTGACGAACTCAACAATACAACCCATGTGGAAAAGAAAATTACAATATGGTATTGATTTACTCAACAAAACACAACTAGGAAAACCACAACGAACGAAGAAAGTATCTGGACAATCGATACGAAAGCTAACAACGCAAATATCAGAGAATATCGTGAAACATGTCATAATCGGGACACACAGAGAACGACTACTATCGACATCAAATAAGCCAACTATTCGGGAAGAGAGGACACGTAAATAGATTTTGTAACAAAAGACGTGGAACATGTTTTAACTGTCTAAAATGGGGACATATGACTGGGAATTGTCCAAATAAACAGACTCAGAACCCATCCGGAGCAGTGGGACTAATGAGAGGAAGCAATAGGAAATCAAATGAGATCAATACCAACACCAGAATAAAGCCAGCGAATGATACAAGTGTCGAATCAAGGTACGAACCAGGAAAAGTCATGACAACTGGAAGGCAGAAAAAACCTATTAGACATGACGAAACAAATTAACGAAGTCGCAAACAGCCAAGAGACAAAATCAAAATATTATAGTAATCAGGCGAAACAGGAACGAGAATATAACGAAATCTACAATGATAGAATGAATTACCGGAAACAGATGGAAGTAATCATCAAAATAACTAAGGAAATAATGCCGAAATGGACTAGAAACAAGAATATCACCGAGATATTAGAAGGAGTAACAAAGATAATCATGAACTACGCAAAAGGCTCAAAATCAACAGCAGAAATCAGCATCTTAAAGAAAAGAATGCCAATATTATTCACAATAATTGACATAGCGGTAATACACCACTAAACCATGCCATAGAAAGCGAAAACGAAGAACGAACGAGGGAAATTATTGAGGCAATGAACCAAAGTGGACAACATGCAAATATCAGAAATGAGAAAGAACAAACACCCATGATGATTGCAGTGTCAAGAGATGCGTCAACGAAAATTGTGAGGGAATTATTAAAACAGGATCAACTCTAAATGAGAAGGACAATAAAGGAAAAACGATGTTAAATTATATTACGATGTCGCGAGAAGCAAGAGCAATAGATTTCGTTACGATAAATGGAATTAAAGAAGACATCGAAGTAATAGGACAAATTTAAACCCAATCCTTGGAGCTATCGAGAGAGGATACGATGAAGCAACAGCAAAACTGATCAATTGAAGAAAAAAGAAAATCCGATAACGAAATTATAGACGAAAACAAATTCGAAAGCAATGAAAATATATTACTAAAAAGAGCAATAAATTCCGAGTATGCATTACCAAGGACGATAAAAGCCCTGTTAAAGAGAGGAGAAATAAAATTCACGGACAATAAAAGAGAGCCTAGAAGATAACGAAGAGGGAGAAAACCGAGATAGTAATAAAAAGCAAAATCCAGTAGCCTACAAAGAAATAAGACAACAATCAAAGCCAAATAACGTAGACGATCAGAAAAGATCAAAAGATGAAGAAAACACAGACAAAATCTATTTGAACCAAATGATGGACCCACAGAAAATTCCAAAATCGAGAGAACAAAGCAAGTCAAAATATGAACCAATACCCAATGGCCAAGTGAGATCGATATATATCCAGTAATTGATGAGAGATGCGGAGGGATACGCACCTTGCGCGTAGACCCTGTGGAGATAAAGTAATAAATAGTTAGAAATGTGCATATAATTTATATAATAGATATGTTTATATAGTAATGTATAAAAGTAGTGTATAAATATTATATGGAATAAATATAATAATATCCGATAATATATAAAAGTAGTATATAAATATTATAGTCGAGGACGATGTGACAAAGAATAAAGCGGAATGAGAAAGACAAGTGATGCAATATTACGTTAAAATTGAGAAACAAATCAATTAGAAACTAATCAAATCGGAATCAGAAATTGAAATAAACCGATTAAGAGGTACCGAAGCCATCAAGGAAATCAGAGACAAGAGTAGACTTGGAGAGCAATTTAAAACTTGAAAAATCCAGTACAATCAGATGAGAGACGAAAATCAGGAACAACGAAAACAAAGTCACGATCGGAGCAAGATAAAGCAGCAAAACAGTAAAGGAAGTATCAACACGAAACGAAAGCATTGAAGAAATAGATGAAATACCAAGTCAGTCAACAAAAAAGACGAGGGAGAATAATTTAACAAAAAACTGAATCAATTAATGCGAAACTGACGAATAACAACAAACAGGTAGATAATTGAAAAACAAAGCTAAACGAAAAAACGAAAAAGACAAGGAAATAGAACTAGCAAAGAGGTGGAAGAGACTCAAAAATCAATTCGGGGAATAAAGTAAGAAAAACAACCAACTGCAAATGAAACTAGATGCAGCCAAACGAGACAAAATGAATATCACTGAATCGTAATTCCAAGCAAGACTGACGTGCAACAGCGGATATGAATAAGGAAAGGATCAGAGAACAAATCAAAACAAACTCAAAAATCAAAAATCAGATTACAAAAAAGACAAATCGAATCAGTAAAGAGAGATTACAAAAGACAATACCAATAAACGACAAGACAAAAGATGATGAGACTGAACTACGAAATGCACTCAACCAAAATTGAGTATCAAAGAATCTTGCAAATGGTAGTAAAGGCAAACAAAGAAGATAAGCGATGCAAAATTAAAGTTAATACAAACCATAGAAACGAGAAACCAGACATGATAATAAATGCAACAGAGATAAAAAAGAAGAGAAACAGAAAATTCAGATCGCTACCTAAAATCAAGAGGAATGATAACGACTCTTAGTAAAATAGCTCGAAATTGGTGAAATGCGAAAGAAGCGTGATATTGGCGATGAGAAGGAGGATAGCAGTAATAAGCTCATATGTACAACCTAGCATCCCTTAGAAAGATGTCGAAAAAACCCCAATCAATCAAACGATGCAAAATATTACCTGTAGCAAATATGCCGAGATATGAGAAACCCCAAACCTAACAATTTGACCAGAATTTGACAATTTATCAAAAAATGTGAAATTTCATAAAAATGGAATAAAAATCAAAGAATTTGAATTAGAAATAATTCAATTAAAAAATGTAAAAGAAAAATTGTCAAATAAAATTTCAAAATAATAAAATTAAGAATAGAATATACTAGAAAATCACAAGGTCAAATTTTGTTTTACTAAATCAAAAACAACACGCAAGGTTAGGGTCGTACAATAGGTATATATACCGATTCATTTTCACATAATTTTAATCAGTTTTACAAAACTTGAAATCAGTTTTAATCTGAACCAATTCTCGTCTAACCAGTGAATACATTGAAATTTGATGTGAGTGAGAGCTTGTTCGACACCCTCTCCACGTCGTATCCTTGCAACCTCGAATGAGCTCTGCTTGGATCGTGGCGTGGGGAGAGGTAGTTATGATATATGATGTATGAATATGCTAAAGGACAACTATGTAACAAAGTATATGGCAAAAATATATATTAAAACCAAATAGATTTTTTTTCCTGTCGAAATTTTTCCGGCCCACAACCGATACATCTCACAAGTTATTAAAATCAAACACACAATCGAGTCGTGTAAGTGCGTGTACAATCGCCAATGACTCGTGCGCGTGAAGGCTCCGGCGTGATGAACGCAGGAGCTGAAACGTCAATATCATTCCTTATAGGGGAAAAGGGTGAATGGGAAATAGTCTTTTGGCTGTTTTGTATGCACTTATTTCCTATAAACTCGACCTAAATATTATTTACAACTCACGGCTCAAAATTACCACACCGAGTAGTCTAGTGGGCACTCTTAAACTATTAATATCCACACAAGCTTATCTTAGGATCAATTTGGGGAAGGGTACAGGAAAAGCGATGTCATTAAATTGTTGCTATGATCTTAAACGAAATTTTGAAAGTAAACTCTATCGATTAGTAATGTATTCAAAGTCATGAATAATAACTAGAAAGTCGATCTTAATTTAAATTAATGTTTGAAATCTCCATAATTGCCCACTCAAAATATATGCTGTTTACTCCCAAACTTATAAAGCGCAGTAAAAGTCTAATGAATTAACAATATGCCCTTTCAATTGTCAACAATCCAAAGTTTTTGTGCGAAATCATAAATGAGGAACGTTATTCAAAAAATCATTACTTTGAACTATGCGTAAAATGCAAAAATTCAACATCATAACCCACCCTAATACGGATAAGTCAAGCGAATATAAAATCATAGCAGTATAAATGAAGCGAAACGCTAACATCACGTTCTAAAAGGATTAAACCCAAAGTATAGACTTCCGAGATAGGATTAATCCCTAACCAATTTAAGCCCAATAATAATTACTAAATAGCCAACGGCAATCACAATTAACGCACAACAAAAGAGGGAAAATCTCCCGTAACTGAATAAATCTTAAAGGGAAAAGGGAATACTGATAATATCAGTGCGAAATAATTCACCCACAATGCTTAGGATTTATTGTGGAATCTAAAAATTGATTAAATTTACCGATCTACAAATGAACCACCCATCATCTAACTACGTAATCGGTAAGTGTTGATCAAGTTTAATTCTGTAGGAAAAATCGCAAAGAAATACTATAAGAAAATGTATTGCGAGAACAAGCCAAACGAGTTAGCCACAAAAACGATCAACGTAAATGTGAGATGAGTTGGAATTATAGTCCGATTAGTAGATTTCATGTGAGACGTCTGCCACCGGTTGACGGGGGTCGCAGGACGAGTAAGAGCGGTCGACTCAGGCAACAATTCCTGAAAAATTTAGAATAATTCCCGAGTAAATAAATTAACTGAATATAAATTAAATAGAATGGATCAGATTACAAACATAACGACTGAAGGTAAACTAAATAAATCAAACAACGACTAATTTGACCTAAAATAAATGGAATAAATCATAATAATCAGTATATTAATTAAATATATCATAAAATGAAATAATTGAAATCAGAATATAAAGCAAAGAGAATAAAATCGGGGAAATAATTATATTGATCGAATATGCATTAAATAGAATGAATTAGATAACATACATAAATGTGAACTAAATAAATCGAACAATGACTAATTGGACCTAAAATAAATAAAATAAATCGTAATAATTAGTACATTAATTAAATATATCATAAAACAAATAACTTGAAATCTGAATATAAAGCAAAGAGAATAAAATCGAGGTAATAATTATATTGATCGAATATGCATTAAATAGAATGAATTAGATAACAAACATAAATGTGAACTAAATAAATCGAACAATGACTAATTGGACCTAAAATAAATAAAATAAATCGTAATAATTAGTACATTAATTAAATATATCATAAAACAAATAACTTGAAATCTGAATATAAAGCAAAGAATAAAATCGAGGTAATAATTATATTGATCGAATATACATTAGATAGAATGGGTTAGATAACAAACATAAATGGGAACTAAATAAATCGTACATCGACTAATTAGACCTAAAATAAATAGAATAAATCGTAATAATCGGTACATTAATTAAAACGAATAAATTGAAATCAGAACATAAAGCAAATAGAGCAAAATCGGGGTAACAATTATATTGTTTGAATATAGATTAAATAGAACAAATCGAAAATGTACTCACCGGAGACAAAATAAGTAGTATGAATCGGGATGGTAAAATATATTGATCAAATGTAAAATAACTAGTATAATTTTCAATTGTAGGTAAATATAACCATAAATAGGACGAACAATACTGATAGATATATCAGTTAAATACGGAATTAATTAGAATAAATTGAACAACCACTCGAGAAATAAGCCACTCTGCATAAGAGATTTAGAACATCAACCCTAGTAATGGGAAATATAAAATTAAACGAATACATAAATAAAATCTTACCAAATGGAGCAAAGAGAGGAAATCCGTGACAATAAGCTGCATGAAAAAGTAGTCGCTTCAGACTCCAAAAAATAAATAGTGAATTAACAATATCATGATCGACGAAATCATAATGACAAATCACGCCTCTAGTTTGACATTTCTAAAATGTCAATCGATAAAATTTTTCATAAGTTAAAAGAATTTTCATCGACGCCTATCAAAAAATCAGACATACCAACACACCGCTACGAAACCAGTAGGTGTGTCATGTAAAGAATTTGGTTCGCCGGCAACGCGTGTGCGCACCCATCTCTATATAAGAACTAAAATTGGAAAACACTAACCACAAAAATAAAAAATCAGAATGTCAAAAGCGCCATGTTGTAAAAATGCCACAGCCGGAACAGTAAGCTCGCGATACTCCAGTACGTCCGACGATGCATCACGGAGATCCCGACCAAGCTCGCAGAAGCGGAGAACATCGGAGGGTAAGGATTAGCATTATTATCAGGCGATTAAAACATTTCCTCGAGCATTAATTAGACGCGGCAAATCATCCAGAACGGCCTCAGACCATCCCAAGACCTAAAGAGCGATGTCAATAAAACCGACCATGCTATAAAAAGATATAAACTTTACGTTAAGCTGCGAGGTCATTATCGACAAAAAAAAATTTATCATCACGCGAAACCCAGACTCCCACCCTTCCCATACCTCATAAGCAGCCAATTGTCCCATGTCACTCCGTCGTGCTCGTAAACCATGTACCGTCCATAAAGAGAATACTAGATGATAGTAACTAGAATGCACCTCAACTATATGAATAAGCTCATTTTATAAAATGTATAGTAAGAATTTTATTAATAAAATAAAATTTAGATACATGGTATTTTGGTTTATTATGTTTGACACGCTCTTTCCGCATATCTTGGGAAACGATGGATTTAATTGTTATTAGAATTATTGAAATCTAAAGTGAGATTGAAAGTTTTAACTATAGTTTGTTTAGAAATCAAAATATTACTTCCATGGGATCTGATGATTTCCTTACTTAAGAATTCACTATGACAATTCGACAAACTTTTGCATACCCTAATGGCCCTGGGAAGCGGAAATAGTCCTTTTTAAATTTCGAACAATCAATGATTTGATGTGGTGACTGAAATTGGGATATTGGCTTAAAGTTATCGATAAATTAAAGTACAAATAACTTTGAAATACATTTTCAGATAATAGTTTGCGTTTCTCAAACAGAACTAGCAAGATTTATAAACAGATCGGAAATATATTTCTGGATAACCGGTTTGCGTTTTCTCTAAGAGTACTATAAAAGTGGATAAATAAATTTTAAATATATTTTAGATAATATTTTACGTTTTCTCGAATAGAACTATTAAAACGAGTAAGCAAATTTAAAGTATAATTCTGATCATAGTTTTTGCGTTTTCTCCAACAGAACTATAAAATGAACAAATGAATTTAAATATAGTATTAGATAATGCTTTTACGTTTTCTCAAAAGAGATTAGCTAAACGAGTAATTGAATTTGAAAAATATTTTTTGTTTCCTTAATTCTTACGTTTTTAAGATTTAATTAAATAAAAGGGGGAAAATCTCGAATTTAGTGACGAGAAATTTTATTCGTCAATTTAGTTTAATCTTTAAGGATCTAGCTGTAAGGTTGTTCATATGGTTTTGTTTGTAGGTTTCGTCCATCATGGCTATCACTCCTCTACTTCCATTAGTGAGAGAAGTTGCGCGCTAGAGCAGGAATAAATAGCTCTAACCCAAATGTGTAGATTCTACCATGCTAGGTTTTCATTCTTTGAATAGGGAATGCAACTCATAGAAACAATGAGCCGACTCTACTCGTATGACCCTACCTTAAATCAAACTCCTCAGGCCCATCTCGCGACCACCGAAACGACCCATGACTAAGGAGACCTAGACCGCCAACTCTATCGCTTATGCCTGAATAACGATGTTATGCCCATTAATGGATTATTTATTGTTTCCAGAGGACTCGTGGATTGACGCGTCCCGGATTACATTTCGCTTCCCGGCACATTCAGCTGCACGGTGCCGGCAGGCTATGTTGGGACGCGGGATTCTCAATCTCACCGGTCCTAGAATCCCGAGGAAAAGATCAGAAAATCAGTGATGACATAGACCTTCCTTTCGTTGCGATCAAACGAGAGCCCGGACGAAATCGGGCGTGGGAAATAAGAGGTCAAGCGGAGCACCTCCTCGCACGTCTGGAAGAGCATCAACGACAAACGGCCCAGCAAATCCAAAGAGCGCAACGACACTTAGATGAGATCAACTGGAATCCCAAGTACGGACGGGTACGCCCCTTCGTACAACACATCGTTCAATTTGGACGATCCCAGATTGAACGGGCCAACGGAGGCGATCAGCGTGGTAGTTCCACGCCAATTATGGACAGGAAGAGGAGAACGAACGAACGAAGTGCCAAACGTCCACCTCGAGCATCCATACGCTCGGGGGCCACCACGAACAAGCTACGACCGACATTATTAAAGATTTAATTCATTGCAATGATTTTCTTTTTGTGTATTAAATATAAGTGTTTAGTTAGTTTTTTCGTTATAGTACTAATTAAAAATTTAACCAAAAAGGGGAAAATATCAGTCATAATCTGACGGCATAAAATATAAGTTCCGTTATAAATTTAAGTAACCCCTATTATCCATGAAATTGATTTTTTCCTCTATTGTAGACATGAATCCCCACAAGATTGTGCAACAAGAACTGGCAAAGGCACAAATGACAATTAAAGGTTTTCACCAACAAATCGTGCAACTGACAACCGAAATTCAGCTGACAAAAAGTACTTGGGTGGAACCGAGTAAGGCCAAACGCCTCTATCAAAAATTAACAGTGATGCAGAAGGGTTGGGCTGAGGATAAACAGCTCAACCAAAGTCTGAAGACGCAACTTAGGGGCTTGGAGGTGGCGCTGTCTGCATGTCAAGAAGGAGCAGCAGTGACCTACCCCCTGGTCTTTGCCCCGGTGCAGCTAGCATATCAAAAGGCCACCTCCACTTCGAAACCTGCTGCCAAACAAGTTAAGCACCGCCCAGGTAGAGCTGAACGGGCCAAACGACGGGCCGTTCAAGTTAAAGACCCGAAGGCGTGAAATTTGTATTAAATGTTTTATTAAATAAAATTTGTTGAGTGTCGTGTTCGAGTAATGATTTGAATTCTGATTGATACAGTTCGAACTAAATTAACCTACGCAGATAGCGTCCATCAGTCAGCGAGCCAAGGACGTGAATAAAACCATCTATCATCAATGGGGGACGGAAATGATAAATCGCACCAAGACCTTCTAATGGTAGTGCATTGGACCCAGTTTGAGGTCGGGCCAGAGCAGTTCCCGCGTGGCGCTCACCTTTGGCGACCTCAAAACCCATGGTTACATTTCCAAAGTTGCCTAGCAACGGGTAACCACTGGGAGTAAGAAAGAAAATTTTCATCTGGGGTCAAGGTTGTTGAAACCATAAACCCCACACGATTAATTTTTACAAAGTTGTAACCACTTTTTTGAGCGATCACTTTTTCCTTGCAAAAAGCTTAAACTGTTTTTACCAACAAAAATCACTCTGCTTTACGATAAGTAATGCTTACCAAGAGGATACTAGTTCTTTAGGAAAAACTCTGTGAGGAACTACGATTCAAGTTTTGGCTGAAGCTTTCGATTATAATATAGTGACATTACCAAGTGAGGGTAATTCTAAGTGATGAGTGCTGCAGTGATGACTAATGTGCTAATGGTGTAATGCTAATTATATGTATCAAAAATTTCGAAATTTCTTTATGAAATCGAAATTTTTCCGGCTACAGCCAAACACGCCGCAAGATATTAAAATCTACATACTAGTCGTGGTGTATAAGAAAAGGTATATCCGCCAACATCTAGCGTCCGTGAAGGCCCAGTCGTGCGAAACGAAGGGCCCAAACGTAAATTTCATGCTCTATAGGGAAGTGGGAAAATCGATAATCAGTCTTTTGACTGACTCTCCTTCCCCAATCTTCCGAAAAATCGGCTTAAAATAACTTCGACATAACGACTAAAATTTCTTACACCGAGTAGTCCAGTGGGCACACATAACATTCTAAAATCGACATATTTCTTTTTCCTTAGTATCAAATCACCATAGTGGTAAGTGGGGAAATTTTGTGAAATCTTTGCAAAGGTCATGAAAAAAAATTATTTAAATTAATGATGTAAAATGATTTATAGCCAAAATCGTGTGATTTAAACGGATAATTTAAAGTTAGGTATAAAATGATAGCTAATAATCATGTATAAAATTATCCAAATTGATAGCGTAAAATCAAGTATAGAATGATTTAAATTGATAGCAAAAGAAAATGATTCAAATATATAGCGTGAAATTATGTATAAAAGGATTTAACTTGATAGCTTAAAGTGATTTATAAAATAATTTAAATTGATAACTAAAAATGATCCAATTTGATAATGTAAGATCATGGCTAAAAAGATTGAAATTGATAGCATTACATTATGTATAAAATGATTTAAAATGACTCCAAATAACACTAAAGAAATATACCGAACTTCTAGCTTATAGCCCAAGCCCAAGGAAGCCCCAATAATAAGTTGTCGTTTGAGCACAAAGATACATTAGTATTGGGCCAGCACACTTTCATACTATATACTGTTGGGCCAGCACACCAATAGCCTTGAGAATTGTTTAAATGCATCAGTAATATAGCACGAAAACCCAGCACCAAGATAACTTAAAATACAATATACAACACCAACTAAACATTTTAAATCGGAGAGAATATAAATAAATATAAAATCAAAAACATAAAAGTAAAATAAAATAAATACAAAATGCATCAAAAACCGCACGAAATATACATATAAAATAACATAATAACAAGAAAATTCGACCGTAAAATGACCGTTTATATAAAAAAAAATTTAATGAATTAAATGAATAAAAATAAAATATTTTTGGCTGAATAAATTTAATTAAAAATGTTAAAAATAAATTACCAATTTAAATTAAGAAATTAATAAAAAACTTAATTTAGATAACACAAATAATTTCAAGGTCGAATTTTGTTTAATCGCAATAAAATTAACACGCAAGGTTAAGGCCAAATTGTAGGTATATATACTGATGTGTTTTGACAAATTTTCAGTCTTATTTTTCAGAGAAAAATTTTCTAGTATACTTCGAGTTAGTGCGCATAACTAGCTGAGAGCCGTGCATTCAGCCAATCAACACTGATAACTGTTTTGACTGAACACGTTAACTCTCAGATAGTGCACGGGTATCGATTTATATGATATTATGAATTAATGACAAGATGATTTTACGCCAATTTATTTGATTGATACTGCGAAGTATTATGAATTAATGACAAGATGATTTATGCCAATTTATTTGATTGATACTGCGAAGCGTTATAAATTATTGACAAGAGGTTTTTATGCCAATTGATGATTGCTACTATGCGAACCTACGAAGGGATGAATTTATGTATGCCAAATAAATATTTTAAAGCCAACAATTTTGTGCTCGAAACTTTTACTCAATTGATATGGTAAAATTTATTCTATTTCTTTTTCGGCCCACAGCCACCACATCCCCCGCAAGAAAGCAAAATCGACATACAATTCAGGCTGTGTAGGTGCAGTTTATCTGCCAATAGCCTGTGCCCATGAAGGTTCCGGTGTGAATAACGCAGGGCGTAAACGTCAATAATATCCGCCATAGGGGAAATTGGGAGGAGGGGAAGTAGTCTTTTTGGCTACTCCTCCAACACTCATTTCTTGTAAATTCGACATAAATAATTTAACAACATTCGGATAAAAATCACTAACACTGAGTAGCCCAGTGGGCACTCATTAAATATGAAATGAACATACATAGATCTTAAGGATAAAGAGAAGGAATGGGTAGCGGGAAAAATAGCGAAATCGTTACAACAGTTAAAATAAATAGCCATCGGAAAAAGATTACTCCGAACGACCAAAATCATGAAAAATAATGTTTTTAAATAAGATATACGAAGTAAATAAAATATGTTGAATTGAAACGGTAAATATGGGCAGAACGCTGCGCAAATTTTCGGAAATAGTTAAAACATTTACCATAAAAACTGTAAAATAAGGGCGGAACGCTGCTCAAATTTTCCGAATCAATTAAAATACTTATCGAAAATAGTAAAAATAAAAGTGAAATGCGGCTCAACTGTTGGTATAAGATTATTATGGAACTGTAAAATAAGTGCAGAATGCTGCTCAAATTTTCCGAATTAATTCAAATACTTAACAAAAATAGTAAAGTAAAAATGGAACGCAAAAAATAAGGGCGGATTTACTCACAAATTTACTCACAGACTTATCGCAGGCCGGATTCCCAAAACAATCACTGAGAAAAATCGACTGAATGTGTATTACGGTTAATAAATAATCACATTGAAATAGTATATTTGAATCGATGAGGAAAATTTGTGACAATGAAAATTTATTCTCAACCAAAAATAAATGAAGTTTTAAAATATATTAATGAATAGCTCATTGCACATTCACAAATATAAAGATTTACTATTGTTGGAATATTAAATGTTCGTCGATAGATAAATCTCTTGATCCGACTCCTAGTGTTCAATAATCAATAAAAATACAAAATTCCAACAAAGAAATCTTCATTCACAGATATTCACCACAGGATTCAATTATTTTATTATCAGTAGACACCCTAAGAATATCACTTAATCAGTTACTGCAATCTGATTAAATTATTTATCTATTTATTACTTTCACTTCGTTCTCAAAAATAGTCACTTTTTCTCTTCGACCAACTGACAACTTATTTTATTGTCTGTTCCTTTTATAATTTTGGGTTGCCATTAATTTAGATTAAAATAAAGAAAACAATTTATTGCCCATTTTAATAATCTTGGGAACCCATTACGCTGACGTTCAGCTCGGCCGCCGTTGATTAATGGGTTCTTCGGTAAATAATTTAATTAATTAATTTGTTTGTTTTTGGGCTCCCGACCCTTCAATATTCCTCAGATCAAGTAATAGTATTTTATTTGTCTTCATAATATAATTTGCCACCGGTTACCACTTTTTTCCCCCGAAAAATATTGATTTTTACTTTTTTCAAAATTTTAATTGATTTTGATAATTTTTATATTTTTATTCATGTTTTATTATAACCCTAACACTATAAATTAAAATAACTGAGGTATCGGAATAAACTATCAAATAAATCAATGTAAATAACGATTTATTTTAAGCCTTATAAAAAAGCATCAAAATAAATTACCTAGTTACTAGGTTCTAGTAAATTAAGGTACAACCCACTAATGTAATAATGTATTTAACTAACACGAACGAGCTGCCAAAAATGGTTATGTAATAAATTATTATAAGTTCATAAGAAAGTGACGTAACTTTCTTCGAAGGAACACTTCATTGGTAGCACGATTAGCAGTAATTTTATTGCATGAATTATTTACCCATTTCACCATTCCTGTCAGGTTTGGTTAAATATATTTTCAACGTTGGTTTTCCTCCCTTCTATGTTCGATGAAATCATTAACTTCAATCCTCAAATAATCCTTGAATAGTTTGTTGATAATAAGATCTAAAGATTGTAGGTATAAAGTAATTTTTTATTTTGTTTCTTTTGAATTTATAATTGGTGGAACTTTCGTCAAATCAAGGAAATTGCCAAAACGCAGGTAACTTTTATACTTTTGTATCCTGTTGGAGAAACCTCGATCGACGAGGCACCTCTGTTTTTCTACAGTAATTTTGGTGTCTTGGTCCACGTATACTAAAGTTTCATCCATATCAATTATATTGGAGCAATTATATTGAGAAAAGTCGATGGTATCAACAAAGTTCTTGAATGCACGACTTTGAGATCTTCTAATTTGAACAGTGTTATCATTCTTCGCAAAGAAAACTCATATCGCTGAAAGAAGTTAACCAACCAACCTTTTGATGCTTTGAATATTTCTAGGGATATATCCAAATGTTGTGCTATTCCAATAGCAAATTCCACAATATCCGCTTTGCGTACAACTAAACCTATTGATTTTCGGTTAGCGATCCAATTATAAATTATATCTTCTAGTTCTACCGACCTTATCCTAACTTGTGCTTTTTAGCAATTCCCTCCTCAACCTACTTGCTGCGATTATAATACTCTGTTCGCCATTTACGAACCAATTGTAGATCTAACATTGTCTCCTTAGAGAAAGCAGTGAGATTTTTTCTGTGATCTTTCTGTGATTCCTTTTTGTACTCAATGGAGTAACTTTTTTGTACTCATATTGTTTTGTGGACAAAATATTATTATTTTAATTAAAATAAAATTTGATTTAATTTAATTTAACTCTTATGAAACCGCCGAAACGAACAGTAGAAATGCAAGTAAAAATAGCTCATTTACACGTGCATCACAGCTGGTCAAACTTGTGAAAAACACCTCAACCTTTGATTTAATTATTTATTAGGTGTTATTTTCGAAGTAGGTTTTATATTAAAACCATCCTGAAAAATCGTGGTAGGTCTTACTTTCAAACTAGGTCATGTTTTCGAGGAAACACGATATTAATCGGTTATAACTATGACATAATTCCTTGATGAAGTAATTTTGATTTTTGATCTTTCATCTATGTTCTTTCAACGGATATCATTAATATGTGAATTGGATTGGAACGTTGAATCTCATTATGATACTATTAAATTTCTCGACAATAATTTGTGAGCTCGGTTACTAATTCTTTTTTGTGTTTGCTCATTACAATGTCTTCGTTTTCGTTCAATGTTTGTGTTTGTGCGTTCGTATTGATGTCTGCATTAAAATCTTTTACTCTCCAAAGATGTTTGATTCTTTTGTTAAATCGAGAATAATGTGCCTCATCTATGCTCAATGCATGTCTTTGGAGTAATATGTCATTTGATAGATATATGTGTTTTCTTTCATTTTACATATAGATTATAACATTACAACATTATGCAAAACTTTTGTTTTTAAAATTTAAAAACGTTTTAAGAAAACATTTTAATATGCAAAATGAAATTTTATAACTTTTAAATTTTTCTTACTATTTTGACCTTAGTTACCTTTGACCCTTGTGTAACTTCAAAGATATGATCCATTATGTCACCAATCTTTTATATCATTTTTGAGCAAAATCTGAGGTTTTTAAAAATTACGCACCTTTTGAAGATTTTGGCTCACTATAATTGACCTTTTGAAAGTCAAAAAATAACCAAAAACTTGAGCATCACCAACTCAATATTTAAACAAAAAGATAACCCTTTTATTAGAAAAAATCATAAAAGTTCTTTGTTAAACGGACATAACCGAATTTTTGAAAGTCTTTGTCTTAAAAGTATGGGATAAGGTTCTGACTTAGAAAAAATTCCGGAAAGCGTCAGTCATTGGGTGAGTCATATTTTTTGTCTTCACGAACGATGGACTCATTATCTTTTTTCTCACAGTGTATGACTCGTTCTATGACTCATGCGAAGGCTCATTTCCATTGTGTGGTCTATATGGCTCACATCTCACTACCAACGTGAGGATAATTTAATTATAGACATACTGGATAAAAATTCAATATGTCCAGATAGAGCAAGTTACATCGGTTAAATAGTTTCGAATTTATCAAAACTCTGAATTTATGAGCTTCAATGTGTAGAATTGGCTAAATATCGAAGTCAATTCGATTGCAGTATCAAAAGTATGGCAGGAAATACTGATTCCTTGTATGATTGAGTATGCTCTTAATTTAAAAACAAAAATAATTAACAAATGTAAACTAAAACAATAGTAGATGGTTATGGCACCGCTAGACCATGTCACCGCTGGACCCCCGGGTAAAACAAAATTCTAAGTCCAAAAGTGCAAATTTTTTCTGAGACAAAGACCATGATTCATCAAAAAAATTCAAGGTCATTGAAACAAAGACCATGACTCATTCAAGGTCATTGGATGACTCACCATATTTTCCGAGGTCATTTAAAAAAAATTCCAAGGTCACTGGATGAGTCATTTTAAAAAATTCAAGGTCATTGAGTGACTCATCATATTCTCAAGATCATTGGATGAGTCATCACATTTTCCTCAAGGTCATTGGGTGACTCACCATATTTTCCGAGGTCATTTAAAAAATTTCCAAGGTCACTGGATGAATCATTTTAAAAACTTCAAGGTCATTGAGTGACTCATCATATTCTCAAGGTCATTGGATGAGTCATCACATTTTTCTCAAGGTCATTAAGAATTTCTCAAGGTCATAGTATTTTTTTAAAAATTTTAATTTAAATTTACTACTTATTTTTTATAAGTAGTGTTTTAATTATTAATATTTTTTATTTTTATTCTATTACTAATTATAACTATTATTATTATTATTAATATTATTATTATTATTATTTTACTATAATTAAAATATAATAAAAACAAATTCATTAACAACAAAACTTGAATTATTTCTTTTTATAACGACTTTAGTAATACTTCCGATATCTGGCAGCGCAGCAATGACTTCCATCACCATATGGATATTCGGGTTCCATATCCTTTAACATTTTGTTTTGTTCGATGTCCCATAGGAACTCATCGATTACGAAAAATATTCATATAGATGTATAATTAAAGACCAAGTCTGGAATCATTGATGCTGGCTTATCCTTCAATATTTCATGTATATCTGGATAATAAAAGTCCAGACGTTCTTTGATAACTTTAAAATAATCATCTACAAAACAAGTAAAAATAATAATAATAATAAATTACCATAATGTTCAATTTTGTTTATAGCTTGAACTGCGCTCGGTACAATAACATCCATTTTTTAGTGATAAAAATTGAAATAACAATTAGTTTTATACTAATTTAAACCAATGAAAGTTAAACACACACACAACTTTTTAGCTATAAACAATAAATATTAATTTATATAACTTTGAAAATGTTTAAAGAAATTTTAATAATAATATTAGTTGTTAGTGTTTTAAAAATGGCTAACTCAATTGTTGTAACTGTTCAAGTTAAAAATTCAACAAGATGCGTATGTCTTGATAGAGCCGTGTTGATGGATATTTTTATATGATAGATAGATCTAGATATTTGAAAACTCCAGTCAAAAGATTATCTAAAAGAATGAGTAATTTAGAAATCCGATTTGAACTCGCATATGAAACTTTGAAAAGAGCTTGGAACGCAATATATGATGATTTTCTATATCTAAATCGAACCATAGCTGTTGTCAAAAATGAATTAAGAAAACCAATATTTGAATTGAATGAAAATGGTAAACTTAATAAAAAAATGATAAATCAAGTTCAATATAGTATAAAATTTTATTCTAATAAAACAACTAATCATTTCAATCGTATAATGAAAGAAGGTCAACAGCGATGCAACCGGTTATGCAAAACAGTGGCAACAAATCCTCAATATTCACATTTCCATTATATATTTTTACATATTTTCTTAAATAAAGACATTGCAGATTAAATACAATATCCATGCATGATTCTGATTGGTTGAATATAGTATAAATAAGCTTACATCTCCAAGCATTTTTATAAAATGCCAGAAACTAAATTTTTTATAACTTTGCTGAATGAACTGGTTGCTAATAATGGTCAACAGAAAGATTCGTAGAAGGCATTCCATTTGAGTTCATTCTCAATTTGCCAACATTGGAGAGAAAGAAAAATTCATTTCAATCGATATTTAGTTATATGTTTGATGAAAATAATAAATGGATGTGAATAATAGTAGGATAAATGTATATAAAACACATGATATTAAAATACGGATCCGACTATGAAAATTATTTCCAATGGTCTATAGATGTATATTACCTTATATTATTATTTTATTTTTATCATTATTTAGGTAATAGAAACAAATATTGATCCATGGGTAGAAGCAAACGGTGGATGGGTAACAATTATTCAAGTTGCTGCAGAAACCAAACGTTCAGATATTTATATTTCAAATTGCAAATTTTTATTAAAACTATTAACTGGATCATTGGTCATGTATATCTGTAATAAAGTTTACCATAAATATTAATAGGTGCATTATTCTTTGTTATTAACTGAATTATTAATAAAAAAACTACATTTTTAAAGATTTATTGATTATTATATGTACATGATTCATCACCACAACATTCTATCATTATATTTTCTATAACATGGTCAACAGAAGTCTTAAATTCGTAAGGCTCAACTAAATTTTCAGTAGGGATTTCTTCATCATTAATAAATTCAGTATCTTCATTATTAATAATTTCAGTATCATAATCATTAACAATTTCTTCATCATTATCACTCTGACATTCTAATTTCAGTATCTTCATCATTAACAATTTCTTCATCATAATCACTCTGACATTCTGAATCACAACATGAATTTTGTTTACCCAATGCTTCAACTAGAGTCAACATATCTCTAATTTTTACACCGGTTTTTTCTTCGAATTTATCAAACAAAAAGTTTATTAAATATTCTAAACGAAAATTAATTAATTGTTTTATATTTTATATTTTACCTTTTTCAGGTATCATTTATAAACAATTTTAAAACTAATTATTATTTTGTTTATCGAATATGTTGTAAAGAAAACAAAATCTGTTTAAATACATTTATTAACATTAAACACTAAAATATACATTAAAATAATTGTGAAAGTCTAGCAGTAACAATTTTCTATATTGGAGAAAGCACATCATTTTGATCAGCTTTATATCCTTGTATTGATATTGATAATACCAATTTTCCTGTTCTTTGAAACCTATTTCTGTAAATGCATCATAATATCTGGTATATTGACTGGTGAAGAATGCATTTTCATTACATTTTAAATTCGAATTGATCTTTTTGAAAACCGTATCAATATTCTTGATATCTATCATTGAGAGTGTCCCAGCAAGAGATTGAAATTGAGTTCGATGTAGTTTGACTGGATTTACCAATTGCATATTGAAAGGCTCCTTAAAAAATGCATTTTATAATTGTGGAACATCTGAACTGGTTGAACAATCACAGCAGAGCTCCCTATTTTCTTGGTCATGCTTGATTTATGATCTTTATAAGGTGGTGACGAGCTTTATACCCTTGATAGATACTGATTAACCAATCAGAATCGTTGTTGCATCGATGTTGTATGTATGTATTTCTATCCAAGTCTATATTACTTATTTCTATTATTATTATTATGTGTTGTATTATCATGTGTTACATTTTTATTATTATGTGTTACATTATTCTTATTCTTATTCTTATTATTATTATTATTATTAATGTTTTGTTATGTTTTATTATTATTTCGTTTATTATATAAAACAATGACTAAACAAAATTATTATTAATAAAACTTGTTATTACTAAAAACAAATCAAGAACAAACCAAAAACAAATCAAAAACATGTTAACACTAAACATATTTTCTTAAAAGTTTAAATTTCGTAAAGTTTCTAACCGACTTTACAAGGCTCCATTCAAAATATCGCTTGTAACGGAAATTGAAGCCACAAAAATCTAAAATACAAGGGTATTTAGTTGCCATTTTCGTTTCCATTCTATTGAGTTTGTTGTCCCATAGCGCCTGTTGATCAGTTCTGAAATCATTATTTGGGTTTCATTGAATATGAGCTGTGGAAACATTGACGGCTCTTGATTCTTTAAAATCTCCTTCATTTGAGGATAATTAAATTTAATTCTGTCTATTATTATTGCTTCATATTCATCTAAATTTAATATAGAAAATGAAATAAATAAATAAAATTTTACCATCATTTGAAATAGTGGTCATCGGCTTAGCCTACATATTTTCCATTTTAAAAAATGAAATAAAATTAATAACCAAGTTGTTTTAATCACTTATTAGCCAATCAGATATCGACCGATTCCGTGATTTCATTCTGTATGTCTATAACAATATTTTTGTACTCTAGATTTCGCAACCCTAATATGATTATTTTCCCACTGGTAAACACGTTAACACACATTGGGTTGTATTTTAAAAGCCTCAGTGCAGGAAATAATTCTGGCTCGAACATGCAAAGACATTTTGTTGACATGTTGTATAGATTGATAGATTGTCCCATATCCATGGTAACCGTAATTGACTGTATTTTAATTTCCTTTATTCTGTATTGCAATTTATTGACATCTAAAGGTTTCTTGCATCCCATGATTCTGCATTTGCCGGATTTGAAAAATATAATAGGGTATTTTCCGCTTCTATCAACAATTTGCTGGGGTTTACCATTGAAAAATCATTTTTGACACGTCGAAAGTTCCTTTATAATTTATATTTGATAACATAATTAAACAATAATGAAATATTAATCTATATATATGATTTTTAGAAAGAGTTCATTAAATTGTATAATATAAAAAAAACTATAATTATACAAATTAATAATGGAATTAAGAAATGATGTGGTATATCAAATCGTCGGCCCAAGTGGTAGTGGTAAAACTATTGTTGAGGTCTGTAAATTAAAATTAAAAATTTAAATAAAATTTAGGATAATAATTCAAATGGAAAGTAAGCGAAGAAAAAAGGCAAATAAAAGCGGGATCGTGCACAGAATTAATAGTAAAGGAAAGTGCGATGGAAACAGTATTAGAAAATGCAAAAAGCAATTACGAAAGGCGAGAATCCGGAAATCCGAGAAAAATCAATAAATGGAAAAATCATCGAAATCGAATGGGAAAAACGGGACAGTTATAGATTAGCTAATGGTCAACAAGATGACGGTTAGGGATTTATCAGAAAAGGGTTAGAAAGGGTTGAAAAACATTCAAATGTATGAAAACAGAAAACGTTAATTAATTAATTAATTGGCTAATGGAAAATCCGAGCTAATGGGAAACCCGAGCCAATGGAGAACCCGAGAGATGAAGGAAACCCGAGCTGGGTAAACAAGAAGAAGGCAAACAAAAGGAAGATTTGGGCCCATTAGCTTGACACAATGATTAATGGGAAAAGAGTAAGGAGAAGATAGCGCGCGTAGGAAGACCGGTAGGGCCATTAATTATCTGGATTCGTTGGACCATTATGGATGACAGCCGAAGCAAACACGTAGGAGAAAATGTCAAACGAAAGATTGGCTCGGCAATAACCATTTGTCATCCTGATTTCGAGGAGTATATAAGCAAAGGGAAAATCAGAGAAAATCGGCATTCTGCCTCAGCTAGGGTTCGAAGAATCAGACTGTAGGAAAAGTGGTAAACGAATTAGGGAAGTAGGGAAAAGAAGAAATAGAATTAAGAATACGGAAAGGCGAAAAGGGATCAAACCAAACAGAAACCGAGGAAAACGAGAGTCAACAGAACTAAAGGATCAAAAGGTGAATATTGTTTGTTTGCAAAGCATCAACGCCGAGCAGAGAATCGTATAAACTTTGATTGGTCATTGTAGCGTGATAATAAATTGTGAACCTGTTGTTTCAATATACGTTGGGTCGTTCATTGTTTTAATTTAAAGAACACCAGGAGTCAGAGAGAACCGACTTGAAATAATCCAAAACCCAACACTATGTTTGTGTGTAAATTACTGAAATCTAATTTATTCCAAACAAAATTCAACAAGATTTATTGGCATAGGGGTGCAGATGAAGAACATGGATTAACTCAAGATAATTTCTGTAAATTGAAAAACATGAAAATAGTAAAGGGTTTCGATAAAAACTGGACAAGTCGTTTAATGATTTGTATCAGGAAGCTAATAAAGAAAAGGATTTTAATAATTTGTTACTGTGATCTTTATTACTCAAAATCTATTTCATCAGGGTGACACACATCGAACAAGGAATTTAAATGTTCAATATTTAGTTATTTTCAAGAATCTAGAGATGCAACAGTTATTGATTTTTTTGCTTGACAAGCATACCCTAATAATCGTAATTTTCTTATTAGTGCATTTCAAGATGCTGCAAAATCATCACATGGATATACATTTCTTGATTTCACACAGCAATGCAATGATGATATTTTCAATAAAGAAGGGGCCATGGTTTATAAACAAAGTTGAAAACATAAACATGTAAATATTTTTATGAAATCCAGGCTTAAAAATGTCCGAAAACTTAGACAAAGTATTAAAAAGAAAATAAAGACTGAAAAAGTTCCACCAAAAACTAGTTATAAACAATCTAAAAAGCTAATAACCGAGAATTTCCCCGCAATGAATCTAATTTCCAAAATCCTTATTAAAAGGAGTAATAAAAAGAACAGAGTTAAAATTGTAAAAAATCATAGGAGTTTCCCATATTTTAATGCATTGTTAAAGGCATCTAGTATGAAAAGAATGTCTATTTTACAATCATTTCCAAATTTTGTTGTCGATGATTTACTCAAAATTCTACTAAAAGTAGTCAGAGGTAAAATTAAAATCAGTAAATCTAAAAAATTAGTCTTGAATAAACATCGAAAACCTTTGTTATCGCTAGTAAATAATAAAAATCGTAAGCAAATGAGAAAAATCATATATAAACAACAGGGTGGTTTTATCGGAGCAATGTTACCATTAGCATTATCATTATTAGGTGGATAAACGATGGGGCAATCATTACCTAATGTTAAATTAAAATTTAAATCATCTTGTTGTAATGGAAAATTTGGACGAACCCAGAAGACGAAGCAGGTTTCAGTAAAGTGGCAAAAGAAAAAGTCCCAAATTCGAAAAAGAAACGCAAAAGTGGTTTTCAGATCAGCTTGCGTACAGTTTAAACAAACCTATGTGGAAAAGATTTCCAACAACAGCTTATAAGACATTCTGTATTAATGATTTATGGCAAATGGATTCGATGGAGATGATACCGTATTCGAAGATTAACAAGGGTTATAAATATATTTTAACATGTATTGATGTTTTCAGTCGTTTTGCCAGCAGGTGTACCAACAAAGACAAAATCTGCAGAGGAAATATCTAAAGCAATTAATATTTTATTTAAAAATGGGCATCCTGACAATTTGCAAACCGATTTAGGCATTATTATTATTATTATAGGCAAGGAGTTTTACAATAGTAAAGTTAAGCAAATCCTGGATTGTCTCAAAATAAATCATTACTCTGTACATTCTCAATACAAAGCCGCACATGTTGAAAGATTTAACCGGACATTGAGGGATAGATTGAAGAAATATTTCGTGCATCAAGGTAATAAAATATTGATAAATGTATTACCGAAAATACTTGTTAGTTATAATAATTCATCACATCGATGTCTGAATGGTTTGAAACCCGTAGATTTCTGCTCGAAAACACCAGTGAGTTCTAAAAAAGTTGTTAAAATTGCAAAACCAAAATATAAAGTTTGTGATCACGTTAGAATTAGTAAAATATCTGCTTCACCTTTCATCAAAAATTTCGATAGTAATTGGAGTGACGAGGTATTTCAAATTACCAAAATTAATACTAAACAGAGTCCTGTAATGTATGTTATTAAAGGCAGTGATAACAATGGAATACAAGGGAAATTCTATGAACAGGAATTACAAGTTATTTCCAAACCTACAGTGTTCAGAATTCATAAATATTTAAAACTAACAAGGTGAGTAAAGATAAACAATACTATGTCAAATGGCACTGATATCAAAACCCTCATGGATATCATCAAAAGACCTAGTAAAGTGAGTTTCTATACAATTTTACCGAGCAATAGTTACCCACTAATCCATCCGGAAAATCAAGCAAGTAAATTTATGGTTGATCTTCAAAATCCCATTTATTTACATGGAAATCGGGAAGTTGCTTTGCAAGACTTTACATTTGTGTACAATACATTCCCATTTTATAGTCAATTTAAAATCAATTACAAGAAGCATGTTCCAAAAACATGTAGTGGTATTTTCTCAATCAATAATATTGAACAATAATGTCATATTCCGAATAAAATTTTAGATGAAAATAGTGGCATGTTTTTCAAAGATGGATTGAATGTTAGTTGTGATTTTAGTCAATTTACAATAAAGTTTGAAAGTATTGATGATGCCAAGCGAATGGGTAGTGATAAGCTTAACATAGTTGTTCGTGGTACTGAATACTTAATACGTTTCAAAACTTTTATTGATGTCGGGCCTGTGAATGAACACATCAAAATATCTGTATCATATATTAATGAGGTGGAAGAGACATTTACATTTACTAATGATAAATATATATATATATATATATATATATATATATATATATATATTGAAACACTTGAAGAGTTACATAAATATATTTCATTCAATTTTTTACATATATTTAAAACTATTGAAATTGTTTAAGATGGATTATGCAAATTCAGTCTAAATAATAACATTTGTGAAGTTACATTTGATAAAAATTTGGCCAATACATTGGGATTAGATAAGCAAACATAAAGGGGAAGTGCTTTTGGTGTTCGCAAACCAAAAATAATAAAACTTCACAGACAAATGTTCATATATACTAACATCATCGATCCTATAATTTTTGATGATTTTTTGGTTCCTCTATTGAAATCTTTTTGGGTTGATAAACATGACCAGGATGGAGTTTTCAATATAAATATCGATAATCATGTGTACTTACGGTATCAACATCATGTATAAACAATATAAAAATAAATATTCGTGATGATAGCGATAAATTTATTGAATTTAGTAAAAATACAAAAACTCATTTGACATTACATTTTCGTAAATTAGATGGCCAATAACGATATTATTAGTATGTATAGTAGTAGCCAAAGTGGTGGCGAATTACCATATTTTATTGGATCTGGATGGTTGAAAACTCTTGGTAGATTTGCACTTCCTATTCTTAAACTCATTGGTAGTTTTGGTATGAAAACTGCTAAATATGTGATAATGAATGAGCAGAAAATATTACCATCTCTGAAATCAAATCCATTATCCGAGTTAGAAAAAGTTCTACCGGGTGTTGCAGGTATGTTTCAAAAATAGATACCGGCATCTGTACCAGCACAGGCACCAGCTCACAAACGTAAAGGACATCATAAAAATATAAACAAACGAATGAAAGGACTTGGAACTATATTTTAAAAATGATTTGCGGTAAATCTGAATTTTGTTTATTTGATAGACAATCTCCCCAGGCAGTAATTGAAATGGGGGCCTTTGAAGACGTATTCCCGATGAATTCTATTATGGATAGTAGAACAGATATTGAATTTTATATTAATGGTTCCTAAATTGAATATCTAGATTTGAACGATCATTGTTTACTGTTCAGATCAAAGTTGTAGATAAAGAGAGAAAACCTTTGGGTGAACCTTGTGATGTAATACCAAATAATTTCTTGTTTCATACACTTTTTAAAGATGCAGTTCTCGGGTTTAATAATATCAAGATTGAGGGTGGTAACAGTATATATATTCACAAAGCTCTAATAGAAACTATTATAAATTACAATAGCGATACTAAAAATACATTTTTAACTCCTATGGGTTATGGTAGTGATGACGATAGGAAAAAGTGGATTAAAGGTTCGAAATTATTTACCATGTGCTCATCATTGCAACTCGATTTTATGGATCAACCAAAATATTTACTTCAAGGTGTTAATGTACACATTAGATTGAAAAGATCTGAGTCGGCATTATCACTAATAAGTGCTACCACAGCACCAATTCTTCAATTAGTTGATGCAAAACTATTGGTGAGAAGAGTTCATGTTGATCCTTCTGTATTAGCCGGTCATTAAATGGGCTTAATTTTAAGCATGTAATATATCCATTGAAAACAAAGGAAATTGTTCAATTTGCCATTCCTAAAGGTGCAGCTTCTTTCTATATGGAACAAATATTTGGAGATAGAAGAATGCCCAACTTTATATTGGTAACATTTCAAAGTGAATCTAAATATAATGGATCACACTTAACATCCAGCTCAGTTTTCAATCATTTTGGTGTAACATCGCTATTTTTATCGAAAAATAGCGATTATAGAGAAACATATACTCAAGATTTCGATAATGATAATTATTGTGCTACATATATACCGAATATAGTGAGAAATATGGGTTATTTGGATAAAAACCTTAATTGTGGTATAACTCTTGATGATTTTAAAAGCAAATATCCATTCTTTACATTTTTTTTGTCACCCGATTTTGATTTAAATCAGAGTCAATTACCTCAAAATGGAAATTTACGATTAGATATAAAGTTTTCTAAAGCGACAACTGAACCGGTGCATGTTGTAGTATATGGAGTATTTGAAAATGAGGTTCAAATAACTTCAAACAGAACAGTGTTAGTTTGAACATTTTTAGTTTGAATTTTTAGGGGTTTTTACTCTTGATAAAATTCCATATTTACGTAATAATCAAGCCATAATTGTCACAACTCAATCATCTCATCTCAGTGGAGAACATTGGTTAGCAATATATATGAAACCTAGCAAGATATTTGTGGATACCGATGATACTGATGATACCCATACATGTTAGTTTTTTATTATTTTTATAATATATTTTAAGAATTATTATTATTTTTATATTATTATTAACATTTATTATTTTAATCCATGTGGATTAAATAAAAACAAATATTAATAAATGATGAAAAATTTATATTTATTAAAATTGTGATATTTATTGAAAAACTAAAATTTGTGATATTTATTGAAAACCTTATAATTGATGGAAAACTTATAATTATTAAAAAGTTATATTTATTAATATTAAAGTTATATTTATCAATATCAGGCCGATTATATCCGAAATATTGCATCGTTTCAACGTGTCATTCGATAAAATGTCATGGTGAAATGAAGCGATACTACGACCATAAATTTTTTGACATCAATTTTTTCATATGCCTCAAAAGCGAGACTGCCCAAGACATAAATTATTTAGAGTTTTATAAGGGGCACTTTACCCACTTAAATCAATTTAGTCTAAATAAAAAGCTCTTTTTAGAAAAATTAATAAACTAAATAATAATAATAATAATACAACACATAAAAATAATAATGATAATAAACGAAATAATACCTCTAGACATATTAATAATAATAATACAACACATAATAATAATAAACGACCTGCTACAAATATTCAGTGTATTCCCTCTAAAATTAAAATGGTTGAAATCATCATTAGCGATGATGATGATGAAAGTTTAATTAATAATCAGATAAAGGGTTCAATTAATGTTGATGATGAACCTGAAATAAGTTTGGATTTAAATGGAACCCATAAAACCATTAGATTGATTGTTGAACACGAAAATCTAATTCAAACCTCCTTGACAAATAAAATAATTAATAAATTAAAATTAGAGATAAATAAAATGGGGTCAGTTAAAATACAATTCACTATTCTTATCCAATTCGAAAAAGATGGTGAAATTAAAGATAACTTTTTTAGTAATAAGGCTGAACTTTTTTCTGAAAATTTTCTGCTTGATGGGATAACTAAATTAAATAATAAAATAGAACGTTTCACATATTTAGGGAGTAGATGGCAGGTTGTTAAAATCAAAGAAATTGATTTTATATTAACTAAATATTATCCTATTAATAGACTAGTTGGCCATAGTTATATCCCACACCAAGATCTTTGTCTGTCAAAAAGGCTATAGTTAATGTTCAAACCAATGACCATCATTGTTTTATACATAGTATATTAGCTCTTTTAAAACGTAGTGTAGTTGGCACCCATAGAAACAGAGTTACTTCTTAAGAGAATTATTTAGACGAATTGAATTTTGACCCCATTGACGATTGTCCTATGAGACTCTTTAATATTCCCAAGTTCGAGAGAAAGAACAAGGACTTAAACCTTGCTATAAATGTTTTGGCGTATAAAGTAAAACCCTCTAAAATTCCTCAAAATGATGATATAAATTATATCCCCCATCATCAACATCTAGATATAATTCACCACTCCAAGGTTACTGACGGTACACCTATTTATTTACTTCTTTTGGAAGACGGCGATAATTATCACTAAAGGCTGTTTTTGATTTGTATAAATTAATGAAATACCATGCGACTACATCTTGCAATATCCAAATCTCTGTGCATTGGTGTCCCCATTGTCTTAATGGCTTTAGATTAAAACTGGCATTTGACACACATATTTCCTTATGCATTAAAAATCAAACAAGCACTACCCTTTATACGTTGCCTAAAAATAAATATTTAAAATTTTCTAATTATGCAAAAACTTTTACCCAGCCATTCGTAATTTATACGAATTTTGAGTCAATTTTACCACTGGATATAAATACACATGCCAAAAGCAGCAGATCTACTATTAATTAATAACTATACTAATACAAAACAATATTATAATTTTATTGGCGATGATTGCGTTTTGGCGTTTTTGAAAAAAATTGATGAAATCGCTCTTTCGATTGTCTTGCCATATTAAGAGGTTCATTGTCAAAAAACTATAGGACCACTTTCTTTCAATGAGGAACGGGAGTTCAAGGAATGTCGCACTTGTTATTTGTGTAAAAGGTTTATTAGGGATAAATTTAAGGATCATTGTCATTTCTCAGGTAAGTATTTAGGGGCTGCTTATAGGAAGTGTAATGTTTCTTGACGAATCCAGAAACAATTACCTGTGGTTTTTCATAATTTGAGGGAATATGATCTCCATCATATTTTAAAGTATGGTTTAAATCATTTTTCTTCTTGGGAATTAAATATTATTCCGACCACTACTGAAAAATTTATCTCCTTCATCGCGTACATTAATAAATTGCCTGTTTGTTTAATAGACAGCATGCAATTTGTTAATTCATTTTTAGCAAAAGCTGTTAAGACACTTATTGATTTGCCTTTAACTGATTCTGTTTCTGGTGGCGCAATTGTTAGAGCCAAGTCTATTTTCTGATATGACTTTGCGATATCTCTTGAGGTTCTTGACTCGACGACTGAATTGCTTCCTATTTGGGTTCTGTATCTGCTGATGAATACGCTACAGCCCAACAAATTTGGACACAGCAATTGCTTATAATAGTCTAGAACCTCTTAATTTTTATGGAATTCTTGGTATGTCATGGAAATGTTTAATTTCTACGAGGAAGGAATACGGGAAGGTTAACATTTAATAACAAACATTATTTCGCAAGTTCTGAGGATACAGAACTTTTGTATATAGATATAAATAATTTGTATGACTGGGCTCTTAGCCAATATCTACCGTATGCAGATTTTGTTTGGGTGTATGATGGTTCGGATGATGTATTGAATGAGTGCAAGAATGTTGAGGATATTGAAACCTTCCATATAGTTATACATGGAGGTTGATATCGAGATTCCTCATTGTGTGCATGATTTTTTGAATGATTTTTCGATTGGTCCGGAAAAGTTGTGTCCACCGAAATCTAAAGTTGAGAATTTGATGCTCATGCATTGGCCTAAGAAGAGCCATGTTCTTCATTGGCGGCTTCTCAAGCTTTATCTTTCTCTCGGTGTGAAGGTTTTTAAAATTCATCGCGCAATTAAATTTAAGCAAGCACTTATATTTTATGCATACGTAGACAAAAACACAAAATTAAGAGCTCAAAGTACTAGCGAGCTATATAGGGACTAGTTTAAACTTTATAATAAGAGTTTGTATGGAAAGTCTGTCGAAAATCTTATAAAACGGTTGAATTTGAGGCTATGCAATTCTGATGAAAAGATGATTGTATATGCTTCAAAGCCGACTTTCAGAAAATCTATCGTAATTGATGATAATCTGATTGCTGCTCATCTGAAAAAAGATTCGATATGTTTAGACAGACCTAGTTACATTGGACAATCCGTTCTAAACCTGTCTAAACTTAGAATGTACTAGCTACAATGTATGGAATTAGCGAAATACCGTAATGAATTTAATTGTGAAATAAATATTGTTTGCGGCGACATGGATTCATTTTTCCTGAGGTTAAGCACTGTAGGCTAGACACTCTTTTGCCGGCAATGATAAGATACAACCTTTTAGATACGTCCAATTACGACCCGGCACATCCCTTGTACTCAAGAAAACTTGACTCTGTAATAGGAAAATTTAAAGATGAGAGTAAGGGTCTTGGGTATGAGGAATGTGTTTTCTTAAGACCCAAGTGCTATCTTTTAGGTATAAAGATACAATGAGGGCTAAGGGGGTGAAGTTGTTGGGGACAGAGATTGAGCACCAGTCATATTTAGATTGTTTTAATCATGACACAATATTCACAGTGCCTCAAACTAGGACAGGGACGCGGAACCACCAATTGTTTACATTTAAGAACAGTAAAATTGCACATAACTATCTACTAACAATAATAACAAATTTTTATTAAAAATATAATTCAAAATAATAATTATTATAATTCAAATTATTATATAAATAAAGATAAAGGGTACAAAAACATTAGTGCTTACCTAACCACAAAAAATAAATAAATAAACAAATAATGTAATCCATTTTAAAAGGCATTGGTTATAATGAGTGGATATTTCTTCAATCAAAATAAATAAAAAATAATGATAATAATAAATAATATAAATAAAATTAATTAAAATAAATAATAAAATGTAATTAAAAATAAATTAATTTAAATTAAAATAAATTAAAAATTGAATTCTAATAATAATTCATAATGTAATATCCGGATTTATTTGTAATCGGAAATAATTGGTAAGTAATAAAAGGGGTACCAAAAAGTGCGTATGGTATCTACTTCCAGGCAGCCAACTTAGAAGGATCTATAATATGGATATCAATTAAAGAAAGAGGAAGGTTTTAAATGATTTTTTAATATAAACAGAAAATATTTTAGAAAATTCAATTTAAGTAAAAACTTTATTTTTTCAATAAACTTGACAAATTATTAGTTGAAATAGCAGAAATTGCATTATATAAAAATTTATAAAAAATTCTGAAAAATTCTGTTGATTCATTAAATTGGAATAAAGCATCAAAAAATGTGCCTCCTTTTTGTCGATAATTTCACCCAAAAATGAGTTTTAAAAAACTAATTAATAATTTCAAATTAATTTCAATCACGAAAATCTTATTCTTTTTAACAACTTCATTCATATTTCTGTTGGAATTTTATAATATTTTAATTTTATTTTTAACTTTCCGCAATTATTCAAATTAAGTTATAAAATCACTAAAAATTTGAATTAAAAATTAAAAATAATTTTTAAAAGAAAAATTTGAAAAATCGAAATCTGTATTTCATAAAAAATAATTTGTCTTATTATTTCGATAAAAGAAATGATGAGTCTGATTATTTGCAGAATCTAACTGAGTTGAAGAGTCGATGTCAATTAGTTCCTGGAGCAATGTATTGCTTGGAACTGAACAGTTAGTTGTAGGGCAGTTAATTTTCATGTTTGATTGACAGTTTTGATGCTGAGTTGGTGACCATGTCTAAAGTAATTTCACATAAATAATTTCACATATAATCAGGTCACTTACTCTTGGTATTGGGCACTTGTTGGATGAGTTAACCATATATGGAGAATAAATATCATACACTGACCAAGGAGGTGGTAAAGTTGTCCCTGAAAAATCTTCGACTAAAACACTCTTCAAATAAGCAATATATCCAGCTGCTAGTTTAAGAGTGTCGAGTTTGGAAAGTTTCGTATCTTTAGGCACCCATGGTAGAGCACTTTTCAAATCGATAAATGCACTTGATAAAACTCTCATTCGAGACCTTTCTCTTGAGTTTGCGGCACTTCTTTGTGCAAGTGTACTGTTTGCACCAGGTTTACGACCTCGACGTTTTCCATTAACTGTTAGAAGAGGTGGTGGACATTCGACAATGGTTAATGATGCTTTTTTAACTACAACTGTTGACATAATAAATTAAATAGGGTTCGGTGCTAAAAATCGAAATAAAACTATTAATGATTGTGTCCCAACCAATCGCAAATATTCAATGATGCAACACACCAGCCAATAAGAATCAAGAAATTGATACTAAATCCTGCTGAGATTGTTTATCATCAAATTGATGACATAGTACACGCTCGTTAAATCACCATGACGCACACTGAGAATGTTTACCGTTTTGTTTGCATCATGCAGGTGGAGTTTCATCATTGTTTTCTAATTTATAAATATGTTTACTTTTGCAATCAAGGGTTAGAAATAAAAACTATCAACATGCTTATTTTTTTCAATAAATTAGATTTTTCAAAAATATTTAGAACAGAATATTTACATTAATAATAATAATAATAATAATAATAATAATTATTATTATTATTATTATTATTATTATTATTATTATTATTATTATTATTATTATTATTATTATTATTATCATCATTATTATTATTATTATTATTAAGAAAATAATCATTTAAGCTACTATAAATTAAGTAAAAGGCTTTATAAAAAGGTTTGTTTGTCCTGCTTTTTCGAAAGTTCTACTTTAATGACGAGTAGAGTAAATAAAGAAATCATACTTTTATGGGAATATTATACATTGACCTCTATAAAAAATTCTAGACTACATTTACACAAGGAAGTGAACATATAATCAAGAACGATAGGCACAATTTGGATAATTTTAAACAACTTTTGATTGTCAAAATTAAATATTTAAATTGTGTTTGCACTTCGTTAAATTACTTTTAAATTTACGTTTGTTGGTCATTATAACTGATAATTACTCGCTTATAAAATACCTCGAACTAGTTAGGCCCGGCGTTGTTCCCATTTTTAAATAAAATTGTATTAACAAACTATTTTTATTTTTTGTTTTTAAAATAATAGTGGAAAAATAGTTGACTAAATCCTTTTCTGATTATGCTTATGTAATAAATGCAATGATAAATTATATACAAAAATTATGCATCAACTATTATTGTTTCTTTTTTATCCCATTCGATTTCTCTGTACCTCACATTTAAGGTTAACAGAGAGGTAGACACGAAAGATAACATTTTGTAAAATCAAAAATTATCTATGTAATAAGCAGTGAAGGATTTAGCGCCAGTGTTATTTAAGTCCTCAGAGGTCGAATGCAGAATAATTTTGTCAAATGCTCTATATCCAGTGGTGTTTTGCTAAATTTTTTTACCGGAACGCGTATATATAATTATATATACAGGGCCGATCCTGGGTAGGCGGCCGCTCTAGAGACCTAAAAAACGTAATAATAATACATGTAAAAATTCGTCAAAAATTAGAAAAAAAAATCAGCAATTCTTTTTAATTTTTTTCAATACGTCAGCCAATTCTCGTTATCGGAAATCATCTTTAGTTCCGGAACGCGTTCCTGTCCAAAAAGGAAGTACCGGAACGACGTTCCGGAGCGTTCCGGCTCGACAACACCACTGTTTATATCTAGAATAATTTCAACAAATTGTTCGTATTAATAATAAATTAAAACTCACACTGAGGCTATGCTGATAACTGTTTATCAACCTAGTGAGGTTTGTAACTATAAAACTGCGTACCACTATTACCATTCAAATATCCCTTAATCTCGATGCCCTCGCCAAAATCACCTAACACTTTTTACCCGGTCAGAATCAACTGTCGATTTGGTCCGTCTACGATTTAATTTAAATCGCTTAAATACGTAATCAAAATAGCTATAATAATTATATGATTATCATATACGACTCACTATTATTTCGTTCACTGCTTGCACACCGCGTTACGATGAGATACATTTTCTATAATATTAGAAAAATTAATATTATTTATTATAGAAACCTTTCAGGTAATAGAAATATTTCTACTACGCCTGATATATGAACAAAAAATCAAAGATTTTACTGATATGTAACATTTTATAATCTCTCTCTTTTTTCACATTTGAATAAATTTGTATTAAATGAAAAATAAAAGTAATTTTTATAACAAAACATAAAAAAGCCATAATAAAAAAATACCGTGTTCCCTTTTAAGGTGACTTTCTAGTCGTTCTAATCATATTGAAATTTTGATGGTGTAAAATGTGTAAATAAAAAATATATAAAAAAAATATATAATGCATATTATTGCATAAAATAAATTTATTAATTTATCAGATAATAGTCAATTAATTTTAAATGTATTTTTAATAGATAATGACAGAATGAATCTTGTTAATCCAATTAATGATCCATGGAGTCCTGTGTCAGAACCGTATCAAACCGCTGGGAGATACAAACTCCTAATCTGGATCCTGCTGAGATTAATGAACACGAGCTAGGAGGCGTCCGCTGATATTGGCCGTCGAGATGTCCATCACTCTATTTATCCCTTGTGTTTTTGTAAGTGATCTCTCATGCTTTTTTTGTCAATTGGTTCAAAATTATTAATTGATAGAAATTTTACTATTTTTTCTCTTCTTTAACTGAAATTTTAATGTTTGCACTAATTCTATTACATAACAAATCAAAGCAAACCAAACACAACGAAAATTGTGTCGGTCAGTTTTGCGAATCACGTGCGAGAACTTCGCTCACAGTAGATAGACGAAAATCCGTTTTGTCAAAATCTGACAACACTGCAATATCAATATTATTATTTTCTGTGCAGGCGAGCATTTTCTCCCAATTGTAGGTGGAGATCAACACCGACAAATAAAATGGGAAACCTTTGATTGGGGCCTTTGACAAGTTCAAGTTGTTATTTTTGCGATTTTGTCGTTTTGATTGCTACATTCGCTTAGATTTCATTGAATTAGATATTTGCCGGTCTTCATTGGGATAACTTGACTGGTGTTGCCCTCTTTTTATAACTAATTAACAATGTGATCAATTGCGGAAGTTTAGAGATGAAGAACTTTGAAATAATCAAATTTTCGTTTAACTTTAAATGGCGAGGAGGAGATTATAAGAATTGAAAAATAAAATATAAATAAATCAAAACTAAAAATGTTTAAAAGGGTAAAGTCTCCTTTATACAGTCCTTATTTACTAAATATTTGAATGTCCTTTTTGCAGTCATTATAAAATATTTTGTAAACATCACATTGTTCCATCATCTGACGGTCATATTTAAAAATGAAATTTATAAGACAAAATATGATTGAATATTGGGTCCCTCTAAAATATCATCAAACTATTCAATTTGAAATAACTTTAATATTTGCCATAACATTTATTAAAATAAAACGCTATGGATAGACAGGATTTTTATAAATTTTTAAAATGTCCTTCCCTAGATCTGATAATTTTTACAATGGTTGAACAAGTGATAATAATTATTATTATAATTCGAGAAGATGGGAAAATAGGATAAATATACACGTATAAAAATGTTTAGTAGTACATCATAAAATAGCAATCTGTGATCCTGACAATCAGATGCTAATTCCAATTTAGATTTTTGACAATTTATGAATTTACAATGTTGAAAATGAAATTTGTTAATATTTATGATTAATTCATTTTATTTTTACAGCAGTTGGCAATATGTTGATGGTGATTTTAAAGTTTTGAGTTTAATGTATACATATATTTTTGATAATTTTATTATACACATCATAGGGTTAAGTATAAAAAATGAAGCAAAATGAATTTCAAAAGACAGTATCAATTGCTCTCAGGATCCAGATTAGGAGTTTGTATCTCCCAGCGGTTTGATACGGTTCTGACACAGGACTCCATGGATCATTAATTGGATTAACAAGATCATTCTGTCATTATCTATTAAAAATACATTTAAAATTAATTGACTATTATCTGATAAATTAATAAATTTATTTTATGCAATAATATGCATTATATATTTTTTTTATATATTTTTTATTTACACATTTTACACCATCAAAATTTCAATATGATTAGAACGACTAGAAAGTCACCTTAAAAGGGAACACGGTATTTTTTTATTATGGCTTTTTTATGTTTTGTTATATAAATTACTTTTATTTTTCATTTAATACAAATTTATTCAAATGTGAAAAAAGAGAGAGATTATAAAATGTTACATATCAGTAAAATCTTTGATTTTTTGTTCATATATCAGGCGTAGTAGAAATATTTCTATTACCTGAAAGGTTTCTATAATAAATAATATTAATTTTTCTAATATTATAGAAAATGTATCTCATCGTAACGCGGTGTGCAAGCAGTGAACGAAATAATAGTGAGTCGTATATGATAATCATATAATTATTATAGCTATTTTGATTACGTATTTAAGCGATTTAAATTAAATCGTAGACGGACCAAATCGACAGTTGATTCTGACCGGGTAAAAAGTGTTAGGTGATTTTGGCGAGGGCATCGAGATTAAGGGATATTTGAATGGTAATAGTGGTACGCAGTTTTATAGTTACAAACCTCACTAGGTTGATAAACAGTTATCAGCATAGCCTCAGTGTGAGTTTTAATTTATTATTAATACGAACAATTTGTTGAAATTATTCTAGATATAAACAGTGGTGTTGTCGAGCCGGAACGCTCCGGAACGTCGTTCCGGTACTTCCTTTTTGGACAGGAACGCGTTCCGGAACTAAAGATGATTTCCGATAACGAGAATTGGCTGACGTATTGAAAAAAAATTAAAAAGAATTGCTGATTTTTTTTTCTAATTTTTGACGAATTTTTACATGTATTATTATTACGTTTTTTAGGTCTCTAGAGCGGCCGCCTACCCAGGATCGGCCCTGTATATATAATTATATATACGCGTTCCGGTAAAAAAATTTAGCAAAACACCACTGGATATAGAGCATTTGACAAAATTATTCTGCATTCGACCTCTGAGGACTTAAATAACACTGGCGCTAAATCCTTCACTGCTTATTACATAGATAATTTTTGATTTTACAAAATGTTATCTTTCGTGTCTACCTCTCTGTTAACCTTAAATGTGAGGTACAGAGAAATCGAATGGGATAAAAAAGAAACAATAATAGTTGATGCATAATTTTGTATATAATTTATCATTGCATTTATTACATAAGCATAATCAGAAAAGGATTTAGTCAACTATTTTTCCACTATTATTTTAAAAACAAAAAATAAAATAGTTTGTTAATACAATTTTATTTAAAAATGGGAACAACGCCGGGCCTAACTAGTTCGAGGTATTTTATAAGCGAGTAATTATCAGTTATAATGACCAACAAACGTAAATTTAAAAGTAATTTAACGAAGTGCAAACACAATTTAAATATTTAATTTTGACAATCAAAAGTTGTTTAAAATTATCCAAATTGTGCCTATCGTTCTTGATTATATGTTCACTTCCTTGTGTAAATGTAGTCTAGAATTTTTTATAGAGGTCAATGTATAATATTCCCATAAAAGTATGATTTCTTTATTTACTCTACTCGTCATTAAAGTAGAACTTTCGAAAAAGCAGGACAAACAAACCTTTTTATAAAGCCTTTTACTTAATTTATAGTAGCTTAAATGATTATTTTCTTAATAATAATAATAATAATAATATAATAATAATAATAATAATAATAATAATAATAATAATAATAATAATAATAATAATAATAATAATAATAATAATAATATTAATAATAATAATAATAATAATAATATTAATAATAATAATTAATAATATTTTTTATTCTATAAAAAAATTTTTTGAGATAAAAATTCGATTTCGACGTTGCGTTTTTAAAAATAATTTTACATGAAAATGTTTATTTTTAAAAAATAGAAATTTTTTATTTTTATGCAATGTGAAGATGTTTTATTGGTTTGAATATTATTTCTTATTTTCATTTATTTATTGTCGCTGAGATTTCTAGTAACTAATTATTATTGCAAAGATCCCATACATCCTCTTCTCAATATTTATCTATTTACTTTTAAATATACAATTAAATAATCCAAGTTAAATGATCTTTAACAAAATATATATTTAATAATTATAATAACAATACAAAACCAAGTTTGTCTAAACTTCATTAGAAAACAAAAATATCAGATGCCTTACCCCCATGATTACTGTGTATCATCAACTAAAGTTACAAACATATAATCCACTACTACGAAATAAAAATATATAAAACATTATAAACATATCAGGAATAATACAATTGTATTGTTTATCGTATAATATTTGTTATCAATTCAAAAAAACATTAACATAAACATTTCCATAATAACATTAAACATTATTTCATTATTATATATACATCAAAATATTATAATAAAAACCAATAAGAATAGATATATTGCTACGTTAATCCATTCTAACAACCAAATATCATATTAAAATTTATATACGTTCATACTGATATACAACTAATAATTAAACTGATCCATATATAAAACAATACGTTCAAATATAAAATACATTCAAGTAATATCCAATTTTCTTTCATTTACAAAATAACCAACAATTAATACAATAAAAATAAAATTAACCATTTTATCTAAAGTCTCCAAGTTCATAAAATGGGAAAAAATGTACACAAAATTATCATATTATTTTATTGTTGGAAGTAATATCTAAAATAAAAATTGTTTTTAATTAAATATTTTTAAAATAAATAATCATGTTTTAAAAATGTTTTGATTGGATTAAAATAAAATTTATGAAAATTGTTTTGTTGAGGTAATGAAATTTATGTAGACGACTTACCTAGTTTATCGCTTAATGTTCATTTCTTTAAAAATGGAGAAAAAACACTATTTGTAATATTACTGTTAATAAAGTTTAGTTTGGATAGAAACATCGTTTCAATAACTGACTCCGGGTGCTCAAGCTATTCAGTTAATAAATTCCAACAATATTTTAATTTATTATCGATATAGCAATAGCAGAAAATAAATCCAATTATAATCGGCGCTGAAACATTAATAATATTGGATATTTGTTACAATAGTCCTTTTATATTTTATAAATGACGACACGCGATTTTGGCCGATTTTTACTCCCCTCTCATCCCAACGTCACATGTCACAAAACGTTAGCTCCTCAAATATGAGGTCACAAACCTTTGGTCCCCCGTAAAAATGCCACTTTTCATTATTGCAAATGAACATGTTTCAAATAACTTTGTGGACATTTTATTATGTAAGAAAAAATTTTATTATGTGAGAAAACATGTATTAAAAAGGAATCCCTGGAAAGCTGAAATTTAAGTGAATATTTTAATTAAATTTGTGCGGTTTGATGTGACATCACAATTCTTAAATCCTCCCACCCCCCTCGTCACAAATATATGGTACCCTCTCTCCATTAGGTGCGTGACGTCATTTATGGATGGCTCCCAAGCTGATGAAGTAGAACAGCAAATTGGATTACTCAGAGAAACTTTGATCGAAAGATCTGCTTATGCTAGAATACTTTCAATAATCACAACCAACCCGATATACACTATTAATGTCTAATAATTATTTAGACTTTTTTCAAAGTTTTTTCTTTAAATATTGCTTTATCAATGTTTTCAAAATCATACGTAGCAACAACATAGCCAATTAAGTTACTAATAACCATTTACTACCTCAATTAATTAAATTATTTTTAATCGGAACTCTCATCATAATAGTCAACTACACTATACGCCATTTGACGGAACCCTTTTAAAATTTTTATGCTAAATAATTCATGGTCTCAAATCCGAACAAGATAAGACCGAGATCCTGACCTTTTCGAATAAAAGATTCACAAATCGTCTTTTGAGCTACTGTTGGTTGATTAACGTATAATTGCATAGAGTTCCATCTTTCGGAAACACGGCAGATATGCCAGAATCAAGAAGCTGTGATTTAGGAAACTCCTGAAGCATTTTGATAAAGAATTTATTTTAAAAACCGAGTGTGACGTAAATTGTATATTGGTCATTCCAAACACCATGTTAATGCTTAGGAGTCTCTATTATTGTATGATTCCAGGTTGCATTTTATTACTGTACCAAGACGAATCCGTCTGAATATCGAATAATTAAAATTATCAAATTGCCGAGTGACGAATCATCGATAAATCATTTCCAAATTCAATATGCTATAAGCAGAAAAGTGTGTGCTACCTGATAAAAAATGACCATACTTTCCTATGGTATATAGACCAATTCGTTGGAATAATATATCCAGGTTATTTGTGCCCTAAATGTATTTTCAACCTATTTAAAACCACAAAAATGTCTCATTGTTTGCTTGTATCATTTTATATTTGAAAGTGATGTGAGTAAAGTAATGTTGAATTTAAATACTACTCAGTAAGTTTATCAAATGGTAGGCTCAATTTTATCTTTAATCTGCAACATTATACAATCGTTTTGGAAAATAGCATTTTTATAAATCTTAAGAGCTAGACCAATTAATAGCATCGTGATCTAGAAAATTCGTAAAGCAATTCACAGCAAGGTGGCCTGCCATTTTAACTTTCAGGATGGCCGAAAGGTTTCTCCCATAGTTGTTTTTGTAAAACATGTTAAATAATTTAGTACAGAAATTTCTTCAGAGTGGATAAAAATATACATTGATTACACTTTGTAAAAGCAGTGTTAGTATTTTGGGTATTTTTCTTCATTTGAAAAGCAGGCTTCAAGTCGACAGATTGATTTTATCCTATTCCTTCTGCTGGTAGGAGATTAGTTAATCTCCATTGCTTAACTTTGGTACCGAGATCACACTGTATTCTAATCTAGTCATTAGATCCTGTGAGTTTCCCGTCCAATCATTCCAAACGCGGGAAAATTATTTTTCGAAAACAGCTATGGTGGCCTTGGCGGTATATGCCGATAATCAGTTCAGTAACAATGTAGAGTTAATAGATACGAAAAGCAAAAATCATTACTTCTATTATTTAACAGTTACACATTTAAAAAACATTGTTGTTTAAAATGTCAGTATCATAGATACTGAATGGGAAGAAAGTTTTCAGCCACACTACCCACTTTATAAGTCGGTCGATATAAATCCAGAATATAACTTGTTGATAGAACTTCTAGCTTAACAATGATCACACGACGTAATATAAACATCATATCGACATTTGATACAAACAACAGTCGACATCCATAGTAAGTGATTTATATTTACACTAGCATTATTTATGAACAACTTTTTTGTGACTCACTATTTTATAATTTTGGAATTGGCTCCTAAATGGTTTTTGTGTTAATAAGGTATGAAACCTAATAGAAGGAAATATAAAAATTTCTACAAATTTAAAAAAAAATAGAAAAAATTGGTGAGTATTTTATCAATTTTGCATTTATTATTTACTTTCAAATTTAATGATTAAAATTATCTTGATTTTTAAAAATTATTTTATCTTAACTATTTTGAAATCGAAATCTATTTCAAACCATTTATGGCCAATACTAGCTTCCTTCGTGCCCCAAAAGTGTTAACTCCAAGTTCCTTTAGGTCTTCTTCAGTCAGACTACAAAATGTGTTAAAGTCTACCTAGAATCACGTCAATAGAATCAACTCAAATATTTAATACTTCGTTTTTGATGAAACAATCGGCAAATCTGCTCAAATCAAGACTTGTTAGCACCTTCACAACATTTTCAGAGCTGTTTTTTGCCCGTTCAGTTTTGCTGTTGAAATTAAGAAAGTCAAATTTATTATTCGCCATATTTCCGTCTATATCCAACGACATCTTTTGAAGTATATTTTCGTAGGCTGATTGTTTGTAGACATTTTCCTCATTAATAATTTTAGTGACTAAACTCAAGATTAATAATTAAAACTCAACATAAAATGTCATGCATTCTCCAATACCTTTTTCCGCGTTATCATATCCATTTTTAACATATTTCACATTTTCATTTATTTCACTCGAATCATGAATTCTAAAATATATAAAAAATACTTGCGTATTGTTTAATAATTTACACATTTTTTACAAATTATTTTAATGGATCAATTCGATAATTTCATGGTCAGTTCAACATTAATGGAAATTAAAACCATAAAAAACGCTCCTACTCCCGATTCAATAATGTATTAAACTTAAATTGTAGTACTTCGAATAAATTTATCATCATGCACATCCTATTATATAAGAAAAAACTCAAGTCTTTCTCAAAATGTGCGATAACGCCTCCTTGTGAGCGTTTGAGACCTAGAGGAAGCGTTAAAGGGCCCAGAAAAAAATATGGGCATTGACGTGGGTGAAGAGGGCGATGGTAGATTTGTAATTTCATTTACTTTATATTTTAAATTTCACTAAAATTAAAACCTACCTACTACACGAATAGTTAGTTTATATTTCTACCCTGTATGATTGTATAAAAACTTAAAATATTTAACATTGATTTTGAAGGATAGCCTGCACGCCGTACGCAATTAAGTTGCAACAATTTTCTGTAAAATAACGGTATTGAAGCAATCCGGTAGCAATTGTCCTGTACCATTAAAATTGATTTGCATGTAATACATTTTGTATATTATACAATTAAATAATCTTTAGGGGGCGGTGGCAAATCAAATTGTGTCTTAAGAGGGCGATGGTTAAAAAAAGCTTGAAACACTGCCTTATATTATAGGAACATAAAAACTCGCTTTGAGAATATTCTTAACAACTTTAATGAGATGCACTCTATACTATAGAAATTGAAAAAGTGATGGAAAATTAAAATGCTGCACAAACACAAAACATTATAAAAAATTCATGCAAACTTTCGATATTTACTAAAGCTGCTCTGAGATACACTCCTCCTATAATAAATATTTTCTACATTATGTGAAGGAATTTAAGTTTTTTTAAAAAATAAAGACAAATTATATTAACTTTAAATTAATGTTAATTATAATTAATTATATGTCAGATAATGCATGCATTTCTAATGTACCTAATAACTCGGATGTTATTTTATAAAAAGTTATATTTACATTTACGGATATCAAATAGGACACTATCAGTCCCCCCACCACTTCTTTTGATGCATTCTTATTCTGTAGGTACTCACACCTTGGTCCATAACGTAGACATATCCCATGATAGCGTTGTAGTTTTGAAAACCTTCTGGTTGTGGTAGCTCAACATTTATTTGTCTTGTCGATTCCATCTTCTTGCAGTTTTTATCGATGTTGATTCAAAAGTTTGACCTCAAGCTAACTTCTTTATTGTCTTTCCATTTCATAACTAACATATCGTCTGACATTCTAAAGTCAACGCTTCCTCTTGGCTTTTGCTTCAATAAATTTTTATTGGATATGGGGCATTTATCTGTTCTGTTTTCTCTACAAGTTCCTGATGCAAATTACCCGCCTAATGTCAATTCTTCCATAAGTGATATACTGGTAAAAAAGTTATCAAAGAATATCTTGTATCCTTTTTGTTGAGGAACAACTGCTTTCTGTAGTAATTTCATTACAACATTTCCCCCCATGACCTATGTTCGGGATGACATTGTACTATTCACTGTCATTTTTTCCAAGGTACAAATCAAAACTATGAAGATAACCTCCTTTTGAACACATTGCCCACATTTTATATCCAAAACGTATTGGCTTACCACGAATGAAATGTTTACTACATTGTTTACCGAAATAGGGGATCATACTTTTATCAATGGCTAAGTGCTCTTCAAGGGATCCAACTTCTTCTGCAGGTGATCAATGAGAGGCCTAATTTTCGCACCACGATCACTGGTTTCTATGATATCATCATGAAAGTGTAGATGGTGCAAAATATCAAGAAAACGATCTCTCCGCATGCTGTTTGACAGAAGCTTAGGAACGTGATCTTCAGAAGCCAAGTACTTTTTTTGTTAGGTAAATTACAAATTGACGAAAAAATTAATCCACCAATGAACACCTTCAATTCGTCTACAGTAACTGCTAATGTTTCGTTCTTTTGCGTGGCATATAAGTTATTTTCTCTCAGCATCAATTCAAATAGTGTTTCATCAAAAAAGAATTCAAAATAATCTTGAGGGTTTACTGTAGATGAAGCTTTGCTTGAAATACTGTCACGATTCCATTCTTGATGAAGAAGTTCGTCATCTATTGACTTTCTTTTTGGCGTTTGAATGAAGAGCTTCTTGATTATCATTATCGATGTCATCGGGCTCTATATTCGCAACATGAATATCAGTTCAAAGTAGATGACTCAGTTTGTCTGATGAGCCTACTACCGAATTGTCTGAATCGCCATCAGACAATTCATTTACTTCAGGATCTCCTCTAAGTCCTCTAGCAGGGGTGCAATATTAGCAGTGTTCATTCTGATGGTATAAATAAGAGTATGTAAGTATAAATACTTACGCATCAGTAGCGCGACTTTCTATGCCTCAAGTGCCTAAGTGTAGAAAAATTGACAGCAAGACTTTAAAAAAGTTGTCACAAATATTGTCAACAAATTGACACAAAATGTCATTCTACATAATACAATATACCTTTATCTACAAGTTTTTCATATCAGATAATCAAACATATTGTAAAGTAACTTATAATAAGATATAAAGTATTCACGATTTAGAGATTCGTGCATGCGCTGTCGCCATCTTTGATACAATGAGCTCCACCATAAACAAGACGGGAGTAAACTGCTACTGAATACGTTTATTACGAGTATGAACATGTCAGAACGTGTTGCGATGCATAAAACATCAAATAACTATAGTAAATGTAATTAAATATTGTTTTTTCACATGCAAAAAATCTACGCTCAGGCCATAATGGGTTAATGGCATGCGGTCAAAACTATGAAACATATATGAAATATCCACACCCATCATAATGACAAATTTACATTAAGGTTTGAGTTATTTGCGCGATAGATTATTTATACTATTATAAAACATGCTAAGTGAGAATGTGACATTCAAATTGTCTGCTATAATAAATAAAAATAAGGGAATTCTAAAATATTTTTTTTATTATTATTATTCTCTTAAACTAATCAAAAATATTTTATAAATAAACAACAAAGTATTTACGACTAGATATAAAATATTACAAATAAACATTATATATATATATATATATATATATATACATGTAATTAAATAAATTTGGCAACGATTTGATTAACAGATAACGCCAATAAAAAACTATTCGTCCAATATATTTTGACGGCATAACTGTCATCCTAAGGTACACAAAACCAACTAAAAATATTATTAATTAACTTTTAATTTAAACAAATTATTTTTTTATATTAATTTAATTTTGTAATAAATAAACATTTAAAAAATATTCAAATACTTTTAACTAATTCAAAATGTTACTTATATAAATATTATATTTTTTATCTATATTATAATTTTTTAAAAAATAATGTAATTTACAAATTCAATTATTTTAATAATATTAAAAAAAGTTTTTTTTAAAAAACAATACATAAACATGATTTAACATACGTAAACTATTTAAAAACATTCAAAACATTCGTAGTCACAACACTTTGCACATTAATCTTTGGATCCAATGACCTTATCAGCAATGCTTCACATATCACGTGTTCCAAATAATTATTAAAACTTTTTTCTTGTATTTGAAAACCAGAAACATATAGAACCGTTTTTGCATTTTATGAACAGTTTACATAAGAACATTGTATTCACGTGTGAAGCGTAGAGAAAGTCATCGATTGCGATTTTAGATTTGTTAATTCAACGCAAAGATAAACATTATGAGACAGATTTATAGAAAACCAACTGATACTGGTGGTCTTTATACTTCTCCAGAAAGCTTTTGTGAATTTAAGTATAAGAGAAATATGGTGAAAGGATTGATTTATCGTTCATGGTGTCTATCTTTTACTTTCCTAATTCAGTAAAAAGTGTTGATAAATTGGTTGAGTTGTTGATAAAGAATGGGTATTCTAAATCATTTTTATTGTTGATGATAAAAGAGACTGTTGACAAATTGATTAAAAACCTAAGAATCCATGTTTTGGAAAGTCTGATTGTAATTTTTCAAATGAGTGTGAATTGAGTGTTGATCTAAATAATAGTAAAAATGGATATAAAAAAATTGAGCCTAAATATGTGTTAGTATTGCCGTACTCTGAAGGTTTTACAAATTATAAAAGGAAACAGATGAGAAATTTAAAGTATAAGATCGTCTCTAATTCGTGTAAGGTACACAATATGTTTATTAATAAATCAAAAACTCCGGTTGGATTGTGTTCTGATCTCGTTTATCAATTTACATGTAATGAGTGTAATGTCACATACATTGGAGAGACTTCCCGTTATCTCTGTACTCGAGTTCTAGAGCATTGTCGATTGAAGGGTTTGACCAATATTAGTGAGCACAATAGAGGCTTTAAAACTGAAATAGGAATGTCTGATTTTAGAATTTTGGGAATGCGTAATATGTGAAGCATTGCTGATAAGGTCATTGGATCCAAAAATTAATGTGCAAAGTGATGTGACTACGAATGTTTTGAATGTTTTTAAATAGTTTACGTATGTTAAATCATGTTTATGTATTTTTTTTAAAAATAAAAACTTTTTTTTAATATTATTAAAATAATTGAATTTGTAAATTATAATATAGATAAAAATTATAATATTTATATAAATAACATTTTAAATTAGTTAAAAGTATTTGAATATTTTTTAAATGTTTATTTATTACAAAATTAAATTAATATAAAAAAATAATTTGTTTACATTATAAGTTAATTCATAATATTTTTAGTTGGTTTTTGTGTACGTGAAGATGACAGTTATGCTGTCGAAATATATCGTGCGAAGAGTTTTTTATTGGCGTTATCTTTTAATATATATATATATGCGTCACTCCAAAATTGTTTGTAAGTTTAAAATATTTGTTTAGTTATATTAGACCAATTTATTGTTCAAAACAAATGTATTATAACTAACTGCATGAAATTTCCTCCTGCGTTTTGTTTGCATCCATCTGACAACGAACTAGTAGGCGAATTGCACATAAACCTTTTCAGTTCTCTCTGTTTTGCGGAATATTCAGCTCCAGGAGCTCTCCAGTCTGATATATTTAGATTGACATTGGTCGGATTAAAGTCAATTGAATTCGAAAAGACATTGAGATCAATTTCTTTCTCTAAGTTATTTGTGTTATTGTTTGAAATGGGTTCAGCAGAATTATTTTGACGTATCTGAACATATTCAGTCGGTAAAACTGAGGTCGACTCCCCATTGCATGGAATAGGACAGTTTGCGATTTCTTTATTACTATTAGTTTGTGGATTTATGAGTAAATGACCTAAATGTTAAATGTCTCTAAAAATTATATTTTCAGTTTTGAACCCTTTAAATATTAATTTAAAAAAACAGTGTGACGATTTGAAAGGTTGAAAACATGATAATTGAAAATATAAAAATATTTCATTAAATGGGCAAATTTTAAGTTGTTAAACTAATTAAGTTCACTGGCGAGACTGACTCGGTAATTCAAGTCCTAATAGCCGTTCCGGCCGTGGAACCGAGTAAATAGCATTGGACACGCTTAATTATAAAACCAGTGAATTTTTAAATTCAAAAGTTCCTCATTCAACCCTGTTTGATAAATTAATTTAAATATGACGATTTATATAACAAAATTAAAATAAGAACTTCAAAAGATTAAACTAAAATTTAAAACAAAGATTTAAAAATTTAATTTAAAATATAGAATTTATGACAAATTTTGGAAAAAAATAGATTTTATTAATAAAGAAATTTTATTTTCTAAATGTAAATATTAAGAAACAACATGCAGTAAAACTTCCATATCAAAAACACGCTATTTTCAAACAATTTCTCTTCGGGTGTACTTCTTAAGGGTAGATGTACTTAAAAGAGAAATATTGAAAAATAAAAAGTTTGATACACCATATTCAATAAAAATTGAGGGTCATTAAGTGAGTTAAATATCGTGAAGTTCAAAAATTCTAGCAAATAAATTGTTTTAGTCACGAAGAGATAAAAAATGAAAGTTTCTTTATCTAAATGTATTGAGTCGACCCAATTCAACGAGAAAAAAGGTTCACACTCTTGGTAAGCCTATCAAAAAAGACTCATATCGAGGACACAACTTTATTTAAAAAATAAATAATTTTTAAGGATACAATTTTTTTTAAAACAATACAACAAGGAAACAACAATTAGTTTTTGATTAAGAATTAATCAGGTTTGGTTTGTCTTTGGTTTTTCTCTTACACTTTTCTTACAAACTGCAATAAGTGAAGTTCTTCGATTAATCCCTTGGTTTTAACATAAATAACAAGTTTGAAATCATTTGCATTGCTTCACAATTAGTTTTGAGTTGAACTTTTCATCTTTCTCTTCTTTCTCTTTTTCTAACTTATCATCCTTATTCTCATTTTCTTCATCATCTTGATTAGTTAGATAATAATCTAAAATTGCATCAAGAATTTTATTATCGTTAGAAATATCAATCCAAGAGCATCCGATATTTCGAGGGCCTTTGCTTGCAGAATAGGCCAGATGATTGAATAATTTTTAGTGGGTTTACTTTATAAAGGGACTTTACTGTATTTAACCCTTTAATAATATTTTCATGTTATTTCACTAATAAACCTCTAAATAGATTTTTAAAAATTATAAAAAATATAAAATATTTAAAATAAGTAAATTTAAGGATTCCATCACCTTATAAACAACACTCTACATATAACACATTCTCAAACGTTATTAACCTTTTGAACGCGTACGTCGACTAAAGTCGGCCAGAACCAATACTATATTTCATACTTTAAATTGAGTTAATTAATATTTTTTTTCAATTATAAATAAAATTGTGTACTTTACTTTATAGCGGTGTACCTTGTATAAAGAATCATTACCCCTTATAAATACAAATGTTGTTCATTTCCATTTTTTGTACCTTTAAGATAGTTTTACTTTTTGGTGGTTGTACTTTATAAGAGTGTTTTACTGTAATAAATTTATATAGCTGAAAACAACCACTACATCAATCGTCACATCCCAAATTTACCGACAAAACTATTTAAAAACATTTAAAACATTCTTACTCATAACATTTGCCCTTTAATTTAAGGATTCAATCACCTTATCAACAACGCTTAACATATAACACTTTCGCAAAGATTATAACCCTTTTGAACGAGTAAGTCGACTAAAGCCGTCCAGAACCAATGCTATATTTCATTTAACTCATTAAAATTTGAAAATTAGTCATACCTATTCTGTATCTTTGTTTGAAAACGCTTAAGAACTTGAGTACAGATATGTTGGATATGAGAAGGAAGATCGTTTTCGTACTCTGCTTCCAGTTTTGCGGCAACATATTGGGGTTCGGTAATCAGCCGCAGTTGACTAATATTCCTTGGGATGCCATCAACTTCTATATTGTTGGGGGAGTTGATGCATGTATTGCAAGAATTGACAATGTTCTTTCCCATTTCATAGGTTGTCGAAGGATCGAGTTTCCTGGCCAAGTACAGAGTTCGATTAATGCCCATGTGGTGCTTCTCTTGCATCCTTGTTACTAGAAATATAGAAGCTCTGGCAATAAGCGGTGGGCGCGCTTTTATCCAAGTGTGGGGTACCAGTGTTAGAGAATCGGCCAGATTTTTCTCTGATCTAACAAAATCAAGTAACCGCTTGACTACAATTACTACTGGTGTTGGTTTTTCTATCTCTTGAAAGAACATTGTCGACCCATTTGAAAACCATAGCGGAATCCGTGATAATGATTAGACGTTTTATGAACAATCTTGCTGCAAGATTGATACCTCGCAGAATAACCTCTCACTCGGAAACATTAATGTGCAGATAATCGTTTTTCTTTCGTAGACACGATGCGTCTTCTACCGTGTTCTCATCAATTTCAAGACAGACTCCTAAAGCAGCATCTCCAAATGCGGCATCAAAATTATCGTCATCGATGTGGTTATTTAGAAGCTCGGGTGCTGCCAGCGATATTGAGCCTTCAAAGTTTACATTCTTTTTTGCTGATATGAACTCCGTCCACTTCCACTATTGCGTCCATGTCAATAATTATGTCTATGCCCAGTGGAAGTTCATCCACTACGAGACATGATATGGCAATTAGAGTTCCCTGAATATCAAAATGAACTGGCGAGGACTCTCGGCACTTTAACTTTCGGTCGTCTACTGTGACGATCCACTTGCTCGAAACAAAGTTACCACTATACCATTTTTATGAAGAATTGGTTGGTAACTATCTGAATCGACCAAAGCATTGGCTTGGCTCTCCTGAATTTTTATTGTAATAATTTTTACTCTTTGCACCAAATTGTTTATAAGGAAGCTGCCGGCCCTTACAGCTTCCTTTTGTAGTTTTCTTGATGCCTGCAGTGTCTTGAGAAATGCCCGTTTTCCCCACATGAGAAACATATTAAGTTCTTTTTCTCGTTACCCATAATGGCACTATTCATGGCTTCAGTTTTCCAAATCTGATCTTCGCGTGGTATCTCAATTTCCAACATTAATTGAGTTCTCTCGATTAATTATTCTAAGCCATCATTTCGGGAGATCTGTAATGCCTTTGAGACTCCGACGGGAAGCCCAACGCCAAAAGCTATTGAATTCGGTCGACACCAATTCTAGTCAGCTCCCCCAAGCGTTTTAGAAAACATAGAAATTAATCGACGGTTTCACCTGGATCCCATTTCCTCGACCTGAAAGCTTCGTATGCTGCATATGAACTTAAATCAAAAGCTTTTACCAAGGCGGACTTTGAGTGGGTATAGCTGCTTCTTACAGTTTCTGCTTTATGTCTCAAAATGTCTAAAGCAGGACCTTCTAGGCGTAGGGGCAGGTAGTTAGAGGCTTCCTCAGCTTAGTCTTTAGTTCGAATTATTCGGCTCATTTGATGACATCTTGTTCAGAATATTTCGGAAAAATGTCGATATTTTTTAGTAAGGCCGCGATGATTTGTAAATCCATTAATTAAAAGGCAATAAGTTTATTTTATGAGAATCATAAATGATTGCCTAAATTACCGCGACGTAATAAGTGGGAACAATCACGACGATTTCCCACATATGACGTAATAGATTTGCTCTCCCTTCATGAATCTTCGAATATTCAGAATATCATTGCGCAACATCATTACAAATGTATGTGGCATTACACAAATTTCATGTAAATTGATAAACAAAATTCGAACACAGATTTTGACTTATTAATGAGCATTTCGCATACTTTACTTGAATTTGAAATGATCTTGTGATCTAAATTTCCCAATTGTTCACTTATCTTCTTATAATTTAGAAAATTTTCCGGAGTACGTCAATATCAAAACAACTTTAGGTTCATCATTCTTCATAAACTATTGATATTATTTATATCTCTTTCCAATTTACATTGACTAGTCAAATTTAACTCAATGATTCTTAAACATTCTCATCAATTTGTCAACAGTCTTTGTTGATAAAAATGATTTTGAATGCACATTCTTTTTATCAACACCTTTTACTGAATTTGCAAAAGTAGAAGATAAAAATCATGAACATTAGATCAATTCTTTCACCATATTACTCTTATACTTAAATTTACATAAACTTTCAGTATTAGTTGGTTTTCTATAAATTTCGTCTTTTTAATAAATTCTTAACATTGGTGCATTTCTTAGAATGTAAGCGGAAAAAGCTCTTTAAATACTTTTATATTTACAGAGTAGTTAGATATTATTCAAATAGATTCTGATGTGCTCGGTCTTGCTGGTGAATAAACGTTATTTTTAATTATTAATTGCTTTGATTCATTAGATTTGGTTTCTAGATAGTTTGTTTCAACTTAATGGTAAAAACATTATTTTTGATCATTTGCACTGGCAATAAATAACATGAGATATATTCTGTTACAATACAAGTTGATACGTAAATCAACTTATTTTACGTTTTTTGTAAAAATCAATGGATTTCAGCAATTTTAGAAATGGTTGAAAAGTAAGTGATTTTTTTAACGTTATAGATTTAAAGTTATAAAGTTTTAAGAGTTAAATTATGATTTTACAAGGGAATTAAATCATTATTCAAGCTCTTAAATATAAATTTGATATACAAATTCATATATATATATATATATATATATATATGAATATTAAGGAACTGATTTATTTTATTATTATTTATTTTTCGGAATTAATTCAAAATGAAGTGAGTTAAATCTTTTTGAAGTAATAAAATAGTTATTCGTCATAAAAATGTATTTTTTTATAGATTTTGGAAAAAATCTTTGAATATCTACAAAATAATTCGGTTCAAGATTATTTTTTTACAACTTATAAATAAAATTTACGATTTATGATTTTTTGTACGGATCTCAGGTTTTGTATTGATTTGAATGAAATGTCTGAAAACTTATGAAATATTAAATTAATTTATTTTTAAAATAAAATCTTAAGAAAATTTGAAGCAGAATCCCTAAAATTTAATTTAAAAATTTTTTCAACCATGTTTTTTCTCTAAAAATGTCTTATAATTAATTTACTATAGGGTTTGTCTCAACGCTGATTCACTGCATATTGAAAGTTTTCATTAATTTTTTGTTATGTTGTGCCTGTGTGCAGTATTTAATTTTTCTACCACTTTGTAAATTTCAAAGAACAACATCAAGGTGAGTTGGTATGTAACTATGTTATAAGATTATAAATTTTTATTTTATATTCTAGAAAATTTATCTGATCGCAGCTTGGTATATACACGTCACATCAATATTCGGTACAGATTAAAATATTGATTAAAAAAGGTTTAATTTTAACTATAATTAAAGTTTTTTGTTTGAAAGAGTCTTTAATGTAAATAGTGATTTCATAGCTTTTGACAATATATTTTTAATACTTAAATATAAAATACATACTGTTATGAATTCTTGAAGCGGACAACAAGGACGAAATTTTAGCCATATTCATTTGTTTTCCAAAAGCAATTCCATTGTCAATGTGCATTTGAATATTGCCTTGAATCGCAGTTAAAGACTTAAAATCTGTCAAAAGTGTTTCATTTTCATTTAGAAGTACATAATTTGATGATTTCTGTTTTTCAGAATCGTCGCATTTTTCTTGTTTCATCGGCGGAAAAGTTGGAGCTAAATTTCTGTTTTTATTATTGTGTGAATTTTTTTTATCTTACCCGGGTCTACAAAACTGACCCCGCTAGGTTTTTCACTGGATAAATTTGTTAAATTGCTAAATACTTTATTCATCCATGACGGAATCGGAGGTTTGACTCCAGCTTGAATCGGAGGTTTATATTGAGTTCGCAATTTATTTAAAATATTTTTTACTTCAAATAAAGCATTTACATTTTGTTCAGTAGTTCTTATAATAACTGACTAAAAATAAATATAATTTTTAAATTATAAACAATAAAAATTTAAAATAATATGTTCAAAATTGACTGTCAATTTTTTTTGTAAACAAATTTTTAGCGCTATTTTTTTCAAGTGTTATTTCATTGATAAATATAGATTTAAAACCTCTTTTAAGGCAAGGTTTAATAGTGAAAAACTTCTTTAAATCTATAAAAATCACATAATATTTTCTACAAAATTTGATAATCACTTGAAAAAGGATGTGCCGAAAATTCGTGAATACCTTAAATAAATCTGATTCATAGTCAAATTTTGTAGAAAAATATTATTTGACTTATAAAGAAATCAGAGGTGAAAAACAAAAGAAGTGGTATCTCACAATTCGTTTGAAGAAAATTATAATAAACTATTATTTACATTAAACTTTTTAAAATTACATAAAACTAATTTAATAATAAATTTTTTCTAAGAAATCAATTTACTATAACTGAAGAATGAATCATTATTACTACCAACCCTGATCTTAAAACAAACAATTCCATAGCATAAACCAGGGGGGTGTACTACCCATGTGGTTGTTTAAGCCATTTCGAAAATTTTCAGAGTATCCACGAGTCGGGTGAAAAAAAAAATAATCATATTTTATAATTTTGCAATATTTGAGGTGATTCTGTAAAATATGCTTTAAAAATTTAACATTCTGCTATGAAATGTCAACTTTTATATGGACAATTTTTCTTTTTATTAATAATTCAGTACAAATAAAAAATAAAATTATTCAATACAACAATAATAAATATCATACAACAAATATATTAAAATTAGAAAAGTTGTCTGAGCCGCAAAAAATTATCGAATGAACTGCATATGTGGCTAATGATAATGAGCCACAGGTTGCCCATCCCTGATATAAAGGATATAATAAAATGCAAGCCGTCCAAGAATACTAAGATTTATTTATATAATAGTACAAGATGAAGGATTTTCAATTTCAAGCATACATTTTAATTTTGAAAGAATTAAACAACTTACGAAGACTTTTAAAGTTATAAGAAATAATAAATATTAATAAAATTTATTTTAAAAAATATTCTGGCATTACATTATATAACATCGTAGTTTTAATTTAGATTTAAATAAAAGATATTTTTCATATGGTTCATTGATATTTTATTATTTTAGTTACCCCTTAACCCTCCAAGGTAAACAAAAGTTTAAAATATTTGAAAAACTTATTTCTTTGTCACTAATATTAATAATTATTGAAATTTTGATTTTTTAGTGGCCTTATAATTTATTAGTGATTTTTATGTATTAAATATTTAATTTAAATTTTGATTAAAGCTTGATTATGTCAATTATTATCAACAAATAAATTTCATAAATTAATTAAAATATTTAAATTATAAATCAGCACTATAAATTTTCAAGAATACAAAAATAATGAAAACCCTTGAAAAAATAATATAATTATATTAAAATATACAACAATAACCTTGGTGCATTGTTTCAACTTTAACTTGATACTAATTGCTACGTCGTATCTTTCATTTATAAAATTTAAATTAAACATCTCCAGATTAACCCCTTCCTCAATGGTAATATCATACATCAATATCACTGGTAACCGACCCTAAAAAATTAAAAATTTATCAGATTTAAACATTACAAAATTGTCCAGTATGAAAAACTTTTTTTATTTTCCAAAGAAATGAAAATATTAAAAAACCATTCAAAGCTGGCGAGCTTAAAAAATCTACGTGTTTTCTTACAATTAATTGCTGCCTGGCTTCGAATGTGTTTTCAGCGGTTCCAAGAATATTTACAGTGGATTTTTTGAATAAACCTGATATTCCCATTGGGTTGTTCGCGGCTAAGACAGCATGAGCTGAAGAAAAAGTATTGTCGGGGAAATTTATTGTAGCTCTTGTTAACTGAAAAATTTCGTTTACTAAGCTATTCTGTCCGCCTTGATTTAATAAAAATGAGTGATGTTTCGGATCAATTTCAATAGTCATCATTACAGGTACTTGATCCTAACAAATAGTCAGTAATATAATAATAGCAATATTGATGCTTACAATATTCTGTCCAAAATGATGATTTAGTATTAAGTTTACAGCTTTGATGGTTTGCCTGGCTCTTTGCACAATTCCTTTAACAAATATAGTTGTACCGCTTAATAATTTTCCTATCGGTTTGTATGATATTGTTACTTCCAGAAGCCGTTGCAGCTGAGCCATTAGTAAGCGATCTTGCTGTTCAATAACGTTAAATGGAGTAAAAGGTATGTCAAAAGAATATATTAAAGGTAATATTGCCTGGAAAGAAATTCAACGGATAAATCTAATGCCAAAATGTAATTACTCGTATTTTTTGTCTCGCTATCTCAACACCATAAGACATTCCAGAAATAGAGACTTGATTACTTTTTTCAATTGTGTTTGTACGATTCGAATCTGGGAAATGAATATGGCATTGGGTATCTGTCATTATGGCTTTGATACTTTGTCCACCTTTTCCGATAACGTGGCTGTGATCTGTGTAAGAGACATCTATTTTCATCGTCACTCGATCATTCTTTTATATAAGAAAAACACTATGATTTGCCTAAATTTAATTCGACAATACCTGATTCATGTTAGTAATTTTCGTAGTTGTTGTTGTTGTCATGTCTAAAATAATGACTATTGAAAACCATCTCATACATTTTATTTCTAAATTTTTTAATAATAATTTACCAGGTTCGGATTTCTGAAAGCTGGGATTGATAGCTGTCAAGTCCGATTTGATGTTGCCGCCTCCGTTCAGACTCATTGGGCACAAGCCATTGACACGATACATATTCAAGATGGTTTCATTCATTTAATTAAATTTTAAATCAATTAAACATTAATTAATAAATTAATTGTCTGAAGAGCGGGCTTGTAAACGTCTAATATTTGAATCAATTATCAATTTAAATTTAAATAATTAATGTTAGACATATGGATGTTTGTGAAGGTCTGCATTTTGAAGGACTTCTATGTATGACATTTAATTTAAGAATGTGAAGACTTTATAGAATGTTATGGATAATTCAACTAAAGACCATGAAATCGTGTGTTTATAATTTGAATGCATTTGTATCATAATTAAAGCTCTATTTTCCAGCAGAAGTCGAAAATTGAGAATAACTTCTATAATATGCGAGAATATTATATTGGTTAATATGCTAAAAACGTATGTTTTATAAGAAAGCATAGCATGTAAGGCAAGTGCCTTCAACAGTAATAGGTGTTGTACACAAGTAGAAATTCTCATTGACAGAATAATTCCCTGGTGATTTGACGCTTATTTTCAATTTTTATATAAGCAAAACCTTAATACTTGAACTCGTCAGAGCCAATGACATATATATACGTAATTTATACCATGTTATGTTCTACAGCCTGATTATTTGGCATAAATGGTTTTAATGAGTAAATATTAAATTGAAATAATTAATTGGGAATTAATATATTATTATAATTAATTAAATTTATTTTCAAAGTAATATCGACAATGTTAATACAACATATTTTAGACCACTTGGATTTAACAAAAGAATAAATCAAATGTTTGAAAAAACAAAACTTTTACTTTTCAAAAATTTTATTATTAGCATAAAGCAAATATAAAACTCGAAGATGAAATGATTTATTTAATCACATTGTTTAAACAAACCGCAATAATTGTAACCATTATATAAATACGCAATATCACTTTACATGGACATAGAAATTAGTGACAATACATTTAATGTCGATGTCTCGAACCTGATCTATAGCGCCTTGAACGATATTTATAAGAATGTCCTGATCGTCGATCTCGAGATCTGGAGCGTTGTCTGCGTTTTTTGTAAGAACTGCTGCTACTGTGAGAATAGTCAGAACTGCTATCATGATTACGAACAGGTCTATCACGATTAACTATGTTGCGGAGGAAATCATCTACTCTTTGTTCGTACTGAAATGAAAATATAGAAAATTATAAATATCTACTGCTTACACAAACAATAAATTAGCAAATATAACATATCTTCTCTACCATGCAATTACTCACTCCGTCGCAATCACCCTTGCCAGCATGTAAGGATTAAATAAATATTATCAACATTGTTATCATCAAGTTTACAATTCTTCATCTCGTTTTCAAATATCTTTATAATTATTATTATTATACTGCTAATGAGTAGCTTTACGAGATTTCTGCGGAAAATCATTTCAAAAACGGTCTAAACAATTTGTCTGTTCAATAATAAATAACATAATCTTTCTATATACTCTCCAGTTGGCCAATAAGTATTTTCGGATTTCTCAGGAAGAGATCGTTCTTGCTGTTTAGGGTTCATAAACAGATGAAAACTGTGATTTTAGGATCGAATTTAAAAATTTTAATTTCTACCAAGATAATGCAAAGCAACACGTATCATTACAATATCGGTAAAAATCGTCATTTGGATTTGGATGTGTTATCATATTCACAATCACCAATGTTTTTCCAATAATTTTATTCTTACTAGAGGCCTACAAAATGTATTTCTTAAGGTTTTTCTGATGAAAAATATAGGATTATAAAGTTGCTTAAAAGATTTCTTGTACTGATATCTAAGTGTTATTATTTCTCACATAAAATGCAATATTACTTATTAACCAACCCAATAGTTTTAAATAAAATAGCTGTATTTTATTGGATCATTCATGTTGAAAATAACAATTAAATCAGGTTCCTAGAGTATCCCCGATTATCGGATTCCTTTGTGCTGACACTGATTTGATGACACAAGAATAATACGCCTAATTTGCAAGATATGAAATGCCTTTATACACTTGATTTGAACGGCATAACTAATTGTTTGACGTAACCACTATAGTTACCTAGAGATTTCGCATCAAAACCCAGATAATTAAAGAGGATATCAAATAGTTTATGTAATTCCATACTGATAGTTCTATGTATAAAAATTCAGCTTTTAGCAAGTTAACATTACGACCAACAATACCATTCACCACTGGCTGCCTACTACATATCAGCTGCAATTATTTGATCTCTTTTTTCAAGATTAAGCTAACTTCAATCGACACAATTCTCTTTTTTAATGAGAACCCAGCTAATAATACCAAATCCCCTTGGATCCCGAGTTAACGATATTGATATTACAATTGTAGCTCATCACATTGTCGGGTCGAATTTCTTACATTGTATCAAATAAATGGCAAACGAATTTGCTTTTAGGAGATTTTCTCGAGAATTCTTTTTCTCTATTTCTTGAGAATTTCAAGAATAAAAAATTATTTTCTCACTTAACGTATGATTAATTGTGAATTTTGACATTTGGTTAGTTCGACATGTTTTTTGTTCAAATAAATTAATAATCAATTAATTACATAAGTAAAAAAAAATTTAATTTATTAAACGTTTTTTCATAGTTGTCATATTTGCCGTTTAAAGTTGTTTACTATCGTATTAGTAAAAAGTAGCTTTCTTTATGTCGTTTTCTAAAGGTAGATTTCAATTATTTTATGGAAAAATATTTTTAGACTCCTAAAATGAACAACTATAACGATTGTTGGAAGTATTTTAAAAGGAAAACACGGATACAGCGACGTGTAATATTTCCTACAAACAAATATCATGCAAAACCTCTTCTACATTTGGAACATCTTCATTCAATGAGTCGAACCGTAAAGGAAAACAGGATTAGAGGCAACATCGTCAACCATCGATAAATTCTTTCCTATCACTCGTCCAAATTTGAAGGAAATTGTTGCTAAAATGACCGACAAAGATGGATAAGCCATGTCCCAAATATCTAAAAGTGAATTTCTACGAAGCAGTATAAAAGCGCTGTGGTTTACTTTGTCAAAGCAATCAAAAGATATAATGAAGCTAATTAGCGAATTTTATGAAATTAAAATCGATACCATCAATAAAAGAAAATTGCAAAACAAGAAAACTAGTGATTCTATTGACGAATGGACAAGTGCTAGAAACCTTAGATATTTGAGTATCCATATTTATTATGGTGATGGAGATTCTGACAACCTAGACTTAGTTAGAATTATTAGTAATTGTACATCAGAATTATTATTACAAGTCGTTGAAGATAAACTCAAGGTATTTGGGTTGAATATTGCAAATTATATTGTGGCAACAACGAGCGGTGGAGCTAGCGTCAGTGACGGAGTAAGCTTGCACAGGGCCCCTGACTGCAATTCAAACTGGAGCCCAGTCCAGTACATTGTCAATTTAAATAAAATGATTGCTAGCAACAAATGTAAGACTGTAACTTGTGATTTATAATGGTATAGATTACATGAATTCACACTTCATTAAAACATTTATTATCACACGCAACTTCTAATTTCATCTTTTATTCTTTTTATGTACATTTACACCCATTTCTAAATTTTGGTAGATCATCGCCGGTCGATACGCAGCTATGTTACAATCACACAATACAATTGACAATTATGTCTCTTTTTTACAATAGGAAAACGAGAAATAAACCAGGAACGTTTATATGGTATTGACGATGAAACTGAAAATTATAACAACCACACAGACTAGAAGAATCAAATAAATACGAGGATTATGAAATTGAATTCGTAGAAGAGTATTCTCTTATTAATGATCTGCATGTTTAGGGAACAATAAAATAAATTCGTAAAATAGTAACACTTTTTAAAAGATCACCGATAAAAAATTCCATTCTGCAAAAATATATAAAAGATGCAGAAAAAAGGAATTACTATTGCTTTTAGATTGTCACACGCGATGGAGTAGTTTGCAAATTATGGTGGAGCGGTAGTTTATATATTTAATTTCAAAAACGATGAATATAAACTTCAATCTAAGAGTATTATTGTACAGAAATGTATTGTAATATTATTAGCTTACATTAGTTTAAAATAAATTCTTTTATAGACAATGACAGTAAAACAGAAACTGATAGTTAATTAAAGTTTTAATGTGGATTAATGCGTAGCGACAAGAAATGGATCCATAAATAAAATGTAATTTTTTGATACAGTCAATGCAAGAAACTAAATTGGAATTCTGAGGTTTTTTAATTACTTTCCTAACGACTCATATTTAGAAAATGTGTGATGCAATTTCCGAAAAAAGAATTGATATTCTTTTATAAGAAAAATTACATTTAGTTTGTATAATTAATTATCAAACGAAATTATTGATCTAAATTAAAATAATCCTATTGTGTAATTATTAATAATAATTATTTCTTTGGGTATTGGATTGGCGCCCATTTTAAATCGGTTGTATTGCGACCAAGTAAAATAATCATAATTTAATTTTTACTAAATTTTAATTATTTAAAATTAAATTACAAATGCGTTAATAAAAATAATCAATACTTAACTTTGTTTAAATATTTACTCCACCTTTTTTATTTTCAAAATGTACCAATAACTCTCGAATATCATCATCAACGATTCATTAATAATGATTCACACCAAAATCCAATCGTGAATTTTGGTGCTTTGTTTCATGCTAGTTTCATAACATTTGTTTCAGCGTGGAATGAAACCGACTCAGACCCTTCAGAAAAGAAGTCATTCTAAAGATTTCAAAATCAGCCGTTCAAAATCAGATACTGGATTATAATAAACGAGTTGATTCACTGGAATGTGTCGAATTTAAATTGGCCTTTCCTATTATTAAATAGATTCCCAAAGCAGAACAATCTTGAAAACTAACACAATTTAAGTTCCAATAAATCACGAATCTGCGCTATGAATGTCATTATATACAGCTCACAAATTAAACCAGACATTCATTGCGGCAGTCAACATTATTGTTCAATCCTCAACAGCCACATCAGTATCTCATTCCATCAAAATTACGCCTACTAAATGAGAAATTCGCAACACGATCTCAAGTTTGTCAAGAATCGAATCAACTCAAATCTACTTGGATTTATTACCAATATATTTTAAATATTATTATTGTGTTTGAAACCATACATAGCAATAAGGACTATAAATTACGTTTTAGTGTAAAACAATCAAATATATTTATATATCTTGTGTATATTGATTTTTTTGTTTTTATTTTAAATTCATATCTTAAACAAAGTAAAATCATATTTACATGAATTTTTTAATTATATTATATTAAATTTGAGATCTCATATGGTTTTAAATATAACTATAAATTAATTAAGATTCAAATACAAATGGAAAGATTTAAGATAACTTTTAAAAGTATTTCAATGCATGCAGTTTATTATTAAATTAATCATTATTATATTTGTCCTTTTCTATGATTATGATCTTTATTAATATAATTTCATAATTACTATAATATATAATTTATTATTTAATTACTTAATTTTAAAGTTTTTAATCAATAGTTTTCATTAATAATTATATGCCGCAATACAACTGCCCTAAAACGGGAGCACCTTTACTCAGATGCAAATTATCGATTTCAAGGTACTAAACAAAAATATTAAACTTACTGAATATTGATTATATACTCTATTGTAACTCGTCTGTTCCCGGAGGTAATCTTCATAATTCTAATTAAAAAATCATTTACACCAAATGTTGCCCAACTGAAATCATACCCCATTTAAAAAAACATCATTGGTATTTTCATACCGGTTTCGATCTAAATATTCAATTTCAATACCAATCGGGGATAATGATAACATTACCCTTTGATCTTGACGATTCGAGATAAGCTTCCTTTTTCCTAAAATTAAAAATCAAATTCATGAAAGTTCCTTAATGATTTTCTTGTTGGTTTATAGAAAAAAACATAAATATTGATTTTTAATGAACACCTGTTGAATGATCTATGCAGTTCGAGAAGAAAAAAATTTTGCTTTACCTGATCTATATACAAAAATTTACACTTTAAATACAATACAAATAATAAATTTAGCAATGAAAGAAAAATTGAGAAAATCACACTCGAGTTAATTAAATATATATATATAGTACTGCGCAGATAGACTTAAATTTGAAAAAAATTCTTTCTCATAAATTGTCTCAACAATTCTCATCAATACAATGATTATCAAAAATAATAATACTAATAATATAAAAACATTGCTTAGTTATCAAAAAATATCAAAAAAAAGTTCAGGTGCTTAAAACCGATTGTCAACGATAGACAATATAATGAGATATATATCACAATGAAAGACGATGTTATCGATTTGTCTCAGTCACAAGTAGAGAGATAGATAGAGATATAAATATATCGAAGGATAAATGCATAATTTTTAAAGAAAAGTTCGATAAATTTCTTTTTTAGAAAGTTTTTCGATTAATAAAACAATTGAATTTTTGTGGAATAAACAATTTTTCCATCATTAGATTCCAATAATGTCCGGAACTGAGCCATAAATTAGTCCATAATGTATCTAAAAGTAGAACTTCTGACCTATCGGAATGAGATCTGCTGCTATTATACTGGGATCGATAATCATCGTAGCTAGACTCGCCATATGGAACTGGTTTATTATTATAATTATCTTGATTACGGCTATCAGATTGGTAGTTACGATTTGAGTCGCGATCTCTGTATTCAGGCGGACCAGCTTTTGCTTTTTCGATTATCTCATTGAATTTGCAATCCTCGTCAAGGACAAATAATCTGCACAAAAATTCTCCACATGACGGCTCTATTTCCTATCAGTCAAGCGGAATTTTACACGATTAATGATTCAACTATTACTTGTCCATCTCTACCAATTTTTACCGGTTTATGTTCATTCCATGCATTTACGAGATGATTTGTTTTAGAAAATGGAACTTCTTCTCTGAAAATAGACTTTAATATACGCTAGAAAATAAAATAAAATTTAGTTTATTGCTTATTTTAATTGTACTAAATAAATGCAATTCTTTTGGAAACTGATTTTACGTTTTTATTAAGTTAAACCTTTCCTATCCCGTTTTTTTCTTTATCTAGACCAAAGTAGCTGTTACGAGTGATCTGGATTATACCAGTTAGATCATGTGCGCGCAAAACCCAGTCCACTATATGATTTGATCCAACTATATATTTAATTATATATAGGTTGTCATATTTTTAGAAGCATGGGATAGAAAAGGGTTAAAGTATGTGACATACAAAAATTAACAGTTAAAATCAATAATTTTTTTTATAAAAAGAATATGACCAAATTACGATATTTAATACTGTTTTCTATTAAAAAACCTTGAATAACTAAAATATTAAATAATATTTAAGAGAAAGAGAAATTAATGAAAAGCTTCATGTTAAATGGCGAATTTAATTTTAAAATTTAAAAAAATTCTAATTCAAATTTAAAATTTTGTTAATTACTAACCTGCTTAACCAATCAATTTGAAAGATACCACTTAGTTGTTTTTGACTCATATGACTGGGTAACACCCAATTTATATGCTTTTTTGGATTTGAAGGTGATGCTAGTCGTGCATAACCTTGAAATTTACCACTTTCTTTCACTGAGAAAATTAATAAAACATTTTTAGTTTCGTAAAATGCTTTATTTAATCTTATTTCGTTAGCTCTGATGGTAGACCATACATTTCTTACTTTGGCTAATGAAACGTTTTCAAAATTATTGCTTTTAATCATAAAATATCTGGCTTCGTGGAATAAATACTTAATTCTGGTAGGTAAACGATAATTCGCGTCAACATTGGGAGATGACTGAGTACATATTCTTTGAATTTCTTTAACTTCATTCTAATACACGAATTAAAATTATTTTTGACTTAAAACCATACGGTTGGGTGAATTTCGTGTTCATTCTCTTCCATAGAATTCTCTTCAGAATTTCTATCCCATTCTATTGGAGAAATACATTTTTCTATTTTCATAATATATAGTTTAAAATTTATTAAATTCCTTAATTACCAGATTCAACCATTTAAGAAGTTTACAAATATTATGAGTTTGATAAAACAATTTTAATATAATTATTAGAATTCAAAATATTTAATTAAAAAATTAAACTATTTTCAAATGTTTTGGTCAACAATTATTTATGCATAATTCAATGCGATATAAACAATTATTTTATGAAACTTTTTCTAACAATCAAAAGAACCTGAAAAAAATTCTTAGTATTTTTGAGAACCGAATAAAAACTCATTGTTTATAAACCTTAATTGATGCATCGATAGGATTTGGATTATTAAAATTTATTATCCTCAAATGATGTTACGTTTTACCAAAGGTTTGTTGGTGTTGCGATGTGTTGTTGTCATTGACCTATAGTAGGTTAGTGGTGGTGGGTTACAGGGTTTCAATTCTTGCTTACCCTCCTGGTGACCCTGGTAACGCCATACAAAATGATGCTAACCGCCACTTGGCACCCGTTGCTAAGCAACGTTGGTAATGTGTTCAAGTGGTGGATTGCCCGCAAAAATTGAGTGCCATGTGCTAGTACTATAGTTGCTCGGACAATCCTCGGGTTCACGAGCTGTCGATAGAAGACCCATGCTCGCTTTACTTGGTCCCTTACACGGAAGCGTGAATCAAATGTAGACTGATTTGCGTAGATGAGTTCGCGTCTAACCCACTATGACCGAATACATAAGAGCTAATTTATTCAAGGAACACAAAAAAAATGTATATCAATGGTCAGTTAATCCTATCGACTTGCTGCTTGTGCGGCTCGGCGTCGGGCCCGTTCCTTACGTCCCGGCCGGCGGAGGGTTGGTTGAATGGCTGTCGACTTTGAGCTCGGTGCGGCACCATCAACGGCGCGTTGACTCGGTAGTTGGGAAGGGGCGAAGATGAGCGGATACGTTACCGCTTCCCCTTCCCTACAGGCTGCTAGGGCAACTTCTAAGCCCCTGATCTGCGTGCGCAGACTCCGATTTAGCTGGCGTTCTTCGGCCCAGCCCTTTTGAGCTGCGGTGAGTCGATGATAAAGTATCTTTGTCCGTTTGGGGTCTAAACAGGTCGCCTTGACCTGTTGCACTTCGCGAGTTAACTGCAGTACTTGGTTGAGTAGCTCCGCGTTTGCCTGCCTAGCGCGGGCTAGTTCATTTTGTATTAGTTTCAGGGCCGACATTTCTACAAAGAAAAATATTAATTTTGTCTAATATGGAGAACTCTAATTATTTCAAACATGATCATAGCGGAAATCTTATTTAAAACAAAATTCTCAGATGACAATTCATTATAATTTATCATTATCAACATCACTAGAATACAAATGATAGTTATGATTGTATCTGGAGGTTCATGACTCTTCGAGAAATTTCCGGACTCCTTCTTCTGGGGTATATTCGGGGATAATGGGCACGGGTCGTCGAGTGTTGCGTGCCGGTCGAGCCGGGTACGTCTCCGCGATGCGTCCGACGAGGATGTCCTCTTCAACGTTGGCGAGGTACATCCTCGCCTTCACAACCTGTAGATCGACCTCCTCCTGGATCTTCTCCCACTGAGCCAGCAGGCTTCGCGCCTGGTTGATAATCTCCTCGGCAGGGTATTGTTCCTCCTCTGGTCGGCGGGGGTCATCCCCTCGGCCTAAGATTTGCCACAGTGTTGGGCATGATCTCTTCGGGCGCGATTCCTCGAGAGTCATTGACGGGCGCGCACGTTTCCATGTCGGCGCCATTCATCGGCCTCTTGTTTCGTAATCCAATTTGGTAACATGAATTCTTCTGAAATGAATTAATATAATATATTCTCGCACTATTTACTAGTAGATGAACGTTTAATTCATAATCATAGGCTCATATGCTTAAAGTGCTCGTTAATTTCAGGGGGTACATTGATTTATTACGTTAAGGTTCGGGAATATGGTGGGTGCGTTCGGGTGACTTCTGTGGTTTCTCTATGTTGAATTTGGGTCGTTTATCCTTTATTATGTTACCATAAAAATTTAACTGCGTTTATCGTGTAGTGGGATCTTATCGGTTTGTATTCAGTTCCCTCATTGTATGACAATCTTTGGTGTATTAGTGATTTTTATTGTTTGCCAAATTTCAACGATTATACGCACATTTATAGTGCTATTTATTGCTCGAATGGGAGTAATTACTAGTGTACTCGTGAATTTCAAGTATCAATTAATTGAAACCATGTATTAGTATCGACATAATTATTTATCAATGTAGCCTAATTGTTGATGCGTTCGTCATCCGGTAATGTTGAACAGGATGTTTGCCGTCGACATTCGAGAATCCATGTGTTCCTAATGGCGACATCCGTTCGCCCTTTGTGCCGGGTATTTGAATATAGCGAATTTACTATGAACTTTAATTCAGGTTCATTAATTTATTATTTGAATCTAAATTATTTATTATTTTAGAGGACGAAAATTGGAGTTAATTATTCGAATCTAGTTTGGTGCATTTGGGTGATCGTTATACTAGGGGAGTCAGTGCGGCTGTGACATGGATTCACGGATTACTCTATTGAGATAGTGAGTTTTATTTTCTTATCGAATGGTTTATGATTTTACTTCAATGTAGTTATCGCGTTTGGAAAAATTATTCATGTCGCTTATCTGAATACGGTTTTCCGATTTACGTTATTCGAATTCTGATCGATTTAGTGTGAACTTATAAATGGCAGTTACCAAGGGAGTTTTATGCTAACAGTTGATTTATTCGTGGGGATTTTCATCAATAGATTCTCATTCATTTTTGGTTTTGATTTATTCTGACATTATTTAGACTACTCGAACTTCCTTCAAAAGTCAATCGATTTTCTTTGGATTTTCATACTTAATTACATGATGGCCTTGTCATTATTTTAATTACTAAGCGCGCGTGGTTTGGATTTAATTTGGTAACCGATCTCAATTTACCTATAGAATCGTTTCAATCTTACGTCGCAGGTAGTTAGTAATTTGAGTAATTTGATTTTACCGCAATTTCACTCCACTTTTTCTACACATTCCTTCAACTGGATTCGCGGTTTGCTTGATCCATCAGTGGAATTTTAGTTAGTCTTATCTCGTGTTGGATATAATAACTTTTAATCTACAAGCTACTCGAATTTTCTTAGTTAGATACTTTAGGAGGGTTTCTTTACCATAACTTATACTAAAACTAAAGTACTTTATTTTTATAAGTTCGGATCTCTAAACTAATTTACCCAAAAATTTCAGGATCAAATTTTCTTTATCGACACTGGATCACTTTAATTTAAACAGTGGTTTAATTTAGTTCAAATATATGATTTACTCAAAATCCTTTTGATGATTATCTTCATTAAATTAATTCAAAACGTTGTATTCAATTATTTAGATCAACGGATCAAGTCAATTTGAATTACTTTTAATTTTATAAAATTAATTGTAGTAGTTGATTAATGGCTTACCCATTCTTACCTAATACTGAATTAATTCAATTTACTGCACGAAGTATTTATAGCCAGTTTACTTTTACTCCATTAATTAACCAAAAAGATATTTGTAACTAATGTTTACTTTTAATCCGTAATTTGCTTTACTTTACTCCAGGATATAGTTGCAATCAATTTACTTTCGATCCATACTCTAATTTAATTTAAGCTATGTGATAACTGTAATTAATCTATTTTGATCCATAAGGTAATCTAGTTTTTAAATCCATAATTTAATTTAATTGATTTATTTTTCAATCCATAAAGTAATTTTATTTAATGATTTTTGTAATTATTCTGAAAAAACAAATTTAATTTAGTATAGCAATGATCAAATTAATTCAAATTAGTAATTCAGGTTAGTTATATCAACGACTTCAGTTAAATTCGTCCCCGTACCCTTTCCCTTTAATAGATCCTAGACGCATTTGTGTTTATATTATATTTATTGAGTGCCCACTGGACTACTCGGTGTGATAAGTTTAAGCCGTGTGTAAGCTGATTTTAGGTCGATTTTTCCGAATTGAGAAACGAGGAAGCAGTCAAAGACTTCTTCCTTATTTCTCGCTTCAGCTATAGGGATAAATATTGACGTTACGACCGCTGCGTTGCGCACGCTGAGTCTTCACGGGTGCATATCATTGGCGATTTTCCACGCTCTTACATGCATCTGCACTATGTTGATTTTTCTATCTTGCGTGATGTGTCGGCTGTGGGCCGGAAAAATTTCGACAGTTTTAATAAAAACATAGAAAATAAGTTATATATATTAGTAATATTTATTAATAATAAAACAACATAGTTACCCATTTTAACCATTCCACAATTCATAAAAATAATCATAAAATATCATAAATGCCACTCCCCCCACGTCGACGTCGAGCAGAGCTCCATTCGAGATGCAGGAACACGACGTGGAAAGAGGGTTCCACCATAAATGATTCTCACCTAAAAAAGGTTTCCAAATTCGTCTGAAAATAACTTTCTAAAACAATTTAAAATAGTCGAGAATAGTTTTTAAATTGACTTCAAGATTTGAAAATATGGTTAAGTTAAATGTGAAAATGGATCAGTATATATACCTAATTTTTTGGTGTGTGAAATTTGATGTAGTAAAACAAAATTCGACCTTGTTCTTTTCTAGCAAATTCTATTATTTATTTTTATTATTTTTCGATTTATTTTTATAATTTTTTATTTAGAATTTTTATTGAATTATTGCTAATTCAAATTTTTTGATTTAAATTTCACTTTAATGAACTTTAATTGATTTTTTCAATTTCGTCGAATTTGTTGTGTTTTCTTGTTGTATTTGTGTAGGTATCGTGCGGATCTTGGTGCATTTTGTTAATATTTTAATTTATTTTTATGTTTATTATTTTATATTTAATTCTTTTATTTCTCAGATTTTATATGGTTTACTTGATGTTTCAGTGGGTTTATTTAAATTGCATGTTATTTTTGCGTGTGTGTTTCTGATCCATTTAAACATTTTCCAAGGCCGTTTACGTTCTGGCCCAACATAAAACACTCGGGGGGTCCGTAAAATTGCGACCCGCAATTTCAATTGATTTCAAAATAATCCATACATTTTCAACATTCACATTCATAAAAATATCTACGGTAAGGTTACTCATCAAGATAAAGATGGACTTAAGGTCCGGCTACAGTACATAATCAAATATCAATTGTGCAGTTCAATATCAATGTAAATCAATATCAGTTCAAATCACTATAGATCAGTATGAGTTAATCAATCAATGTAAATCAGTTATATTTGGCTTCGAATGAATCACTGACGGCTTGGGTTTCGCTTTCGAGCTGGGTTGATCTTGAAGGGTGGTTGATGGAAATCTGCGAGAGTCTTGTCGTTTCGTTGGTTTTGTCGATTTTTCGAATTTGGGTAAACATTCTTCTGAATTTTTGAATTTGGGTATTTTGCCTTTGCTTGTTTTTTGTTAGGCCGAGGATGAGACAGCATATTAGAAGTATCATATTAGAGGTTATACTAATCGGTAGTATAAGTTCGATTGATAGACTTGTTATACTGGGTTCATTTTTAATTTGTTTTCCTTGTTGCCTTATGATTGATAGGGCGATTTTTTGAATTTCTTGGATTGGTTTGTTATTGGGATTTGCTTTGGCTTTTCTTTGAATTTGTTTTGATGATATTTTCTAGGGTTTTTTGTGTCTTTCGGTTCTCATTTTTTATATTGGCTATCTCTTCATTATTTTCAGTAGGGTTTGTACCATTGTTTGGGATTTCTCGATATTCTGTTTCAATTCGTCCTTGTTTCTTTTGTGGGGCATTGCATACATTGGAGGTTTATTTGTTGACATTCCTCATTATTGGGATTACTACAAATTTCTTTGAAATCGGCACAGGTGCTGTCTTCTCTTCTGAAGGGTTGGGATTTCTCGCATTTTTCTAACGGGTTTTCAGTGTCACACTCTCTCATTATTATCATTATCATTATCCACAGGTTTGGGTTCATACTTTCTATTTTTATACATAGTCAATTTTTTATTTATTTACAAGATTGTTTCGTTTATTTACAGTGGAGTTTTAGCCCTTTTTATTCTTTCTCTTTTTCTGGGGTTGAGTGTATCTCGCACTCCTCTTTAGTTTTGTTTTCTGAGAATCTCATTATCAGGACTTGGGCTTTTATTAATCGCTCGGTTAGTTTTGGGAGTTCTTTTAGTCGTTCTTTGTTTTCTTTGATTACTCTTTGTTGATTATAGATTTTTATTTGAAGATTTCTTTCTCTTGCTTGTTTTCTCTTGAGTTGACGTTTATAATTGACTCGTTTGGTTGTTTGTTTTTCCAGCTTTCGTTTTGTTTCTTGTAGCTGTTCTGTTAGCGCTTTAATCTCATCTTGGGTTTGTTGATGATTTTCTTTTATCTCTCTGGCTTCTTTACAACTGTCTTCTAGTTGTAGCACATATCTTTGTTCGCTTTTTCTGCTGTCTCGCATTCGTTCTGCTTCGGTTTTCCAATAATCTTCTAGTATTACACGAGTCTTTATTTCAGCTAATTCTCGTCTCAATCGTTCATTCTCTCTCTTTTGATTTCTGTTTTCTCCCATGCTGGATGTTATTTTTCGTTTTATCATGTTAACTAGCTGTTTTGACTGTATCAACTGATGATTTATCCGGGCGATTTCTGATTCTTGCTCCTCCACTAACTCTTGCCATTCTTTTCTTTCGGCTCTCCATCTTTTACTATAGTATCTCAATGGGTCTTGCTCGATTGGTTCTACTAATTGAATTGGGCTTGGTATGTATTCTCCGTCTTCTAGATTCATTCGGATTTCTACTTTATTCGAATTCATGCTAAATATACATCGATTACAATTTTGTTTTTATTGTTTTTATTATTTTCGTTATTTTTACACTTTTTACAATTTTCTCTTTAGATTTACATTGCCGCTTCGTCCGTCTCCCCAAATCCTTCATCGGGTTCGGCGGGTACTTGGGTTAGAATTTCAGTTGGGTATAACGGCATAAGCAGGATTGGTGGTCGGTTCTGCAAGGTATTTATCTCTTCACGCAAGGCGTTTGATATTTGTATCTCTTCGTCTAAGAGATAGGCAAGAAAGTCTGCGTTTTCTGTTAGCTCCTCCACCTGCGTTTCCAAACGATACGTGTTTTCCAACGCTTTTAGCTTTTCGATTTCTTTCCTCAGGTTTTGTTCGTTTTCCTCGTATCCTTGCTTTATCGCTTTTATCTCTGCTTCAACTTGTTCTTTCAGCTGTTTATTGACTTCATGTTGATGTCTCAACTGGATCTCCTTAAATACTGCAACTCCTCGGTGTCCGTTCACCTCTTGCTGGAGTTCTGTTATCCTCTCGTTTAATTGTTGGTTTTGTCTTCTTTCGTCAGTTTGTTCATTTAGGGTTTCCAGTATCTTCTGATTTAATTGATCAATCCATTTTCTATGGGCCTTTTCGGTTTTTCTGAGCCTGTCTATTGTATTCTTTCTGATTCGTTCGTTGAATTCTAATGTTCGTATTTGGTTACTGTAATCGTCGAGTGTATGTTTCTGCTCTTCAATCTGCTCCCATAGCTCCCAATCTTCGGTATTCAGCAATTTCTTGGGTAGTCGTCTTATCTCTTTTTTGGCTTCCTGATACTGGTCCTTCCATTTTCCTGCTTCTAATTTAATCCAACTTTCTTTCTTTTCCGTTTTTATTCGTTGTATTCGTCTTTGTCGGTGAGCTTCGTCCTGTTCGATCTGCATCTCTTTTATTCTGGTCTGTTTATACTCGATTTCCTGCTCTAATTTCATTATATAGTTAGATTGTTTCGCGTTGGCGTCTTCAAATATTCTGCACTCTATTCGCCATTTTCTTGCTTGATCAGTTATCTGAGTCAGCATTCTTTCTTGTCTATCGTCTCTGGGCTCTCTAGCTTTCTTTGCTGGTTTTGGCCCTTGGTTTCTCAGTTTATTGATCTCGATCTTTGCGTTTTCCCATTTAGCTTTATAAGCTCTTGTTCTATCTTCTTCTTCGGCTATTTGCTGAATATAATGTCTGATCCGCGATTCCCAATTACTTCTTGAGTGTTCTCTGTCTTCTGTCCATTTGATTTTCCAATATCGCGCTTGTCTTTTTGCCCATTCTTTGGCTTGTTCCAAATGGGTTCTCTTTGTTTTCTCTATTTGGTATTGGGTGCTAACTTGCCCAATTTCCTCCTGCATTTGTTGTATGATCTTTATAGTCTCCTCTCCTTCCTCTCGTATCTCTGCTTCTTTATCTTTTATCACTTCCCGCAATCTTTCGATTTCGCTTTGTTGATCCTGCTTCTCTTGCTCTAGGGTTTGTATCTCTTTCCTTTGGTTTTTGATTCTGGTTTGGTTCTGCATAAATTCCTTCATCATTTCCTCTTCTCGCTCTTAGTACGTTTTCTCTTTTCCTTCGTGGTAAATTATTTTTTGTTCTAGTTGCTTTTCCCACTTTTCTTTCATCCCTTTCGTTTTTAGAGTCTCTTGTACTAATTCTTCTTCTGCGATTAGTAGCATTTCTTTTAGTTGCAACGTCCTTTGTCTCCACAATTCTACTTCTTCACTTGTTACTTTTATTGATTCTGATTGATCTTTGACTGCTGGTTTTGATTCTTCAGCCTCTTTTACAACTTCTTCTGTCTCGTTTGAATTCATAATTGTTTTCTAAATATTAATAATCGATTATTCTCTCTTTTCAATCATATCGAAGTTTTATCATAATTTACATCATCTCGTCTTTTTGTGGTTTTTGAGTTTTTATAATTTTTTGTTTTTACGTTTATCTTTATTTACACTTTTTACACATTGTTTTCGTTTTCTATCTACTGATCAGCGAAACGGAATCCTTTGATCCGCCCGTTGATCGGCTTTCTACACACTGGGCATATATCAACTTTTATCCCACATGCTTCGCATGTGACCATATGTCCACAAGGAGTATAAATTATTTCTACATGTTTCTGCCAACATGTCACACATTGGTACTGCTCCAAAATAGCTTCTTTTATTATTGATTTGTCACGATTTTCTTTAGGTTTCTCTTGATATCGCTTGATTGCTCGGATTACTGCTTGTGTCAAGTCGTACCATTCCAAATTGTTAGCTAATCTTTCTTTGATTATTGTCCTCATCCTTTGAGTATCTACTCCTGATAATAACATTACGGTTCTCGTTTTTGGTCGATCTAATATATCTTCTATTTGTTGATTTGTAATTACTATTTCTATATTCTTTGACTCTTTTTCTTGTTTATACATACATTTTCCTTTATGCTTTAGGTTTTTGACGTTCTGATCTGGTATTGGCTGTTGATTTTTGCATCCTTCGCACATTATTCCTCTGGCTGTTTGACAATACCCTTGACTCGCAAATTCCGCTGCTCTTGGATTTCCTTTGAAAGTTTTAATTCTTTCTTCGAATGTTCTATTTATAGTCTCTTTTTCCCATATTAATTCTGCTGGATCTTCGAAACTCTTTATTATCATTATCTTTTTCTCGCCTCCCTTTTCGTCACTGTCTATTTCTGATTGTCGGAGTCCTTCCAATCTGTTTATCGCTTGATTTCCGACGTCGATATTAATTCTAAATGGGCAGGTTGAGAATTTCCTCAGGTGTTCTCGTTTTGCTGTTTCTCCTTTCTCCCAATGCGATAGTCTTCCTTGACAATAAATACAGGTAACTTCGTCTGGTAATTCGGGGGTTCCTGAGAAAAAGAATCCTTGTGCTGCAATCTCTTTACTCTGTCGGTCGGTAAATACTTTGTTATCTTTGAATGTTAGATATCTTTGTTCCTCTTTTCTCAGTTGTTCGTGTTTTACTCTTCTCTGTGAGTAAATTACTTTCCTCATTTTCCAAGGTCGTCCGGTTGTGTCGAAACTGGTATAATGTTGAATTGCGATTGCTAAGGTCTTTACTTTTTTCCTCTTCCTCTGGTTTTTTCCATAGTCTCGTCCATATCGAATCTGATCCTGCTCTCATCTGTACCGTTATCTCTTCGCTGATTCCGCTTGCCATCTAAATATCGTTATTATTTTTGAATTTTTTGTTTTTCTGATTTTTCTGATTATTTGTAATTTTTTGGTTTTTATTTGATTTTTATTATTTATTTACATTTATTTACACTTTCTTTCCCCCTTTACAACGTCTTGTCTGGCTTCTCTACTTCTAATTTTATATACAAATTGTCTTCTCGCAAGAATCCTTCTCCTCTTAATCGTTGTTGTGGATAAAATCGTGGTGTCCCAATCGCTGTGTTCCAGTCGGTTGTTGGTCTTCCCATCTGTGGTTCATTTCCTGTTCTGATTGGATTGCGATAATCCTCTTGTCCTTTCATCGTTAATATCATATTTTGTTTGAAAGGCCATGTTAATAGCTCGTCGTAATCTCCTCTTCCTACTCTAATGAAGACACTGATGTGGGTGCCTGTTGCATTTCCATCTCCGTTTGGATACAGTCTAATACCCAATTTGTATCCATTTTCCCAACTGTATATTGGTGGACTGTCTAAAATTCTCTGTTTTCCATCTTTTGCTCTCTGAAGCTTTTCTGCGAATTCAGTTATTTTCCATATAAATGGTGCTGTAGGATGTTTTCTGGCTGTTGAGCTGTTCGTTTCTAATTCCTTTAGGCTGTTGGTCATCTGTTGCATTTTCTTTTCCATTTCGGCCATTTTCTTGATGGTATTTTCTTGGCTTTTCTCGAAATTCTTTCTGGATTCTAATATTTCTCTTATTAGTGCCTTTTGTGCATCATTTTCTGTTCGTAGGCTTTCTACTTCCCATGCCAACATTCCTATCGTTTTCATCATGATTTCGGTGTGCTCTATACTGTTTTCTATCATGTGCTTTTGCATTTCCGCAATTGGTAGTTGTATTTGGCAATTGAATAGTTCTAACGGACATTTGACTGGTTTGCCGCTGCATTCGTTCCAATGTTCTTTTAGTTTGACTTTATCCTTCTTGTCGCAGTTGTTTGCACATATTCCTTCATATAGATCACATATTTGTTCCTCTTTTGGATTCCGATGTTTCATTTCTATCTTTATCCATTCGTCGATGACTCCGCAGAACTCGCATTTTTCCTCTCTTTTGATGCACACTTGGTGATGTTCTTTCATTGTCTTTTTTGTTGTGATCGTTTGGCATTTTTCGCATAATATCTCGTTATATTCACATTCGTTTGCGTGGCTTTCGGCTTCCTTCATAAGTCCTTTCCATTCACATTCTTTTACTTGGCATTGAATTAATAGATTGTTGATTTCTTTGTTGGTGGCTTTATCCATTGTTGTAGGATCTTCATCTTTTTCCAATATTTCGTTACATCCAGGGCATTTTATTGTTTTTGTTTCTATCACTTCTATCGTACAATCTGTACATATTCTGCATCCACATTTCGTCTGTCTCGCTCCAATTAATAATTCTTTGCATTTGCAACATTTTAGTCTTTCCTTTATATCGTTCACCACTTTGATTTTTTCCTTCATTATTCGTCTCGTAGTTTCGGATGGATTCTCGCTTCCTCTAATTTTCTCGATGATCGTCTGCATATCTACAAAAATTTTCTGATTACTCGACGTTGCTTTACTTCTATCGTTTTATTTTTACATATTTACAAGGTACGCTTTATTTTTACTCTACTGTTGAATCCGGTTCTGGGGTGAATTCTGGCATTGATGCTATCCATTCCACCCAACTTGCTGGATCTACGTGCTGTTGATTACTACGTAGTCTTCTAATTTCGTCAGCTTGCCATCTAACTTGATCTGCTAATTGTTCGTTTATTCTCTGCAATTGTAGTATTGTTCTTTGTTGCTCTTCTAGTCTTATGGCTTGTTGTAGACCTCTGTTCACACTTTCCGTTAATACTAGGTGAGTGTTTGTCCACTGAGTTTGCGCATTGTTTGTTATTAATGTCATTAATTCGCATTGTCGTCTCCACGTTGCCTCGATTCCTTGATCTTGGTATATTCCCTGATTTAATTCTACAATTTCTATAGGTACATTGGCAGCTGTTGGTTGTTGTGTTCCTTCTACAAACGGTGGTATTCTAACTTGGTTTTGTTGATTCGCATTGTTCGGATTCATCTGTTGATTATAACACATCGTTAATTCATCGGTATTTGTTTCTGTTTGCTCATTATTTCTGACACATTTTGTACAATATTTATGAATATACATACTATTACTACTATTATACTACATAATATTTTACACTATATACAACGTCTCTTTTCGTTTTACACCATCGTCTCCGGGGACTCTATACGCAATGTCCGTATATCCCCATATTTCTCGTTTGTTATCTGATATATGTCGCATTCATTTGACCATTGTTGTGCTTCGATAATGGGCGGTTCTTTTAACCAGAGTCCGCTTGTACTAGAATTTCCTATGATTTCATATTCTTCGGTTCTTTCTGTATCATATTGTCCTAATTCGATATCGTAATTGAATTTTTCCACTGCTGGCCATAATCTTCTCTTCGCTGGCTTCTTTCTGCATTTGGTAGTTCTTACTAATTGAATTATTATCAGCATTACTACCTTGCTTACTATTGCTGTTGTTATCCAGATCATTTTAATCATATAGTTCTTTTCATTAGGCTGCATAGTTGTGTTTTCTCTTGCATTGGTTGTCTCCATTATTCCTTCTTTCGGTTGTACATTTTTAAGTGCTTTCTGGAGTTGTAATGCTTCGTGAATTGAAAGATGGCTGTCGTCCATGATCATTCCTTTTCTCCATGTTTCGTTTCCTGGTTTTCTCTCCGATTGTTTTATTATAGGTTGATCTGTCGCATTTGACATGGGTGGTTTCCTTGTTATCGTTCTCCAATGTTCATGAGTTCCCTTTTGAATATTTATTACATATTTTCCCAGTTTTCTTTTTGTCGGGATGCGATACTTTTGATTCGTTATAGTTTTGCTTGTTTCGCATTGGATTCTTTTGTTTACTGGTTCGTTTCCTTTAGGTTCGTATACGCAGATTTTTGTGATAGGTTTTTCACCTGTGTTCTCGATTACTATTTCCTCTTCATTTGCCGCATTTGATTCTATGTTTATTATTACTGCTTTACTTTCTCTGATCTGGCGTTGATACGGTTCCTCTTTTGTTTCTTTTTCCGGACGTTTTGTCGTAATTGATTCTAGTAACTTTCTTGTTATTGATTTCCAGTAATCATCTCTTCCTTTCTGAACGTGTACTATATACTTTCCACGTTTTCTTTTGGTTGGAATACGGTATTTTTGATTTTTAATATCTTCGTTTGATTGACATTTGATTCTTTCATTCATTGTTCCATTCTTTTTGGTTTCAAATACACAGACTTTTGTGATAGGTTCTTTACCCGTATTTTCAACTATTATCTCTTCTTCACTCTTTGGGTCTGATTCTACTTTTATTATTATTTCTTTGTTTTCTCGTACTCGACGTTTGTATGGCTCTTCTTTCGGTGTTGTGAATTTTTCTCCCAGGGTTTTGGCTAATGTGCACGTTATTATTATATCGTTGTTGGCGCATATTATATATTCTGCATTTCCTTCTAGACTGTCCCATTCACATTTCTTTCCTGCTTTCATATTCATTTTCCAACAATCGATAATTTTGTTTTGTATACACACTTGTTCGATTGTTTCTATTCCTCTGTTTATTATTCGTAGTTTGCCTATCCCTGGCTGTACTTGGATTTTTACGTTTCTATCTCTTGTAGCATCTCTACATACATCTTTGGTGGTTTGACATGATGATGAGTTTTCGGATCGTATTTCCATCTTTCCTGGTTTTCCTATTGCGTCGAATTGACAACTTATGCTTGTATTCATCGTCAGTTGTAAGCATATTCCCTTGCTTGCGCTTCCTTTCTCATTTATTGTTCGTATTCTGAATGATTTTATCTCCTTCGTGACGTTTTCATCGGCTTCCGTTAACTTGATGGACGTGATTAATATCATTATTTTCTGTAGCAGGGTCGGTCGGTTTTGATTTTTCCTTTGTTGTGGTATCATCATCCCTTGGTTTCGTTTTCCCTCGTTATTGTTATTATTCGCTTCCTGACGTTCCTCGTTAGATGATTCCTTTTTCTCTTGTGGTTTGGATTTATTTTCGTCCCTAGTATTTGGTTCAGTATTTCGATCGTCCTGGTTTTTGCTGCTGTCACCACCTCCTTCTCCATTATTATTTCCATCCGGGGTTTCCTTTGAAATGTCGTCCTCGACATTTATTATTTCGATTATTTCCTCGTATACTTTTATTATTCTAGCTTTTATATCATCCATCTCTTTTATTTCTTGTTTACTCGCTTGGAATCTTATTTGCTTTCGATGCCATCTATGTATTATCGTTAGTAGTTGTTCTTTTCTATCTCGATTCGTTTGCTTCTTTCGGATGATTGGTTGAATTTCAGTCCTCTCCGTTTATCAACATTGCCTTTATCGTCTGATTGGGGATATGGATAGTGAGCATTATTGTTCTTTTAATTAGGACGTTTTCGCTGTTTCTTCCATGTGTTTAAATTGAATGACTTTGAAGTGGTGACCCCTCGTAGTCCATTTCAGTGCGATTGGCTGTTTGTTCGTCTTGTTTGCGTCGAGTAGCTTCCGATAATGTTTGATTGTTTTAGCCATCATCTCTCTTTCTCTAATTGTCGCATTATGGTTATAAATTTTATTGCACCTTGCTTTGTCCTCGATTCCAGTGGTATAATGTAGGTACATTATTTTCTCATTTCTTTTTCTTTGAACGATGATCCTGTTTTTAGTGTTCTCTCAGAACTGTTTGTAGAAGCATCTGCTGCAACTTCGCGAAACATTAATGGTGTTTGTCCCTCTTCGTTTGGTTATATTTGAGGCGTGTCCGCATTTCTGCATAAGTTTGGCATTATATCTATTTCCTTTGGTTGTGTTTTATGTGTACTGCAATATCTAAAGGGTCGTTTCCCTCTAGCATTTGCCATGGTGAATATCATGGGGTATACATCTTTGATACGGGATCCATTTTTCTTGGTGGACCTTCGTTGTTCCTTTAGCGTAATCCATAGCGATTTTTCCCGCTTTGTTTACTATTCTATCCATTCCTTTTCCTTCGACCATCGTCTGGCATAATTTCTCTAATAGTTTCACGTAGTTTGTCCATTTTGTCTACATTATCTTGGGCGTTCAGCGTTATTTTGGAGTTCTCTGGTTTAGGTTCCTCTGCAGTTTGTTTGATGTAACTTCTATTTTTCGACTCATCGTAATGTTATCTCCGGTGTGTTTTGTGATCTAGGTTCTTGCATACCTCGATCTCTGGTTCTCTTTGTTATTGTTCTAGGTATTTGCTTTACATCTGCTCACGTTTACGTAATACGGTCTAGTGAGGTGGGTTATTAACCAATTAACTCGAGCTTATTCTCGTTATACATACATTATTTTCATATGGTCCTTTACCACATCTTTGTATTTTCGTGGCTGACTCCCTGGGATGATGTCTGGCGTTGCAATTAACTTACCATCTCCAGACCTGGAAGTTATTGTTCGCGTACGTCTCGCTTTTTATCGTGCAGTTCTTTTAACGTTCTTGATTAAATTATATTATACATGGCCGTTTCCAGATCTCTTGCATTCGCTCCTTGAATCCTTGTACATAATTCATTCAATTTTCCCATTATACTGTGATATTGGCGGTTGATTCTAAGTCTATCCGGATGTTGCATTCTCTGCCGTAATTAAGGTTTATATGGACTCATTTTTGTTGCTGCGTGTATTGACATTCTATAAGCCATAAGGCATAGTTTATGATATCTGATCCCATTATTCTGGTGGGTCTTGCTGCATATTTGACATATTTCTTTAATATGCCATTAATCGTTCGGGTTGGTCCATTTGTTTGCGGATGGGTATGGTGAATGGTCCTTAACTTCGCATTCTGACAGTACGTTTGTTACTTCCTCTATTATTTCGCTCATGAAGTTGGTTCCTTGATCGGTTAAAACTCTGTTTGGGTGTTCCGTATCGTACAGCATATTTTCTTCTCTGGATTCTCGCTATTGTTCTTAGTTTTTAGGTCTGGTATTGCGAATGCTTCCGAGAATTTTTGATAAATCAGTCTGTCACTACTAATATGTAAATTTTCCATCGTTGGTTTTTCTTAGGTAATGGTCTACTACGTCCATTGCGATCATTGTCATGGGTTCTGGTGGAATTGGGCATCTGGTTTTCAAACGTGCTTTTCATTTTCCTTCCTGTGCTTTTCTGGTTTCACATATCAGAAATTTCTTTATCCATCTTTACGTCCTTCCGATATTTGGCCAATAATATTTTGGCGTAATCTTGCTTCCGTCTTTTTAGCTAATGTTGTCCTCCAAGTTGCCATCATGATATTGTCAGTACTTCTTTTCGTCACTCTCGGGTAAACACATGAGTCGTTTCCACCATCCATTAATAATAACCTCCCTTCTCTATGGATATATCGGTGTCTGTGATTTTTCCAATATCTCTTTTATTTTACTATTGTTGTCGAAGATTTTAATAACATTAGTTTCCATTGAATTCGATATATTGTTTAAACTCATCGTCTTCTTTTGCTCAGTTTCTCAGTGTTTGTAGAATACGATATCTCTGCGATGATCATGCATATGCGTCTTACATCCTGGTCCATAGTTCCTCAAATACAAATCTTGACATACAATCTGCGTTGGCGTGCTTTTTCCTAGGATTTGAATTTGATTATGGCGATATTCTTGCAACTGCATTGCCCCTTCATAATCTGCTCGAAGCTTCTTTGTGTGTGCCTTAACCGATACAATGGTGTGATGATCGTAGTGATATATATCTCGTGACGCCCATAACAAATATTTTGAAATCGTTTAATAGCTTTTGGATTATTCGCTAATGCTTTCTCTTTCGGGTCACATGAGTAATTCTTTTCATGTTTCTTGAAACGTCTCGACTTGATAATGTCGAATAACCTCTCTCTCTTTTCTCGTCATTCCCATTGTCTAAGACTGCTCCAGATGCATATACTTGCGTCTGTTGCTAGCAAAAATGGTTTCTTAAATCCGGAGGTGTGCGAGTGATGGTGCTGATATTAGTTTATCTCTGAGTGTTTCAAAGGCTGTTTGTTGTTCCTCTTTCCCATATTAAACGGGTATCTTTTTTGGTCGGGATTCTTGTATTGTTTGCGGATGGGTTGCATAAACTCTTGATGAACTTGTCGGATTAGTATCCACATAAGGCCTAAGAATTCTGTGCATTGTGTGACTGTCTTTGGTGCTGGGCAATTCTTTTATCTTTGATGTTTCTTGGGATCTCGGTTCTTTGCCTTTTGCTGACACAAATATTGTTCTAAGAAGGGTTAAACTTTTTCCTTTGCCAATTCGCATTGTTGATGGTTTCAATTTTAATTCCATTGTCTCAGTCGACCGAGATACATTACGGAGGTATCTTTTAAATGTTGCTCGTAAGGTGTTGAATAAATTAACAAGATCATCAATTTATATCACCTATTGGCATTGTGTTTGATGCCGGTTGGCGTTACAAGATTCGGATATTTGTCGTCTGAAATGAAGCTGGTGCGTTAGTTAATCCGGAAAGGCATTTTCTACTAAATTGGTATAGAATCTCTTTCCTGATTTAAAACAGTTTTTCTCTGTCCTCGCGGTCTTTGATATTTATTTGCCAATACCCACTTGTAAGATCTAGTTGATGTAGAAATAAGTGCTCGCGTGTTAAACGTTTGTAACATCTCTTTAATATCTGGTAGCGTATGTATCTGTTTTGTTACTGCTTGAGGTCGTCGATAGCTCGTATACAGGAACCGTTGTGTTCCGTCTTTTTTCTTTACCATGGACCACTGGAAATTCCATGGCGGAGCAACTTGTTCGATCACTCCTGCGTCTAATCTTTTGAACTTCTTTTTTTCTGCTTAAGCTGATTTTCTTGAGTTCTGCCAATCGATAAGGCCGTGAGTGGTGTATGGGGTGTTATCTGTTAATGGGTATCGTGTGTTGCGTTACAGTCGCTTGTACCGAAGGGCTAAGTCAGTGCCGGCAAGATGATATCTTAAATTCCGGTTAATTAGTTTTTGGTAATTGTTCTTGTCGTCTTTGTTTGTAGTGGACTGTCGAATAGTCATAAGTGTTCCTCAGTTCTTCAGTTTTTTTGTTGGAAGTTCAATCGTCATCTGTGTTTTACCCAAATCTTTCGTTTTCATAGATACACTTATTTCCTCGTCAAATTGTAATGTTGATTGGAATGTTTCACTGGTTGTCTGTTCATACACTATTTCGTCTGGCTAATGGCAGTTCTTTCTCTTTTCTCGAATTTGTGCGATTGGGGCTAAAAAATCATTTTCACCTCTAGTTTCTTCTTTACTTTCACATAGCAATCATTTGTGTGCTGCCCTGGCACTAACTATTTTCTCTGAAATCTCACTTCTGATTTCAAACATACATATTCGTTCCCGGTTTTATCTCTCAACCTCCATTGATCCTAGATGCGTATTTTATTTCTTTTAACATTCTGCATGAGATCTGTTCCGATTATACAGTCTGCACTCAATCTCCTGATAACTGCCTAAATACGTGTTGATTTTTACATTATTTATATTTATGACCAGATTTTTCCGGATGACTTGCTACTGATTCTTTGCTGCAGGTTATTATCATCGATGTTAGTTCTTTCGTATACATGGCCACATCTTCCGGGTATTTTATCATTTTTATTGTGAAATGTCGTTGCGTCCAGGTACGATCATGCTTTTAATCTCTACGTCCAATTCGTTTTTCTCATGGGTACCGTTCAATGTCGGTCAAGCTAAACGTTTGCAACCATCGTATAGGTCGGTTTCTGGGTCTTGATCACGCTTCTTGATATTGATCTGTTGGTCTGGTTCTTTGGTACTAAACTGCCCAATATTGGTTATGTACCAATGGTACTGGAATTAATATTTCGTAATTGCTGTTGATCTTGGTGTCGGTAGCGGTGCTCTTTGTCTACCGGGTCCATGTTTTCTTTCCTACTGATGATCCTGCTTTCTTTAACATTCATATACTGGTGGTGGATGATTATAATGTCACTATGTCTTGTCTTTCGATTTTCCATTGTTTTTAGTTGCTCTGGTTAGCATCTGCGTTTCCCTGGTTTCATTATTGTCGCTTGTTATCATCTTAGTAGTTTGTTACTTTCTATTATTTCGCTCATGAAGTTGGTTCCTTGATCGGTTAAAATCTGTTTGGTGTTCCGTATCATACAGCATATTTTCTTCACATAGGATTCTCGCTATTGTTCTAGCTTTTTGGTCTGGTATTCGCGAAATGCTTCCGGGAATTTTGATATAAAAGTCTGTCCACTATAACTAAATATGTAAATATTTCCATCGTTGGGTTCTGCGTAAAGGTCCCTAACTACGCATTCATTGCGACCATTGTCAGGGTTCTGGTGGAATTGGCATTGGTTTTACGGCCTGCTTTCAATTTACTTCCTGTGCTTTTTCTGGTTGCCATATCAGACAGATTCTTTATCCATCCTTTCTACGTCCTCTCCTATATTTGGCCAATAATAATTTTGGCTGTATCTTGCTTCGTCTTTTTAGCTGACATGTGTCCTCCAAAAGTTGCCCCATAATGATATTGCATCAGTACTTCTTTTTCGTCTACTCTCGGGTAAAACACATGAGTCGTTTCTCACCATCATTAATAATAACCATCCTATCTCTATGGTATAATCGGTGTCTGTGTTTTTCCATAAAATCGCCTCTTTTAAGTTTACTATTGTTGTCGAAGATTTTCATCATCCATTGTTTTCCATGCCAATTCGATATTAAGTTCAAACCCTCAATCGTCTCTTTCTGCCTCATTTCTCAGTTTTGTAAAATCGAGTATCTTCTGCGATGATCATGCATACGCTCTACACCGAATTCCATCACGTTCTCAAACAAATTCTGAAATACAATCTGCGTTGGCGTTGGCTTTCTTCGATTTGAATTTGATATAATGGCGAGTATTCTTGCAACTGCATTGCCCTCTCATTAATCTGCCTCGAAGCCTTCTTTGTGTGGCCCTAACCATACCAATGTTGATGATCCATAGTGATATATATCCCTGTGAACCTCATAACAATCTTATGAAAATGTTTAATAGCTTTGGATTATTCAATACGCTTCTCTTTCGGTACAGGTTAATTCTTTTCCATGTTCTTGAACGTTCACTGTAATACCAATAACTCTCTCTCTTTCTCGTTCATCCCATTGTCCTAACAGACTGTCCACGCAATGCATATCCCACTTGCGTCTGTTGCAAAAAAATGGCTTTCCTTAAAATCCGGATGTACGAATATTTGGTGCTGATAACGTTTAATCTCTGAGTGTTTCAACGGCTGTTTCGTTGTTCTTCCCTCTTCCATATAAACGGGTCAATCTTTTTTGGTCAATGTCTGTATTGGCTTTTGCGAATGGTTGCATAACTCTTGATGAACTTTCGGTAGTATCTCACATAAGCCTAAGAAATTCTTGCACTTGTGTGACTGGTCTTTGGGTGCTCCGGGCAAATCCTACTTATATCTTTTCGCATGCTTCTCTTGGATCTGGTCTTTGCCTTTGTGACACATATGTCAAGAAGGTAACTTTTTTCCTTTGGCCCCAATCGCATTTTGATGGTTTCAATTTTAACATTCCATTGTCTCCAAGTCGAAACGAATACATTACAGATATCTTTTAAATTTTGCTACGAAGGTGCTAGAAATAATTAACAATCATCAATATATACCATAGCATTGTTTGATGCCGTGAGTTTAACAAAGTTCATACATCTCTGAAATGAAGCTGGTGCGTTAGTTAATCCGAAAGGCCATTTTCTTAAATTGGTATAAGATCTTTCCGATGTAAAAGCAGTTTTTTTCTCTGTCCTCACTCTTTGACTTTTATTATGCCAATACCACTTATTAAATCAGTGATGTAATAAGCTGCTCCGTGTAACGTTTGTAAACATCTCTTTATATCTGGTAGCGGGTATAGTATCTCGTTTTGTTACTGCAAATTGGTCTCGATAGTCTATACAGAACCGTGTGTTCCGTCCTTTTTTCTTACCCATGACCACTGGAAAATTGCCATGGCGAGCAAACTGGTTCGGAATCACTCCTGCGTCTAAACATCTTTTGAACTTCTTTTCTTGCTACTACTGATTTCTGAGCTTCTCCAAATCGATAGGCCCGTAGTGTTATTGGCGTGTTAATCTGTTATGGTATATCGTGTGTTGCGTTACACTATCCGCTTGTACCAAGGTCTAACCGTCGATGCCGAATATACTTTTAAACTTCCGTTCAATAGTTTTGTAATTGTTTTCCTTTCTCGTTTCGTTTAAGTAGCTGAACGTCGATAGTCCATATTCTTCTCAGTTCCTCAGTTTTTGTTGCTTGGAAAGTTCAATGTCCCATCATGGTTAGTTTTTCCAATCTTTCGCTTTTCAATCAGATAACTTTTATCTTCTCGTCAAAATTTGTAATGTTCGCTTGGAAATTTCAAACGTTGTCGTTTAACACATACACTATTTCTCTGCTAATGGCAGTTCTTATCTTTTTCTCGAATTTGTGGTTAGGCTCAAAAATCATTTCACGCCTCTAGTTTCTTCATTTAAACTTTCAAACATAGCAATCAATGTTGTGGCCTCGCGCACTACTATTTTCTCTGAACTCTCACTTCTGATTCAAACATACATATTCGTCCGTTTATCTCTCAACCTCCATTCGATCCTACGATCTATTACTTATCTTTTCTTAAACAATCTCTGGCATGAGATTGTTTCCAGATTATCAGTCCTGCACTCAATCTTCCTGATAACTGCTTAAATACGTGTTCTGATTTAATTTTTATAATTCAACTTAATTCGACCAGATTTTCCGATGACTGCTACTGATTCTTTGCTGCAGGTTATTACATCCATGTTAGCTTCTTCTATACATGGGCCACAATCTTCCGGTATTTTATTCCAATTTTTTTATTGCATGATGTTGTCCGGTATCGATCATTCGCTTTTAATCTTCTACTCCATTATTTCATGGTACCGTTAATGTCGGTCCAGTAACAATATCGTTTGACATAGCTATAGTTCGAGTTTCTGGGTCCTGATCCACGCTTCTTGAATCTTTGGCTTAGGTTCTGGTACTAAATCGCCCAATTTGGTTTGTATGGTAACTGGATACAATATTTCGCTAATCGCTGTTGATATTGGTGTCGTCGTGTCTTTCACCGCATGTTTCTTCTTCTACTGAATGATGCTGCTTTCTTTAGCATTCATATACTGGTGGTGGAATGATTAAATGTCCACTATGTCTTGTCTTTCGACTTTTCCATTGTTTGAGTTGCTCTTGAGTTAAGCATCTGCGTTCCTCCTTGGTTTTTCAATTATTGTCGCTGTTATCACTCCTATCATCTTTGAATTTATCGCATCCGTTTCCAGTCTCGTTTTCTGTCGCTTCAATTCTGGTTTTCTCCGGCTTCTAATCTCATTATTGCTTTAAATTTTCGTCCAACCTCTCATCAGTACCATTCATTTTAGTTAGGGATTCCTACTACCTTTTTTTATCTTGTGGATATCTTTTGAGTGTCCATGTATACCATTGTCTTTGCTAAGAACGTAAAAAACAATTGCCAATTTTCCCAGTTGATTTTCTCTCCTCTTATATATATCGAGAAACATGCCTAACATTTGTGTTATGATTAACTTTCATTGATGATAAGGATTACCCTAAACATTCTGCCATCATTTGTCCGAAGAATTAAAAATCTTCCCTAAACACACTGGCTTTCATCATATTTCCTGTAGCCATGTTGAAAAATGGTCCTGGTCGATAGTAACAATTCGTAGTTGGGTTCTCATAGTTGTTACCCATCCCGTCTATCGTCAAATATTGGATAGATTGCTTGCCTTTGTGCGGAAATAATAAATGTTCTCTGGCTCGTTCCAGATCTTTTTTTTGTATATTTCCCACTCCTGTGATATGTCTAACTGGTTTTGAATTCTGCTTCGCTGGCCAATTCTGTCAGTCCCCAAAACTTTTTGGTGGGATGCTAACTATTACTCGACGTTTGGAAATTGTAACCAAACTTCCATTCTCTTATTTCGAATAATCGGTCCATATACATTAACTCAGCTGAACATATTGGGTACAAATTTCTCCTGGATTTATCATCCTTGTTACTGGTTGAGCGAATCTGATTTTTCCTTTAAATGCATTATTCTAATTTCGTTTATGCATTTATCTCTTGGAATTGAGTTGAACTTCTCTGGCAATTTTGCAATTGTCTTTCCGCCAATATTGTAGTATACCATAACTTCTCCACAATTCTTCAAAATAATCCTTCTTGAGTGGTAGTAGTGGAATTGCGTTATCCTGGATTCGTGATTGCCATTGCAATTTTGTTTTAATATTTCTCTGTTCAGGATACAATCAATTTTTAACCAAGTCGTAATATATTTTCTCCGTTTGACCGGTGCCATCCTTTGTGATATAAGAAACTCCACTCTTGTTATTTATATATAGAATATTAATTCAGAACCATCTTTGGGTCCTATTTGTGCTTTTCGCCGTTCACTAATGCTGTTCGTCGCATAAATATTCCTTTATAATTCGTACTAGCTACCATTGTCGTCACATTTACTCACCATTCGTCCTTTTATGAATCTCATTCCGATTCGGTAGTGTCTGTTGATATTACCCGTTGGCAGTGACCCCTCTGATCCGATAGTCGTGGTGAACGTATGGTTTTCCGAATTCTCCTGTTCTCCGTAATTATCTATTGCACTCTTTGCGTGTTAGTTTCGGTTTCTCTGTGCACTTGTCCTTAGCACTTTCATCGAATATTGCGCTTTTCAAATAAGGTGACGTCTACAAGTTCTGGTATCAGCGTGATATACGATCGTGACATTCCCGTAATTTCATGATCTATCTGTTGCTAGAACATTGGGGTAACTTTTTATCGCTTGGTGGTATCTGGATCAAAATATCCTTGATATTTCTCCAACTTTACTTGATACGACTCTTCAATCAACTACTACTCCTTTGACTAGTTGATTTAATAGCGTGTTAACTCTCGCTCCTTGACATGTCCGTCTGCAGACCGCTCTTATCCTCCCCGCAGCGTATACCTCGGGTCGTTTTTTTTTTTTTCCTTCCTCCGGCTGCTTTTACTCGTCAGCTATTGAGATCGTCCTGTCGCCTGAATCCTTCTTCACATTCGCTCCGCGTTATCGAAAACCACTTTGTTGTTTCCGTTCCCGCTTCTATAATTGTTGAAATGTGAATTGATGTCCGCAATGAAATGCTTACAATTTCCGGCGTTACTGAACATTCTTTGATTTCGTTTTGATGAAATCTACTTCTTGGTATACTTGTACGATATCTGCTGTGCCGTATGTCTGTAATCTACCGGGTTCTGCTGCTTTGCACTCTTCCTTTCCTTTTAATGATATTTATCACCAATCTTTATATTATCACAGTCGTATCTACAAACGGTTCTACTCCCTTTACGCACATGCATCCATATGAGTATGTAGTAATTATCGCATTCATCCCTTTCTGGCGGTTTTTTGGGAATCACTTGGCATTAAATCGTTGTTTTCGATTCCGTTTAATAACTCTTTACTTTTGTCCTGCATTATTTCGGTTGATCCATGCTTACCTACTAGATTTATAAAGGCTTGCCCATCTCACCTTGAGTCCAGGAATGAATGTTCGATACTTCTCCTGATAATGTCTGTCATCCGCCAAATTCAAATCCGTCCTTGGTTGATATCTTGGACGTTCGCTTTCTGTCATATCACTATCGTATTATACATTCAGAATAGGCCATTCCCACTAGGTATCTGCCTTTGGCGTTCGTCTGATCGTTCGTTAAAATGATTTATTCTCAACATAATTCTTTCTGGATCTTTGGTTGTAGTTCGTACCTTGTATCCATTATTTTAATTTATTATTGGCTTTATTGCTGCCCAAAGCTGTTTCGCTTTCTGTTGTTACGAGCTAATTAAGTTTTTAGATTTCTCTCTCTTTATTTTCTGGATTTGCTAATCCCCAGCATATCAGTTATTAGTCTGTTGATCCACTTTGGCTCCTTGTTCTTGGCCTTTCCTTTTTCCATGTAACTGTTTTGTTTACTTGACTGAGCTTGTTTAATTTTGTTTGTTAATTGGTCCATCTGCATTTGTTCTTTAGTTTTCCTTCCGGAGCTGGTTTATCAATTTTGGTCGTCCTCTGGATTTCTTTTTCCAATTGGCGTACCTGTTCTTCGTTAGGTTTGTTCATCTGCCGTTTCTCTAGATGTTGTGGCTCCTCGTCATTTATCCAGTTATCCCATTCGTCTCCTGTTTGAGTTTCGGCGTCTTTCTCATCTTTCTTTTTTAATTTTTCCTCTTCGGGTATCCAAGGCTTCTATAATTTCGATCTGGTTGTCTTTTGACCACATACCAGTCGTCTTGGTTCGTCTGTTATCCTATCATCTTCATTTTCTGTCAATGGACAAATCTCTTGATTCCGGTATTCTCTGGTTGTTTTTCCTCATCTACGATATCATTTAGATCGTTTAATATCTCTTCATCTCTCTGTTGTGAATGCACGATTACGCTTCATATCTGCTGCAGGTGGAACTTCTGGCGTATTTAGACTTTCTTGTCCGTCCTATTGGCGTTTTCGTTTTGATTTCCCTTTTATGAATCTCTACCCGCGATCTTTGCTACTGTTAATATAATTTATTAACCCCAATTGCATTTGCGTAATTCCAATTTCAAGATCGTCGTCTATGATCGTCGCCTTCGTATTGTAAATGAAATGGTGGTTCATATGTATTCTCTTTTCACTTCCCCTTACCTTGGCACGTGATATAAAAATTCTCTTTCGGATTGGTTCGAAAGTCTGGCGGTCCATAATTTTTAAACTATACTTCTCTATTGCTTCGGTCTGCCCATTCGGTGTGTTTCCATTTTCCAAGATAATTTCTCGGAATTGCTCTGGGTACACGCATACATTCTCCGATACTGCCTAATATTTCGCTTTACGATATTTCGTAGATTCTCCACTACTGCTACAGATGAATCGATTATCCATTTTGCTAAAAATCTGTTACAGTTCGTCTTTGATTCTTGGCTCCGGTTCTCAATATCGCTGCTAACTCTCTGCATTTTTGGTTTTCCCGTTAATCGTGTTAATCCTTCCTCCACAGGATCGTCTATATTGTGGGCAAATATTTATTCCTAGGAATTCGTTCTCGAGTACACTGATCGCGGTCCTCCGCTTGTTCTTGTTGAAATTCGCAATTTCATTTCTCGTTCTGTTTCTACTTCAATCGTGATGTATCAATCGTATCGTCTTTACAAATTGCGATGTTACAATATTTTTCAGTAGGAACTGTGGTACTCCTCCTGCAATCATTTTCGGTGGATTTTGGCTCTGACTATCATCGATCTGGTCTACCTCCCAATTTTTCGCTGTGTTCGCCGCTTCCGCAGCTTCCGGGTTTAGCGATTGAGATGTGACTTTTCGATTAAATGGCCATTCTAACTTTGCCGTCCATAATGTGCCGTCTTGCTAATAGGAAATACACTGATAGTATTTTCCTTTTCCTACCCCATCTCCGTTTGGGTAATACTCTCAATTTCATCCGGTATCCCTCCGATTTTCTTATAGAATTGATGACTTGTGATACCGATGATTTTCTCTTCTTCAGCCTATTTTACTTTTCCAGCCACATACACCTATTTTCCATGTGTACTGGGGCTAATCGAGCTCTATATTTATTTCCGTACCGTCTTCTTCTGGTTGCCAATTGCCATTTTCATTTATCAATTTCCTCTGGTAGATTTCGTATGGCTCGTCTTCGTATAAATTCTAAGGTGTTTCATTAGCTTGCCTCTAAAGTGCTTCTCCTGGTAATGGTATTTCTCCATTTTGGTTCGGTTCTCTCCGTTTTCCATTTCCACTCTTTTGTCTTTTCATCATACACCTTTTTCCATGGTGTTGATCGGCATCTCGAATCATCTATAGGTTGTAATTTTGTGTTTAACTTCGCATCTTGTCTCCACAACTGGTAGATAGTTAATATTTGGTCCATCTTTCTTTTCATTTCCTCTTGAAATTCTTGGATCTGCCTGGTTCCTTTTGTCGTATTTTTCCTCTCTGGTTCATCCATGGCTATGATATTAATGGTTTGTCCGTCTTCCCATATACCTAATTCGTATATCGGGGTTCGTTCTCGCGGACTTATTTGTCGTTTGTGATACATTATTGCCACGTCTTCTACCATGCCATCATCACTACTTTCGATTATTGGTTGTATGATTTCTCGGTTTATTCGTCGGTATAATTCGTGCATTTGACAATCGGGATCTACCAATATTTCCTTTATTTCGTCATTTGGTAATTTTATCTTTATCTTTATTGGTTCGTCTCCCCTCATATCTCTTTGATGTTCTCCATATTTGGCTATCAACTCATCTGTTCTCTCATTATCGAATCTCATTATGTCTGCATCCCGTACAGCTTCTACAAATATTTTCATTGAGATCGGTCTCGTTAATGATAATCGATTAATATATTTTCTAGCCTGGTCTATTGCTTGCTCCGTCATTCTAATCTGGTTTTGCCTCATTATCTTTTGTCTCTCTTTTTCTAATCCGGGTTTTATTTCTTTGTTATACAATATTTGAATTTTTTGCCATATTTCTGCTGTCGTTTCTTCGCTTTCATTTTTGTTCAACGTTACCACATTTATTCCTTTTGGCCATATTAGAGCATCCGCGAGGTGTATGTCTCGCTTTATTTTCCTTCCTTGATAATATAAAGGTTTATTTTTATAACTGGGTCCTAGCTTTTTCACTACCCAATCATATAACTCGTTTGTGCTTTCGCCTCTTGTGGCTATTATCTGTCTCGGTATCTCTGGAAAATCAATAATTACCTGGTATTCTTCTCTATCATATTCTTTCAGATTCTCTTGGTACTTTTTTATCATGTCTTTCCATGATGCCGCAAATGTACCGTTATCTTGTTGATATCCTTTCGCGATCAGTTTCATTATTCTGCTGTATGCGGTTGTATCTCTGAGGTTTAGGAACATTTGATTTCGATCTACTTCTTCTACAATCTCGTTAATTTCTTTTAATATCTCCGTTTCATCTTCTCTTGGTACACTCGGTTCCATTTCCTCTAATTCGGATTTTGATTCATCTTTGTATGGTTTATTTTCCTCGCATGATTGAAATATTTCTCCGCCCAGACTGCTTATTTCACTTTCATCTTCATCTGTTTGATCGTCTGGTATTTGTCTCAGCATATTAATATGTGGTTGTTCCTCCTCTTTCATTATCTTTGTTGGCCCTTTTGTTTGGAACCATATCTCTTTTATTCTGTTCTCAATTTGAGTTTCACTCCACGTGGGCTTTTCTTTTCTGATTCTTGCTTCTATTTTTTGTAGCAGTATCCTCTGGATTCGGTTTTTTGTTATTATTGGTTCTGATGTCCTTTCTTTTTCTTGTGCCGTTGATGCTTCCTGTTCATCTTTTTGCAGTTTTAATTCTGGCTCTTTCATTTCTGTGATAGCACTTTCTTTGCCATCACTTCTATTTTTTGATCTAGTGCTTGTTCTTGTTCTAAATGTTTCAACGCTCCATCTATTTTTAATATTAGTGCCTTCTTTCTAAGTTCCACTTTCTCTTGTTTCAAGATTGCTTCTCTTTCTTTTAATTGATCCTCCTCTTGTTCCAAAGCTTCCTCTTGCTTTATTTTCTCGAGTGTACTCTCTATCTTTTGTGTCATAATTTCATTTTCGAGTTAGTCTATCTCGTACATTAGTGTTTCCTCGTTTTGATCTTCCGTTATCATCATCTCTGCTCGATTACTCTCTTGAGTTTCTGGTTCGTCTGATTTCTCAGTTGTCATTTCTTTTAGTTGTCGACGTCTCTGTTTTTCCTCCTCTGTAAATTCTTTGATGGCCTCTATTTTTTCCATCGTACTTAATTTGATTTTTTCCTCATTATCTGTTATCATATTTTCTCCCCCTTCGTTCTCAACACACTGCTCCGCAGTGTGAATTTCGTCTGGAATTTCCATCCTCATCATATTAATTCTTTTCGGGGTTTGTTTTCGATTCTCCCATCTTTGCTGGATTTCCTGAGCTTCCTCTGTTTGTAGTCTCTGCCATTCAGCTTGTTGTTGTTCTTGATATTCTCTAGTTCTCAGCTCTTGAATCTCCTCATTGCTTCTCATTACGTTGATTCGTTGTTGTTGTATATTGGTGGGGCATTTGTTGCATCATTTCTTTTAATTCCATGGGCATTCGTTGTAGTGTTTCGCGTAGCATGTCTATTTCCTGCATCACGTTAATTTGTGGATTTCTCATAGGATTATTGTTTGGTCTTGGTTGATTCGACTCCCCTCTCATGTTACATTGCCTTGCGAGGTGTCCTTGTTGACCACAATTGTAACATGCTTTGCTATTAATTTGTCTACATATTTTCTCAGTATGCCCTCGCTTACCACATATCTGACAGTTGTAATTTCGGAAACAATTCTCTGACCGATGTCCTATTCTTTGACATGTGGAGCATTTTTCGTTTGCATTTGGATTGTTCCTGAAATTATTATTATAACTTACTTGGTTATTACCTCTATCCTCCGGATTTCTCGTTGCTGGTGGCTTGAACATCTGCTGTGCTCTTGGAATGAATTGATTCATAGCTGGATTGATATTGTTGTTTTGATTGTTGGCATTGACTGTTGATGTTGTTGGTTCTGTGGCCAAGACTGCCACTTGATATCCCAGTCCTAGATGGGCTTCACATCTATTTGCGATTGCTACTGCTTTATCTAACGTTTATGGTGCCAAGCATCCAAGGTTGGCTCGTATGTCTTCTCTTTTGATTCCTCTTATGAAGACGTCTACCATTTTATCTTCGGGCAAATCTGTTTCTCCGAAGGCTTCTTTACATAATTTCTTTAATTCACAGGCGTATACTGCGTTTGATTCATCTCGTCTTTGTTTTCGGTGTAGGAAGTCCAATATCTTCCTATTCCCCTTTTTCTCTATTCCGAATATCTTTATTAAGAACTCTTTAATTTCTGTCCATGTTGTCAATTTTGTTGCGTCTCTTGCTTCTTCCACGAATACATCCTGTGCGCTCCCTTTCAGATACAAGGGTAGTCGCTCTTTTACTTTTTGATCTGTCCAGTAACAGATATTTTTGTAAACTTCAAATTCCTTTATAAATGTATCTAATTTATTGAGGCTGCCGTCAAACGGTTCTCCTCTAAGCTTTCTCTTGATTCCTCCGCCTACTATCACGTTGTTGTTATTTGACAATTATTTGGCATGCTGGAATTGAAGTCATTGTTGGAATTGGTGAATTTGCGCAATGTTTCGGGTTTAATGTTTTTTCGAGAATCTCTCTTCTTCGTTCTATGCTTCTATTATTGGCAACCGGTTTTCTATATCGTTTATTTCGTTTTCTTCGCTACTGTTGAATTCAAAGTCGGTTAATCCACTATCTGTGCCGGTCCCTGTTGCTGCTGTAGTTGATACTCCGGTCTTGACACTTCTACCTTTGCGAACTTTTCTCTTTTCTTCCGCTTTTAATAAACTTTTTTCTCTATTCTCTTGGCTTTTGCTTCTCGTATGGTTACTGATGCTATCAATGTTTACGGTTATTCGTTTACTTGGCTGATTTTATCGTTTCTCTTTTCTTGCTTTGGTTGCTTTGAAATTCTGGTTGCTTATTGCTCGTAACTACTCTGACGTTTATTCCAGATTCTTTTCTGCTCGTTTATTCAAGTTCCTTTATTATCGCTTTGCTTTGTTGTTTGCTCTAAAATATCTTCTACTTGCTTTGCTTTGAAATTGGCTTGGATTGCTTTGTTTGGCTATTGATTCTCTAAAAATAAATGACACTCCAATATTCTATACTCTATACTAATTTCTCCTCCATTTACCATACTATATACGTTATCATCCCTTGTTCGCATTTATCGTGGTGGTCTTCTTTATCTGACTCACCCCCCTCATTTTAAGTCTATTTTTAATTATCTATTCCTCGTATTAATTATCTATTAATCTCGTATCAATTATCTATATAGTCTTATCAGTTATCTATATAGTCGTATCAATTATCTATATCATGATATCAATAACATAAAATCATCATATTCATACTTTCATTCATTCCATTAATTATTTTTCCTATGTCTCCCGAAAAATTCGTTACTTAGTCCTCAATCGCTGGCGCTCTATGCCCTCTATAATTTCCGTTGGCTCCTCGGCCTTCGGCTTTTAACTCTTTTATTGGTCATCTGTGACCTTAATATCTATCCCTAATCATATTTCATCCTTACTCATATTATATCTTACCTGGCACTCTATGGCCTCTAATATCTAATCATAATCGTCCGGCACTCTATGGCCTCTAATATCTAATCATAATCATATTCTATCAATTTCATCTTTACTCATTTCGTATTCGTCTTATTCATATTATCTCTTATTGTTTCACCGGACTTGAGCTCATCAGTGACTTTTGGGTATGTTTGAGGCCTCACACTGACTCTCAAGCCATGGCGTCTTTTGGCCGCGCATTCTTCCGGTTACGCTTTACTCACCGCCATTCGGATATTTGTTACTCGGTGTGGGATCCGGGTTATTGTACCAAACTCCTCGCTGGGCAATAAAAAAACATTCCCTCGGTACTCGGTGTGGGATCCGGGTTGTGTACCTCGGAGAATATAAAAGTATGGAAATGCCTAGACGTTCAATCAAGTTCCAAAAGCGGTTTACTTGATTTCCCGAATAGTGAAAAGAAAAGGAAGCGATTAAATGTGGGAGCGGAAAATAAACTATCAAATCTCTGCCCGCTCCTTCCATCAGATTTCTCGGCTCAATTCGGCCGCTCTCATCTGGCTTTAGTAGGACATTTTGAGTATGAACCATTACCGGTTAGTTCACATCTCACCTACCGTTTGGCCCCGATACTCGGTGTGGGATCCGGGTTGTTGTATCGAGTTCCTCCCAGCGAAAAAAAGAATCGTTTGATACTCGGTGTGTGATCCGGGTTTTTGTATCGAACGGCTCAGCGCCATCAGTCCCTTGGCTGATAACAACCTGAACACGACAGTCCGTAGCTGTCCTCTGGTGCCTCACCACCAGCTAGGGAAAAAAGAAGTCATCTCTAGGTACCTTTACTCTAAACTATTAATTCTGTTCCGTGTACACTCTTTCTCTCACCTCTCGGTCTGTCTCTTCACTTCCCCCCTTCAAAATTTGTGGTAATCGCATCAGCAAGCTCCCCAAAAGAGGTGATCAATCTCTCGCCGGTTACTTGCTGACGTACGCGACTTGGCCTACCAGTTCCTTTCTCAGTAGGGTTGATCAGGGTTTCCCTTGGGTGAGCGTACTATCATTAGATAGCTCAGGTTAACCATTTTTCCTCGTCATATCTCAGTATAATATCAATAAAACAATAATATCAATAAAACAAAAGGAATTATACACTAGGAAACTCGGTTGTCGAAATTTTTCCGTCCGATATTTTGTGTCTCTGTGCATGTGTTTTAATTATTTCCTTAATTCGGCTTTCATGTATTTGGTCTATTACCTTTATTTATTGTTGTCGGGTGGTTTTATTATTTACAAACATTGCATATTTCCTTTATATTCGTCTTATCATTTAATAATAATTCAAGTCCTGCGTAATACACATTTATTTCATTTTATCATAACAATTCATGGAAAGTAAACCGTTAGTCTTTCCTTTATCTTTCGCTGGCATAACATGCAGTGCGACTCTTGTGCGCATCCATGACAATAACTCAGGTGTCCGCAAGGTATCACCATTACTCGTGCTTCCTCTGATTTGCACGCATAACATTCTACATAAGCCTTGGTTTGCTCTTTCATTGTTGTTGCAATCTCGTCTTCAATATTTTTGACTTTTTCCATTAACTTGTACCAGCTTTTCCCAAATTTGGTTATCTCCAATCTCATGGACAGAATTTCGTATATTCTTTCAGTTGTTACATCTTTGTCAATATCGCTCAATTTTATTAATATGCAATGTTCGTCGGAATACAGGTTTGAAATCGTTGATATATCCTCTTTAGCTCTTTTAATTAACTTTTGTTTATTAATTAGTTCCTCAAGATTGTCATTTTCGATGTTTAGAATCCTCTTTAGTTTTTCTATAATTTTTGTTGGTTCCATCTAAAATTATTAAATTACCCTTTAAATTTATCTAAATACTTATTAACTAAGTTCATTCACTTCTTTAATATATTTTGATTCATTTTACTTATTACTTGTTGTGCTTTATTTCTATTTCCTCTATTTGGTTCCGTTGCTTTCTCTTGTTTATCATTGCTCCCCTTACTTACCCCATTTCATTTTATCCCGCATTTTGCCCTTTTAATTATGTGTTGTTTGCTTATGCGTCTTGTGAGTGTCGTTGGTATCTTACAAGGGTGTTGTGTCGTCGAGTGTTGATGGATGTTGAATGCTTTGACGTTGATATCTATGTAACTTTACATAATTTCGTATCAGTTTGTTTGTTTGGGTTTTGTACAAGGAGATCATTCAATCCCGGCTCAGGGTGTACTGACAGAATTCTCTGTTGTTTCTTAACTTGATTGTTTTGGTCTTCCCAAATAACAAAGCTTCAATCCCGGCTGAGGGTGTACTGACAGAATTCTCTGTTGTTTCTTAACTTGATGGTTTTGGTCTTTCCAAATAACGAAGCTTCAATCCCGGCTGAGGGTGTACTGACAGAATTCTCTGTTGTTTCTTAACTTGATTGTTTTGGTCTTTCCAAATAACGAAGCTTCAATCCCGGCTGAGGGTGTACTGACAGAATTCTCTGTTGTTTCTTAACTTGATTGTTTTGGTCTTTCCAAATAACGAAGCTTCAATCGCGGCTGAGCCCCCAAATTTGTATGGTGGGTTACAGGGTTTCAATTCTTGCTTACCCTCCTGGTGACCCTGGTAACGCCATACAAAATGATGCTAACCGCCACTTGGCACCCGTTGCTAAGCAACGTTGGTAATGTGTTCAAGTGGTGGATTGCCCGCAAAAATTGAGTGCCATGTGCTAGTACTATAGTTGCTCGGACAATCCTCGGGTTCACGAGCTGTCGATAGAAGACCCATGCTCGCTTTACTTGGTCCCTTACACGGAAGCGTGAATCAAATGTAGACTGATTTGCGTAGATGAGTTCGCGTCTAACCCACTATGACCGAATACATAAGAGCTAATTTATTCAAGGAACACAAAAAAAATGTATATCAATGGTCAGTTAATCCTATCGACTTGCTGCTTGTGCGGCTCGGCGTCGGGCCCGTTCCTTACGTCCCGGCCGGCGGAGGGTTGGTTGAATGGCTGTCGACTTTGAGCTCGGTGCGGCACCATCAACGGCGCGTTGACTCGGTAGTTGGGAAGGGGCGAAGATGAGCGGATACGTTACCGCTTCCCCTTCCCTACAGGCTGCTAGGGCAACTTCTAAGCCCCTGATCTGCGTGCGCAGACTCCGATTTAGCTGGCGTTCTTCGGCCCAGCCCTTTTGAGCTGCGGTGAGTCGATGATAAAGTATCTTTGTCCGTTTGGGGTCTAAACAGGTCGCCTTGACCTGTTGCACTTCGCGAGTTAACTGCAGTACTTGGTTGAGTAGCTCCGCGTTTGCCTGCCTAGCGCGGGCTAGTTCATTTTGTATTAGTTTCAGGGCCGACATTTCTACAAAGAAAAATATTAATTTTGTCTAATATGGAGAACTCTAATTATTTCAAACATGATCATAGCGGAAATCTTATTTAAAACAAAATTCTCAGATGACAATTCATTATAATTTATCATTATCAACATCACTAGAATACAAATGATAGTTATGATTGTATCTGGAGGTTCATGACTCTTCGAGAAATTTCCGGACTCCTTCTTCTGGGGTATATCCGGGGATAATGGGCACGGGTCGTCGAGTGTTGCGTGCCGGTCGAGCCGGGTACGTCTCCGCGATGCGTCCGACGAGGATGTCCTCTTCAACGTTGGCGAGGTACATCCTCGCCTTCACAACCTGTAGATCGACCTCCTTCTGGATCTTCTCCCACTGAGCCAGCAGGCTTCGCGCCTGGTCGATAATCTCCTCGGCAGGGTATTGTTCCTCCTCTGGTCGGCGGGGGTCATCCCCTCGGCCTAAGATTTGCCACAGTGTTGGGCATGATCTCTTCGGGCGCGATTCCTCGAGAGTCATTGACGGGCGCGCACGTTTCCATGCTCGGCGCCATTCATCGGCCTCTTGTTTCGTAATCCAATTTGGTAACATAAATTCTTCTGAAATGAATTAATATAATATATTCTCGCACTATTTACTAGTAGATGAACGTTTAATTCATAATCATAGGCTCATATGCTTAAAGTGCTCGTTAATTTCAGGGGGTACATTGATTTATTACGTTAAGGTTCGGGAATATGGTGGGTGCGTTCGGGTGACTTCTGTGGTTTCTCTATGTTGAATTTGGGTCGTTTATCCTTTATTATGTTACCATAAAAATTTAACTGCGTTTATCGTGTAGTGGGATCTTATCGGTTTGTATTCAGTTCCCTCATTGTATGACAATCTTTGGTGTATTAGTGATTTTTATTGTTTGCCAAATTTCAACGATTATACGCACATTTATGGTGCTATTTATTGCTCGAATGGGAGTAATTACTAGTGTACTCGTGAATTTCAAGTATCAATTAAATTGAAACAATGTATTAGTATCTACATAATTATTTATCAATGTAGACTAATTGTTGATGCGTTCGTCATCCGTTAATGTCGAACAGGATGTTTGCCGTCGACATTCGAGAATCCATGTGTTCCTAATGGCGACATCCGTTCGCCCTTTGTGCCGGGTATTTGAATATAGCGAATTTACTATGAACTTTAATTCAGGTTCATTAATTTATTATTTGAATCTAAATTATTTATTATTTTAGAGGACGAAAATTGGAGTTAATTATTCGAATCTAGTTTGGTGCATTTGGGTGATCATTATACTAGGGGAGTCAGTGCGGCTGTGACATGGATTCACGGATTACTCTATTGAGATAGTGAGTTTTATTTTCTTATCGAATGGTTTATGATTTTACTTCAATGCAGTTATCGCGTTTGGGAAAATTATTCATGTCGCTTATCTGAATACGGTTTTCCGATTTACGTTATTCGAATTCTGATCGATTTAGTGTAAACTTATAAATGGCAGTTACCAAGGGAGTTTTATGCTAACAGTTGATTTATTCGTGGGGATTTTCATCAATAGATTCTCATTCATTTTTGGTTTGATTTATTCTGACATTATTTAGACTACTCGAACTTCCTTCAAAAGTCAATCGATTTTCTTTGGATTTTCATACTTAATTACATGATGGCCTTGTCATTATTTTAATTACTAAGCGCGCGTGGTTTGGATTTAATTTGGTAACCGATCTCAATTTACCTATAGAATCGTTTCAATCTTACGTCGCAGGTAGTTAGTAATTTGAGTAATTTGATTTTACCGCAATTTCACTCCACTTTTTCTACACATTCCTTCAACTGGATTCGCGGTTTGCTTGATCCATCAGTGGAATTTTAGTTAGTCTTATCTCGTGTTGGATATAATAACTTTTAATCTACAAGCTACTCGAATTTTCTTAGTTAGATACTTTAGGAGGGTTTCTTTACCATAACTTATACTAAAACTAAAGTACTTTATTTTTATAAGTTCGGATCTCTAAACTAATTTACCCAAAAATTTCAGGATCAAATTTTCTTTATCGACACTGGATCACTTTAATTTAAACAGTGGTTTAATTTAGTTCAAATATATGATTTACTCAAAATCCTTTTGATGATTATCTTCATTAAATTAATTCAAAACGTTGTATTCAATTATTTAGATCAACGGATCAAGTCAATTTGAATTACTTTTAATTTTATAAAATTAATTGTAGTAGTTGATTAATGGCTTACCCATTCTTACCTAATACTGAATTAATTCAATTTACTGCACGAAGTATTTATAGCCAGTTTACTTTTACTCCATTAATTAACCAAAAAGATATTTGTAACTAATGTTTACTTTTAATCCGTAATTTGCTTTACTTTACTCCAGGATATAGTTGCAATCAATTTACTTCGATCCATACTCTAATTTAATTTAAGCTATGTGATAACTGTAATTAATCTATTTTGATCCATAAGGTAATCTAGTTTTTAAATCCATAATTTAATTTAATTGATTTATTTTTCAATCCATAAAGTAATTTTATTTAATGATTTTTGTAATTATTCTGAAAAAACAAATTTAATTTAGTATAGCAATGATCAAATTAATTCAAATTAGTAATTCAGGTTAGTTATATCAACGACTTCAGTTAAATTCGTCCCCGTACCCTTTCCCTTTAATAGATCCTAGACGCATTTGTGTTTATATTATATTTATTGAGTGCCCACTGGACTACTCGGTGTGATAAGTTTAAGCCGTGTGTAAGCTGATTTTAGGTCGATTTTTCCGAATTGAGAAACGAGGAAGCAGTCAAAGACTTCTTCCTTATTTCTCGCTTCAGCTATAGGGATAAATATTGACGTTACGACCGCTGCGTTGCGCACGCTGAGTCTTCACGGGTGCATATCATTGGCGATTTTCCACGCTCTTACATGCATCTGCACTATGTTGATTTTCTATCTTGCGTGATGTGTCGGCTGTGGGCCGGAAAAATTTCGACAGTTTTAATAAAAACATAGAAAATAAGTTATATATATTAGTAATATTTATTAATAATAAAACAACATAGTTACCCATTTTAACCATTCCACAATTCATAAAAATAATCATAAAATATCATAAATGCCACTCCCCCCACGTCGACGTCGAGCAGAGCTCCATTCGAGATGCAGGAACACGACGTGGAAAGAGGGTTCCACCATAAATGATTCTCACCTAAAAAAGGTTTCCAAATTCGTCTGAAAATAACTTTCTAAAACAATTTAAAATAGTCGAGAATAGTTTTTAAATTGACTTCAAGATTTGAAAATATGGTTAAGTTAAATGTGAAAATGGATCAGTATATATACCTAATTTTTTGGTGTGTGAAATTTGATGTAGTAAAACAAAATTCGACCTTGTTCTTTTCTAGCAAATTCTATTATTTATTTTTATTATTTTTCGATTTATTTTTATAATTTTTTATTTAGAATTTTTATTGAATTATTGCTAATTCAAATTTTTTGATTTAAATTTCACTTTAATGAACTTTAATTGATTTTTTCAATTTCGTCGAATTTGTTGTGTTTTCTTGTTGTATTTGTGTAGGTATCGTGCGGATCTTGGTGCATTTTGTTAATATTTTAATTTATTTTTATGTTTATTATTTTATATTTAATTCTTTTATTTCTCAGATTTTATATGGTTTACTTGATGTTTCAGTGGGTTTATTTAAATTGCATGTTATTTTTGCGTGTGTGTTTCTGATCCATTTAAACATTTTCCAAGGCCGTTTACGTTCTGGCCCAACAGTGGTCAATGACCTTTGTTTAAATGAATTGGAAACAGCACGCAAATATAACATGCAGATTTAAAATCAGACCCATAAACATCAAATAAACAACCTTAAAATGTGAGAAATACAATAAAAACATAAAATCAAAAACATTAAAGTGGTGGGTTTCTGGGTGTTGATTTTTTGAAACTATATGGTTGTTACCCAGACAACCCCATACAAATGGTGGGTTACAGGGTTTCAAATCTTGCTTATCCTCCCGGTAGCCCTAGTAACGCCATACAAAATGATACTGATCGCCACTTGGCACCCGTTGGTAGGCAACGTTGGTAATGTGTTCAAGTGGTGGATTGCCCGCAAAAATTGAGTACCATTGGCTAGTACTATAGTTGCTCGGACAATCCTCGGGTTCACGAGCTGTCGATAGAAGACCTATGCTCGCTTTGTTCTGTCCCTCGTAACTATTCAGGATTAGGTTTTTATTAGACTGTGGAACGAATTGGCGGGGTAGTGAAAATGTTTAGGACAATGTTGGCATACGATTATATTAAAATAACAATTCAACTAAGGTTAAAACTAATCTATTCGATTCAAACACATGTACAACATTTACTATTTGACGTCTCGGAGTTGTGTTGCGCGACGTCGGGCACGTTCCTTACGTCCCGGTCGACGATTGTTGATTGGAGTGATGGATTGTTCTGCTGGCTTGGTGGTTGTCTGCGGCATTTGGGTTGGGGCGAAGATGAGCGGATAAGTTACCGCCTCACCTTCCCGGCATACCGCTAGGGCGACTTCGAGTCCCCGAATCTGCGTGCGCAGGCTCTGGTTGAGCTGCCGTTCTTCTCCCCAGCCTTTCTGGGCCGCTGTGAGTCGGTGGTAGATCGTTTTCGTCTTTGCGGGATCCGTCCATGTCGCTTTCATATGTTGCATTTCTCGCGTTAATTGGATAATCTGGGCGAGTAATTCCGTGTTTGCTTGTCTCGCGTGGTCCAATTCCGTTTGCAAGATTCGTAAGGACGACATCGCTGTAATTAAACAGATTACTTTATTTTATCCTTGATTAAGTTAAATAGTCACTCATCCCATTAAACTAAATCATGCATAACTCTAGTTATAAGAAGAAAATAACACACCAATTGCTAATATTTTTAATCAACCACTACACAAAACTATCATCATCAAGTCATTCTTCGGGACAGTATCGCTTCAGGCTTCGTTTGAGAGCCTCCACTGTGTAGGGTCTTCGGGTATCTCGGACTGGGCGAGGTGGATAGGCGATGGCGATCCGCCCGGCGAGGATGTCTTCCACCACGTTTGCAAGGTACATCCTCGCCTTAACCACATGCAAATCTACTTGCTCCTGCACCCTTTCCCACTGGGTGAGGAGGTTCTGTGCGTTTGTGTAGGTTTCGGCCGCTGGGTATTGTCGTCCTGAGATATCGCAGAGCTCCTTCTCTACGCCTTATATCTTCCAGGCAGTCGGATACGGCCATTGTTGATGTATCGGATCTGAAGACCTCGTGGTCGATTGAACTATTGACTGATTCTGCTTTCCCACACTTTGACTGATGCTGTGTTCGTGCGACATGTCTAAAACGCTCTATTATTATCTCCATTAACTTTACCATGTTAAAATGTTAAACAAGTAGGGCTTATGTCACTGTTGAGTGTGTCATCTGATTTAATCTTATTGAGTCCTAGTGGCGTTCTATCTGGTTGGACTGCTTTCGAAACGGGCGAACTATGTTGATGAAATTACATTTACAAGTGGTAAGTCTATTGATCAACTCATTTTATTTAATTAAGCAAGATGGTGTTAAGAAATTGCCGAGTTGATTTTAGGGGTAGCGACTATATTGATGGAGGTAGCGTTGAATGCAAGTGGGGATTTTAAGGATTTTGTACCTGTATTCTATCTTATTTTGTCCGTTTACTTAAATTTTTTATTTTTAGGCTTTCCAATATAAATTTGGTCGTTAAACCGAACAACTCTTATCATCATATCCTATGATACAAGTTTACGGATTTTCTAAATCCAACATTGACATTAATTTCATTTAGCAAATGCTATGATCGTTGGAAGGCGAGAGCGGATGTCGATTCACTGAAGCGTCGACGTATGTGTGGTGTAACTTCCGGCGGATATCGCGGTTTGAACGGTTGAAAGGAAGTGAGATTATGTAGCTACATCCGGTGATTTATAATATTTCATTTTAGGATTATCGATCGGCAAATTCATCGAAAATTTATTCGGGTAAGTTATGATGCAAATTAATTTGAACATCTTATCGCCATTTTTTAAGGGAGACGGTATATTACGTTCGAGATCTTCAAGTGGATGAACTTTATGCTATTGGAATATTTTCGCTTTACGGATTTTTATGCATTCGACATTTTTGTGAGTCAACGATTTGTATATTATTAAAATAAAAGTTTTTCTCATTTTTTAAATATGGATTTTTATAATGATATTAATTTAATTTAAACAATAATTCATATATTTTGTTTTTCGTCTCTGAACTTGTTTCATTTTTAGAAAACCTTATCGCAAACTTATAAATCATTTCAGTTTGGATTTAGGGACGGTTGTAATAACTTAGTTCGGTTTCATTTCTCGGTTTTCGCATATCTTTTATCCCAACTAATTTATTCGACCTTTACTTCAACTCTATAAAACTATATTAACATCATTGCTTCCACTAATTTATTCAACCTTTATTTTGATTCCGTGCAACATCATTATTTCAACTAGTTTATTCCATCTTTATTCTATGAAACTATTTTAACATTAACATTATACTAATAAGTTCATGAATCTAGTTCTACTCTATTCTTTTCCAAGGTTTATTGGATCTTTACTAAGGAAACTAAGTTACTTTTATTCAAATCGTTTAATTTTAATCACTGAATGACTTGGTTGATCGGCATCGTCTTTTAATTCAATTAAGGTATTTTTATTAATCAAGAAACTATTTAACCAATAAACTATGATTTATTTATCCATAAAGTATGTATATTTACGCAAAGTCCCTTTAATTTTACTCAAAATGAAACAAATTCAGCTTAATCCAGAGTTATTTGTCTTTAATTATTAATCAATAATTTAATCTAATCGAGTTAATGAATTATTTATCGAATAATTTTTACAGTTAATTTGGTATACCAATGATTAGTTTATTACATATTATAGGTTCAATTAGTTATATCAACGATTTTAATTTGTTTTATTCCCGTACCCTTTCCCTTTAATAGACCTTAGGCGCATTTTTGTGTTCATATTATATTTACTGAGTGCCCACTGGACTACTCGGTGTGGTGATTTTAAGCCGTGTAATATGATTTTAGGTCGATTTTACAGAACTGAGAAACGAGGAAGCAGCCAGAGACTTCTTCCTTATTCCTCGCTTCAGCTATAGGGATAAATATTGACGTTACGACCGCTGCGTTGCGCACGCTGAGTCTTCACGGGTACATATCATTGGCGATTTTCCACGCACTTACATGCATCTGCACTGTGTAGATTTTATTTACTTGCGTTGTGTGTCGGCTGTGGGCCGGAAAAATTTCGACATTTTAATTTATAAAAGCATATAAAATAAGTTATATATATCAATAATATTTATTAATTATAAAACAACATAATTACCCATTTTTAACCATTCCATAATTCATAAAAATCATCGTAAAATAACATAAATACCACTCCCCCCACGCCGACGCCGAGCAGAGCTCCATTTGAGATGCAGGAACGTGACGTGGAAAGAGGGTTCCACCATCAATAATTCTCACCTAAAAATTCTGTTGCTGAAAAATTCAAAATAAAGTTGAACAACAATTTCAAATGGTTTTTAATCAGCTTGAAAAATGGTTAACAATTTTCAAAAATGGTTAAGTTAAATGTGAAAATGGATCAGTATATATACCTAATTTTCTGGTGTGTGAAATTTGATGTAGTAAAACAAAATTCGACCTTGTTCTTTTCTAGCAAATTCTATTATTTATTTTTATTATTTTTCGATTTATTTTTATAATTTTTTATTTAGAATTTTTATTGAATTATTGCTAATTCAAATTTTTCGATTTAAATTTCACTTTAATGAACTTTAATTGATTTTTTCAATTTCGTCGAATTTGTTGTGTTTTCTTGTTGTATTTGTGTAGGTATCGTGCGGATCTTGGTGCATTTTGTTAATATTTTAATTTATTTTTATGTTTATCATTTTATATTTAATTCTTTTATTTCTCAGATTTTATATGGTTTACTTGATGTATCAGTGGGTTTATTTAAATTGCGTGTTATTTTTGCGTGTGTGTTTCTGATCCATTTAAACATTTTTCAAGGCCGTTTAGGTTCTGGCCCAACACAAATATCTTTCGCTTACCACTCGGCACCCGTTGCTAAGCAACGTTTGAACTGTATTCGAGTGGGTGGATCGTCCGCAAAAAGTGAGCGCTATTGCTAATGCTATAATTGACTGAACGATCCATGGGTCCAACGAGCTGCCGATAGAAGTTTTGGGCCAGAACACAATTTTGTTTGAATGAATCGGTAATAACACGCAGATTTGAAATCAGACCCATAAAACATAAATTAACCACGTTAAAATACGAGAAAGGAATGATTAAAATATAAAATCGAAAACATAAAAATAAATTAAAATAATAACAAGATGCAACAATATCCACACGAAAATAGCACAGAAATAACATGAAAACACGGAAATGTGGCCGAAATTTGACAATTTACAAAAAAAGCGAAAGTCCATGAAAATGGAACTAAAATTAAATAATTTGAATTGGAAACAATTCAATTAAAAAATCAAAAATAAAATTGTCAAACTAAATTACGAAAATAATAAAATTTAAGATTAGAATATCCTAGAAAGTCACAAGGTCAAATTTTGTTTTACTACATGAAATTTAACACGCAAGGTAAGGGTCACAGAATAAGTATATATACCGATTCATTTTCATAAAAAAAACAACACACCAAAAATTTTATATATATTTTTAATTTATTTTAACTGGGGAAAGAAATCTACTTTTGAGAAATCAGAATTTGTGTTAACGGAACAAAACTTACTTCGTAAGTGGATGAATTTGAAGACCTTCTCCACGCGGTGCACAGGCAACCTCGAATGAGCTCTGCTTGGGTGTCGGCGTGGGGAAGGGTTCTATTATATGTCGAATGTTACTACGTATGAATGTTAGGATGATACAATGGGGCAATGATATTAATTAAACCACTGTATTATACAAGTTGTGATCGAAATAAACATTTTAAATGAATTCAAATTTTTGTTGAAATTTTTCCGGCCCACAGCCGACACAGCACCACAAGTTATTAAAATAAACACACCCCAACCGAACTGTGTGAGTGCGGTGTAAGTCCACCAATAGTTCGTGCCCGTGCAGGCTACGGCATGAGAACGCAGGAGCTGGAACGTCAATATTATTCTTTATAGGGGAAGATAGGTTGAGGAGGGAATAGTCTTTTGACTGTTCCATCGTCACCTATCTCCCGAAAACTTGACTTAACTTATAATACAAATCGTCTTAAAATCTCAACACTAAGTAGTCCAATGGGACCTCATCTAGATAGCGTCGGGCTCTCTTTACTTGCGCGTCGGTCTGGCGCTGATGTTCCTCGAGACGAGCTAGGAAGAACTCAGCTTGTCCCCGAATCTCGCGGGCCGGATTGTGCCCGGGCTCTCGCTTTATAGCGATGAATGGTAGATCGGTCTCCTCGGAATCCTGTTGTGTGCCAAATCGGGACTCCTTTACGGGCGAGACGGTGAAACCCGCTTCCCACATGGCTTGGCGACATCGGTTAGCGGCGTGCGCGGGAAACCGTACCGTGACTCTGGATGCATCGATCCAGGACTGGTCTGAACAAAAATCTTAAACATTAGTTGAGTTGTTAATAATTATGTTTCATTAAAGTGAAGTGCTGTGGGTCGCCTAAATGGATCTGCGAGTGTGTTGGTGGGTCGATCGAGCGTCATTATTTTTATCCGGTTCTTGGTCGACTATTCTGTATGCACATCACATCGATGATTATCTAGCTCGTCTATTCAATCTTTTCTAGCTTCGTGACCCATTCTAATTAGGTTTCTCAATTGATTATAATCATAGAACTCTCGGAATTTAACTCATTAAAAAAAATAAAAAAATTCTATATATGCCACGTCTCGACTTAACTCAATATAACAGTTACTAAATTACCGATCGGGATATGTGGTTTGGTGACTTAACTCTGCTAGCATCTACCTTTGGAAATGAGTGGTCGCTATTCTCGAGTTGCCGTAGCGTTGGTTGGTAATTATGATGGATTCACTGTATTAAGTAGTAGTTTGGTTTCCACGATGATTTGTGCTACCCGGTTAATTGAAGAGGTTTTTGGTCTAAAACTCATGCTTGGGATTATCAAACCTGATTGTATGGTGTAGCCATCACACTTCTTCAACCTCAATTCATTTTTTACGACATAACATTCAGATATTAGGTGATTTATCTCGGCACTTGACACGGTTACATGTTCTAAAATGATATCGGTTGTGCAAAACGTGCAGGCATTGGCATCCTATCGACGATGACTCAGGGTGGACGACTGGTTGACGAGAGAATTGAGGATACTTCGTTGCAGTTCAGGTCATTTTTCTATGCATAGTTTAAGGAACGAGGCTCATGAAAATTATGGTGTGGTTATCGGTTGGCTAGATTCTTATCTGACGGTTTTCTCATGACATCGAATTTTTTAAATGAATTATTGATGGAACACATTATATTTAATAAAGGACACATGAAATAGATCATAGTTCAGTATAATATTGTCTTGATGATTCGTATTCTGAACGGAATTGGCGTTGCGACATTCTAGGACTCGGTTACAGTAAAATTGCTTACAGACAAAAATTACTTACCATCTCTATGGAAAATCTTTTGTTTCATCGAGATTTCGTCGTGATTATCTTCCGGTAATTCTACGGAGGTTCCTGGTAACGAGCGTTTGGATTGCATAATTTAGCGTGGATTTAATAAATGGTGGTCTTTTGGCGAGTAGCAGAATATATATACGTACGGTATGTGCAGTGAGTTGGTGTGGTCTATTAATTCTGCTCTGAATATTAATTGACTTAAACTTTAATCTATTTTCTTAATTTCCTTCAGAAATAATTGAATATCTATTGATGACATTTTGGTGTAATTAATTCTTTCAATCGAAGTTGACATATGTGTGCATAATTGTATGTATGTGTACTCGTATGATCCGGCTAGCGGGATAGGCATTCTAATCGATTGGGCCATCTATAAATGTCAGCGATTTTGTTTATGATTGAGTTGATTTGCTAAACCTGAATACTATCATTGATAATCATTTTTCATTCAGACGCGGGAAAAGTTTGATGGGAAGCGGTGGTGGCCATTTTCTACCAGATTTGGGTCATTTTAAATTAAATCATCTTGGTTCAGAAGGTAGTAAGTGTCGATTTATGGGGAGTGGTTGTGAACCATTAATGTTATTCAGGTTTGCTCCTTCTCAACAACTTGGGCGGCTCACATCACCTCGTATTCGGACTATTTTAGTGGGACGAGCCTACACTACTCATTTACTCGGGTCTTGGAATGGCGTAATGATTTTTTGTTGGAGTTGGAAGGTTCCGCGTAGATAGTTTCTACTTGGATCGAGATCCGTTGTGATATTTCATTTATCTGATATTTGTTAAATATATTTTCATATGTGTTTGTCGTAAATGTATACTTATTTTTATTTTTCAATTTATTGGGTAAGTTTTGGATTTTGTATATTTGTTTTTTAGGACCAAATTATAGCTACAACGTCTTAATTAAAACGGATTAATATTTGTTACTTTACTCGGCCACTTATAGTGAAACAGGTTATCTATCTCAGTGATTCAAGGTTTTCGTTCGCCATTTTCTTTTAATCGCTCAAATTTGATAGATTTCGTCATTTATTTGTTTATTGATGATTCAGGAATGTACTGGGAGATGGGAGGCCTGAAGTTGATCTTCATTTACAATTATATATTCTATGGTGAAGTTGATGGCACGATTACTACTTTCTGAATTAATTAACGGTTTTTAGTGCTTTATGCCAATAATTTTACGTTACTGAAATTTTGGATGCCTATTTTAGCGAAAGTGATTTAGTGGAAGTAAAGTCCGAGGGTAAAAGATTAGATTTTATTACTATTCTACCGTATTTTATCTTTACTTTTTCAATCATAAGTTATCGACATAGCAATGACTTTTAGCATTAATACCCCCTCACCTTCCCGAATTTGACCTTAAGATTAAATTGTGTTCACATTATGAGTTTAGGAGTGCCCACTGGACTACTCCGGTTTTTGATTTTGAGACGTTTGTGATGATAACTTAGGTCGAATTTATAGGAAATGAGTAATGACAAAATAGCCAAAAGACTATTCCCCCTTCAACCCTTTTCCCCTATACGGAAATAATGATTTTACGTTCCAGCTACTGCGTTCTCACCCCGTAGCCTTCACGGCCACGAATCATTGGCGGACTTACACCGCACTTACACGATTCGGTTGGGGTATGTCAAGTTTAATAGCTTGTAGTGATGTTTCGGCTGTGGACCGGAAAAATTTCGACAAGAGTTCATTTATGGAAAACTTTTATTGAATATAATATACATTGTTTGAAATTATAATTGGCATTCATTGCTTCATATCTCACACTCAAACCTTTCCCCACGCCGACACCTCAAACAGAGCTCATATGAGGTTGTTTGGGTGACACGTGGAGAAAGTTTCCAAAAACATCTCTTCACTCACATTGAAAATTGTCGTTTATTTCACGAATTAATACTGAGTTTTCAAGAACTGATTCAAGTTTGCAAAAACTGCTTCAAGTTTTTCAAGACTAATTAAAATTATGCGAAAATGAATCGGTATATATACCTATTGTAAGACCCTAACCTTGCGTGTTAAATTTGATTTAGTAAAACAAAATTTGACCTTGTGATTTTCTAGTATATTCTAATCTTAATTTTATTATTTTGTAATTTAATTTGACAATTTAATTTTTTATTTTTTAATTGAATTGTTTCCAATTCCAATTATTTACTTTTAGTTCCATTTTTATGGATTTTCGCATTTTTTGGCAAATTGTCAAATTTCGGTCAAATTTTAATGTTTTTATGTTATTTCTATGTTTATTCCGTGCGGATCTTGTTGCACTTTGTTATTATTTTAATTTACTTTTGTGTTTCTTGATTTTATATTTAATTGTTTTCTCTCTCATATTTTAGCATGGTTAGTTGGTGTTTTATGGGTCTGATTTTAAATCTACATGTTGTATTTGCATGCGTGTTACCGATTCATTTAAACAAAATCGAGTCTTGGCACAACATTTCTATGTCTTTGTCCATATTTACCTACTTTTAGAATTATTATTTCATTTTATTTGTTATTAATTTATGTGTTTTTCAAACCTTTGAGCAGAGATCCGCCATTGTTTTATGGAGAATTTTTTATTTTATTTTTTTCACTACAATAAATGCATTCTGTTCAAATTCACACTTAACCTTTTCTTTTATTCTTTAATTTTAGATGGAGTTATTCAACCAAATCAGATCCTAGAGCATCATCTCATCTCAGTGAATATTCCATATGTTGGGTTTGTATGTGATTTGTCGATGGAATTGAAACTCAAACTGACTTTTCGTATTCACAATCAATATAATCTAAGAAGTCAATGCAAGAAAATATTTATTTTTAAATTTTAAAAGTTTGATGATTCACAAACAAGACGAAATAACCGGGGTAAACACCAAAAATTACCCTCATTCGCAAGACCAAAACACAATGTACATTTTTAGTTCTTTTGTCGCTCCTCCCAGAAAATTTCACTTTGACTTCCGGCCATGGTAAATATTATGGTTCGTATATATAGTTGTTTGGCTCCCACAAATCTCGATCAAACTAGGGAGATAAACAGCAACACCGGATTTCCTACATGGATTTCAGATTATCTCCCAAAATTATTTTTGACCCACTTAAACTGTCAAGCCTCTCAAGTCATCCATGATTTAGGAGCTTTATATGAATAACTAATGAGATTACATAATTAATTAATTTGTTTTTGGGCGCTAGACCTTAGAATAATCATTCAATTGATTTAAAATTATTTTATAAGTCTTTAAAATTCAATCTGTAACCGGTTACCACTTCCGCCACCCCCAGAAAAATACTGATTTTCACTTTTTTTGAATTTTTAATTAGCTCTTAATTAATTTCTGATAATTTTCAATTTTTCAATTTGGTTTTCTATAACCGCAACATATATAATTTATTCGGGCCAATCCCGAGAACCGGTTTTTTATGGAAAGATAGCATTACAAAGCGGCCAACCGGAAAATTTTAGAAAGAAGAAATAGTTGTTGTAAGATCCAAGTTGGTTAGATGCACGAACCCACAAGCCAAAGAAATTGTAACCGACAATAATTTATCTCACAGTGTGGAAATCGATGGAATACCACACCATACAGGCGATATCCGAGCGGTGCCACTACAAGAATCGGACAGAGACATCGAACACTCAAATAATGAAACGAGTCACGATATAGAAGAATAGTATTTTAAAGAGGGAGATTATTAACCGGTGCAAACCCGAAAGAAACCTGTTTATCTTGATCAATATGATCTCGACACTTCGATTGATTACGAGGGAAAGTTGCAAAATATTTTGTTTATCTATTCATGTTTATTGTAAATACAAATTTTCAAATTATACTTGTGCTTCATTTTATAATATTAACTCATACTCATAATAATACGAACCACTATAAATGCAAGAAAATCGGATACAAAATAGTAGTGCTATTAAAGTTAATATCATTAGCGATTTCAATGATAATACACATATTAAGGGGGGGATAAATTGAATTACACGGTAGTTAATGACGATAATACTATTAATAATAATGGTACCAATTGTTGGACAAACACAGAGTGACGAGAATTGTAATACAGCATAAAAACACGCACTAAGATAACTTAACTCAAAGATTAAAACATCAAATGGACACCCTAAAATATGACAGAACACAATGTATATAAACCAATTAACACAAAAGTTAAATAAAACTTACACAAAATGCATCAAGAACCGCAAGAAATTTACATAGACATAACACGTTAATATAAAAAATAAAAAAATTACAAAAATTTTAATTGAAAATGAGAAAATTAAATTTTACGAATCAAAAAAAATATATAAAATAAATAAATCTGAACTGTGAGCAGTGGTACTTAACCCCTACCCACGGGCAAATTAGTTACCCGCGGCCGAATTTCCTATTACCAAATCCTTCGAAGTAGTTTCCTTTGAATTTTTTCCTTTTTGAAGAAATTATTTTTTAAATTTTAAAAAAATAACTTATTGAAATTATTATATTAAATAAAATTATTAGAAATAGGCAAGTAAGTAAAATTTTAAAGAAAATTGTATGATATAAAAATTCAATTATAAGTTTTTTTAATTTTTAGAACGCTTCCAAAAAAATTTATATTTGAATTAAGAACGCATTTGCTTTAGCGCATAGTAAATTAATTAAAATAAAACTTTTGAAATTAAGTATGTATTTACTTAAAATTTAATAGAAAGGAAAATAAAATTGTAAAATGTTTATTGTTTATAAATTTTTATAAAAATGGACCCAAAATCTAAAAAATTTAAAAGTATTTCATGTTCATTGGAGGAAGCATATTCGTGTGTAAAAATATGTGCAAAGACGATTTGCACCTTATGTAACGAATCTGTAACTGCACAAACATATAATATTGAACGTCATTACCAAACCAAGCACAAGAAATTATTCAGTAACATACTGGAAAAAATTGAACATAAAGAATGTCTAATTCAATAAGGTCAACAAAAGAGTTCATTCCAGCAGTTCGTAGTTGAACATGGTGGGTTTCTGGGTGTTGATATTTTGAAACTATATGGTTGTTACCCAGACAACCCCATACAAATATTTCTTTCGCTTACCACTCGGCACCCGTTGCTAAGTAACGTTGGAACTGTGTTCGAGTGGGTAGATCGTCCGCAAAAAGTGAGCGCTATTGCTAAAGCTGTAATTGACCGAACGATCTCTGGGTCCAACGAGCTGCCGATAGAAGGCCTGTGCTCGATTTCGATTTTTAGGTCCCATTATTCTCCTATCTCTGTCAAATGTTAACCTATACTCTCATATCATTCATTTTTATGTCCATTCCCATAGTCCTTCTTATCGTTGTCCGTGTTGATGATTATTCTTTGGCCTGTACCCTTTGGTTAGGTTAAATATTCGCACATTATCTCTCTTACTCTTATCCCTATTATAACTACTATGCTTCCTATTATTGTCATTAGCATTATCATTGTTACTATTATATGTATTACCTTTATTAATTGTTACTACTATTGCCTTTGTTATTATTTTTATTACTATATAATTACCATCATATTTATTATTATTACTACTATGATTTTTTTCCTACTATTATTATTATCATTATTATTACTATTATTATTATCCTAATTAAGATCCTTATTTTTATTATTATTATTATCATTATTATTATTATTATTATTATTATTATTATTATTATTATTATTATTATTATTATTATTATTATTATTATTATTATTATTATTATTATTATTATTATTATTATTATTATTATTATTATTATTATTATTATTATTATTATTATTATTATTATTATTATTATTATTATAATTATTATTATAAAATTATTATTATTATTATTATAATTACCATTATCCTTACTATTATCATTATTATTATCAAGTTTTTACTAGGGATCCTTCATTATTCCTCCGCTTTAAAAAATATTTTTCTTGTATAAAAATTTAGCTGTAATCCATCTGTATTTTTCCGGTTTTCGATAAAGTATTTATGTTAATTCGAAAAATTTTAGCAGCGTACCGCCCTTATTTTTCGGTTTTATAAGGATATTACACTAACATTTGAACAACATTTCATTTTACTTTACTATTTTCTATAAGTATTTTCATCAATTCGGAAAATTTGGGCAGGATCCGCCCTTATTTTACAGTTTCATTTTTACTTTACTATTTTTGTTAAGTATTTGAGTTAATTCGGAAAATTTGAGCAGCATTCTGCTCTTATTTTTCAGTTTCATAATAATCTTATACCAACAGTTGAGTCGCATTTCACTTTTATTTTTCTATTTTCTATAAGTATTTTAGTTGATTCGGAAAATTTGAGCAGCGTTCCGCCCTTATTTTACAGTTTTTTATGATAAGTGTTTTAGCTATTTCCAAAAATTTGCGCAGCGTTCTGCCCATATTTTCCGTTTCAATTTAACATAATCTATTTAATTCTTATTTAAAAACATTATTTTTCATGATTTTGGTCGTTCGGATTAATCTTTTTCCGATGGCTATTCATTTTAACTGTTGCAACGATTTCGCTATTTTCCCCGCTACCTTTTCCCTCTCTTTGTCCTTGAGTTCTATGTATGTTCATATTATATTTAATGAGTGCCCACTGGAATACTCAGTGTTAGTGATTTTGAGCCGATTGTTGTTAAAAAATTTATGTCAATTTTACAGGAAACGGATGGTGAAGGAGTAGCCAAGGGACTACTCATTTACCCTCCAATTTCCCCTATGTACGGATAATATTGACGTTCCAGCTCCTGCGTTCCTCACGCCGGAGCCTTCACGGCACGAACTATTAGCGATTATACACGCACTTACATAATTCGGTAGATTATGTGTGATTTTAATTACTTGCAGTTTGTTTTGGCTGTGGGCCGTAAAAGGAGTAAATGAAAATTACCAGATCCATTGGGTAAAAGTCTCGAATGCATGAAATAATTATCGGAAATATAATAGAAATTATTAATCCATAATTCATCCTATATTGTAAATTCGTAATAGCATAATTCAACATCAAAAAATCATATATTGAAAATTAACAATTCGTATCATAATTTACCATTAACAATTCATAGCATAATCCATAAAAATTCGTAACATAATCCATTAAAAATTCGTAACATAATCCATTAATAATCCATTAAAAATTCGTAACCTAATCCATTGATAATCCATGAAAAATTCGTAACATAATCCATTAATAATCCATTAAAAATTCGTAACCTAATCCATTGATAATCCATGAAAAATTCGTAACATAATCCATTAATAATTCATAATATAATCTATTAAAAATTCATAAAAAAATTCGTAACATAATCCATCAATAATTCGAAATATAATCTAATAAAAATTCATAAAAAATTCGTAACCTAATCCATTAAAAATTCGTAACATAATCCATTAATAATTCGTAATATAATCTAATAAAAATTCATTAAAAATTCGTAACCTAATCCATTGATAATCCTTCCATTAATAATTCGTAATATAATCTAATAAAAATTCCAATCAATAAGTGCTATAGCGCACACTAATACAACCAGTCTCCCAGTGAGACGGAAAATTGATATTCTAACCAAGTTAGAAATAATACTGTCAAGTAATATTTAGTTTAGTTTTAGTTCTAGTACTTGTGCTTTTCTAATTTGTGAAAACACGTCAGTATATATACTTACAATTTGGCCTTAACCTTGCGTGTTAATTTTATTGCGATTAAACAAAATTCGACCTTGAAATTATTTGTGTTATCTAAATTAAATTTTTATTTATTTCTTAATTTAAATTAGTAATTTATTTTTAACATTTTTAAATAAATTTATTCAGCTAAAAATATTTTATTTTTATTCATTTAATTCATTAATTTTTAATTTTATATAAATGGTCATTTTACGGTCGAATTTTCTTGTTATTATGTTATTTTTTATGTAAATTTCGTGCGGTTCTTGATGCATTTTGTATTTATTCTATTTTACTTTTATTTTTTGATTTTATATTTATTTATATTCTCTCAGATTTTAAAGTGTTTAGTTGGTGTTGTATATTGTATTTTAAGTTATCTTGGTGCTGGGTTTTCGTGCTGTATTACTGATGTATTTAAACAATTCTCAAGGCTATCTGTGTGCTGGCCCAACAAACATCTGTCATCTACGAAGTCGAGTTTCATTGCATTGATTAGCATAGCAAAGTACGAAAGCCATTTACAGATGATGAGTTTCTAAAAGATACATTTTTAGAGTATGCAGATTCGTTTTTTGACGACTTCAAAAGTAAAAATGATATTCTGCAACGAATAAAAGAAATGCCTTTATCCGCTGGAACTGCTCAACGCCATATCGAAGATATGTCAAAAGATATAGATACGTAAGTTAAAGATAATCTCTAAAATTGTGATGTTGTTAGGTTCGCTATCAATGGCATTTACGAATTTCAAAAATGAAAAATCCCTGGATTTTAAAAAAATCTTTTGTCACCTACCACTGATGGTGAACCAGCAGTGATTGGAAAGAACGTTGGTTTTGTAAAGTTATTGGAAAAATGACTTGAACTTCCACTGAAATTATGAGTGTGGTAGTTAAAGTTGTTAATATTAACGTAGCTCATTCATCGCTAATCCACCGGCAGTTCAAAGATTTTTTAAATGACAAAATCGGAATATGGGGATTTGCTTTATCATGCAGAAGTTCACTGGCTTAGTTGGGGAAAAGCTTTCAAACGATTCGCTTTTCTCATTGATGCCATCCAAAATTTTTTGATTGAAAAAGGAAAAAACTTTCCTCAACTTGAAGATAAGTTCTGGCTGTTGAGGTTAATGTTTTTGACAGACATTACAAATCATTTTAATGATCTTAATTTGCGTCTCCGAGGAAATTAGCATACAATTCTAAAATTGTTTGAAGAATGGAAGGGTTTCGGATTTAAGTTACAACTCTGTGAAAGTGATATACAAAATTCAGCATTCCAATATTTTTCTACTATCAAATTAATTAGTAAAGAAATTGCTAATGTCAATTTAAAAATGCTCGTTAATTATAACCGCAACATGGAAGAAGATTTTTCATCCATATTTAATAAACTATAAACATAAAGCCCAATGTTTTCATTTATTATATGTCCCGATGGAATGAATGAATAATATATAAATCTGAACTATTTTAAATTTCTTGAAATTGATCAATTTTTCTCTCGAATTAATTGATTTTTAAAGCTCAAGTATTGACAAGAACAATTCAAAGAATTAAGAGAAGTTGAGAAAACTGAAGCAAATAACCTTGATTTAATAGCAAATAGTTGGTCATCACTTCCACCAAGATTTTCGTGTATAAAAAAGGTTGAATTTGATATGTTATCAGCTTTTGATTCCAGCTATATATGAGCAAATATTTTCACAAATGAAATTTATTTTAAATTCCATTAAAAACAAATTGAGGCTGGAAATTTCAGATGCCTGTATCAAATTGAAAACAACAGCATATTAACCTAATTTAGACAAATTGTGCAAGGAAATTCAACATCAAGCAAGTCATTAATTTATTGATATATTTTCAAAAATTCTTTTTACAAATTAATAATGAATTAATAAAAATACGATTTAATTATTTATAAAAAATTGGAGTTAAAGTTTTACACAATTACACAATAGGGAATCGAAAATATTGTAATTTACCTGTTCTTATAAAATGTACCTTATCACTGTTCTAGAAGGTCAATTTTTTTAGTCGTATCAACGCAAACACACATGAACACACCAACTGATGAGACTATTACCCTGCCATTTGTAATTTATGCGGATTTTGAGTCAATTTTACCACTGGATATAAGGCATCATCAAATACACATGCCGATAGCAGGTCTAATATTAATTAATAACTATACTAATACAAAACAATATTATAATTTTATTGGCGATGATTGAGTTTTGGCGTTTTTGAAAAAAATTGATGAAATCGATTGTCTTGCCATATTAAGATGTTCATTGTCAAAAAACTATAGGACCACTTTCTTTCAATGAGGAACGGGAGTTCAAGGAATGTCGCACTTGATATTTGTGTAAAAAGTTTATTGGGGATAAAGTTAAGGATCATTGTCATTTCTTAGGTAAGTATTTAGGGGCTGCTTGTAGGAAGTGTAATGTTTCTTGACGAATCCAGAAATAATTACCTGTGGTTTTTCATAATTTGAGGGAATATGATCTCCATCATATTTTAAAGTATGGTTTAAATCATTTTTCTTCTTGGGAATTAAATATTATTCCGACCACTACTGAAAAATTTATCTCCCTCATCGCATACATTAATAAATTGCCTGTTCATTTAGGTTCTTGAATCGACGACTGAATTGCCTCCTATTTGGGGTTCTGTATCTGCTGATGAATACGCTACAGCCCAACAAATTTGGACACAGCAAAATTGTTACATTATATGTTAACCTACTTAAAATTAGATGAATTCCTACTTGCGGATTATTTTCAGCAATTTCGCACAAAAGCAATTGCTTATAATAGTCTAGAACCTCTTAATTTTTATTGAATTCCTGGTATGTCATCGGCGTCAGCTCTCATGACATTGCAGGAACCCATAACACTTATGCAGGACATGCAAATGTTTAATTTCCACGAGGGAGGAATACGGGGTGGGTTAACATTTGTTAACAAGCATTATGTCGCAAGTTCTGAGGATACAGAACTCTTGTATATTTATATAAATATTTTATACGGTTGGGCTCTTAGTCAAAATCTTCTGTATGCAGATTATTAACCTTGATTAATTTTTTTTTTCTTTTTCGCTTTCCATCATTGGGGAAAAGAGTTAAGGAAAATTCGCAACCAAATAACAAGATACTATCGTGGATCTAAAAATTGTTCAACTGACATTAAATAAAATTGATGATATTAACTTGTAATAATAATGATGATGATGATGATGATAATAATAATAATAATAATAATAATAATAATAATAATAATAATAATAATAATAATATTAATAATGATAATAATAATAAGAAGAAAAATAGTAATAATAATAATTTATTTTGTTGAATTTATTTTTGTGAAAATACTTGTAGATTTGTGTTTTATCGACTTTTTTATGATATTATTTGCATTAACATTGTTAAAAATATTATTTGCATTAACATTGTTAAAAATATTATTACTAGTAACTTGTAATATTAATAATTTTAATAAAGATTTACAATAATAATAATAATATTAACTTGTAATAATAATAATAATAATAAAATAAAAATTTTAAAATATTAAAATACTACTTATTTTTATAAGTAGCAAATTTTTTAAAATTTAAAAAAAAATATTATGAACGACTTTGAAAAATTTAAATGACCTTGAAAAATATGATGACTTATCGAATGACCTTGAAAACCATGATGACTTATCTAGTGATCCTGAAAAAAATTAAATGACCCTGGTCTTCGTTTAAATGACCTTGAAAATTACGATGACTAATATAATGACCTTGAAAAATTCGAGCGACCTTGAAAAGTTGTGAATGACTCCTCCAATGACCTTGAGAAATTTTTTGATGAGTCATGGTCTTGGTTTAAATGACATTGAACAATATGATGAGTCATGGTCTTTGTTTAAATGATCTTGAAAAACATGATGACTTATCCAATGACCTTGAAAATTTTTAAATGACCTTGGATAAGTCATGGTCTTTGTTTTAATGAGCTTGAAAATTACGATGACTAATCTAATGACCTTGAAAATTTTGAACGACCTTGAAAAGTTTTGAATGACTTATCCAATGAAACTTCAGAACTTTTTTGATGAGTCATGGTCTTGGTTTAAATGACATTGAACAGTATGAGGAGTCACCTAATGACCTTGAAAAAATTTAAATGACCTTGAATGAGTCATGGCCTTTGTTTAAATGACCTTAAAAATTATATGAGTCATCTAATGACCTTAAAAGAGTCATTGTCTTTGTCTCAGGAAAAAATTTGTACTTTTGGACATAGAAAATATTTTACCCCGGGGGCGTATGTGGTCCAGCAGTGACATGGTCTAGCGGTGACATAACCATATACTAACAAAAGAGGCTCAATATTAGTGATGATAAAATTCAGATAGTAAAATTGGGATTCGAAAGTTGTGTTGCAGATTTGTACCAGTCTTCCTAACATCTGAAAAGATGTTTGCAGTGCTACGGTAACAGATTACTGATATATGACACAATGTCCTATCTAACATTGTTACTGAAGATGAAACCTCACTATCTTTTTACATCCAGGAAACAAATAGATAATCCAGTGAGTGGAAGCTATCCGCCGAAAAGCCTACGAAGAAACTCAGAAGTGGGACTACCCATCGAAAATCAATGATGTCAGTTTTTTGGATAATAATAATGTTGGATTTCGCCGCCATGGGTGTCAAATTGAACGTACAATGTTACTGTCACTTATTAGAAATTGTACAAACCGAAATACGAAAACACAGAAATGTTCCAATATGGTATCTACATGATGATATCACTGCCGAGACAAAAGACCACGTCCCCTATTCACCCAAGATCTGGTTTTAAGTAACTATTATCTTTTCCACCAACTCAAGAAGCATTTAGCTGGAAAAATATTTGAAAATAACAATCAACTAAAGGAGACTGTGTAAGATTTCTTCCACAATTGGGACCTAAATTTCTTCAAAAATACATTTTCAGAACTTGTAATCTGCTGGGAAAAATGAATCGGTAATTTTGGCGGATATATCGAAAAATAATGCCTAACACATGAATTTTATATATTATCAATGAAAATTCAGTGTTCTCAAATTTTTCTATGCCAGGCCGAATACTTAATGAATCAACTAAGTATTTTGAATATCAAATGAAATTGAATGAGAAAAAAAACCTGTTAACTGATATTATTAATGAAATAATAACACTATTTTATCGGATCTTTTCGGCTATACGACCGCCGATATATGTAACTTTCAATATTTAACAGAATTGGTAAGAAAAATTTAATCAAATCTTAATCAATCACTAACGCATCTATATAATTTATTTTAATATAAAATTATTTTAGGAGTGGCGATCGTATAACCGAAAATATCTATTTTATCAAAGGTCCATTAAATTCTTTTCAAAATTGTAAAATACAAACAATTATTTTCATATATTTCAATTAATTAACATATTCAATATTGCATAATTAAAAAACGACAAAATCATTATTCAATCTAAAGAAAAATACATAATAATTCTGGCGGATTCTTCAAATAAATTTTTATATCAGTAATCATCCGTATTAAACGTCATTGGCAGTCCAGTAGAATTCTGCTTTTGAGCAGCATTAGCAAAATCTCTGAAACATGTTCAATGAAAAATTCAAATAAAAAAAGGTGTTTAAAATAGTAATATATTTTGATTTTCTGATATAATTATTATATTGATCGATAGTGAAAAATAAAATTAAGACAATCGAAAAGGTCAATAGTAAAAGTAATAAAAATATTTACGGATGAAGATTATCAAGAAAACTACGAAACCAAAAATATTTTTTATCAAAAACATACAAATATTTGGTTTACTAAATTTCTGTAGGAAAATAATTGCGCACCCTTATCCCCTTGGCAGTGCCAAAATCACGATTCGCAAATGGAGTTTTCTCGTATTTGATTATCGATATTTTATTTTGTTGGTTAATTTTGATATAAAAGCGAAAATATCGATTTTAAGTGCAAATGGTTAAAATAAAATTTCTAAGTGTAGTTAGGGGTGCCTTCAAGGACGAATCCAGAGGAGAGGTGACGGGTAGTGTATATAGTGTAGCCTACACTGTGTAGGTTGAGTAGTAAAAATTAACTCTAATATATGATGATTGTTTTCTTATTTTAATCTGATTTGTTTTCTGATATGCAATATGCACAGTTATATTCACAAAAATTAGGAAAATTGTCTTATTTTGACTAATTTTAGTTCCATGAAAGCAATTTGAGGATCTCATAGAAAATGGTTTGGTAACACTTAATCCCACGAAAGATAAACCCATTGACACTTAATACCTCCAGCGGATAAGAAAGAAATAAGAAAAAATAACTCAAATTTATTTAACGCAAGTTAATAGAAGGTAATTCATATTGCTTGTGTAGTAAAGATTGCTTGCCTTTCGACGTTGTACCAAAAGTGATCCTGTCAGCAATAGACTATAATTTTATTGTAGATTATACAGCACTGATATTACCAATCATATTAATATTATTAATATGATATATGATATACTATTCCAAGTGAGTTAATTAAGAGTGGGAGTTATGGTGGTTTTCTTAATTTCAGCCAATCCGTTCCGTGGTAGTTCTCCAAAGATCAAAATAATTCATGCGATCAAACTATTGTATAAACTTATTATTTATTTAAACGAGATTAAGTGTCAATGAGATTATCTGTCAGTACACCACTAGATCAGGGACGGGTTAAGGATTTTTTATGGAGCAGGGATAACCACTTGAAAATATATGAATGTTAAACTATTAGTGTGTATATTTTTTGTGTATTGATAAAAGATACAATTTTTATCTATGAACAAACCTTTATAACTAATATTTTTTTCTCGACTTAAAATTGATATTATTTACATGTTGGTTCTTACATTTTTCTTACTAAAATATTAGTTTTTTACATTTTTAACATTAAAAGTTTTAAAATACAAATCACTATTTATAAGTTTTACATTTCGATTTGTACCATCATCTTTACATTTCTAATTTAATATAAATTAAAGTTTTCTGTCTATAATCCTTGAAAACCTCGTCAATATTAATTTATAAATTTCTATGACGACTAAGCAATGCCAATTCTGCTAATCTTTTTTCAGCCACTGAATTTCTCAAATAGGTTTTTGACCCCTCAAAGTGTAAAAGACCCACTCGAAGGAAGCAACAGCCCCTGGTATAATGCAGTGGGTAATAGCTAATTAAAATAGAGGGAAGGGGGGATGTCCTCATCCAATATTAAAATTATTTCATTCTAAAATGAGGCTAAACAACCAGATTGCTGAACAGACTTTTAAATATTTGCAATTTTTTAGAAAGCTGGTATTTTAATATCAATACATCTTTGTTCATTCCTATCACGAAAATTTCTGAGATTTGATTGATGTTTTGAAGAAGAACAGATTCGTAAATAGTTGTCAAGTTTTTGGGAATAAAAATGTTGAGATCAAAGTGTTGTTAAATTTTCTGAAAAGAAGTCTGAAATGTCCATTAAAAACTTGTCGAGCATTGGGATAAATATTGTCTTGTAATATTTTTTAGAGTCAAAGTGAAGGACGTTACTAAGATTGGTTTGTCGTTTCGTTTGTCTTTGTATTTCAACAAATTAATCAAGTTTATTGTAAATGTTCAAAATGTTTTGAAAAATAACCGAAAACTCTGAGTCGTAGTTGTCTCACATCTTCTTCAAAGTTTCAGTCAATGAATCAATTAAATATCAGGCCGTAAAACATTAAAGGAAGTATTTTGAAAAATTTCTCACAAATGGAATCTTAGAAATGCAAGACAATTAAAAATTCAAATAGATTTAAAATTGCTGTTAACAATCGAGCTGTACTGGAAGCAGTAATATCTTATTAGTCAGAAATTTCATCAGAAATTTCATCAAGAATTTCAGCAATTGTTTTAAAGCTACTGTAATATATGTTTACCTAAACAAGTAGATTTCCTTTTGTCGAAATTTTTCCGCCCCACAGCCGAAACATCATTACAAGCAATTAAAATCATACATATAATCGAATTGTGTAAGTGCGTGTATAATCGCCAATAATTCGTGCCCGTGAAGGCTCCGGCGTGAGAACTCAGGATCTGAAACGTCAATATCATTCCATATAGGGGAAAAGGGTGAAGGGGAAATAGTCTTTTGGCTGTTTCGTCGGCACTCATTTCCCATAAACTCGACCTAAAATATTTCACACACGGCTAAAAATTCAAACACCGAGTAGTCCAGTGGGCACTCATTAACTATAATATAAACACAAACTCGCCTAAGATCAATTAAAAAGGGAAGGTGACGGGAAATAAAAATTAAGAAGTCATTGCTACGTCTTTCTAACTTCATGTCGTAGAAGAATTTAGTAAAATCAACCCATAGAATACCTATAAGTCAAACTCTAATAGTACGTCATAACGAAACTTAGTGAATTCAACCGCCGAATAAATGTAAATTATGTAAATCTCTAATATCACGTCCTAAATGAACCAAATCGAATCAAAACTATAGCAAAGCACGAGTTACAATGAAACCCCGCGTAATAACGTTATAATAAATGATAAATACTAGATAAATAAAATCAAACCAAAACTAACTATACTCAATTATAAATATTAGCTAAATGACCGCGATCGCAGTTGATGAAATAGAATATAGCGATAAAAATTGTTTTGGGAAAGCAAATTCCTCAACATAATAATGGTTAATCAGGTACGAGAATACACAAGATCCCGCGGAGAACAAATTAATTTGCCATAATTATAAATCGATGCCAATTTAAAATAGATTCGAGCAATAAACTGCAAAAACTTTAAACGAAATAGCAGGACCCACTCTAGGCCTGATCGCTTAGCGAATTAGGTTATCAATATGGTATAAATTTACTTTACCTTTATAGAATTTACCCAATAAAACCTTCTCTAGCATATATCAACAGAAGAATAGACAGCTATGTAACATATGTTTATTATAAAATATCCAACATCATCGTAAGAGACAAAATTCGAGATCATTTATTCACTGACAATTGATAAATGTTTTTCTGCGCACTAAAAAACAAATATGGATACGCCATCAGGATTCACATGTCCAACAATCCTTCCACGGTTATTGCCATCGGAAATAGAGAGCCCTTTAACTAATTCTTGTTATTACTATTGATAAGGACAGTATTATTCCATTTGATAAGCCGGTCATCGTCAAGTTGATTTGTAAGAAATTGTCTGACATACTCGAATAATAAATTCGGCAAATCAAACATAAATCGCTAGAGTAGCCCATATTAATACAAACATTGAACCCATCGAAACGAGAGTTGACCATGAATATTAAATCTCCTAAAATGAAAAGGAAAATCATCTACCAAACCCATTAACAACTTACAATGGAGTACAGATAATAAGTTTCACAAAATTCCTAATGATATTCGAATTCATCCTATGCATATACCGACAGTGATCAATTTCCTCACCTGAAATAGAGGTGGATAGAATGGGGTCGTTATTCGGTTTGAACGCCATACTCATAAAGCAAATCCTAGCAAGATATAGCACAAATAAAATGAAAGAAATTAAAGCTAATGCATACCAAAGGAAACAGTGCTAATTGTCTACTAGGAAACGTGTCCACTATGAACTCCAAAAATTTAACGAATGAATTAGAACGACTGGAATAAAAAGCTAATGATAGGAAAGCAACTTAGTGTGTGCCACGACCTTTCCTAAAAATGCCAATCAATAAAAATCTTTAGTACACAAATACCACAACCGAATAAGTCACGTCGACGTACTCAGACCCGAAACTAGACCATCGAAACGACACACACTCCATACATCAATTAGTGATTAATATATTTATTATTTTCTAGAAGACTCGTGGATTGACGCATCCCGATTAATAGCCAGATTCCCCTCTCACTCGGCTGCCCAGTGCAGGCAGGCGATGTGGGACGCGGGATTTTCTATCTCCCGGTACGCGAAACCCGAGCTGGCACACAAAGAGTCACCGAAGATGTCGATCTTCCATATGTGGCTATCAAGAGAGAGCCAGGACGAAACCCGGCTAGGGAGATGCGAGGTCAGGCCGAATACTTACTGACGCGCCTCGAGATACATCAAAGCCGAGACGAACCGACAAGTAAAGCAGGCCAAGCGGCATCTGCAGAGGATCAATGCGGACATCGCGGCGGTCAGGATACCCAGCACTGACGGGTATGCCCCATGTTATAACGTTTCGTACGAGTTGGATGACCCCAAGCTCCAGAAACGAATGACGGATATGGATGTGGTAATCCCACACCGCATTCTGCCGAGAGAAATGCGGGATGAAAGGGAACTCACCGAAATTCATCGGGAACATCCGTACGCCAGAGAGCGATATGCTACAACGAGAAAGTAGAGATTTCGTAGATAATCATTAAGCTCATAATTTAAGCAAAAACAATTATTTTTTTTTGTTTGTTTGGAATAAATCTGGTTACTTTTGCGTTTCGGTCTTCCGTTATTTAACTTATGCAAATAAATCTTGAGTTCGCCACCTAGATTAGTTTGGATACTAACCGCACATCAGTTCTATCTGTAAATCAAAGGGGGAGCTGTAGATACCCTATGACGACCTAATAATAAACAATATGATAATAAATGCCCTACAACTGTGGAAATCGTTATGAATAAAATTTATTATTTATAGAAATGGAATGGGTCAATTTCCCCTATTGCAACGAGAACTAGACAAGGCCCATACTGCCAACCGGAATTTACAGCAACAGCTTCTACAGATTACTCGGGAGATCCAGCAGTCTCCGTCATCCACCTCCCGAAAAATCGACCTAAAATATCATTTACTTATCGGTTCAAAATATCTTACACCGAGTAGTTCAGTAGAATATCATAAAATCTTAATATCGACATATTTATCATTATTATTTATTTAGCCAAGAGGGGGGAGTGGCAAAACTCGCGAAGTCTTTGGAACGATCGCAAAATATAATCTGAACTAATAATAAGAAATATTCAGTAACTTTAAACACTAAATAAAATGATAAATAAAAATATTTGGTAACTTTAAATATTTAATAAAATGAGGAGTAACAACATCTGGTAACTTCAAGCATTAAATAAAGTGTTCAATAAAAATATTTGGTAGCTTTAAACATTAAACGGAAGGATCAATAAGATAATTTGGTAACTTTCAGCATTAATAAAAATTATCAATAGATTAGGATGAATAAGTTATATAACCTAAGATGATAATGTCAAAGAAAATAACCTTTAAATTAAAAATGTAAAGCGACTGAACTTCCTTCGGACCAATAATCTAAAATCGATTTAGTAGCAATGTAAGATACTGTATAAGCTAAATTTATAGAAAGGTAAAAGATTACCACTAAAAATATTACATAACAAAAATTGCCACGTAAAGTCAAATAACGATTAAAAGTCAAATCAAAGATTAAAAATTTGATTATAAAATAGCTTAATTAAAAATAAATGAAAGCCAACAAAATCGGTAATGAGAAGGCCAGCCAAAGTCTATTAAAATAACCAAACCATAACAGCATGATCAGCCAACACAACAGAGTGAAATTTCTACCCATCCAATTTTCTGCCCCCCCCCACTGGGATGTAAATAGTAAAATCCACTAGAGACGCTTAATCGATCCCGAATCTCTAGATTGTGTAATAGTTATCTCAAGATCGGCAAGAAGTTATAACATATAACTTCCCAACACTTTAAACCACTGAATCTTTTATTTTGTAAAACAAGAAATTGTATAACTAGACTGAGAATCTGGTCGAAAAATGATGGAGAATCTAGGAGCATGAATAAGTGGGAGAAAATCATGAAATAAGTCCACTTACCGAGACCAGTGAGAAGCCACCAAGGCGACGGGTAGTCGTGGCATATCCTTCTGTGTTGTTCACAACCCATATTAATGATATCAGGTAGGTACCAGACAGATCATAACTGGAGATATCTACTCATAATGGCAGAATCAATCATGGTGGTTAGAGAAAAGGTGCAGGACGTGCATATATTAAATAAGTGGACACGACGTTGGCATCGCACGAGGTTCAGAATTTAAACCTACTGCTACTTTCCATAATAATGTTATTTCGATTGGCAATTATCACGCTAAATAATAAAATCAGGTCGATCCCTTTGGATATACCGGTTGTCACGGAACAACAAATGCCCCTACTAGAATACGAGTAGGAACACAATTCATCTGAACATAATTGTGGATGACATATACAACAAATTAATGTGCTAGGGTGATTCATCCAAATTAATGTAAATAGATCAGTTTCTAAAAAATACAGAAGTTAAGAAATGCCAATTTAATCTACTGAGAAAGTGAAATATCTATCGATTGGAATTTACTAAAAAGTTAATTTCATGTATCGAATTCATTCACGGCCGTTATAAATATAAATGCAAGTGGTGGAAAATTTAATAGTTCATACAGAGATCATGCAAATCAACCAAGAAAAATCAACGAGTAAAGGAACATCTATGACCTCAAAGACAGATCGTGGTCGCGGGGGACCAACATACATCGGGGACAACAATGAAGCGAAGCCGAATTCTGTGACAAATAATACTAGACCATTAGGTAAGAAAAATATTCTAATCTCATTATGCTTTAAAATTACCACCTTACCCCGATGAACGTTCGATCAAGACAATTTGGAAGGACTGATAAGATACTCAGATTCCCAGGTATTCACGGAACTAGTACCACTGAGTACTGTGTCTTCTTGGAGTAACAAAATACTATGGAATAATAGATACGAGCTACCAAACATCTAGAATGAAATTATCTTTTTATCGGAAGAATTAATATAAATGATTTACTGATTTTGTTTTTATCTTTCAATCATTAAATCTCAAGCCCATGACAGTAGAACCATTGAGATCTGACTACATCCGATAACGTAAATGCCCCGAATGACGAAAGATCAATTATGAAAGTATCATTATGAATTTTCAAAGTTAACTATTAATCGAACTTCATCAATTGGCACCAAATGAACCCATCCAAAATGAGATGCTTTGTCTTAATATACAAATCGATCTAGAATTCATCTTCAGCGGAAGCATTGGCATTAAAAGTAGATGATCGTCTAAGGATAGTATGACTGTACCGCGATTCAAATTAGTAAATCTATCGCAGCAACACCAAAAGAAATGATGAGAATGAGTTTTCCTAATTTTTGTTTATGTGAAACTGTAAACTGTAAAGACTAGGATAGTAGGGACCAACATAAAATTTTTTTTTATTAATTTACTTATACCAAAATTCTGTAACAGATATACATCCATGGACGAATCCTGGAATGATGATTCTAGGATCACGATCAGATTTCCAGCCAGAGCATCTGCCCGGTGCCGTCAAGCGTTATGAGATGCTGGATATACAATACCGTCTGCAGGAAGATCCAACTGGTCGATCCATCCAAGGAGCCGGAACGACGAAATCGAACTACCCAGCGTGGCAATAAAACGCAAACCCAGACGAAACCCGACGTGAGAAGCTCGGCTGAAGGCTGAATATACTCTGACCAAGTTAGAAGAGTTGTATCGTAAGACACGATTGTAGATAATCATGGCGCGACGTCACCTCAGCAGAATCAACACAGACATCGCATCAGGTCGAATACCGAGCACCGACGGGTATTCCCCCAGCTACTGGATATTATACAAGCTAAACGATCTAGCATTGGAGGACACGGATGCACCGATTGATGTGGTAGTGCCCAGACGCCTTATTCGGACACCAGCATTGAAACGCATCGGCAAACAACATCAGAACGAGGAGCACGCTTATGTGAGTCGACGGTCAAGAGAAGATTTGAATTTTCGATGCTATGATAACCAAAGAAGATATGGACGCCCATGAATTAAAGTCGAATGCAATTGAACCAGTTTCGTTATAGTGAAAATAAATTTATTATAAAAGGTTTCTTGTAGAATTTTAATGGAATTAATAATCTCTTATGGATTCTCCAGACTCTAGAGTATTATTTAAATGAAGTTAAGCACCTTCAACATGAAAAGTAAAATATATTCAAAAAATAAAGTTTTGACCCTCCCCCTTAAACCACGAGGAAGATATAAGACTAAAATAGAATGAACCTTATGACAAAAATAAAAATGAAAGGATCACAAACCGAATAGGTTAAACATAAATAGTGACGATACTACAACCCGAAATTATACGAAACGATTTTGATTTTCTTAAAACAGCTGTACGTTATTAAAAACTCAAATTATGTCTTGTTTGTGATATGGATACCCTCAGTGTATTAGGAAAGGAGCTAGTCGAGGCAAGACGAGAAAATGCAGAAATTCATACCCAGTTGTTACATATGAGTTGCGAAATCCAAAGGATAAGAGCAACCTGGATCGAACCATGCCGAGCCAAGGGGGACGTACCAGCGTTTGACCGCCGAGCAACGAGGGTGGGCGGAAGAAACGCAATTGGTCCAGACCCAACGGACACAAATTCGAAGTCTAGAAGTTGCGCTTTCAGCTTTTCAAGAAGGAAATGCAGTCACATACCGTTAGAAATTGCTCCCGCGCAAATAGCTTATCCCGATTCGACCAATGCAACCAAGCCAGTAACACCAAAACGGCCTCATCCCAGGACCAGAAAGGCGGAACGCGCTAAGCGACGCTTCCAATAGCTAACAGAAATGACCCAGAATAAGTAAACTGGTTGAATAAGAAAATTTTTAAATGTACTGTTACATTAAAAATAAAGTTTTAGGGTATATTTCATGAATTCATAAAATGTTTTCTATCAAATTAATGACAACATGAATCAAATAGTAAAGTATCCACACAGGAAAGAGTTGGCATAGCATCTGAATGAACGTAAAAGGGACCGGAACTATAAATCGAGCGTAGGCTTTCTATCGGAAGCTCGTTGAACCCAATATGAGGTCGAGACTTTAGCAGTCCTGAGAGCAGAGCTCACATTTGGCGGTTTCATAACCAGTGGTTGCCGTTCCAACGTTGTCTAGCAACGAGTAACCATTGGAGGGCAAGAAATATTGTATGCATGGGTTACAAGGTCACAAACCACTAACCCACCATAAGTATAAAACGGTAGCAGCGTAAATTAATATATCAGATAAGTGAATAACAAAATAAGCCCTTGCTGCGAAGTAATAATTACATTTTTGAAAAAAGTTTCGATTATTAAATAATCCTCTTCAGTTTACTTATAGCTTATACATATTTTGCTGTCTTTGACTTATATTGCAAATTAATATTTTCACATATATCTGTAGTAATTGTATATAGAGAAGCAGAACATTTTTATATTATAATATCTACTTTCAAGAGGTTTCGCGAATCCTATTATTCCACATTCCAAGTTTAAAAATTATAATTGTATATTTGTAATTTTTATCTATAATCTGTTGAAGGTTCCTTGTTCAAAGAAACTCGTCCTTTGAAATTAATATTTATCACAAAAAAAAGATTTTAAAGTTTACGATACATTTTATTAATATCACACATTAATAATTCCAATGAAAATACCACAACGTAATATGTTACTTTACGAAGAATTGATTTATATCTCGCAGTTTAAAATTATTATGTAATAATGTCAAACTCAAAACAATTTTCTATATTTATATAAACAAGGTTTCTAATGCAGTATTTTGTAGTTTAAATAAAAATTATAAAAGAAGATTGGACAAAACGTTTACAAAGGAGATCTCAAAATCATTGATGATTTTTATCAAGAATCAAACAAAAAAGGAATATAAATCTTTTGCAAAAGTTACTATAAATTTTGCAGTTACATTCACTTTTATAACCCAAAACTTATTCAATGAAGGAAATCATAAAATACGGAATTATAATGCAAAATATCTAAAAATACATACTTGATTAATTTTGGCAAATTATAATATCTGGTTATTCGAAGATGTCCAAAGTTTAGAAGATATGAAAATCTTTTAAAGAAAACATCCTTTTTCTTATCGAAAAGGGAAGAATAGAGCTAAATAAGAAAAAAAGTTTAATTAGAATAACCTATGAAGGATTAAATGCGGTTTATAAAAAATATACTTGTTGACCCATTACAAAATTTACAACATTATCCTCTTCTGCGTGCATTATCAGTATTGGAGCAAAAAATGTTTCCAAACTAAAAATTAAATTAAATTAATGTAATTTTATGTTTTTATAAATTTTTATTAAAATTCATTTTGATATAAAAATTTATATTGTGAAATAAGACAAATATACATATCAAATATATTTAAGATTTAATATGAGTTATTTGAAAGAACCACAGTAACACCCAAATCCGGTAAGAAAAGACCTTTATGTAACTTGAATTTAAATTTGGTTAAAATTATAATTGTAAACTAAGTGAACATCAAAGCGCAATAAGTAAGGGCATTAATGACAATAAATAAGAGCCTCAATCATATTAAAAAAATCTAACCAATAATAAATGTGTAGATCATTAACAAAATTTACAATAAATAAGATCCTTTGACAATAAATTAGGGTCTAAAAAATAGAAAAAAATAATAGAATAAAATTCATACACTCAAGCAAGGTGCATCAATTTCTTTAATAAAAATTACAAGCAGTGGGACAGTAAATAAGTGCCCAAGTCAATAAATAATGGCATCATTTTAAATATAAGAAATTTTAAAAGTTTTTAAAGAAAATTTTGATGTTTGGGCACCACCAAATATTCCATAAAAAAAATACATCCAACTTTTATTTACACGGTAGATGCGTTCCAAACAAAACCGTGTAAAAAAATACAGGATACCTATAATTAAATTTGGGATATGTTCAAAACTCTATTTTTCCAAAAAACTGTTTAAAAAAAATAGTGAACCTTATATTATATTTTTATTACAAAAAACTTAAAATTAGTATACCAGTGAAATTTGATTCTAAAAATAAAACAAAACATTTAAAGACAAAAAACAATTGTAAATTAAAACTATAAATAAAAGTCTTGTTCGACCGCTGTGTAAATAATTTCGTTTGTCGCGTCTGTGTCCGAACAGAGACGCGAGATCTTTTAGATAGTTTTTGGCCAGTTATAAAGTTTATTAAATGTTTTATTGTGTCATAACGATAGAAGAGGTGATATATAATAGCAGATCCTTCGCATTTCCCGCAATTTCTCGAAAAGAGAGTAGAGCGATAATTTAACAAGTCTATTCATTGCTACTTGATAAAAATCATACACAACTATACTGACTAAACGATAATTGCTTTAATCATCAGATATTATGTCCGGTACTATTGATGAATTTGATTTTAAGGAAAAACTAGTACATTATAAACATGGTCAGGCGTTGAATGTTTTGATTTTCTACAGAATCAAAAATATATTTAAATGCTTGTTTTATATAGAACATTTTAAACGTAATTATTAGACAATATCAAATTGGTGAATCCAGTAAGTGGTATAAGGCGACTTTTACAAACTATTAAATATATTTAAATTTTTTAGTTCAGATCTTTATTCGTAACCACATAATTTAAAACAAAAATCTTTCTAGTCATTTTTTTTATGTACCATGTTTTTTATCAAAATCGTCTAAAAAAAGAGATGGGTGTATGTAACTATTTTTTGTTAATTTATGTTTTTTGATTGAATTTATGATAAAAATTGCTGACTTCTACATAAAATTTTAAGAATTAATTATTTTAGAAAATAATTAAAATATCAAGTTATTAACAAGATTGTTTACTTTCACAAACATTATTTTACCTCTATGATGGTTTAATCCATCAGGAATTCTACAATATATTTTTATAATTTTTTATTAAATCAAAAGCATGAAAATTAATTACTAAGTTAGTAGTGTATAATGAGGACTGTGCCCCGTGAGATATTTGACTTTTCTAGGGAGGGGGTTTAAAAATTATTTGTTTTTAATCAGAGATGGAAACCGAAATTAATTCCGGTTAAAATTTAACCGGTTATATATTCCTTAGAATAATATCGGTTTTTGGTTAAACCGATTCGCAAATTAACGGTTAACCGTTAAAAACCGGTTTTTAAAAGTACTTTGTTAGCTCAAAACAGGTTTAGTTTTACGGATATCAGAAGGGTACATTCTGTAATTATGATAACGTGAAGGATTATTTTTAATTCTCTTCAGCATAGCAACACATACTATCATGAAACAAAACAAAAAATATCATTCAGGTTATTATAATTTTCAGAATGTGGGCTACGATTGAAGTAAAAGAGATTTAAGTACAAAGGAAAGCAAATTATGAATTTTTAAAATCAAGTCTATTGTTCACCAACTCTTATGTTTCATAAGCTTAAAATTTCTTATTTACTACTATGTTTATTTATGTAAATTATCATGTTTATGTAATTGTAAGTGAATACCAATTATAATTTATTTCATTATTAAAAATTACAAACATGTCTAATTTATTCAGTAATAATTTTAGTCTCAAACTACATAAGCATAATAGCTGCAAACCTAATTAAAAAAATATATCGCCAAAATATATTTTAAACACAGAACTTAACATTTACCAATATTTAACCCAACTGTTAATGTAGTATTAAAAAAGGTAACACTATGATGAATATGAAGAATAATCTTTTTTATTTCCCCGAATTATCATAATGTCTTCTAAAATAAGATGAGTCATACGTGTCCTTAAATCTGACAATATAAAGCAGAAACCAGAGAAACATCTCTCAACACTTCTTACACAACTATAAATATAGCATAAAAATAAATAAAACACTAAATAATCAGCCAGGAAATGAGATAACATCTGAGTTAACTGAACAATTAAGAGATGATGTTTCACATTTTTTTTTTGTTTACATAGTGCTGTTTGAGGCTTTCCTTTTTGAAATTCGGAGTACTAATCTTGATGTTTACTTCTAAATTTGCACTGTGTAATTACCCAACCTTATACCATACTAATCTTGGTATAGTTACACATATATTTTTATATTTTGTGTTTTTTTTTCTTTTCGAAATCAAAATTTTGCAGTTGTGTTTTTTTATAAATAACCCCAAAATTTTCATATTTCGCCTTTTTATTAGCAGATTTTTTAATGAAATTGTTGGGGTTGTCGGTGAATTTAAATAGGAGTATTGCCAATCTGACTCCAAGCGTGCTTTTAAACAACAATAACGAACTCCAAACGATATAAACTTTATTGATTAACATACTTTAAAATGACACAAATAATTCTCTATTACAATTACAACTTGGTGCTTATTACAACCCTTCGAGAAGAACATGAATTTTCGGATCAATTGTATTTCACAATCAGTTGACTACTATGACGGGTTTCTGATATCAATAAGTTTGATTTAGTTGCATTTAGTGCATTCAATACCGGTATACCGGTATCGGTACTACCGGTAATACCGGACTTTTTTCTGGTACCGAAATACCGGTATTGAGTTGGATCAATACCGGTATTTCCGGTATTGGATATATAAAAAATATTTAAAATTATTTCTCAATTTTACTTAAAAAATATTATAATAATAAGGCATTGCTCTTTTAACCAAAAATAAATTAGACTTTCATAACTAAATTGACGAATGCAGGACTATTAATGGTTTTCCTGACTGTTTATGCAGAACTAAAAACTTCAAAATTCATGACCAGTTACAATAACATTTGATGAGTGGACGTCAATTAAAAATCGAAGATATTTAAATGTAAACGTTCACACCGAGGACGAATTTTGGAGCCTTGGATTAGCTAGAGTTGTTGGTTCACTGCCTGCTGAAAAATGCATTGAGTTGATTCAAAAAGTGTTGACGCAGTTTATGCTGAATTACGACGAAGACATTGTGTGCATTACTACTCATGGAGCTTCCGTAATGCAAAAAGTGGGACGGTTAAGCAATTGTGATCAACAGTTTTGCATTGTGCATGGCATTCAACTGGGTGTGCTAGACGTTTTGTACAAAAAACCGTCAACTTCTGCTAAAACAATCTTGAAAGGAAGCTCGAATGACGAGAGAAGTAGAGAAAACGAGGATGACGACGAAAACCTAACCAATGATGATGAAGAAGACTTTTCGGACGGGTTTCAAGTTGTGATGAGTGAAAAGGACGACACTATCCAACTGACCGATGAGTTGCAGCCGTTAATCGCTAAGGTGCGCACCGTTGTAAAATCCGCAAGGAAATTGCAATTTTCGAAGAAGAAGGAACTCGTGGAACATATTTGCAAAACACCTACGAATACTTGAAAACTATAAAGCCAACAAGTGTCGAATCGGAGCGTGTATTTTCAGCAAGTTGCAACTTTGTTACCAAATTACGATCATCTCTTGAGGATGACACTCTGAATGCCCTTTGTTTCTTACGGGCGTATTTTACAAAGGAGAAAAACAGCGCAAAATGAAAAAAAATTGTTATTTTGATACAAAATAAAAAAGTTCGTTGAATTTGTAAATTTTTACTATTTATTTGATATTTTAATCAAATTTTAATTTTTTTTCTAGCTTCAATACCGGTATTATACCGGTATTACCGGTATTGAAATATTTCGATACCGCAATACCGGTATTGAAAAATAATACCGGTATTAAATGCACTAGTTGCATTGCTTTGATTTCAGTTTATTTCCTTTTCACAATTTCGGCTTTGCCACTTTTCAATTTTCTTTATTATTTTCGTTTTCGTATCACTTAATTTCTGCTTCAAATTTATCTTTTCCTTGATTCCACCTTCTCTTTAATGTTTTCAACTTCTAGTTTTCTCCAAATTTCTCTTTAATACCTTTCTTCAATAATTTTCTTCAATAAGTTTCTCATTTCAGATTATTCGTCGAATTCTGTCCAATTTCTCTCTAATCTCTTTTTTTCTCTTTACTCTCCAATTGCGTTCCATTTTTATACTCCATCACCCAATAGTACTTACTGATGTCAAATAGAATTTCCAATATATTTTACCGCTAATTCCATTTGGGGCTCTAGAATCACTGACAGCTGTCCAGATAAATAATTTTTTAGAGATGCTCTTTTCCGAATTCCCAAACAACATTTCTTCCATTATCTCGAATAGGTTTTCGAGATAACGTGCACATTTTGTTTTTCTAAATTTGCACTCGTTAATTATAAATGACCTTCTTTTATTCAATTGCCTGATTTTATTGATTTTCTCTTATTCCCTTCTCGTTATTCAACATTTCTTTTTCATTACTTTTTTATTAAGCTCCAGAACCACATCTTAATTATTTATCATTGTTTCCCCAAATCATTTTGCATGTTTATTAATTATTTTATTCAATTATTTAGTTATCCTCAACAAAATTGTTTATTGGGATAACCATAATTATGAAGGGTATTACATAAGCTTTAGGAAATACTAATTCTTATAATAAAAATAATAAAAATAAATTGAGTAGAACATATTGTAAATAAGAAAATTACGTAATTTTAACCGGTTTTTTAGAATTTCGGTTAAAGGTAACCGGTTTATTTATGGAAATTCTTTTCGGTTTTGGTTACGGTTAGTGAAATATTTAGAAAACTAACGGTAAACCGGTTTCCATCCATGGCTTTAATGAATGAAATTTTTAAAAATTATTTGTTTTAATGAAGTTAATTTATTTTTTTATTTTATTTTTTATTTAAATTTTCAAATTTTAACAAAATTTTTAAATTCACGATAAAAAAGCCTAAGTATTTTTTCTTGATTAAAAAGCCTAAAAATAAAAATTGGCTGAAATCGCCTACGATTGGTCACACTATAGTGAAGGGTATTTTCGAATTAAATTAGTTCAAATCGACTACCGATTAAAAAGCCTAAAAATTTTTTTATTAATATTAAATTTAATTGTTTGTTTTAATGAAGTGAATTGAATAATTATTTATTTATTATTTTATTTTAATTATTTATTTAATATTAATATTATTATTTTAGTTTATTATTATTATTATTAATAATATTATTTTTATTATTAATTATTATTATTATTTATTTGAATGGATTTTTCTTCATATAAATTATACTTTTTTGAAAAAGTCTAAGAATAAATTTTTATAGTAAAAATTTATAAAAATGATTTACTAATAAAAATTAATCCTCAATAAAAACTTTAAATAAAAATTCATATATTTCTTGATTTAAAAACCTTTCAATCTTTATTGAAATTTAAGAATAATTTTTACAATGTAAAAAGGTTTACTGATAAAAATAACTTCTCGAATAAAAAGCATATAATTTTATTTTGGATAAAATTGCTATGAAAATTATGATATTTTTGAATTGAAGTCCTGAATAACAATATAAATAGAAATTTAAATTCTTAATGAAAAACATGAAATTACATTGGTTCTCAATATATTTTCTAAATATGATATCTATGTTTATTTTCAATAAGAAATAAGGATTCTTTTAAAAACACATGTAAATATTTTTAAAAATTAATATTTTCAATATGCAAATATTGTCTTTGAATAATTTTTAAGATAAAACACATGTAAATCAAAGTATTTAAAATAAATTAAAGTAAAATCAAGTAAATAAAGATAAATTAAATTAGATTCTATAAAAGGTAATAATTGTCAATAATAAGTTAATTGCATAAGTTGAAACCTAAGTTTGAATTGACATAAATTTAATAAGTTAAAGGTTTTTAATAAGAAATCTTTTAAAGTAATAAATTTTAAATACACATTAAAGTGAAAATTAAATGATAATAAATTCATCTACGATAATATAAGCATTAAAAGTTAATCCATTAACTAAACAAATAGACATCAATATTAAGTTACTGACTAGATTTTTTATGAATTGAACTAAAAAATTTATTTAATAAAATCTTCCTTGTCTTTTTCAATGATTTTAACTAAGCTAAACAACAAGTTTTTGTTATCGTATAAAGATTGTATTGATCCTAGTTTAACAAATATTTAAATGTTATAAACCCATTGATTCGCAAATACGTATATTTTATCAAATAAAATGCAAGCCAACATTAAGATGATTTAGTAATTAAATTTGTCAAAATGATTTTTGAAATATTTTCACGTGTTTTTGTATAATTCTTAAATATTACCTACTTTAATTATTCTTCACTTATTATAAATTTAACCCATTGAATTTTGTTAAATCCGCCATATTTTTTCTAAATCCAAGTAAATTATTTATTATACTATTTATTGTTATAAACTTATATGTGGTGGGTTACTGGGTTTCGCTATTTGTTTAAACCATCTTATTGTTACCCCGGTAACGCCATATAAATATTTTCTAGATACCACTCGGCACCCGTTGGTAGGCAACGTTGGAAATGTGTTCGAGTGGGTGGATTGTCCACAAAAAGTGAGCACTATTACTAATACTGTAATTGCCCGGACAACCCTCGGGTTCAACGAGCTGTCGATGGAAGACCTGTGCTCGCTTTACAATGTCCCCTGTATGAGAAGATTCAAGAGTAGACTCACGTTGATGGATAGCGATGGAATGACATTTCTCCGACGAAGCGCGAATGCTCATGACTTTTCGGCCGCAATTTAACCTTATTTACATTTTATAACATACCACTCTTAAATGCTTTAACAATAATTATAATTTACATTCCATTCATAAAACAAAACAGGGTGAATCAAACAATATCTATAGGTCAATGTAATTCACAAGCAATATAGGACGAATCAATTGAGTTTGTTCGCCAGGCGTGCAGCTCTGCGTCGGGCGCGTTCCTTACGCCCCGGCCTATAACTGTTCGAAGGTATTGCCGATGGAGTCGCCACGGGTGTTGAGTTGCTGGCTGAATCCCGGTACGCCAATTGAGATGGGGCGAAGATAAGAGGGTAAGTCACCGCTTCTCCTTCATGGCTGGCGGCCAGGGCAACTTCCAACCCCCTTATCTGCGTTCGGAGGTTCTGATTCAGTTGTCGTTCCTCAGCCCAACCTTTTTGAGCAGCTGTGAGGCGTTGGTGGACAGATTTGAGTTTCGATGGGTCCACCCAGGTGGATTTCACTTGTTGAACCTCCTTTGTAAGCTGAATTATCTGCTCATATAGAGCTTTGTTGGATTGCTGGGCGCGGGATAATTCCTTTTGTAGTAATTGAACCGGTTCCATGACTAGTAAAAAGAATAATTAAAGGGGAGAGATTTACTAATAGAGTGTAATCCTATGATCTATGTTTAACTCAAACAAACCAATGGAAATTATTTAAAAGTAAATAAAACTCTAAACTAATCAAAAACAAAAAAAATTTATTTTTATTCATCATTAATCAAGGTTCATTAAAATTGCGTTCTTATCTGTTCAGGGAAAGCCTTTCGTCACCCATTCTTCGGGTGTATAGCCCGAGATGGCCATGGTTGGCCTCTTTGTATTGCGGGCTCGGACCGTGGTTGCTTGCGGGGCCTGTGTCGGGGAGACCTGTCGGGGGTGCCAATAATTGTCGGCGATCCGACCCGCCAGTAAATCCTCCTCAACGTTCGCCAGATACTGGCGAGCTCGGACCACCTGTAGGTCCACTTGCCTTTGATGGAATTCTAGGCTTTCGAGCAGATGTCGAACCTGCCGGTAGATTTCTTCGGCCGGGCTCCATTCTTCGGCCATCTCTTGCCCCAGATTGTCCCTGTCGAGGAACTTTGATGGTGGAAATTCGTCACATCTTTCTTGTCTATAACGGGCCCAGGCCCATCTCCACCGGTCTGCGAGAGAAATTGATACAGGATCCGTCTAATAAATCACTAAAATGAACATTATTAATGTGGGTGTTTTAGCAACGGGAATGACTATAATTTATTATTGTCACCTAATTAATCTTATTCCTTCCACTTTTATATATATAATACAATATTAACTCAATTCGGGTTAATATCAGTCCACATATCATAAACTTTATTAAATCGTTTGCTTGTCTATAAAAGTCGCTACACTAATATGCCGAATTTTCTAGCTTAGCTTCTAAGGTTTTCTGCCTAAAGACCTATCAAGATTTTTCCGGATTTGCGGATCAGAGAATTCAATTTCCCTTAATTAAGCTTCAGTGTCGTTATATTTCCATTGAGTTAGCTGGCTATAAATCTTAATGATAGTATGATTGTGCGAAAACAATGAGAAAACCAAAAAAAATTGTTGAGTTACGGTTAGGATACGAGGACCGGTGGCTTATAACTTCATACCTTTCAATTTAATAATTTTTCAAAAAAAATATGATCAATCATTTAAACTTAAACTTAAAAATTTAATTATCAATTTAAGACTTAGGTAAGCAATTGATTATACATTTAAAATTAAAAAAAACAGTGATTATAGGTTTAAAATTTACGTAGGAAACTTCCAAAATGAATTACCAGGTGTTGTGGGAATCAATTCCCTTGGTGTTTCTCCTCCCGGCACTGCAGTCGTAGAACTCGTATTTCCAAAATGCATAGTAATAATGAGATGGTTGATCGGAAATCCCTCATATAAAATCATTCGAACTCGCATGGGTGTGAGTGCATCCGCTGCACTACGGTTGAATTTGATAGTGTGACGATGGACTTTTGTCCAATCGGATGCCAGTTGCCGTTCAGTTGAATAAACAATTTATTCAACTACTAAATTTTCAAAATGTGGATATCGAATTCGACGTTGGCAATTCCGTAAGTTTTTATTTTTTCTCTTGGGATAATAACAATGGAAAACTCACTGGTCTCATCGTTAACTTCACGATGTCACGGTGGGTGTCCCCACGTTACTTCCAATTCGCATCAAGTCTATCTGACTTTTAATTTATTTTTGTTAATATTTAGCACATTTATTTAGCATATTTATATTTTTACTAATATTCAATCAAACTCTCAAAGTACCATCGCGTTAGAAAAGTCACGAGATTCTCCTCGTTCGGCAATTGGAATTTTTAATTACTAGATTTATTCCTATTCTCTGGGTTTTCACAATATCGGAATTATCATTTTTTATTTGGCTTCAGTCAATTTTCGGAGAACTCGAGTTGTTATATCCGGTTATCGTGGTCGGGTTTGTGTTGGAGATTGGGAATCAGTTACAAATCAGGAACTTGTTGGGTATTCGAATCGAAATTGACTACTTTATTTTAGGAAAATGAACGTCCATGATGGATGTATTCGTTGATGATAATGGTGGATAATACAGATGGGTCGGTTAATTTAACTATTCAAGTGGGTTGGGAATCTGCGTTATAATACAGTCTATTCTATCAATAAATAATTAAATAAATTTGGCAACGATTTAATTAAACGATAACGCCAATAAAAAACCTTTCTTACGATATATTTCGATAGCACAGCTATCATCTTCAGGTACTCAAAACCAACTAAAAATATTATGAATTAACATTTAATTTAAACAAATTATTTTTTATTAATTTAATTTTTTAATAAATAAATATTTTTAAAAATATATTTTAAATTAATTTTAAATTTTAAATTTTTTACTTATATTCTAATTTTTTAAAAATTAATGCAATTTAAAATTTTCAATTATTTTAATAATATTAAAAAAACAAACATGATTTAACATACGTAAACTATTTAAAAACATTCAAAACATTCGTAGTCACAGCACTCTGCACATTAATCTTTGGATCCAATGACCTTATCAGCAATGCTTCACATATCACTCGTTCCCAATAACTATTAAAACTTCTCAACAAAATTCTAAAATCAGACATTCCTATATCACTTTTACAGCCTCTATTGTGTTCACTAATATTGGTCAAACCCTTCAATCGACAATGCTCTAGAACTCGAGTACAGAGATGACGGGAAGTCTCTCCAATGTATGTGGCATTACACCCATTACATGTAAATTGATAAACGAGATCAGAACACAATCCAACCGGAGTTTTTGATTTATTAATAAACATATTGCGTACCTTACACGAATTAGAGACGATCTTATACTCTAAATTTCCTATCAGTTTACCCAACTTCCTCTTATAATTTGTAAAGCCTTCAGAGTACGGCAATACTAACACATATTTAGGCTCAATTTTTTTATATCCATTTTTACAATCACCCAGATCAACACTCAATTCACACCCATCCGACAAATTACATTCAGACTTTCCACAACATGGATCCTTAGGATTTTTAATCAATTTATCAACAGTTTCTTTTATCATTAACAATAAAAATGATTTAGAACATCCATTCTTTATCAACAACTCAACCAATTTATCAACACTTTTTACCGAATTAGCAAAAGTAGAAGATAAAGCCCATGAACGATAAATCAATCCTTTCACCATATTTCTCTTATACTTAAATTCACAAAAGCTTTCTGGAGAAGTATAAAGACCAGTATCAGTTGGTTTTCTATAAATCTCTGTCTCATACTGTTTATCTTTGCGTTGAATTAACAAATCCAAAAACGCAATTGATGACTTTCTCTCCGTTTCACATGTGAATACAATGTTTTTATGTAAACTGTTCATAAACTGCAAAAACGGTTCTACATGTTTCTGGTTTTCAAATATAAGAAAAATATCATCCACATACCTTTTATAAACAAAAGGAAATGGGATAGTCATTCTTGACCATGATGTGTATGTAAATAAGTTGAATGATTTGTTAAATTCTCCTCAGTTTGTGAAATTGCCAAAGGGTCGGAAGAATGGAAAATTACCTCCTCTTAAGGATGAAGAGTTTGTGCAAAAAATGTTAAATGGTTTTATTGAGAAGAAGCTTATTGATGAAGAGGTAGGTAAGTCTATTCGTCCAATAGGATCGCAGCCAGCTAAACTATATGGGCTACCAAAAATCCATAAAGATGGTGTACCTATGAGACCAGTTTTGTCGATGGTTGGTACTGCCCAGTATAAAATAGCAAAGTTTTTAGATGGATTATTAAAACCATTAATGCGATCAGAGTTTGAATGTAAGGATAGCTTTGAGTTTGTTTCTTGTATTGCAAAGCTACAAAAACGAAGTATGAATGATGTTATAGTTTCGTTTGATGTTTGTAGTTTGTTTACGAATGTGCCACTGGTTGAGACAATTGACTTATGCTGTGCGTTGTGGAATGAAAATGATTCGGAACATCACATTTTGGATAGAAGGGCATTTCGAAAACTTCTTGAATTTGCTACTTCAAATGTCAATTTTCTTTTCAACGATGAATGGTATCAACAAATAGATGGAGTCGCTATGGGTTCCCCTTTAGCACCAACGATGGCATCAATATTTTTGGCTAGTTTGGAAAAGAAAATTGCTTCTTTCCAATTTGAAAAACCTTTTGTTTATATAAGTAAAAAATTTAAAATTAATTTAAAATATATTTTTAAAAATATTTATTTATTAAAAAATTAAATTAATAAAAAATAATTTGTTTAAATTAAATGTTAATTCATAATATTTTTAGTTGGTTTTGAGTACCTGAAGATGATAGCTGTGCTATCGAAATATATCGTAAGAAAGGTTTTTTATTCTATCAATGTGCGTAAATTTAATTTCATTATTAATTTAGGCTGATTTAGTTTTAAACGGGATCAAATTCAATTTATGGCTGACTTTTATGAAATAAAAGAAGGTGTCTAGCAGTTATACTGATGGATTTAGATCGGAATAAATTCTCGATTTGGTTGGAAAGAGGGGTAATTGATTTAATAATAATAATAATTTAGAAGTTTTATTAAAATTTCGTTTAAATTGACTTTATTAATTTATTTCATAGCAGTGATTTCATAGTAATTTTTATTCCCCGTAGCCTTCCCCTTTAATAAGCCTTAGGCGCATATTATGTTCATATTATATTTAATGAGTGCCCACTGGACTACTCGGTGTGATGAATTTGAGCCGTGTGTAAAATAATTTAGGTCGAATTTAAAGAAAACGAGGAACGAGGAAGAAGCCAATAGACCCCTTCCTTATTTCTCCTTCCTTCTATACGGAATAATATTGACGTTCCGATCCCTGCGTTCCGCACGCCGGGTCTTCACGGGCACAGATCATCGGTGATATTCCACGCACTTACACGAATCTGAATAGTATGTTGATTTTGATATCTTGCGGTGTGTCTTTGGCTGTGGGCCGGAAAAATTTCGACAATAAAACAATCATTTTTATGAAAAACAAGTTAATTTTAAGCATTATAAATATTTATTAATATATTAAAACAATATAACAAATTACTTGACCAAAATCATCATTCAAAATGACATAAAAAGACATCTCCCATCCACGCCGACATCCAAGCAGAGCTCTACCGAGGTTGCGAGGACGGGACGTGGAGAGAGAGTTTCCAAATAAAACTTCTGCTCACCTAAAAATAGTCTCGAATAGATTTTTAAAAATGAATTCAAAAATTGGTTTTTTGGTTCAAAAAATGGTTAAATTTTATGTGAAAATGCATCGGTATTTATACCTATTTTCTGTCCCTAAACTCGCGTGTTATTTTTGATTTAGTAAAACAAAATTCGACCTTGTTATTTTCTAGTGTATTCTAATCTTTATTTTTATTATTTTCTAATTTATTTTGATAATTTTTTATTTGAAATTTTTATTGAATTATTTCTAATTCAAATTCTTTGATTAAATTTCATTTTCATGAAATTTTCCATTTTTTCAGATTTCGGTCGAATTCATTGGGTTTTCATGTTATGTTTGTATTTGTATCGTGCGGATCTTGTTGCATTTTGTTATTATTTTAATTTATTTTTATGTTTATTATTTTATATGTAATTATCTTTTTTCTCATATTTGATAGGGTTTAATTGATGTTTTAATAGGTTTGAGTTTAAATTTGCATCGTATATTTGCATGTGTGTTACCGATCCATTTAAACATTTTTCAAGGCCGCTCGTGTTCTGGCCCAACATATGTATAAAATTGTTATCACCTCTATCAAGACTTTTTCAAAAAAGTATTATTTTCTATGAAGAAAAATCCATTCAAATAAATAATAATAATAAAAATAATATTAATAATAATAATAATAATGATAATAATAATAATAATAATAATAATAATAATAATAATAATAATAATAATAATAATAATAATAATAATAATAATAAGAAAATATTAATAATAAGAAAATATTAATATTAAGAAAATAAATTAAATAAAAATAATATAATAAATAAATAATTATTTAATTCACTTCATTTAAACAAACAATTAAATTTAATATTAATAAAAATAAATGTAATTATTGACTTGATTAAAACAATAAATTAAAGTAATTAAAATAAAATAAAAATAAAAAAATACTTTTTAATCGAGGAAATATTTTTAGGCTTTTTAACCGGTAGGCGATTTGATCCAATTTTATTCGAAAATACCCCTCACTATAGTGTGACCAATCGTGGGCGATTTCAGCCAATTTTTATTTTTAGGCTTTTTTATCGTGAATTTTAAAATTTTATTAAAATTTAAAATTTGAAAATTTAATTAAAAAATAAAATTACAAATTAATAAACTTCATTAAAACAAATAATTAAAAAAAATAATTTTTAAACCCCATTAGAAAAAAATAATTTTCAGTTGATTTTTGGATTGAAATTTTTTTTAGGAATGCGAGTCTCAACTTTTTTTCAAACCAAATATTAACATTGGCGTATATAATGAGCCCATATCTAATGTCATCAATGCTGTTATCAATAGCGCTTTGTGTTTAAGGGTTTACAAAACTTTTAATAGTTCGTAAACAGTTAAGAAAAATTGTACCCAGCTCTACTGGATAATATTTTCTATCGAGGAGAAAATTAATAAATTTTATAATATAGATAACACACCAACTAACTTTTTTGTTGAAGATCTTGTTACACTAGTGTTATAAATTGCTTATATGGATATTAATATTAATTGTATTGATATTTAAATTGGTAATTTATAATATTAAATTTGTTTATATATTTGATATTTTAATGAAATACAGAATTTGAATTTTACTTTTAATTTTGAATCACAATAACTAGATAACATTGTTATTATATGATTGTAACTTGATCAGAGAAATCAATTTTCTATCACTACAAAATTCTTATAACAAAAGACACTATCAAATTTGCGATAAAAATTAATCATTGTTTTTGAATTTTTTTTGAAAATTTGAAATTAATAATTATAATTATAAATAAATTTTCAAAACTTATTTTCACGTTTTTATAAAAGTTAGTTTTTAATAACCATGTCAAAAAAATATGAAATATTGTAGTTACAAATAAATTTAAAATTATATTAAATTAAAATTATTTAAAAATTCAATTAAAAATATTAAAGTTAAATTGCTCGTAAACATAAATAAATTATGGGTGGAATGTGTGACAATCTATTACACACTACAAAAAGTTATAGAACGGAAACGGCTATGTATAACACGAATATATGTTCAGTTTTTAAATTTGTAATGTGTGTTAGACTCAATTAAATTTAAATCTTCTAACATTTATTATTTAATTACAAATTATAAATTCAAATTCTTCTATCCAAATCTGAAAATTTAAGCAACTGAGGCGTGATAATTCTTAATATTGATATAGCTATCGGTCACAAATATAATTAATTTAATTTTAAATACTTTAATATACTTTAATATAATATGATATAATTTAACAAATTTGAATATTCAAATTTAACACAAATAGTTGTTTTAACTATTTTATCTTTAAATAGGAGTTTTAGAACTACTTACAATGTGTGTAAAGTGACAAGATAAAATACAGAGTAATCCACAAATATACTTGATATTTAAAAGCAAGCGCACTTGGTTACTGAAAGTTTGAAATGCACCTGTCTGCAATGAATAAGTGAATCTAATAATACAGGTTGGTGTGCAAAACCAATAGATAATTCATAATTTCTCAGTAAAATCTTTCTGTCATTGTTTAAAAAATAAAAATTTAAAATGCGTTTATCCGTGGAACTTTTTGACATCGAAAATTTGCATGCGTTTTTCACTGTGTTGCGTTTGCGTGTTCAAATCATTTTTTCTATCACTTTCTAATTTATTCATTGTAACTCAACATAGGTAAGTTTGCGGGTGTCTATAATAAACACATTTTTTGGTAAATTTTAACACATATTTTTTCTAATATTCAAGATTTACATTTTATGAATCTGCGAATTTATGTAAGTCTTTTTTGTAACTTGGTATGTTATTGCAAATCAAAAGCTGGCTTTAATAAATCTTCTACCTCTATTGACATACGGTTTTTTAAACTAGTAATTGAAGATTAGAAAATATTGAAATTCAACTTAACATTTTAAATTTTCTAGTTTTTATACATTTACCTGAAAGTGTATCTTTCATCATTTAATTTCATGTTAAATTTGCTACACTTCGTTTTAGTTTTTCTGTAAATTCTCCTGGATTATTTGTGCCTGTAGCTAATTTCTTACACCTTTACATTTGCATTTCGACTTTTTATAATCTAGTTTCAAGTTAATTAAATGATAATCTTTGTAGTAATCTCACGTATTTATGTATAACAACTGTTTTTATTGGAAATACCTAATTACATTTCCAAGTTTTTACAAAGTTGAATTCCACAAGGTCAAGAAACATAAAACTTAATTTGACTAATCTTCATCTAATTTTAGACTAAATCAACATTAAAGATAAAAGAAATAAAAAATACATCAATTATGAATATTAGTTTCGATAATATTTAGTTTTTCAGATTCCAGATAAAAAGACTAAATGAATAGTAAGTTTTATTTCAATCAATCAAATCCAATAATTAAGTTATAATTCAGTAATTTCTAATCGACATTTTGAAACATTTTTTAATTCAGTAAAAATTAAAAATTACACGAATTGATATTCACAATTATTATTTTTTATAAATATTCTTTTTTGAAAATTTCAGATAAAATTGTTCTTTTTATTTTGATGTATGATCGTCATACTATGAGCGTCATAACCACTATCCCTCCTAAAGGTGAATATTACATTACATAATCACCATTTTGAATTCTTGTTTTAATGGTCCGATTTCAGTCAAAAAACATCATTTATAGGTTAATTTTGGACGAAAAAGCTGATTTAGGTTCAAAAGTCATGATTTAAGAGCACTCTGGGTGGTTTTGTAGTTGAAAGGGGCCTGAATGTGAACGGATTTTGAACAGTCAGACTTTGCATCAAACTGCATCATTTATATGCTAATTTTGGACCATTTAGGCTCAAACGTCATGATTTAAGGATACTTTGGGCGTTTATGTCGTTGAATGGAGTAGTGTTGGATTTTGATTAATCAACATTATTTTAGGGTAATTTTAGACAAAAAAGCCGATTTTAGTGTCAAAATCTATGAAATAAAGGTCAAAATGTGTCTACTCGGTAGAAGTTTGGTAAGCGGTTAGCGTTGGATTTCGAAAAAATAGTCAATTTTCAATTCAACAGAATTACTTGGTATTATTAATTAAATTATACATTAATAAAAAAATTATTATAAAAGTATTATTTCTTAATTTTTATTTTTATTGTATTTTTGCTGGAAACATGCCACCTATATCGCATATAGCTAACACCAGCATTGGCCAAATATCAAAGTTTTAAATATCAATGAGTTTAATTATTTTACATAGCCGTTTCTTTTGATTTTCCCATAAAGCAAAAAAATGCATAAATGGAATATTAATCCATTAAATAAAAATGAAATTAAAAGAAATATTTAAAAATATTAATACTTTTTTGTATTATTGAATGTCAATTTCTGGTAGATAGGACCTTGTCGAAATATCAAATTGAAATAAAACATGTGCCGCCACAACTAGATTAACAAAAAATAATTAATTTTATCAAATTGAAATGATAAAATTAGAAACTATTTAATCGAGTTTAAAATTAAAATTTATTTAACTAACAATTTTTAATAAAACATTCCATCCTCATCATCTTTTCTTTTTCAGAAATCAATCAATATTTTATTTATATTAAAGGCTAATCTAGATAATTTTTTTAAAAATATATTGATTTAGTCTAAAAAGGAATAAAGATAAAAAATAAGAAAAGATTAACTGTTAACAATATTAAAACATTTGTTTTCAAAATAAACTTTCAAAAGAATTACCACTAAATGTCGAGAATACAATAGGACATCGGGAATCGATGTAAAGGGAGCTTCTAAAAATAACCCCATTACGTTGTAGGTTAGTCTCAACGAAGCTAACTTATGCACCAATAATGAAGAAATTCTAACCAATAACGTGATATAATTCATAACAAATTGTCAAAGAGATTTTACCCAGTTCCAAGTGAATGTCCCCAAACGAAAACGGAGCTGTTTGGAGCTATTTTCGTTAAATAACGGAAGGTTAAGAAAGCATCTTCAAGTGCATCATCTTCGGTTTCGAGAGTTCCATCGGATTCTCCAAATCCTAAAATTAAAAGATTTATTAATTTGATTAACTTAAATTGAAATTTTAAAATGTGAATGTATTTATTCCATAACACAAATAGATTTATTCCATTATAAAAATAGATTTATTCATTTATATAAATAGATTTATTTCATTATAAAAATAGATTTATTCATTTATATAAATAGATTTCTTCCATTATACAAATAGATTTATTCAATTATATAAATAGATTTATTCATTTATATAAATAGGTTTATTCCATTATATAAATAAATTTATTCCATTATATAAATAGATTTATTCCAATAAATAGATTTATTCATTATATAAATAGGTTTATTCCATTATATAAATAAATTTATTCCATTATATAAATAGATTTATTCCAATATATAAATAGATTTATTCCATTCTATAGATATATTTATTCCATAATATAAATAATTTACATTTATTCATTCAATGCCTTTTTTGTGATGTAATGCACCGAAACGATGTTTGAATATCTTTCATCTTGGAATTTTTAAATTTTTAAAGTAAGTTTTTAAAATTTGATGGTTGATTTACACGAAATCGAGTCTCTTTGTGGTGCATAGCAGGTTAGTAACAATAATATTATTTAAATCAATTTATTTGGTCTATTTGTGGTCAAAAAACAGAATCTATTTAAATACTATAAGTCAAAGGAGTTAAATAAACAATAATGACTATTTTTAATGACCATATTCAGCTTATTCATCGAATAACTACTGGATGCAGCTGCAAATGCACAGAAAGGAGCAGAATTAACCAGAGAAATGATCTTAATACTAGCATAGGCAAATGGGGTAGTCCTAATATCGAGACAACATTCCAAACACAAGAAATACTAAACATCATAGTTGAAAAAGGAATTCTAGAAAATCTGGTATTTAAACTAAAGAAATACAACTACTACGCCAACTCAAAAGGATGGGAAATAAAATGTATTTTAAAGAAAAATAGATAAACCACGTAAACGCCGAAAATATATCCGTCTACCTTAGGCCGGTTCACCAGTGAATGACGAAAAAAGTTTTTTCATTTCATTATCAACTATCCTCTGGTCTGATGAGGTTTAGGGCCAGTAACACTTATGCCAAATTATAGACCTATATACTAAGTTTAAGTGACTCCTTAAAGCAAGTAAAGTTTAGAAAATGACGAAAAATACAAAATTTTCAAATTGTTGGACGTATGGGAATTTCTATTCGACTTTACCACTTATCCTATTGGTGTGCCCTCCACATTTGACTCCTAGAGATGCCTTCCCAATACGCCGCACGATTTAGAATAACCATTGTGTACCCATGACCGAGATCATGTTGGTGCTGTACACAATAGCCGAATGCCACTCGAGCAGGTGAGCGCTATTACTAACACTACTCGAATGACCTTCGCTTTTCCCGAATTACTCGCTGCCGATGGAAGGACTTACGCTTATTACTCACAAAATATACTCATGACCCTTTATATTTACGCCCGTTCCCTTGAGAGAATCGTAGGACTCATTCACACCCATCAATCATTTCACTAAACCCTTCTGCCAATTTACCGTCAACTGTTACCGTGAGTTCGCCGATTTTAACCTAACAAAGTGATCCTAATAAAAAAAAACGAGCAACGAAAAAAAACAAATGAATTATATTAAGGTATCAAACAGAGATGTCATTTTCACAATGTGACGAATTAACATGATGGTTCGAGAGGATACGTGACAGAATAATCTACATTGAGCTTAATCGTCCTCGGCATCCATGTGGGTAGGCAGGTATCTGCCTTTGGCCTGTCGGTATGGTGGGGGACTGGCGCCACGATTCCCCTCCATGCGATTAGAGGGCCCGGCGACTTCCGATTGAAGAGAGGCCATAGGAATGTCGCCTTTAAAAACGGCGATGTCGTCCAGATCCAACCCCAACCGATCTAGAACTTGAGTGACTCGGGGAGAGTCTGAATCCTCATCCATGAGATTTATGTGGATGGGGGGGAGCAAGCGGCGGAAAGATTGCGCTAGGAGCATAAAGTATGTCCGGATCTAGCCCCGGAATCTCGAATTCTTGATATGGGGGCGGCAGATCATCGATCCGGCAAGGGCCTTCGATGGGCTCCGTTTCTCGGAGGAGTTCCGTTTCCCGGCGACGATGGTCGCGACGTCGTCTATTTCGATTTGGCCGTCGATGGGCGGGGTTGACGCTTGGTCCGGCCACCGGAACTTGGGGCGACTCCATGAGTGGAGGAGCCGAGGTGGTTGGAATCGATGGGAGTCCGGCGATCGGTAAATGATGTTCTGGGATTATGTTCAATTGGCGAGCTCAAACACTCCCAGGGACATGAGTCTGAAGTTCCACGTCCGTGAACGCTGACGCAGGGCGGTGGCCTGCTCTTTAATTAGCAGCCGTTGGCTGCGGGACTCTGCTATCAACTCCTCCCGAGTCCAAGTTAGCCTTGAAATTTTCTGATGCAGGTGCCTTTTACCCGTTCATATTTGGTTCGGAGCGCGTTATGTTGATGTTTCAACTCCTTGTATCTGTGTCTGAGAGCTACCACTGACGGGGATAGTCGTGGGATCCGCGGAAGATCGCTTGTCGTTGGGTTGGAATGGGAACTCATGTCTAGAGATAGAAAAGGAATTCAGGAAATGGAGAGTTATCGAGAGAAAATGAGGGAAAATCGACGGGAAAATTAGCAGAAGGATTTTATGAATGTTAATTAGGTAGGCGGTTCCCCAATTTACATTATCCCTAGCTAGGGTTTGCAATTATTTGGGTTTCTATCATTGATTATTGGGTGAATAGGACCATGATTTATTTACCCTACACTAGGATTTTTGCGTGAAATTGTGTATTAATATCAACACGGTAATTCGGCATTTTGGACACCTAAACATCATCATGAGTTATATTAATTCTATTACTGCCGTTAACGTTGACGGGATTAAACGCCGTATAATTCGTTATGTGGTCGTATTACGACTTTTCTGTCCTAATTGTTACTACAAATTTAACGTTGTCCGCACTAATGACTATTTCGGAATCTAGAATCAGTGTAACTGATTATATACTCGCCCTACTAGTATTCTAGTTTAATATTATAACGAATTACCTTAATTCCTCCATGATTTAATAATTATTTATTTTATTAAAGTGAATATAATTTACCAAAACGACATTACCATCGTCGGGAATTATTGTTTATGAAACCAAAGTATTAATACACCTGGATCGTCACTAAGACTTTAATAATTTCGGTAATCATAACCAAGGAGATTGAATTTAATCAGAAAACGAAATTAACTATTTATCATGCGAATTATACAGATTATTATAGTTAGTTAAACTTAGATAGAATAAAAAAAATAATTTTTATAACGTACTTACTAAGGTAGGATTTCTCTGGGGGTTATGTGAATTAAATCCTAACGTTCTTAGGCCTTGAAAGTTGAACTCAATCCACGATGGTAATAGTGCAGAATGTTGTTATTTTAGCAATTGTCAATCGATATTTGCTAATGTATTTGTGAGCAGCAATTATACGTGTAGGCGCACTGGAATCATCGATCTTTAACAATTACTCAACGTAAATCAATAACCTGATTTATCATTAGAAATATTGGATCATGGACTATATAGAAAATCAGAATCTTTCCGCGACGACAGGACGACCAAGAGAGCATCTCGTGAATCCCATGGCTACAAGTGACTTATGTAGGTAGTGGTCAACCTCGTCGAGGCAAAATTCAAGTTTGGTGAATGTAGTGGACTTTCTATTTTTAAGCACTATGTTTACCAATTCTGATCAGGTCGGTTTAAGGCAGTTGGGGAAAACTATGCTGTGAAGAATGATCGTTTCGTGAAATTCTATCTTTGGACTTGGAGTATTCACGGAAGAGGCGCATGTCCTTATCCGTCGTGTCAACCATCCATACAGATTTCGTGAGGTTTATTGATAGAGGCAATCTTGATCTATTCGGACAACCGTTAAGAGTGCTTCTCAACCTTTTAAATCAAAGAGTTTTATGTGTGAATTTTGTGCCTCAGAACAAAATAAAAGCCTTTTGATGCGTTCTTGTTATCACTTTTCAATTTTATTTTCATGAGATAGTTCGGCTATTTAGTCTATCAATACTTATGCCTATCCCTGCTACCCGGTCTAAATTCAACAATAGGTTCGAGATTTAAAAAAAAGTGTCTCAATCATTTCATGATTCTACCTAATATTCCCTTGAGTAAATAACGCCCTTCCCGTGATTTTAATTCTACTCGCTCCGGCCACTTTTCAGCAGTCGCTTCGAGTTATACAACGGCGCCCTGCGTGGAGGTCATGTGCATATTGCCAGACCCTACTGCGGACTGCCGAGGCGTTCACGAGGCATGACCCGCGAGCTCAACTAGAGGTTTTCACCCACCAGCCAGCACGAGATCCGTCCCATGAACTTCTATTTATATACATACTATATAATATTTAAGGGACTCGAACATACATAAATATATATAAAGCATGTAAGGATAATTAATTAATGAAAACGTAGAACATTATGAGCATGGGATTGTTTAATTAAATAAAAATTTTACATTAACAACAAGGAAAAATTATAAACTAAAACTAATACAAATCCTTACGTTTGATATCGCAGTGATAGTTTGATTAAAAAAAAATTTGCATAAGATAAGATTAATGAAAGTCGTCACTGTTCATATACTATTTTTATGCGTGTGTGCGACCAATGGGCGATTTTTCGCGATTTTTAGGGCTTTTTAATTATTTTAATAATTTTAAACTGTTATTATTATATTTTTATGTTTTTTCTTTATTTTTTGATATACTATTTATATTATATTTGGATTTTATTTAGTACTATTTTCTTATAATATTATTTTTAGCCCTTTTTATTTGTTTTCTGGTCGCCACTTCTGCCTATGTTTTTTCTAAACCTTATTTTGCAAGGTTTTGGCAGTTTTTTTTAATTTTATTTTTCATATGTCTCTCTCTGCGGCTGTAGGCTTTTTCAGTGATTTTAGTTAATTATTTGCTTTTATTTTATTTTTGTTATATTTTTAATTTGTTTTATTTAATATGTTTTTCATTAATTTTTGGTATCTTCTTGCGGTGCGTGTTTATTTTCAGTGACTCGTTCCATTACCTTTACCTTAGTCTTTAACTTTTATTTTTATTTTTGTTTAAATTGTGGCTCTGAGCCCAACAAAAATAACATAGACATCTTATGTTTTAATTGTACAATAGACACAACATTTGAGTTCAACTAGTCTCAGTACATGTATTGAGTATCAGGTAACAGCTGGAAGTGGAAGGGCAACGTGAAAGTGTCTAGTCAGCTTTATAATTTTTCTTGAGGGGCACTGCCATGAGTTTTCGGTGATGTTCAACAATCTGGAATACCAGCTGTCGATGTGATTCGTCATGCGTCAGTATGTTATTAAAGTCACCAGCGACACTTCCACCCAGTATTATCAGTGACAACTTCCTAAACTCCAGATAGTCTTGTCGCGGTTGCATTTCTTTACTGATCAGGTTCTCAAGGAAACTGACAACTTCTGCTCTCATCACATCCAGCCAATCTTTCAGGATTTGTCAAGTCTGATTTCACACCACTGACGGAAGCATCAATCGCAGCAACTTTCACTGGGGTTTGAAGCTGCTAAAAAGTGCAATCTGCGGACCTGAAGACTTGAAGAATAGATCAAAATCTGCAGCCGATACGATTTCCAAAACGTTTATCAAATTCCCGTTGAATGACGGTAATAGCTCCTGTGTTGATGCCTGTGTTCGAGCTGGTCGTATCGAAACACAGTCCAGCTAGCCAATCTGGAACACCTTTCCAGGCTTGCAGTGTATGGACCACAGCATTTCCCATTAATTCACCGGTACTGACTAGAAGTCTCGGAATGGCCAAGAGTTTCTCATTGTTTAAACCAGATACCACAATCGGCATTCGATCCACTAAATCCTCTGTTCTGCCATCATTGTCAGGTAGCAATTTCCCGTCAAAATGAGCAATCAATGGCGTGGTTGGTACAAACAGTTCTTTCTGAGTTTGTGCCAGTGATTTGCGAAAAGTTTTTCGAGGTCTGTAGATTGAGCTGATTGACAGCGACCGTGTATCAATGTCTACACCTACGGCTTTCAAGGCCGGGGCAACAATGTGCATTGCTTCGCGTGCAGTAGTCTTTGTTCTGTCAAGACTTGAAACAAACAGTGGATTGTCAACAAGACGGCATCTTTTTATTGCAATCTGTTGCAGATGATATAGGAGTGACTGGAATTGGACGTTTTTCAGTGCTGCAGTGGCGGACTTGGTGACTAGCTCATCATCTGGATCGCTCTCATATCTGTCAACAATCCGCACACTCTGTGCCTCTCTCTCATCATCTTCCTCGCTACTGATGTCGACAACACTGCGTACTGCTGCTGCTTCCTTCATTGCAGTTTCTCTGCGTCTCTCTTCTTCTACCTGACGTCACTGTCTTTTTTCTGTCCGTTCTTTGAAGTCCAGATCTTCCTTATCAATTGCCATTTTTCTGGGGCCCCTCTGCTCCTGCAGAAAGATCCTGTCCTTTGGAATCTCAATAGCACTCTTCTCTTTATCGCAATCTGCATGTCACAAATCAACCAGCTTCTCCATCAATTCACAGAACTCTGATTCCAGCTCCAGATGTCTACCAGTCCGACGGTCTTTGTTCCTTCCTAGGCCAACATGCCTGTCATACAAAGCTTTCAGGTTGGCAACAGGATTTCGCTTCTGTGTTGTTGGTATGTGTGATATGTACCAAAGGTATAGAACCTCATCGATGGTATTTGAATAGCTTTGTGACAGAGATAATCTTTTGGTCTTCAAATCATAGAATAGACTACGCGTGGATTGACCAACCGTTGGCAATCGACTGGAGCAAGTCAGTAGCTGTCCAACCAACCAGACATTTGTTTCAGCTCTGGTTTACACATTAGCTGTCTCTGGCTTTATAGATACAGCTGCCATGACTTACTAACTGTGAATTTTTCACTCACTCACAATATTACATGTTATTAAAGGTTTAAGTTTAATTGCTGATTGCAGAGTCAAATCACTGACTTGTCAAATTCAAATGTTGGAAATAGTGCAAAAGAAAACTATTTACCTGTTTTGCTTGCAATGTAGTTCATAAAGATTCACAACATTTTACATTTTAATGGAAATTTGCATTAAATCTGAGTGAAAGCTAGCAGACTACAAACACAGATATAGAACTAGTTAAATATTCTTTGGCATTCAGTGTACTTATAAACTAGCAGTATGTAAAAATACATGGAGTTATGGACCTAACTACAAATAAGTGATTTTCTCAAGTGTGTAAATCGCAGAATAATCAGAAAAAAATCTGAATTTTGAAGTCTTTTGAGGGGTCACTTAACACTAAACTATTCTGCTGAAAATTTTCTCACATGTTAGTTTTGTGCAACCTCATCATTTGAAAACCTAGCCACTTGAATTCTCACCAATTTTTTTTTGAAACGGACTAGTCTATCTTAAAGTTAGAATAGGAAAAAGAGAAACCCGAACGAAAAATTTAATGAAATTCGAATCCGAAACCCAAATGCGAACAAAAGGCTGACGCCTTCATCATATTTAGACACCTAAAACTCATCTTTCAACTACAAGGAAAAGACGTAGCAAAACCCGATATCGATCAAAACTTTCTTGATAAACACCGTTTTATGGATGCAATACTATACTAATTTAAAGGGAATGGAGATCTAGGTATCATTACAATCATAGATAAGCAAGCAATTCAATCAATAAACAAAATAATGAAGCTCATCAGCAACAGCCACAAATCAATAATAAAAATCCTAACCGAAGAGCTAATAGATATATTTAAGATAATAACTGAACAGCTAATAACCGACCTAAAAGAACACTAAAATGGTTAGACGGAAACTATGAAAATAAATTCAATAAAAGCTACAAATTAACATGGCCCAACAGTCAGAAACACAATACAAAAATTATGGAAGATTTATAATATAAAACTTATATTCAAAAATAACAGTGATAATGTAGTATGTATGATAAAATGCTGAACCCACTCTAGAGTCTATTATATTAAAAGCCATACGCTGGATAATAAAGGATGCATGTAGAGAAATAATTTATCTTATGTATTAAATTAAATAATTAAATAAGTAATGATTTATTACAAATACTAAATAAATAAGACATAAATTAAAATAATTTTAAAAATAAAATAAAAATAAATAATTAAAAATAATAATGAACTTAAATAAATAAATAAAAAAATAAAATATTAAATAAATTATTAATAATAAAATAAATAAAAGTATTCGATACATTAAGTGATATACAGTACACTTCCCAATAGTATATTAGTTCCGAGCTAATGGCTCTCATCAGTACTATGCAAGAGGCGCTCAGATTTCGAAAATAAGACGAATCTTTATCTTGAACCTCCTTTCACTTGACAACATGGTAGAAACAATCTTACCTCTGTGGACTATAAGTTAGACACAGAATAGTAGAGAGTTGCATTTCTGTGCCTAATTACTGGGGAATAAGCGGCTGCAAATCAGAAAGATTTTGAATACCTGATGGTGGTTATCAGGTTTACGTATAATTTTTCGCTGTTTGGAATAAATATTAAATTCCGTGTAAATTATGTTACTTTGAATTATTTGGTGATTGGGGAGTAATATAATTCAAATTGGTGCCTGTGCATATTTATGTATCTTACCTAAAAAAATCACGAAAGTCCTCCGTTTTGGCCCAAAAATATTACTAATAGAACTATTGCAGAATACACAGTAAAAATTTTATTAACTACAAATTCAAACACTTCATTGTGAATAGCTTTATTCATCGGCAGAAACTTTAGCTATTTCATACTATTTATTGAGATCACAAATTTAACGAATCTTTAGAATGAAGGAATTTCTGAAATAATAAATTTAATTATTTGATAACTATTGTAGTTTTACCCTTACATGTTATTATTATTATATTAAAATATCTCAAATACGTCTTTAAAATAATGAGCGTTAATTGGAATTCAAATAAAAAATAAGTAATCACAAGTGTATGGTGTTTTCAGTGGAGAATTGAATAGTTCGGGTTATTTGTTATAATGGTTTAAAATGAATAAATAAATAAATAATTAAAATTTAGAATAAATATTAAATAGTGAATTTCTAAATAATAAAATTTTAATGTTAAAATTTTAAATATTAACATAGAAAATTCATTTTGATAAATTATTTTAAAGGTGTATGATCGAATGCTGAAAACGTTTGTTTAAAAAGTAGATAATATGGTTTAATTAATTAAGCTTTTAAATAATTTAGAAGATATTCTCGTAACATCTAACAATAAATTTAAATCTAACCTCTATAATCAACCGCTAAAACATGGAATCCGTTTTTTCTCAAAAGATGATAAAAATCAACACGATAGTATGCTCCTCTGCTACCTCTATTTCCATGAAAATACAATAGAATTGGCCTATTATTTGCAAATATTCTTTCGAATTCTGTTTTATTTAATGGCACGTAACCTGGAGTTTCATCATCTTTGCATATAATTTGCCTATATGTAAATAACATGTAACAATTAAAATGAGAAAATTATTTAAATTATTATAAAATCAGCAATTAAAAGTTTGCATTATCAGGATATTACATGAAAATTTAATTGTAAACTAAACGATTTCGTTTTATCCTTCGAGAGAAAGCTCTATCATAATATATACGATAAATTTGGTCGTTTCCTAATAAGACAGTAATAACTGAAACATACTGAACGCGATTGACTGCAGTAAAAATATTATCTATATGCCTTAACAATTAGATTTTTCTAAAAATTTTCCATAACAATGTAAAATTTCTCCAAACCAATATTCTAACTCAGGCATGTCAAACTCGCGGCCCACGAACCGCATGTCACCATCAACAAAGTATTTTGCGGCCCAGACAACAAATGCAATGATTAATGAAATATTATTAAAAAGAAATTTTCAATAAAATTTAAGAATTTTTTTCTGTGTATATACTTAAACACATTTAATTATGTTTATAATTATTATAAAATCTTTAACATTCATTGATAAGAACAACAAAAAAAACAAAGATTGATCACTACACAACAAAATACATGCATTTATATTTCTATTGATTTGCTGATGCGTATATGCATTTTTATTAATAAATGTTTTAAACTTAGTAATTTTTATCCGGCCCTTCAAAAGTCTAAAATTGGTAATGCGGCCTAAGAAATTGAGTTAAGTTTGACAAGCCTGTTGTAAATCAACAATTTCCCATAGGTATATCTGGAATTTTACTGACTAAACGACAAGTAACCAGAAAATATCTGTAGTGCCTCAAACATTAGAATTTAATACATATATTAATTAAATCATTGAATTACAAATGCATTGTTTAAATAACCAGATAAACTATTACTTTTTTCATTTCTACACTTATTCGAAAATTCTTAAACAAACAAACAAACATAAATTTCTATTCTTATCAACAATTCAATCGTTCTAAACTTCAATCATGGTTTTCCTGGGATAAAACAGATTGTATCTACATGGTATCCAATCGAACTCAAGATATCTCCAGACAATAACATAGATAACAACTTCATCAAAAAATCCTGTTTGATATTCTTATCATCCAATTTTGTATACTACTCAAAGTACCTACAAAAGTTAATCATTTCAATGTTCAATCCAATATCAGTTTTACAAAGTTTCCCAACATTGAAGCTTAATCAAAGCTTTCACAAATATTCAACCGATCATTATGATATTATTTATACAAATAAACTTTGGATATTTCTTTTATTTGTCAATCAATTCAAATACAAAATTCAAGGATTAAAATCAGAAGATATTTGATTATAGGCCGGTCACTGATCACTATGAATAATTGTACCAGGTAAGCATACTTCACGTATAATAAATTGGTAGAAAAAGAACCATATCTCTTCTAACAAGTAAAGTGCGTTCATTTTACAAGTTTATAAACCTTATATATTCTAATATTATATAAACATTACAACATACTATAATTTGATAAAACGCTATTTAATATATATAATAATTTTAATATATATATAATTTTAAAAAGTATATCATAGTATAGTATAATAAATATAATATGTATAATACAATATAATTATATATATTATAATAAATTAAAATTCTCAATTAATTTAGTTAATAATTAAATGAAGTTGATCCCAAAATTCTATTGTGAAAATTTAATCAAAACTGGAAGTTCTTATAATATCTTAAAATATATTGCTATAATCTTTTATCACAATTTTTTTTCGGAATTTTAAGCATAATTATTTGATTGCCTTCTCATTACACTGATTACAAAAATATTTCTACTTTTATATTCATTACTCTTCGTCTTATTTTCCAGTTCTCTCTAAACATACTACGCAAACAATTGCTGAATAGCTTATATTCTTTATATTGTTGTAACTAAGATTTTTTGAACAGAATTTTTATAGGAATTTGACAATTGTATAATCGTATTATAATTCGCTCAACCGGATATGAAAGCTTCAGAGTAAAGTTTATTTTTTTTCATAATATCAAAAAATGAGAAAATTTTTCTAATAATTTTTAATAAAAGTAAAAAGGTATATATTTAGTTAAATCAGAAAAGACATAAAGTACTTCTTTTGTAATAAAAACCTTTAATTTAATCTTTCGATTAATAATAGATGTAATTTTGATGGATTATTAGTATAGGACTCACAAAGAGAGAAAACGGCGCAACTAGCCATATTTAATCTTAATTTTCAAATCCGTTAAAGATCAATTAACTTATTGCTATAAATTTAAAAAAATAAAACTTCAGAATTAATTAAAAGTAAAAAATTCACTAACAATTAAACATTCAAATAGTTAAAAAATTAATTTAATTCAAATGAAAATATTTGAATAGATTTATTTAACACAGAGAAAAGCTTACCATGCACTTAATTCATAATTGTACTCTGCATTTTTTATGCGGAAATTTCTGAAATTTCTCATATTAAACCTAAAGTTTTCTGGATATTTTAGATAATCCGTCCGTTTTGAAGAACCTAAATGACATAAATGCATTAGACTAGCAAAGTAAATAAGCAAACCTTGGAAAACAACTTTTATAAAAATAGACGGAAAGACGTAAACTATCATAGGAATCAATATATAAATTGCAAATATAAAAAATCCCGGATATGAGTATAATGGTAAAGTCATTTGGATAATAAACAAAAATTATTCAAAAAAATTATTCATAATTAGCAATCATAAAATTTAAATACATAGATTATCAATTTCGTGAAGGTCGAATGAGTAATTAAACAATCAGTGTTTGGCTAAAGGCAATTAAAATAATGTGTAATCCAAGATAAGAAATTTTGATTTGAATTTTCTAGAGAATATGAATACATTTTTAATATTTTTTGATGTTGAAATATATATATATAAACCTATAAATGATTGTATTGCAAAGAAGAAATTCAACTTTTCTCATTAATTAATTTTATAATAATTTTATATTTAAAAACAATACAGCAAAATAATAACGAAATAACAGCGAAAACAACGAAAAATTTAACCAACGATTTTGGCAAAACTGTTTTAGTAGACTTCTGCACATACCAATTCACCGTTTGTAAATTAAAAAATATTAAATTAGAATTAGAAGGTTATTTTGTATAAGTTGCTTGAAATTTAATAAAAACATTACTATCTTTGGTTGTTATTTATAAATCAAATTATTATTTTTCAAATTTATTCATGATTTTATTAGTCTTTCTATTTAATTGACCTAGAGTTTTCTATGTTAGTGTTGGGCGAAAACATAAAAGGGCTTGTAGAATTGTTTTTAAAGAAATCAGTAACGTAACGTTAAACAGCAACAAGAAATTAATTTTGCTTTGAACAATACCAAATAATCGCCTTCAAATCCAGCAAGAACATAAAATTAAACAAAAATAAAGTAAAAATTATTACACAAAAAGGAAGGTGCTGGGTAATGATAAGAAGGAACTTTATATAAATGGTCAAATGGAGAGCTAATAATGCCTACACAGTACGCGCACAACTATTTGCAACCACTATACACTCGTCGAAAAGATGTCGTTGGAGATGTGTATTAGTGGGTGGAAGGTTAGCAAAAGGTGAGCCTCTACAAAGGCTGCTAATGTCCTAACATTCCTTGGGTTCATGGATGACCATAGAAGGTTTAATGTCCGAATCATGTTAGGTCCCCTTTAGTAACCTTGGAACAATATAAATCTAGTTGTAAATTCACAAAATCATAAGATTTAAAGAAAACTAGAAGATACTAATTCAAATTACGTTCAATAAGTAACTGTACATGAATTACTCAAAAAAATTAGTCCAGGTCAAATAGATGGGTGATCTGTCCTAATGACCGGGCCTCTTTCAATTTGCGGTTTCGGGTCCTTCTTGTGCTTGCCAGGTCTCAGTTTTGCTGGAGGAGATCGTTTTCGAACCGGTGCGGTCACTACATTCGTCGATTCCGGTGGTGGTTCGGATTTTGATGCCCTTACTTGTACGACGAAGGTGTCCTCGGCTGGGAACAACTCGGATATGGAATGATGTCGTTCTTTATTTGTAGTTGGGCTTCGAGTGGTGCTAACGCGCAAGCCTGCTGGCCGATTTTTATCTTCAGGGCTCTTGACAGAGTGCGCTCCGCTTCGTACAAACGTTTTATTTTGGGTATCTGTTGGTGCAATTTCTTTGCCCACCCTGGAGGATACAGGTTTCCTCCATGCATCTACAGCGCCGAACATCCTTCCAAAACTTTTCGAAGTCTGCTTTAGTAGATTGCACTATTTTATATAATATATGTTCTAATTACGTGGGAAATAATCATACAAAAAATATCATTGGATAATAATGTTAAAATTGTATCTACTTATTAGTTTATTTCGTTCTTCTGGAGCAAATGAGTTTACGATGGCGTCTATATTTCACTACTTTTTGCTGTTACACAACCAGAATAGGCCTCACCAGTACCCCCAGTGACTTTCTCTTGTTACAGTTGAAAGACCCTGAAGTCCTTGATTGCGTTTAATCACTAGTGTGCGAGGAACACTATTACCACTGAGGTTTAATTCATGTTTTCGTAGAGTCACAAGAACATTCGCATATAACTGGTCGTCAATTCACTTGAACGTAAACATATTCATGCGGTTGCTCACCTGCTCGAAGGGTCATGGGTCGTAATGAAATCGTAGGATAGCATGTTGCTAGGCACCTGATGGGTAAAAGATATAAGATTTTCGTGGTCACTTGCAAAGGATTCCCACCAGATGCGCACACAAGAGATATAACCATTGGATGCCCGTCAAAATGACGTTGAAAATGTATCCCAATGGGCGGTTTCTAGTAAAAGGTGAGCCATACTACCATGACTGCTAATACCCTAGAAAACCTTTAGGTTCAAGAGCTACCATAGAAGGTATTCATGCTAATTTTAATGATAGGTCCTTTTGTTATTAATTTAATTGAAATATTATAGACTACTTGATCGCTATATTTTGTTTTAAAGGTGTAGTTTATAGAAAGTTTTAAATGATTTAAAACGACCATCAACACAAATCCCAAAACATTTTATTGATCACTACAAAAATTGAAAGATTATTAGAGAATGTCAGCAGATGAGGGTCCAAATTTATTTATCTGCCCAAGTAGACGAGCGGTCTTCAATTGGCGTCTTCTTTTCCTTTCCGCTTTGCTGGGGTGACATTTTTTGTGATTTGGTTTCGATGGTAGATCACGATTCATTTGGATATTGGTTGAGATAAATCTTGAAATGGACTAGGTGACACTCGGATCAATCGGAGGATCGTTTTTGTGGAAAATAAAAAATAGATTCATTGATTTTGACTTCTGTTTGTTTACTTTTAATTAAAGGCTATATTAAAATCGAAAGAGGGATAACATCTATAGGAGGTCTTTGGTAACTAATTTGAACCCCCCAAAGGAAATAAGGGTCCATACTCTTTTAACCTCGGAATCCGATCCTTTTTAACATCCTAAAATACGGTGAAATTCCTATTGGTCGACGTCGAAAATTTCTTAGTTTCTACCGTTCTTAAACCGTTCATACACACACACACACCAACCAACGATTAACACCCATCCACACTTATCCACACCCATCCATACTCATCCATACTCATTCATACCCATCCATACTCATCCATACTCATCCATACCCATCCATAGCCATCAGCGCCCATCATTGCCTATCATCACCTAACACGCCTACTTAACAAAATCACTTACTAGTACTATTTAAAATTTTATTAATACAACAAGTTCTTGATTCATATAAATTGAGATGATTCTGTTTGGAATCAGCCAATCGAGGAGGTTGAACGATCGAGATAAAATTTTCGGTTTATTAATCATTTAATTTTGAGAAAAGATTTGTCTCAATAAAGTTCCAGTCCTCGAAATTTCTCTGGCTCTACTGATTTTCATCGGTTATCTGATCCGCCTTTGCGCTATAAGTCATATTTGAGGGTTTGTCATAACAATCAGATTGACAGATTTTTGAAATAAAGTCATAATTGCTTCAGAGGAGACAATTTGGGATCTTTTACTACTCGATTGCTGAAAATCGAAATGTTTCCCCAGCGGATGTCTAATCTATGAATTGATTGTAATAAAAATGCATTAGTCCTTCTAGATATTGAGTCTTAAAAAGTGGAAGGAACATGTTTACAGCCATCTAATTTCTTCTCATTCTTCTGAATCATTAGATCGGAAATGTCTTCAGTTGATAATGAGGTTTTTGAAATAAAATCCGTAATTGCCTCAGAGGAGACAATTTGGGATTTGAGAAGATCCATCAATCTTTTACTACTCGATTCCTGAAAATAGAAATGTTTCTCCAGCGGATCTAATTGGCTCGAAAGAGCATCATTTGAAATAGTTTTGTTTATCATTTTATTTTTAAATATAATATTTTTAAAACAAATTGAAACTTTTCTATTGTTTTATTTTGAATTTGAAATTATTCATAATAAAATTTTAATAGAATATTATAAAAATAATTTTTAATGAAATTAAAAATCAATTTATTGGCTTTTTAGAACGCCAGTAAAGAATTTGTGATGTTACTCATTGCGCATGCTTTTACCAGACCAGCGACTTTTTCAAAAATAACTCCCATCTTACTAAGTAGATCATAAGATGCTGGTGGAACAGATCCCATAGAACCAATTATACAAGTAAAGATTTCAACAGCAAAGCTTTTTTGGCAGCCTGTATTTGTTTTTTTAAAGAATAATATTTTGCAAAATTTTCCTTATTCACAGTTTTAAACGTGACCAAAGAATCAAAAGGACATTTAATATCAACCATAAGAATTGTCTTTTTCTCATATTAGTTATGATCAAATCGACGCGTTCTTTAGAGTTTGATATCAAGGAGCAAATGTGGTCCACGACAACAATCAGTGAAGGATTTTTCAAATGATGTACTATTTGTTGAAGGCAATCGTTGTGACGATTAATTTCAAGAGTAAGATGAACCTTGCAATTTTGCAAAACATGTGGCAACGTTTTATCTTGGTTATGGCAGCGCCTACACAATCTATTCTCACCTTTTATATAGGGTTTTGCGAAATTAACCAATGTGTTTTTTCGGGCACGATGAATAAATGTCCAATGATCCTCTCGTACTTCTCCTTTAAATATTGCTCTATTAATATTAGGGGACAGATAAAATGTTGATGAATTACTAATTTTAATGTTTTTCCATTTAGTAAAATATGAATCTAAAGAGCAAGATGAAGAACTTTCGAAACCAAACGACGATCGAACTCAGTCAATATTATTGTTCCTTTCAAAGCTGTTGTCATGCGAAGAATTGACTTATCATCCTACACTTCAAAGGATATTGTAATATTATGGGTTTTTTCAAAAAACCGAATCGCTGTTCGAAAGAAACAAGTTTTTTCCCAGAGTGCTTTTGAATAATATCAGCTTTATTAATCCAATTGAAACTGTCTTGGAGTGTTGGGTTATTATTCCCAAGCCTAGGTCCAGTGACAAATTTTAAAGAATCTATATTAATGGTGGGTTACTGGGTGTTGGTGTTTGTTTCAATAGTGTCGTGGTTACCCCGGTAACGCCATATAAATATTTCTTTGCTACCACTCGGCACCCGTTGCTGAGCAACGTTGGAACTGTGTTCGAGTGGGTAGATTGTCCGCCAAAAGTGAGCGCTATTACTAATGCTATAATTGACCGGAAGATCTCTGGGTTCAACGAGCTGTCGATAGAAGACCTGTGCTCGCTTTTGATTTTTTGGTCCCCTTATATTGTAAATGCCATTGTTCGTACTCATAATTTTCGCGCAAGTTTCTCGTTCGGGTGACGCAATGTCCTCATACTACCTCTATGAGTCGATACTTATCAAATCTTTGAAAATATTGTTTCAAATAACCAGAAATATATATTTTTATAAAATAAATACATTTTACAAGTTAATTAGACATTATTTAATAATCGAGCGGCTCGACGTTTAGCCCGCTCCTTGCGTCCGGGTCGGTAGTTGCTTGGTTTTGGCGTGGCTTGTGGAGTCGCTACCGTATCTCGGTAGGCCAGCTGGGCAGGGGCAAAGACAAGGGGGTAAGTCACTGCTGCCCCTTCCTGGCAGGCCGACAATGCGACCTCCAGACCCCTTATCTGTGCCCGCAAACTTCGATTCAACTGTCTTTCATCCACCCATCCCTTTTGGGCTACAGTAAGTTGCTGATGAAGCAGTTTTACTTTTTTCGGTTCCAACCACGAGGCTTTGGTTTGTTGGATTTCCCGGGACATCTCGCTAAGTTGAGTGTAGAAATCCTTGTTGAGTTTACGGGAAAGTTCTAATTCCCTTTGCATAGTTTCCAGTGGTCCCATCTCTGCAAAACAATGACGTTAATTTAGAATCCACCAATCGTAAGTTATTTAAATATCCAAATCGTTACGATATTAAATCATACCACAAAATTCAAAAACACACAAACAAAAGGCTAATTATTTATTAACAATGACGTTCAGTCTCATTTGGGTCACTAAAAATTTTCATGGTGGGTTGTCTAACGGAAATCGGGGTTTTGATGTCGCCCTCCACATTCTCATCCGTGGTCGGCTGGATGAACGGGTCTACGTAGTATACAAAGACCGGTCTCTTTGTGTTTCAGATAGGCCTGGAGCGGGGCGGTGGCATGTAATTGTAGGAATCCGTGATCCTACCGGCCGCGATGTCATCTTCCACGTTTGCCAGGTATTGCCTGGCCCAGATTACATGGGAGTTGACCCGGCGTTGATGGTCTTCAAGGCGTGCCAGCAGAGCTCGGGCCCGAACATGAATTTCTTGGGCCGGACTCGGGCCGCCTAGTTGTTCGTTCTGCATGAATTGCCTCCTAGTATTCTCCACTGTGGGTATAGCGTCCCGTTGGATTTCTCTTGGTTGGGGCACATCGGGGTATCTTTCCTGCCAGATGCGTCTCCATATTTGTCGCCACTTATCGGCCACTTGGGTGGGGACATAGACAAGGGCTCTTGGTGCATCTACAATTGAGTACATAGTTATCCAGATTCTCCTCACAACATTGTCTATCGCATAATAATCAAGGTAAAAATTCGACTGGGTTGGTCACTTGATTTGTTACAAGAAGGGTCTTATTGTTGCCTCTAAAACTATTCGCACAGTACTTTAATTCGCTCCGTTTTCTTATCTAGCTCACTGTTTACTGATTTCGGTGTTAATTAAAATAACGCATTACCTACGATCTATGATGAATATGCGGGTATATCATTGCCAAAGTCGACATTAATTAAGACTTAGGAATGTCAAATGGAAGTCTACAATATAAGAGATAGCAACTCGACGATAATCTGCACCGGCAAATTTTATTAATTTAAATCGAATTTGTAAATATTTTTAATATCCTAATATCATTGTTTATTTAACCAGATTATCAAATACTAATTCGTGAAGTAGGAATAAGACTCGATTTTGGAAATAAATAAAATTTTCCAATGAATAGTTTATTATAAAGTATCCGTAATATAAAAAATAAAATTTTACTTTTCAAAAAATGGTTTCTGAATATTAAACCTTGCATTACCTAAAAATCCTTATAAAAAAAAACTGTATATATAATTTTATAAAAATTTATAAACATGCTTATTTAGTGAAATTACTATAGGGAGGGTACAATTAAAGGTCCGAAAAGGTTCTATTAAATGTCAAGAAAAAGTCATTGTCTTAACCTACTATACCCATTTAACGCGCTTGTCATACAGATTATTTCATAAAACACCTCAATCGTTTCTTTATTTATCCATTTGTTGCAAAAGTTCCTAGTATTAGTGAGATGATAATGATAATTAAGTGAATACTGAGATTTTCTTTACTTTATTATTTAAGTTACCACTAAGAGAATTTATTTATCTAATTTGATTGCAAAAATTAATATTACAAAAATCTTAATCGAATAATTACTTAATTATTTATCATACCACCAACAGAATTTGTTAATAGAGTAATTTGAAGTTAATTCACTTATCTATTCATTTTGATACCAGGAGAATCCATTTTTATTTGGGAAATTGCTGATAACCTACCCTGTCTGCTGATTATTATGAATATCATCAAGGGTCTATCCTGAACTTTCTCGGCATGTTACTTTGACAGCAAAATTGTAGTTCTACTCTATCAAAAGGTTTTGACTATGCAAAAATATTTTGGTTGACACAATGCTAGTGGATTCACTATTCGGGTTAATTCCGCATCCAACAGGTTGGAGAAAAATGTGCATGAAATTTTGGGGTTGACATTTAGCGTTTGACCTAATCTTTGTAATTTACTTCGTGAAAAGTTCATAATAAAACAAAAAAATTCTTTTATTTTCCAAAACTATCGTTGACCTAGATTGGGTTCGCGCGGTCGATATTGAGCTCCCGGCTAGGACTTATATGATTAGACGGAAATTTGAATATAAGGATGGATTTACCTGTAACGTTGGGTCGGAATTCCGAAGGCATAGCTTCAACTGGGGGCGTCACTGGACCGTTTCTATTCAATCTCGATTCGCCCGTGATTTTATTATTATCTAGTGTGTCCGATGGTGAGCGATTATTCTGTCTAAACATGATTTTGGTTTTCTAAATGGTATACCATTATCGGCAGGTTTAATATTGAAGTGTGTGCATGCGGAGATAGGAATTTGTGTCACACACACAGAAAAGATTTTCAATTCGCTCATAGTTAGGATAATCAGGATTTCGACACACTGGATATTGATTTAGTATTTCACGGAAATGTCTGGGTTTCACTACTTCGGGTGTATGTGCCAATGACCTTTGATTCTTAGATTTTTAGTTTTCGCGGAGATATTTCTATTTATCAGATGGTCGATCTATCACGGAAATCAAATCTCTTCAATTACCTAGTAAGGTACGTCATCTGTTTAATCAATTAATATCAATCTAAATTTTAGGGATTTTGACGATTTACCTACTAATTCTATTGAGGACAATTTTCATCAGCACTTTGGGTCTAATCATTCGGTATTTTTAGTCAAATTTTGATGGGATTTTAGTTGTTTACTCGTTGGCTTCTATTGGGCAAAATTTAATCAGGTTTTTTAAATCTAAATTTTATAATATTATTAACTAAATTCTAGACGGAATCTTTGTTATTTATTCACTGAAGGGTTCGATCAGGTTTCCTATATTAATCTTATAATACTATTAGCTAAACTCTCGGCGAAATTTCGTTATTTATTCACTGAAGGATTCGATCAGGTTTTGTATATTAATCTTATAATATTATTAGCTAAATTCTAGGCGAAATTTCGTTATTTATTCACTGAAGGATTCGATCAGGTTTTATATATTAATCTTATAATATTATTAGCTAAATTCTAGACGAAATTTTGTTATTTATTCACTGAAGGATTTGATCAGGCTTTGTATATCGATTTTGTAATCGGTTAATGCTGTTCCGATCTTTGGACGGGAACGCTGACTATTCATTCGATTATAATGGGAGGAAATTCTAGCTAACTGTATGGTTTCCTCGTAAGGTCAATGTGAAGCTTAGTGTTATTTGTGGAAATGGAAATACTTTAATTTATAGTAAAGTTTTCTCAGTTATTTATTTGTTGACTTGCTTGTCTATTAGATTCTCCGAGTTCGGATTTTCGATTTGATGGTCTCGTGCTTTATAAACTGGGTTATGGACGAAGGGCACCACAAAAAAACTGTTTGAGAGGGTGGAGAATTATTCTATCAACGAAGGGGACTCGGTTAGTATCCTCATGTAGGCCATCGATATTGTTCCCCTCTTTGTATTATCAGTTGGATCTCGATTAATAGTAAGTTGCCTATTTGGTTATTCGAATCGACTGTTGATTTTAATAAATTCTTTTTTGCCTTATCCGATTTGATATCTTGAATTTTACTTTATTTCATTATTATTTTCAAAACTTTATAGACGAGTCATTTTATATCTGGAGTTTTTGGCATTACGAATATTAAGTAATTCACTACTGTTTACAAGTTTGGTAGACTTGATTCTATCGGTATAAAGTTCTAAATTTTATTGGCAGGTTCCTCAGTAATTTAATACCTTCCATTACACGTCATTCCCTTAATAATGGGTTTTCATTAAAATCCTCATATAAATTTATTTTATTGCTCGTACTTCGTCATATTTTGATCATAGCAACGATTTTATTTTAATTTTCCCGTCACATTCTCCTTTATTTAGCCTTAGGTGCATTTGTGTTTATATTATATTTAATGAGTGCCCACTGGACTACTCGTGGGATGATTTTGAGCCGTGTGTAAAATAGTTTAGGTCGATTTTACAGAAAACGAGAGACAAGGAAGTAGCCAAAAGACCACTTCCTTATCCCTCCTTTCTTCTGTACGGTATAATATTGACGTTCCAGCTCCTGCGTTCCGCACGCCGGGCCTTCACGGACACGAATCATTGGCGATATTCCGCGCACTTACACGAATTCGAATAATATGTCGGATTTTATTAACTTGTGATGTGTCTTGGCTGTGGGCCGGAAAAATTTCGACAAATATAAAACAAAGTTTTTATGCGTTATAAATATTTTATTATAATAACAATATAAATTACCCAATCCAAGCATAACAAATTCATCATAAAACATCACCCTCCCCACGCCGACACCCAATCGAGGTTGCGAGGATGCGACGTGGAGAGAGCTTTGAAATAAACAAAATTCTCACTCACTTCGTAACAAAACTAAGAATGATTTTCAAGTTTCAAAAACTGATTTAACGATTAAAATTGTGTAAAAATGAATCGGTATACATACCTATTGTACGACCCTAACCTTGCGTGTTCTTTTTGATTTAGTAAAACAAATTTTGACCTTGGAATTTTCTGGTAAATTCTAATCTTTAATTTTATTATTTTGAGATTTTATTTGACAATTTTTTCTTTAGATTTTTTAATTGAATTATTTCTAATTCAAATTATTTCATTTTTATTTCATTTTCATGAAATTTTGCATTTTTTAACAAATTGTCAAATTTCGGTCAAAATCGTTGGGTTTTCGTATTATGTTTATATTTAATTCGTGCGGATCTTGTTGCATTTTGCTATTATTTTAATTAATTTTTGTGTTTATGATTTTATATTTTTATTGTTTTCTCTCTCATATTTTGATAAGGTTAATTGATGTTTTAATAAGTTTGAATTTAAATCTGCATGTTATATTTGCATGTGTGTTACCGATTCATTTAAACATTTACAAGGCCGTTTGTGTTCTGGCCCAACATTAATATGTTTTGTAAATTCACAATTAGCAGTAAAAAGTCTAAAAAAGTTGCTTATAGGTTGCGTGTGATATTCATCCAAAAGATCAGTGCAAGATGTGCCTCCATTTTCAATCGAGTTATAAAAGTAACTGATTTCAGAATCATTAGGTAAACTTATCATTTTTCTCAAATGAATACGAAGTTTTGTAGTATTATTACAAACGTTTGCAGAAAGAGCACTAATTTTAATTTCTCTCGTTCTAAATGGGAAAGTTAGGCGAGAGTGAAGGAAGATCTTATAATCTTTCAACTTTTGCTAACCGCACAAATCGGAGTCCGCTAGCTTTTTCGCATCACTGACAACCTTATTCAAGATTTCATAAGGACTTTGGTTAGGTTGCTCACCTATTGGAACTCCAAGATATTGATAAAATTCTTTACTCAATAATTTATATTATTATTTGAAATTTCACTAATCGTGTCAACATCTGGCAGTTGAATATATGCACACTTTTCAGGTCGATATTCAAATCCAATTTCACGAGCTACATCAAAAGCAATGTTTAAGATATTTTGCAAATCATGAGTAATATTAGCAATAAGAGCGATATCATCAGCATAAGCAAGAACTTGGATTAAAGATTCACCAATTTTGAATGGTTTTACTTTAGAAAGAGTAGCAGCTTGAAGGAAAGGATTTATTGCAATGGCAAACAAAATCATTGAAAGAGGGCATCATTTTTTAACACACTTATTACACATACACACCGATTACCTAACTCTTATTGTGTCACGTAGTTATGGACCAACACACCGATTCACACTTATTATGTCACGCAGTTGTGGACTAACAAACTTACCTTCCACACACACACATTTTCTAGAACCTTTCACATACATACCTTCTAGGACCTACCGTTCTTAAACCGTCCATACACACACACACCAATCAAGAATTAAATTTTATAATTGTAGAACATTCTATTACAATTAATATGACCTTAAAAAAGAATATGAACTTGAAAAAAAAATATGAACTTGAAATTTGTTTACAGTGATCTAGTGGAATACTGTTTTTGAAAAAAAATTTATATTGATCGATGACAGTCAGACTGTCGAAATATATAGTAGTATAATATATATATATATATATATATATATTGGATTGGCGCTTTATTAAATTTATTAATTCAATGCCAATGTTTTGTGATTGTTTTAATATTAATGATAATAATAATAATAATATAATAATAATATAATAATAATAATAATAATAATAATAATAATAATAATAATAAAATAATAATATAACATAATAGATTTGTAAAAAAGCAATTATGTTTTCTTCCCAATTGATAATTTTATTATAAATTGGTTTTCAATTATAATTATAAATTAAAATATATTTTATTCAAACTAAAAAATTAAATTTAATTGTTAACCTTTCTGCAGATAGAAATGCACCATGTAAAATTAAATTTTTTGTCATTAGTATCAAAGAAAGTAGACCGTTCATATTGAATGAAGAATAAATGTATTATAAATTGTAATGTGTGGAATTGCTTATTTGTGTCCCTCAACATGCTTAAGTCACTGTCAACTTGGGTTGGTGGTCAATACTTAGAATGAATATCCTTATTTATTTTTATTGTTTGAACTGAGTCAGCCAATTCGTGCTATTTTTATATCTGCATTTTATAATTGGTGGAAAAAATGACCTCACAAAATTCAATGATCAAGTATCATCATTTAAAGAAGATTGCAAGCCGATACAATCAAATGGTTACAACAAAGAACTAGAATCTGATTTAGAAGAAGGTTGACAAACGCATATCCACCAGACTCTTGATGGCCAACTCTTGTCAAGTTATCGATCACAGTCGACATATGTTAGCGAGTATATGTTAGATTGGTGCTTTATTTACCAATATACCAACCATAAATGCCACAGTTTCTGTACGAAAATGGTGTCAAATAGGATATTGCAATAACAATAAAACTACAAATATTTGCAATAAATGCAAAAAAAGTCTATGCGGAAAGTGTACACGCAGCAAAATCTACACATGTAGAAATTGTGAGCAACAAACTGTAAATAATTAAGTGTTTTGTTATTTGGAAATATATATAAATCCATTTATCTATTATAATTAATATTGTTCAACTCTATTTTTGTCATTTTTAAGAGTAAATATAGACTAGAAACCACAAGAAGCCTGTTTTTATGCACCAGTCATTTTAACTGGTTTGGTAGAAATAGGTATATTCAAATCGCTGGTATATCTAGTGTTAATATTATTATTATTATTATTATGTAATATTCTGAATATTTTCGTCGTATATACAAATACAATTGTAGTGGAAAAATTTCAATCAGTTTCATTTTTGAGATTTCAAAATGTGAATTCGTATCTAAAATTATTTATTTAGTTAGCGTTCTAAATAGAAAACAATTATCAGTTTTTCAAATTTTCTTTAATAATTATATGAGATATCGATTATTTCCAGCTGTTGACAAATCAGCGTAGACTTCATTTGAATTTTCCAACCAATCAATTTAAGACAACCGTAAAAACTATTTGCTACTGTTTTATAATGTTATTACTTGCTATTTATATTTCATTTGTAAACAAATTTTCCTTGTCAAATCAAAATTATGGTCAAAATTTCTCCAACGAAAATTTTGTTGATAATTTTTGCATTGTCATTAATATGTGCTATCATTGCTATTTCTACGCAATATGAAGTCCTTTATGCCAGCGATAGATTAAAGGCATATGGTTCATTTATAATCATTGGTATTATATTTTTAGCGTTAGTATTATTCTTCGAAATTTTGTTAAATTTTGTCCAATCTTTATCGGAAAACAAATTTATTCAAATTTTATCAGTTGCCTTTATGGTTCTTGCTGGTAAATATTTAAATTGAATATGTTTTTTATTTGTATTTAATTAATTAAGGTGTTTCGCTTATAATATCATGTTCCATTTATGGAGACGGTAATATGTCATACGGATGGACTGTTGCCAGTTGTACTTTAATTATGGAAGGCATTCTAATATTTTTGGTGATTCGATTTTGTTCATGAGGTAGCTGGTTTTTAAAGCGGGTTCTTTCTAATCTTAAATCGAACTTTATTGTAAATCATTGAAAAATTTTTGTGAAAATTAATTAATGTTTATTCTGATCAAAACATATCATTTATTATTTCCATGTAATTCTCTTGAATTTATTTATAGCTTTGAATTTACTAATTGTCTGACTTGTGTTTTTTATATATACCTTTTCCAAATTTAATTTGATTTATAAGCAGACAACTTATACGTAATACATAGCAATTTTGTAGATTGAAGAAAATTTAACCACAAAATTATTCAAAAACCGATGCTTACTTGTAATTTTGGTGGACGTGAAAAGAACTGGATGTGTTTTATATTTGTCACATGGTTTTGAATGCATGTCAACAATAAGTATGTTAGTGTTGTACAATTTTACACAAAAACTTATAATTATTAGGCACAAAGTTAAAAATAAAATAATTTAAAAAAAATAAAATCAAAATCAATATTTTCCGAGGAAATCCGTATGTGCAAATGCTAATTGATTGGAGACGATTACAAAAATAATATAAAATTAATTTTGGACTCCTAAAAAAGTTATTAAGAAAATACAAATTAATTAAAATGACTAAAATAAATATATTATATTAGAGAAAAATTCTTCAAAAACAAATTTAAATTTGTGGAACTAATTATCCCCAAATTTAATTTGTGTTGGGAAATTTTCCGAGGGAACGACCGAAGTTGCTGCAAAGAAAACAAAATTAGGCTATTAGTTGATAGGCTATTATCTGTTGAGGAGAGAATTCACATATAAGAAAATCTCAAATCAACAACGTTGACTTAATTTGGGCCACAAATAAGTGACGGGAAAACTTTGCGAAATTTTTACAAAATTGAAAAAGAAACATATAATAAAAGAGAGATTTAGTAGAAGCTAATCAGACTTGTTGTAAAAATATTGCAAGAGTTTCAAGCGTGTAATGTATATTCTAAAGGCAGGTTCCACGGGGAACCCTGCTGATGATAATTTTTTAGAAATTGTGAATTGTTTGGCAAATTCTGTATCAATAAAAATAATTTCTTTGTTGAGTTACTTCAGTGTTATTTAAAAAGCACCTATATTTCCTGTCGGATAGTTACAAATAATAACTCAACAAGTGTATATATATATATATATATATATATATATATATTCAAATTTTATTTTCAGACGTTCGAATTATTTTGTACTTTACTTAATTGAAAGTAATACAAAAGGGTTCATATCTTTTCTTTTATCTGTGTTTTTAAGGAGTATTTCAATTTTATATAATTTATTTCGATTTTTACAATTTCTTTAAATTTGGTTTATTCATTTTTACCATTGAGACAATGTCGAAATATTTTTAGCAATTTCCTTATTCGCCAACAATATCTTATTTATTATTTAATATTAAATTAAACAAATCCTAGAAATTCCAAAGTGAACTGATATAACCAATTTACCTATTTCTACCAAAACGGTTATTTTGACCGGTTTGATAGTTTAGAAAATATCTTAATCAAAAAAAATTTTCAAAAATACTTCTTTTATTATTATATGACACATGATATATTCATATATTCACATAAAAAATAGTAATATTATTTTTTTTATTATTACTATTTAGCTCACCACAATTTTTTATATATAATTTTTTTTCAAAATACATTTACCACAAACATATTTATACAAAAAACACAGATATTCATGGTTTTATTTTCATTACATAAACATATTTGGCAAGTTTCTCTTCTGTTAGAACTTTCAGGACTCTTCGAGAGAGCATTCAAGTTTCTAATAAATTTCACAATGATACTTCATAATTTAAAAAACTTGTAAATATATATTAACCATACGAAACTCATAAATTTTGTAAACGAATATCACTAAAATTTTTAACCAAATTATTTTTCATATTCAATCATTTAATCGCTTGCTCTTAGATGTAAACTTATCGAAAATAAATTATTTATTTTAGAAATTTATTTAAGAAAATCTCCTTGTTTCAGTGAACACAAAAATGACCAACTTTGATAAGTTTCGGAGGGAAGTGGTCAAATACCACATCAAATCAATGAAACAGTCGCAGGGTGCGGAGTTGATGGCGCATCACTGTGGACATATGGAATAACCCTGAATCCGTTCTGAGGCGCCCAAGAAACTCTACCACAGATTGATCTGCTCAAAAACTAGTATAAAGAGAAACCATATAACTTCAAAAATAATTTAACTCACATTTTTTGAATAATATCCGAAAAAAAATACATATTTTTGGAGATAAGTTATTGTTACTAATTTTCCTAAATATTATTTATAATAATATTTATGAAATAGTTGATCAAAGTTATATTTAAGAGCTTGAATTATGATCATATTTCCTTATGAAATCATAATTCAACTCTTAAAATTTAACTTTGAGTTATATAACTATATAAAAAATAACTTACTTAGCATCCAATTAAAAAATGGCTGAAATGCATTTATTTTTTCACTAAAAATAAATTCCGCCAAGTTTATTTATGTATCAACTTGAATTATAGCGGAATTTATCTCAATGGGGCTTGGTGTATAAATAGCACTGATGGTGAAGATCTGAAAACAGGAACATCTAATAGTGATATGAGAGGCACAATGCCACACCCAAAATAATTTAATATATCAGCCCACCTACTGTGAAGTAGAGTTATTCATCACCGGCCATGATTATACTGTCAAGGTAACTACAGTTTCTCAAACTATGCCAATGTTTGAAGTAAATTATTTGGCTTTAACCATCAGAAAGATACCTCAACCCCTCAAACCGCGTCTCGGAATACATGAAAGGGCTCGCATTCGAAAATTAAAAGAGACTCATTTATTGGGGCAATAAAATACCTCGGAACAATTTTAAACTTAAACATTTGAATAATTGATTTTTCTTAAATAAACTAATGTTGATTTCATTGAATTTTAATAATTGCTATTTCGATGTTATTTTATTATCTTTTTGGAATAAATTATTGCTTGATTAATTTAATCTTGATCAAAACTGAGGACCTTAGAATAGTTAGGACATGAAACCTTCTACGGTAGTCTATTAACTCATAGGATTGTTAGGGTATTAGCAGTCTTGGGATGAAGACATACCTTTTACTAACATTCTACAAGCTATAGCACATTACCAACGTCTTTTGTGACGGGTGTCTAGTAGCAACGTCTTCTGTACGTGATTGATAGGGATTCTGTAGTGTATGCTTGCTTCAGTTTATTTTTCCACATATCAGTACTCAGCAATATTAAAAGTTTGATTTGACAAATAAATGTCAAAATTCGATAATCATTACGACTGAATTACCTTTTAAATTATCTACTATAATTTGTCTATGATTTGAATTATTTTTTATTATTAGTTATTTGCTCTTTGTAATATATTTTCTCGTTTATCCTAGCTGAGAAATAAATTCTGATTTCTATTTTTACATATAATCCCCTTTGGTTTCTCAACCATTATTACATTATAAAAGCCTATAAAAATCTCTTTTGATTAATCGTTTGTTTATAGAATAATAGGTTTGTCTAATTAATAAATGGATATTGGCAAGTTTGAGCTTTTCGTACCTTTCCGTGAAATTCTGGGGAAATCATTCTTATCATATTGCCTTTCATTATCTCTTCTATCTATGACCCATTTGCCAGCTTCAAATTCTAAAATTTACTCATTTAATGAGTAGTGGGATACAGGCCCTCTAGCTCAGAGGCCATCTAGCTCACATACACCCCCCCGGCAAAATTTTTTTTCTTCTAAGTTTAAAAGTACAAATTTTTTTAGAACAAAGACATGACTCCTTCAAGGTCATTTAAACAAAGACCATGACTCATTCAAGGTCATCGGATGAGTCATCAAATGTTTAAACATTTTTTAATTTTAATTTACTACTTATAAAAATAAGTAGTATATATTTTGTAAATTTATTTTATTATTATTATTATTTTTATTAATATTATTATTATTAATATTATTATTATTAACATTATTAATATGATTATTACTTTTTATTATTCTATTATTACTTATAAAAATTTATTAATACTTATAAAAACTTTAATTATGATTATTATTAATATTATTATTATTAATACTTTTAAAAACTTTTTTTAATATTATTATTATTAATATACTTATTACTTATAAAATTTTTATTATTATTATTAATACTTTTAAAAACTTTAATTATTATTATTATTAATATACTTATTACTTATAAAATTTTATTATTATTATTAATACTTTTCAAAACTTTAATTATTATTATTATTAATATACTTATTACTTATAAAATTTTATTAATATTTATTATTCTATTATTATTTACAAAAATTTATTAATACTTATAAAAACTTTAATTATTATTATTATTAATACTTTTAAAAACTTTTATTAATATTATTATTATTAATATACTTATTACTTATAAAATTTTTTATTATTATTATTAATACTTTTATAAACTTTAATTATTATTATTATTAATATACTTATTACTTATAAAATTTTATTATTATTATTAATACTTTTCAAAACTTTAATTATTATTATTATTAATATTATTATTACTTTTTATTATTCTATTATTACTTATAAAAATTTATTAATACTTATAAAAACTTTAATTATTATTATTATTATTAATATTATTATTACTTTTTATTATTCTATTATTACTTATAAAAATTTATTAATACTTATAAAAACTTTAATTATTATTATTATTATTAATATTATTATTAATATGCTTATTACTTATAAAAATTTTATTAATACTTATAAAAACTTTTATTAATATTATTATTATTAATACTTATAAAAACTTTAATTATTATTATTATTAATATACTTATTACTTATAAAAATTTTATTATTATTATTAATACCTTTAAAAACTATTATTAATATTAATACTTATAAATACTTAAAAAAACTTTTATTATTAATATTATTATTAATTTTTAATAATAATAATAATAATAATAATAATATTAATATATATATATATATATATAATAAACAACTATATAAAAAACAACTACATAAAAACAAAAACAACTACATAAAACAAAAACAACTACATAAAACACAATGAATTAATTATAAATACATTAAAATATATATATTGTATTTTTACATGTAAAACATCTATAAAGTGATATTTCGCGTTTCGTCACGCTGCGGCTTTTGCATGAAATATTAATAATATTATAAAAATGTAAATTATAAAAAATTAAAATTTTAAAAATTGCATCTAAATTTCATAATAAAAAATGAAAACTATTACAAGTTTTCTAAATAAACAAGTTTCCAAATTAACAAAAACAGTTTTTTAAAAACATTTATTATTCAGATAACAACACGTCATCAATATCAATGTTATCTTCGTTAAAACCATCGAAAAGCTGTCCATTATCGCTGATTTCGGTAGAGTCATCAAAACTGGGGCTCGAACCACCGAAAAGCGGCTCATCCAAGAAATTAACTTGGTCACTATCTATTGCATCAACCCCAAAATAATGCCAAAATGCGATACTGGTATTTTTCCGCACCCATAATCGCTTATCATCGTTATTACTCAAAGCGATTTTACTGTTTCTAAATGTGTACAGCTGATGGTTCCGCGTCCTTATCCTACTTTGAGGTACTGTGAAAACTACGTTTTTATTGTAGCAATCTAAATACGACTGATGTTTGATGTCAGTCCCCAACAACTTCACCTTCTTAGCCCTCATTGTATCAGATTTGCCTAATAAACTATAGCACTTGGGTCTTAAGAAAACCCACTCCTTATACCCAAGACCTTTACTTTCATCTTTAAATTTTCCTATCACAGAATCTAATTTCCTCGAGTATAAGGGATGTGCCGGGTCGTAATTTTAGGTATCTAAAAGGTTGTCTCTTATCATTGCCGGCAAAAGAATGTCAAGCTTACAGTGCTTAACCTCAAGAAAAAACGAATCAGTGTCGCCGGCAACGATATTAATATCACAGTTAAATTCTGATCTATATTTTGCCAATTCATTATATTGTAATTGGTACATCCGCAGCTTAGACAGGTCTAGTACTGATTGGCCAATGTAGCTAGGCCTGTCTAAACATATAGAATCTTTGTTCAGATGAGCAGCAATCAAATCATCCACTATTTTAATGGACTTTTTGAAAGTCGGTTTTGAAGCATGTACAATCATCTTTTCAGCTGAATTGCATAGCCTCAAATTCATCCGTTGTATCAAATTCTCAACGGATTTACCATATAAACTGTTAATAAATAATTTATACAAATCTCTATGAAGCTCGCACTTTGAGTTTGAGCGTAAATTTGTATTTCTTTGTATATATTCTTTAAAAATAGGTGCTTGTTTATACAGCTTGAGAAGTCTCCAGTGAAGAACATGGTTCTTCTTACTGTAATGCGTGAGCATTAACTTCTCAACTTTTGAATTGGGCGGGCACATTTTTCCGGGGCAAGCGGAAAGTCATTCAAATACTGATGCACACTCTCAGGGATATTGATGTCAACTTCCATTGTATAACCATACGGAAGGAATTCAAAATTCAAAAACCGTTTAAACAATGGGGACACCATTTTACGCGAATTCTGGTGTTACATTCACTACTAGAATGACAATTCAGCAGTCTATTTAAATTAAAAATGGCGGTATAATGATAATTATCACCGTCTTGTAATAATAAAAGATTAATCGGGTTACCACCGATAACCTTTGTTCGATGAATTAAGGCAAGGTGAGTATGATGAGGTACATAATCAATGTCATTAAATGGTTTAGAAGGGGTGTTGTTATATTCAAAGACATTGATTGCCAAATTTAAATCGCTATTGTTTCTCTCAAATTTGGGTATGTTGCAGAGTCTCATTGGACAATCAGTAATTGGATCGTAATTCAATTCATCCATAAAAGTAGTGTAAGAAGAAACACGCTCCCTATTCTTTAAAACTATATCACGCTTTAAAATCGATAAAACACTATATATAAAACACGAATGATCTGTGTTTTTAACATTTACAATAGCCTTTTTACCTACTAGAGATTCCGGTGTAGGGATAAAACTATGTCCAGCTAATCGACTTACAGGATAATACGCGGTTAAAATAAAATCGATTTCGCGAATCTTAACTACGCGCCACCCACTTCCTAAATATGTGAATTTTTCGATTTTCTCATTTAACCGACTCACACCATCAGCAAGAAAACTATCGGAAAAGACACACGCACTATTTGAAAAGAAATTATCTTTTATTTCCCCATCTTTTTCAAATTGAATGAGAGCTGTAAACTGTACTTTTACAGATCCCATTTTCTTTATTTCATTTTGTAATTTATTTACAAGTTTATCCGTTAATGCGATTTGAATAAGGGAACCCCTTAAGTCAACCTCTATTTCAGGTTCATCGTTTATTTCATTATATACAGAAACCCCTATTTGATTATATTCAGTTTCGTCATCACTAATGATGATTTCTATTTTTTTAATTTTAGCAGGGATACACGACACGATTTTATCAGCAGGTCTTTTTGATTTTTTATTATTTTTAGTAACAGTTGTATTATTGTTTATGTTTTTAGTAATCTTTGTATTATTTGTGTTATTATTATTATTATTATTATTAATAACATTTTTCGCATTAATCATTTGAAATAATGCCTTTTTATTAATTTTAAATTGATTTAAATGGCTAGAGTGTTTCTTATAAAACTCTAGATATTCAATGTCTTGGGTGGTATCGAATTTAGGGCAAATAAAAAAGTCGATGCCGTAGAATCTATGACAGTAGTAACTTTCTATTGTCATATGGCATTTCGAGTTATGTCCAATTCCAGATTGGCAATAGTTTTTATACAATCGACCTGATAAATATGTAATTATTATCAAATGTTTATTATTATTTAAATCATATATGAATCAAATAATAATATATAAATGATGATAATTATGTAAATATTTTAAAAAATTAATATTTCAATTCGTATTATAAATCCGTTATTTTTATTATAAATCACATGTTTGAATAACATTTCGTAAAATAATTTATAAAAATTAATATTCTTATTATAAATCATGTATTCCTATTCGTATTATAAATCATATATTTCTATTATAAAAATTAATATTCCTATTAAAAAATAAATCACATATTTCTATTATAAAAATAAATCAAATATTTCAATTCATATTTCTATTATAAATCACATATTTGAATAACATTTCGTAAAATAATTTATAAAAATTAATATTATTATTATAAATCATATATTCCTATTCGTATTATAAATCACATATTTCTATTATAAAAATAAATCAAATATTTCAATTCATATTTCTATTATAAATCACATGTTTGAATAACATTTCGTAAAATAATTTATAAAAATTAATATTTCAAATCATATTTCTATTTCAAATCAGATATTTCTATTCTTATTATAAATTAATAATATTTAAAGTAATATATTATAATACTTTACATAATATTAACTTATACTCATTAAAAAATATTTATATTCTTATTATAAATCAAATATTTCTATTCATATTTCTATTTCAAATCAGATATTTCTATTCTTATTATAAATTAATAATATTTAAAGTATTATATTATAATACTTTACATATTATTAACTTATACTCATTAAAAATATTCTTATAAATTAATGATAAATTATACTCATAAAAATATTAAAAAATAATAAAAATCTTACATTTTTTATATGAAATCACATCATCTTCCCCAGAAATGGGGGCATCAGCAATAAATGTTTCATCTTCCCCAGAAATGGGGCATCATCAATAAATGTTTCGTCCAAATCTACTGTCGCTGTTGAATGAATATTTTCATCGATATCTTCAGAAACATTAATAATTTCTGAAAAACATTAATAATAATAATAATTTAATAAATAAATTTATCGATATCAGAATCATCGCTATCTTCTATTAAAATAATTTCCTCATTTGAAACATTTTCTAAAATTATATTAAAATAAATAATAATAAAATTTAAAATTACCAGGAACAAATTCGTTAACACCGTCAATTTGATTTTGGATTTCGGTTATATTAAACCAATCTAGAAAATAGAATAATAAAAGAAAATAAATTAAAAAAATAATTTACTATTTTCATCGGCCAACAATTGTCGTAAAATTCTTGAATTCTCCCTTTTTGAAATCGCGCGAGTGAATATTTGAAAATTGATAAATTTTTGAATTAATTGTGACAACTTTGGAAATTGTCAATGTTTATAAAGAGAATAATATTTTCAGGATTTAGCCAATCACATTTAAGCAATACACACATATAGGTGAGAGATTTTTAGACATGTTTTCTTTGTAAAACACATGCAGTCTACACTGTGACTGCATGCGTTCTTTGTAAAATCGCATACATTGAGTTTGTATGTGTTTTCTTTGTAAAATCGCATACATACTTTTGTTTGTATGTGTTTTCTTTGTAAATCACATACATACTTTTGTTTGCATGTGTTTTCTTTATTCAGTCTTCAGTGTGAATGCATGCACTTATCATGTGATGATCACGCACTTATGATGCATAGTCTTTGTGATAATGCATTAGCTTATCTTTAATTAATTAAACACATAACAATTATATTTATAATAATAATAATAATAAAATAATATTAATCAAAATAATAATAATAATTATTATAATAATAATAATAATAATAATAATAATAATAAAAATAATATTAATAATAATAATAAAAATAATAATAATAATTATAATAATAATAATATTTATAAAAATAATAATATTTATAATAATAAAAATAATAATAATAAATAAAAATATTAATAGTTAAAACATAACAATAAAACATAACAATAAACATTAATACATTTATTAATCATCAAATCTCTTGGATAATAACCAAGCTAAACAATGTTGACCACATGTTAAGGTTCATGGTTTTTGATACATAGTTTTATTATAGACAATAGGTTTACCCATTGTTTGCAGTTTCGAAACCATTAAAGCCGGATAATAGAAACCCATAGGATCAAATACAAATATCTTGCTAGGCTTCATATATATTGCTAACCAATGTTCTCCACCGAGATGAGATGATTGAGTATTGACGATTATGGCTTGATTATTACGTAAATATGGAATTTTATCAAGAGCAAAAACCCCTAAAAATTCATGTCCTAGTATTTGTTTTCCAATTCGATAGACCTGAACAGAACTACATCAATAATATTAATAATAAATTTAAAAACTTACTCAATGACAAATTATCATAAATTATCTATACATTTATACCAACATTTTCAAACCAACACTGTTCTGTTTGCAGTTATTTGAACCTCATTTTCAAATACTCCATATATTACAACATGTACCGGTTCAGTTGTAGCTTTAGCAAACTTTATATCTAATCGTAAATTATCATTTTGAGGTAATTGACTCTGATTTAAATCAAAATCAGGTGCCAAAACAAATGTGAAGAACGGATATTTGCTTTTAAAATCTTCAAGAGTTATACCATAATTAAGGTTTTTATCCAAATAACCCATATTTTTCACTATACTCTGCATATATGTAGCACAATAATTATCATTATCGAAATCTTGAGTATATGTTTCTCTGTAATCACTATTTTTCGATAAAGTTAGCGATGTTACTCCAAAATGTTTGAAAATTGAGCTCGATGTTAAGTAGGATCCATTATATTGAGATTCATTTTGAAATGTTACCAATATAAAGTTGGGCATTCTTCTATCTCCAAATATTTGTTCCTTATAGAAAGAAGCTGCACCTTTAGGAATGGCAAATTGAACAATTTCCTTTGTTTTCAATGGATATATTGAATGCTTAGAATTAAGCCCCAGTTGATGACCGGCTAATACAGAGGGCTTAACCCGAACTCTTCTCACCAATAATTTCGCATCAACTAATTGAAGAATTGGTGCTGTGATAGCACTTGTTAGTGATAATGCCGAATCAGATCTTTTCAATCTAATGTGTACATTAACACCTGGGAGTAAATATTTCGGTTGATCCATAAAATCGAGCTGTAATGATGAGCACATGGTAAATAATTTCGAGCCTTTAATCCACTTTTTCCTATCGTCATCACTACCATAACTCATAGGAGTTAAACATGTATTTTTAGTATCGCTATTGTAATTTATAATAGTTTCTATTAGAGCTTTGTGAATATATGTACTGTTACCACCCTCAATCTTGATATTATTAAATCCGAGAACTGCATCTTTAAAAAGCGTTTGAAACAAGAAATTGTTTGGTATTACATCACTAGGTTCACCCAACGGTTTTCTATCTTTATCTACAACTTTGATCTGAACAGTTAACAATGTATTATTCAAATCTAGATATTCAGTTTGGGAACCATTAATATAAAATTCAATATCGGTTCTACTATCCATAATAGAATTCATCGGGAATACATCTTCAAAGGTCCCCATTTCAATTACTGCTTGGGGAGATGGTCTATCAAATAAACACAATTCAGATTTACCAAAAATCATTTTTGAAATATAGTTCCATGCCCTTTCATTCGTTTGTTTATATGTTTATGATGTCTTTTACGTTTTTGAGCCGGTGCTGGTGCTTCGGGTTTTTGAAACATACCTGCAACACTAGGTAGAACTTTCCCTAACTCGGATAATGCATTTGATTTCAGCGATGGTAATATTTTCTGCTCATTCATTATCACATCTTTAGCAGTTTTCATGCCAAAACTACCAAGAATAGGAAGTGCAAATCTACCAATTGTTCTCAACCATCCTGATCCATACTGTTTACCAATAAAATATGGTAATTCGCCACCACTTTGGCTACCACTATACATACTAATAATATCGTTATTGGCCATCTAATTTACGAAAATGTAATGTCAAATGAGTTTATGTATTTTTACTAAATTCAATAAATTTATCGCTATCATCACGAATATTTATTTCTATATTGTTTATACATGATGTTGATACCGGTAAGTACATGGGATTATCGATATTTATATTGACAACTTCGTCCTGGTCATGTTTATCAACCCAAACAGATTTCAAAAGAGGAACCAAAGAATCACCAACAATTATAGGATCGATGATGTTAGTATATATGAACATTTGCCTATGAAGTTTTATTATTTTTGGTTTGCGTACACCAAAAGCACTTGCATTATATGTTTGCTTATCTAATCATAATGTATTAGCCAAATTCTTATCAAATGTAACTTCACAAATGTTATTATTCAGACTAAATTTGCATATTCAATCTTTAAGAAATTCAATAGTTTTAAATATATGTAAACAATTTAATATATTTATGTAACTCTTCAAGTGTTTCAATATATAATTCATTAGTAAATGTAAATGTATCTTCCACCTCATTAATATATGATACAGATATTTTGATGTTTTCGATTGTTACACTTTTCTCGTCAAATGTTTTGAATCGTATTAGGTATTCAGTATCAGGAACAACAATGCTAAGCTTATCACTACCCATTCGCTTGGCATCCTCAATACTTTCAAACTTTATTGTAAATGGGCTAAAATCACAACTAACATTCAATCCATCTATCTGAAAAACATGCCACTATTTTCATCTAAAATCTGATTTGGAATATGACAATATCGTTCAAAATTATTGATTGAGAAAATACCACTACAGATTTTTGGAACACGCTTCTTGAATTCGATTTTACAATGACTATAAAATTGGAATGTATTGTACACAAATGTAAAGTCTTGCAAAGCAACTTCCCAATTTCCATGTAAATAAATGGGATTTTGAAGATCAACCATAAATTTACTTGCTTGATTTTCCGGATGGATTAGTGGGCAACTATTACTCGGTAAAATTGTATAGAAACTCATTTTACTAGGTCTTTTGATGATATCCATGAGGGAGTTTGATATCCATGCCATTTGACATAGTATTGTTTATCCTTACCCACCATTTTAGTTTTCAATATTTTCTGAATTCTGAACACTGTAGGTTTGGAAATAACTTGTAATTCCTGTTCATAGAATTTCCCTTGTATTAAATTGTTATCACTATCTTTAATAACATACATTACAGGACTCTGTTTAGTATTAATTTTAGTAATTTGAAATACCTCATCACTCTAATTACTATCGAAATATTTGATGAAAGGTGAAGCAGATATTTTACTAATTCTAACGTGATCACCGACTTTATATTTTGGTTTTGTAATAGTAACTTTTTTAGACTGTACTCGTGTTTTCGAGCTGATATCTACGGGTCTCAAACCATTCAGACTTCGATGTGATGAATTATTATAACTAACAAGTATTTTCGGTAATACATTTATCCATATTTTATTACCTTGATGCACGAAATATTTCTTCAATCTATCCCTCAATGTCCGGTTAAATCTTTCAACATGTGCGGCTTTGTATTGAGAATGTACAGAATAATGATTTATTTTGAGACGATCCAGGATTTGCTTAACTTACTATTGTAAAACTCCTTGCCTATAATAATAATAATAATAATAATAATAATAATAATAATACCTAAATCGGTTTGCAAATTGTCTGGATGACCATTTTTAAACATTGAGTTAATTGCTTTAGATATTTCCTCTGCAGATTTTGTCTTTGTTGGTACACCGCGAGCAAAACGACTGAAAACATCAATACACGTTAAAATATATTTATAACCCTTGTTAATCTTCGAATACGGTATCATCTCCATCAAATCCATTTGCCATAAATCATTAATACCGAATGTCTTATAAGCTGTTGTTGGAAATCTTTTCCGCATTGGTTTGTTTAAACTGTACGTAAGCTGATCTGACAACCACTTCTGTGTTTCCTTTTTCGACTTTGTGACTCTTTTCTTTAACTTTGCCACTCCACCGAAACCTGCTTCGTCTTCTGGGTTCGTCCAAATCTTCTCCATTACAACAAGATGATTAAATTTAATTTAACATTAGGTAATGATTGCCCCACGTTTATTGTGATAATAATGATAATGCTAATGGTAACATTGCTCCGATAAAACCACCTTGTTGTTTATATATGATTTTTCTCATTTGCTGCCGATTTTTATTATTTACTAGTGATAACAAAGGCTTATGATGTTTATTCAATACTAGTTTTTTAGAATTACTGATTTTAATTTTACCTCTGACTACTTTTAATAGAATTTTGAGTAAATCATCGACAACAAAAGTTGGAAATGATTGTAAAATAGACATTCTTTTCATACTCGAAGCCTTTAACAAGGCATTAAAATATGGGAAACTCCTATGATTTTTTACAATTTTAACTTTTTTCTTACTCTTTTTAATAATGTTTTTCGAAATTAGATTCATTGCAGGGTAATTCTCGGTTATTAGCTTTTTAGATGGTGTATAACTGGTTTTTGGTGGAACTTTGTTTTTCTTTTTAATACTTTGTCTATTTTTTCGGACATTTTTAAGCCTGGATTTCATAAACATTTTTACATGTTAAAGTTTTCAACTTTGTTTATATACCATGGCACCTTCTTTATTGAAAATATCGGTTTTTACCCGTAAATAATAATTGCATTGTTGTGTAAAATCAAGAAATATATATCCATGTGGTGATTTTGTAGCATCTTGAAATGCACTGATGAGAAAATTACGATTATTAGGGTATGCTTGTCGAGCAAGAAAATCAATAACTGTTGCATCTCTAGGATTCTTGAAAATAACTAAATATTGAACATTTAAATTTCTTGTTCGATGTACACCACCCTGATGAAATAGATTTTGAGTAATAAAGATCACAGTAACACCAACATGTCTACTGATTTTGTGAATAAATTATTAAAATCCTTTTCTTTATTAGCTTCCTGATACAAATCATTGATAATGATGACATCCCCTTTCCTTAAACGACTTGACCAGTTTTTATCGAAACCCTTTACTATTTTCATGTTTTTTCAATTTACAGAAATTATCTTGAGTTAATCCATGTTCTTCATCTGCACCCCTATGCCAATAAATCTTGTTGAATTTTGTTTGAAATAAATTAGATTTCAGTAATTTACACACAAACATAGTTTTACCACTACCACTTGGGCCGACGATTTGATATACCGCATCATTTCTTAATTCCATTATTAATTTGTATAATTATAGATTTTTGTTTATATTATATGATTTAATGAACTCTTCCTAAAAATCATATATATAGCTTAATATTTCTTTATTGTTTAATTATGTTATCAAATATAAATTATAAAGGAACTTTCGATGTATCAAAAATGATATTTCCAAATGGTAAACCCCAGCAAATTGTAGATAGGAGTGGAAAATATCCTATAATATTTTTCAAATCTGGCAAATGCAGAATCATGGGATGTAAGAAACCTTTAGATGTCAATAAATTACAATATAGAATAAAGGATATTAAAATACAGTCAATTACAGTTACCATGGATATGGGGACAATCTATCAATCTATACAACATGTCAACAAAATGTCTTTGTATGTTCGAGCCAGAATTAAATCCTGCACTGAGGCTTTTAAAATACAATCCAATGTGTGTTAACGTGTTTGCTAGTGGCAAAATAGTCATATTAGGGGTGCGAAATCTAGAATACAAAAATATTGTTTGTGACATACAAAATTAAATCACCGGATTGGTCGATATCTGATTGGCTAATGATTGATTAAAACAACTTGCTTATTCATTTCATTTCATTTTTAAAATGGAAACTACACCGAAGAAAAATATGCAGAAGAAAAATACCAGTCAATATGCTAAATTTATTATTTATTTATTTTCTTTTATTTATTATTTATTTAGACACATATGCCCCTATGGTGATTGAAAGAATTATTTATTATTATCCGCAAATGAAAGAAATTTTGAAGATAAAGGAGCCTGCAATGATAGAAGCTGCAATATATGAAGAAACCAGAATTACTATTTCCGAGCTGATTAAGCAAGCTCTTTGGGACAATAAAATAAACCGAATGGTCAAGGAAATGGAAACGGAATTCCCCTGTATTCTGGGTTGCAGCTGCTGTGATTTCCGGTATCAACGCTATGTGGAATGGAATATTACAAATTCAATAAGAAATTTTCAAAAAATGAGACTTTTAAGAAAATAAATGTTTTGTATTTTATTTTTGTTTTGTTTTGGTAGTTTTATTTTGGTGGCGGTAATAATAATAATAAATGTTTTTGTATTTTGGTAGTAATAGTTTTATTTTGGTGGTGGTAATGATAATAATAATAATAATAATATTGATAATAATATTGATAACTCATAATAATAAAACACGTGATATTAATAATACATTTTATATAGATGATATGTGTAAAATCATATACAAACTCAATGTGTTAATTCACATACAGTTTTATATATTTTTTCCAGTCACGCACTTATCTTGCAATTATCATGCACTTATCATGCATTGTCTTTGTTATAATAATATGCATGATTCTGATTGGTTAATCATTATCTGTCAAGGGTATAAAAGTGCGTCACCACCTTATAAAGATCATAAATCAAACATGACCAAGAAAATAAGTGTCCAACCAGTTCAGATGTTCCACAATTATAAAATGTATTTTTTAAAGGAGCCTATCAATATGCAATTGGTAAATCCAGTCAAACTCAATAAAACTCAATTTCAATATCTTGCTGGGACTCTCTCAATGTTAGATATCAAGGATATTGATAATACGTTCAAAAAGATCAATTCCAATTTAAAATGCAATGAAAATGCTTTCTTCACCAGTCAATATACCAGATATTGTGATGCATTTACAGAAATAGGTTTCAAAAAACAGGAAAACTGGTATATAACAATAACAATCCAATGGTATAAAGCTGATCAAAATGATGTGCTTTCTCCAATCTGGAAAATTGTTACTGCTAGACTTTCACAATTATTTTAATGTATAGTGTTTAATGTCTAATAAATGTATTAATGTTTTCTTTGTTATTCTATAAACAAAATTATAAGTAGTTTTAAAATAGTTTTAAAATGATGTCTGAAAAAGGTAAAATATAAAAATATAAAATAATTAATTAATTTCGTTTAGAATATTTAATAAATTTTTTGTTTGATAAACTCGAAGAAATAACCGGTGTAAAAATTAGAGATATGTTGACTCTAGTTGAAGGATTGAGTAAAGAAAATTCATGTTGCGATTCTGAATGTCAGAGTGATTCTGGATGTCAGAGTGATGATACTGAAATTGTTAATGATGGAGAAATTAATACTGAAATTATTAATGATTCTGAAGAAATTATTGATGATACACTTATTAATGTTGAAGAAGAAGCTACTACCGAAATTATTAAAGATGAGCCTACCGAATTTAAGAATTGTATTGATCATGTTATAGAAAATATTATGATAGAATATTGTGGTGATGAAGAATGTACATTTAAAAATCATTAAATCTTTAAAAATGTAGTTTTTTATTAATAATAATAATAATAATGTTAGGCCAGAACACAAACGGCCTTGTAAATGTTTAAATGAATCGGTAACACACATGCAAATATAACATGCAAATTTAAATTCAAACCTATTAAAACACCAACTAAACCCTATCAAATATGAGAAAAAAGATAATAAAATATAAAATAATAAACATAAAAATAAAATTAAAATAATAACAATAAAAATAAAAATATTTCCTGTTATACCCATGTATAAGACGCACCACGATTATCATCCCCAAAAGTGATGAAAAAAAGCGTCTTATATTCGGATAATTACGGTAATAAAATAAAATGAATGTCGGAAGCTGGAAGTAACATGGGAACACTCGCAGTGAAATTGTGAAGTTAGCAATAACACAATGCGGGTTTTCCGATGTTAACGTTCCAAAGAAAAACTCACCCATTTTCCAATCCAAATCATCATTCGAAAATGAATATGAATCTTTATCACGCCAGCACGAATGGAGTTGCAAATTCCAAACGGATGTTTACATGAATATAAAATCGTCGATGAAATTTTTCTATCCGAATGTCGATCTGCTGACATCGGACTGACGATCAACACCCACCGTTCCGCACACCGACCGACTGTGTGCAAAGCACACCCGGTCGTCCTATAAAATCAATACTTGGGATTTTATTTTATCAATCTACAAAATGTGTGATCACTCCCTTAATGTCAATGGATTATTGTTATCTCAAGTGGAAATTGGGAATCTACCTTGAACCGGATAAGTAAGAGCAATTTAAATTGATTCATACTAACGATATTTTCTCAAATAAATTATTAAAGTATTATATCCTCATTTGATCATTAATAAACTGATAATTCCATTAGGATTTCCTTACCGATAATTTTCGATAAATCGGAAACGGATAAGTCCACCGAATATTTTTTTAAACCGCCTCATGCAAGTTTGCCAGCCCTGTAATCCAGAAATGTCAATTGAGAGAAATTTCAACATGAATCTAACCCTAAGTTGTCTAGGAGTTTTCAGGTGAAACATTTGTGATAACCCCAATTAACCGATTTATAAAAATGGATATTATTTAATACGTTGATGATTTTTTCGCAGAAGTTTCTGAGAAATGGATACCATTGACTATAACCCAAATAGCGTTGTCAGGATTCGTAGGTATTGATGACAGAGATGATAAATAGCTTGACTAGATGTAATTCTTCTTTTGTTTTGTTTAGGTAATCGATTATAACTACATTTTATTTAACTATTGAATTTTTTAAAAAATGTTCTTAAGTGTTAATAGTTATCTACGATTAAACCACTATAATCATTTTTGGGAACGAAAGGTCTATCAAATTATCGTTCAAATATGAGCTTTTAGAGTCCCTTTAAAGCGAATCGCGATCACTAATAAAGTCGTTTTTTTTTGAAATTGAAGGTAAAAAGCTCGATAGTAGTGCCGTTTCAATATATCCATTATATGTTCACCTGGCAGATTATCTAATAATTGTAGGATCGATAAGTATATTCAACTTAGGATATGCTTAAAGAAAGTAATGTTTGCATAACCTTCGAAATACCCTCAACCCGCACTGTTTTATAACTCGCAGATGTTAGTGATGGATATTGGCTATTTATAATTTTGGTTTTCTATGCGCATCTTTTATTATATGGCCCTGTTACGAAGTATACTGTAGCTTTATTACTTATTATTTTTACTATAAACGCTATTGAAATTTAACATAAACATATAATTGTATTAATGAATGTTCATAATGTAGATAAACCCAATTCGATGGCCTGCATTTCAATCCAGCTTGCAGACAGATGGAGATGGGCGTGGGAACGTTTCCGGCAGGAGAGATGCCCGGAGTTCCCCCCACCGGAGCCTCAACTAACTGACGCAACAGAGAACGACCACGACCGACGGTTGGCCGAACAACCATGGGAAGAGTGGAGCCCGGCCCGGGAAATCCGCGCGCAAGCCCAGCATCTCCTCAAACAACTGGAGGCCCACCAACGACAGGTAGATGTGCAAGTGGTCCGAGCACGCCAATACCTGACGAATGTCGAGGAAGACATACTGGCTGGTCGGATTGCCAGCAATTTTCAACACCCGCAGCAAGGCACGGTCGCACCAGGCACCCGACCGAAAACCATGCGGACCCGCAATACTAAGCGGCCCTTGATGACGATAGCCGGTTATTCCCCGGAAGACTGGGTAGAACAAGGATTTCCTGACTCCTGAATTCCAGCCCAGGATAACGACATTGTGTGTAACTCTTGACTTGAGTAAATTTTGATTAAATAAAATGCTCATTGTTTTCGATGATTATTTTTATTTGTATGAACATTATAATAAGAAAATTTCTTTTGTTTATTACAAAACTTTTTATCGTTGTCTATAACAAACCATTTAATGTCTCTATAAATAACTATGGAACCCATCCAACTATTACAGAAAGAGCTGACTCGTGCCCAGCAAGCTAACAAAGCGCTGTACGAGCAGATAATACAGCTCACCAAAGAGATTCAGCAGGTGAAAGCCACATGGGTGGATCCAGCGAAGCTAAAGCCCCTATGCCACCGGCTCACCGCCGCTCAAAAAGGCTGGGCCGATGAACGGCAATTAAATCAAAACCTCCGGACGCAGATAAGGGGGTTGGAAGTTGCCTTGTCCGCCAGTCGAGAGGGAGAGGCGGTAACCTACCCTCTTGTCTTCGCCCCATCCCAATTGGCTTATCGAGACTCAACAAACAATCCAACGCCCGTTGTAACTCCTTCCACAACACCATCCAGCAGTTACAGGCCGGGGCAAAAAGAGCGCGCCAGGCGTAGAGCCGATCACCTGTCAAATAAACTTAATTAATTTAACCTGGTTTCGTTTGTGAATTTAATTAGATTATAAAGATTGTTCAATTGTTTAAAAAAGTGATATTTTAAGACTCGAAGAATATTAAAAACCCTACCTTAATTCCATGTGTATTCGCACTTCGTCAGGTAGTCATTGTTCTATCTCTAGTAGCGCCGTCACCAAAATCAGCTCTCACTAAAATGATTCTTATCTTGAAAAATTCTCACACACAGGGGACATTACAAAGCGAGCATAGATCTTCCATCGACAGCTCGTTGAACCCAGGAGTTGTCCGAGCAATTACAGCATTAGTAATAACGCTCACTTTTTGCGGACAATCCACCCACTCGAACACATTTTCAACGTTGCCTAGCAATGGGTGCTAAGTGGTAGCTAGAAAATATTTATATGGCGTTACCGGGGCAACTATAGGAAGATTTAAACAATTAGCAAAACCCAGTAACCCACCAAATGTGATACACCAATGCTGCATATAGAGATGCGTCAGCGTAATGAATTTCATTTTGAGTCAACCAAAATTGTGAGGAGGCTAAAACATTTTTTGCTGAAATGAACCCACCAGGAAACCTAGTAGATAAATACAATGCCATTAGGACCCCAGAGGAAGATGTCACAGTCGGGGAGCAACTCATAGGTAAATAATTTACTTTACATTATTATAGTTTCATGACCTTTCTCTTTTGAGTAAGCCGTAGGAAAAAACCGCGACAATCCCGCCCATAAGCCAGCCAAGTTCCGTGACCAAGAGCTTTAATTCCGAACAGCACCTATAAATTTATTTGCTTACTCCTACAACTCCAGGGAATAAGGATACTTGGACCACAACGAAAACTTATTTACTAAAATCAATCGATAGGTAACCCAGGAGTAAATGATTACAGAGACTAGGAATATGAAGCCTTACAATCGCCATTATCCTTTTGGTAACACTATCGAAAAAACCATTGTTGCCCTTTGAAAACCCCGAGAATCAGGTTTATCCAATAGGCCCAGGGACATTGTTTCAATATTATAGAATTCCAGAATTGATTAGATTAATTTTAATTTTCCACCCTGTCCTTGTTAGAATTATAAATCAAGTATATTTCTTCACATATTTTAGATTTTTTCCAGTATAATTGATTATATTGTTTATATTATTTCATTTTGAATTTAAATCAATTATATTATTTAACATATTTTAGATTTTCCCCTTATAATCGCTTATATTGTTTACGTAATTTAGATTGTTTCATTTTTAGAGATATAAATCAAATAATTTATACATCTTTCAGATTTTTCCATTATAAATCCATTATGTAATTTAGATTGTTTCATTTTAAGAATATAAATCGATTATTTTAGTTGACATATTTTAGAATTTTCCATTATAAATCAATTATGTAATTTAGATGGTTTCGTTTTAGGATTTTAAATCACGTGAATTTACCTAGCTTACGTCTCTCCATTATAAAACAATTTCGCACTCCAAATCCTGTTTATAAGTCAGTTGCAGTGCTTTGTGCATCTCAGACTTTGCTATTTAGATTTGTAACCAGTTAAATGATTTCAAAATTTTTGGCAGTCCATTTTGAATCCTAATCGATTAAATCGTTCTATTCGCTTCCAGACTTTATGCGGTAGAACCATAAGCAGAAGATTATTTTCGTCTACAACGGTCAAATCAATTTTTTTGCCTGTCTCAGAAGTGATAATTGGCTAGCTGATTTGATTTCACCGTTCAGCCTTAGAGAATTTACCATTTTATGTTTTACATTAATCGCATGTTTGTGAATTATAAATTAGTAATAAAAGTGTTAATATATATTATCCCAGAAATGGAACCTCTCCAAATCCTACGAACTGAACTGGCCCGTGCCCAACAGACCAACAAGGCTTTATACGATCAAATAATTCAGTTATCACGAGAAATCCACCAAACGAAAGCTACCTGGGTGGACCCGACTAAGATCAAAACACTACATCAAAGGCTCACTGCTGCTCAAAAGGGGTGGGCCGATGAGAAACAAATAAATCAAAACCTCCGAACGCAGATACGAGGGTTGGAGGTTGCCTTGTCCGCTAGTCAGAAAGGAGCGGCCGTAACCTACCCTCTCGTTTTCGCCCCGGCTCAGTTAGCTTACCGTGAGTCGGTGGCCACTCCACCATTGGCCTCAACCCCTGTTACAGCAACAACCACCAGCTATCGTCCAGGACGCAAAGAACGTGCCAGGCGCTGAGCCGCGCGATTGTTAAACGGGCAAAAATAACGTTTCAATGTGTTGTCGCCTGTAAATGTTACTTGTCTTGTGGTTTAATTACATCAATCTTATGTGTGCTTTAGTCCAAAATCGTGGTAGAATCTCTATTATTTCATATCAAGCTCCAACATCAAAATTCACAACCTAAGGGGGGCCAATCATCAAAAACCGAGCAGACGTCTTCTAACGACAGCTCATTGGACCCAGGGATTGTCCGAGCAATTGCAGCATTAGTAATAAAGCTCACTTTTTGCGGACAATCCACCCACTCGAACACATTTTCAACGTTGCTTAGCAACGGGTGCCGAGTGATAGCTAAAATGTTTATATAGCGTTACCGGGGTGAACAGAGGAATATTTAAACAAACTTCAACACCCAGTAACCCACCAATAATAACAAAGAAATATTTATTAAAATCTACGATAAACTTTATTACATAAATATAAAACAGATGCTCCAGTGAATAGTTTTAATAAAAATTTGCAATTTTCGATATAAATATCAGAGCGTTTGGCTTCTGCGGCAACTTGAATAATAGCTGTCCATCCACCGTTTGTTTCTACCCACGGATCAATTTTTGTTTCTATTACCTAAATAATGATAAATTAATAACAATACAAAGTAATATACCTCTATAGACCATTGGAAATAATTTTCATAGTCGGATCCAGATTTTAATATCATGTGTTTCATATACATTAATCCTACTATTATTCGCATCCATTTATTATTTTCATCGAACATTTAACTAAATAATGATTGGAATGCCTTCTTTCTCACCAATGGTGGCAAATTGAGAATTTTTTCATAATCAAATGGGATGTCTTCAACGATTTTCTCGGTACGGTTTACCATAAATTTCATGTTTTTAATGATATCATCTTCTCCTCTATTATTAGAGACCAGCTCATTCAACAAAGTTATAAAAAATTTAGTTTCTGGCATTTTATAAAAATATATGAAAGTGTAAACTTATTTATACTATATTCGACCAATCAGAATCATGCAATACTAAGAAAATATGTAAAAATATATAATGGAAATGGTAATGATGATTTGTTGGCACTGTTAACTTCTTTCAAGTTGTTGCCACCACTGTTAACTGGTTGTTGTTGTAATTTCATTATACGATTGAACTGATCAGTTGTTTTATTAGAATAAAATTTTATACTATATTGAACTTGATTCAACATTTTTTCATTAAGTTTGCGATTTTCTTTCAATTCTAATATTGATTTTCTTAATTCATTTTGGATAATACCAATGGTCTTATTTAGATATATAATATCATCATATAATTCGTTTTTAGCTCTTTTTAAAGTCTCATATGTATGTTCAAATCGGAATTCTAAATTACTCATTCTTTCAGATAATCTTTTGACTGGAGTTTTCAAATATCTAGGCCTATCTATAATATACAAAATATCCATCAATACAGCGGTATCAGGACATACACATCTTGTTGAATTTTTACCTTGAACGGTTACAACAATTGAGTTGATCATATTAAAAACTAATAATATTATTAAAATTTCTTTAATCATTTTCAAAACAATATAAATTAATATTTATTGTTTATAGCTAAAGATTTGTGTGTGTGTGTGTGTTCTCATTGGTCTAAATTAGTATAAAAGTAATTGTTATTTCAATTTTATCATTATAATGGCTGTACCAAGTGCAGTTCAAGCTATGAATGAAATTAAACATTATGGTAATTTATTGTTACTATTATTATTATTAATTGTTTTTTAGATGATTATTTTAAAGTTATTAAAGAACGTCTGGAATTCTATTATCCAGAAATACATGGAATCATGGATAAGCCAGCATCAATAATTCCAGACTTGATATTCAATCATACGTCAATATGGATATTTACTGTAATCGATGAGTTCCTATGGGATATCGAACAAAACAATTTGTCAAAAGATATGGAACCCGAATACCCCTGTGATGATGGATGTCATTGCTGTGCGGCCCGATATCGGAAGTATGTGGAATGGGCTTAATATTAATAAAAATAATAATAATAATAAAATTAATTTACAAAATATATACTACTTATTTTTATAAGTAGTAAATTAAAATTTAAAAATGTTTTAAAATAATATGACCTTGACCTACTTTTGAATGACCTTGAAAAATTTTGATGAGTCATGGTCTTTGTTTAAATGACCTTGAGAAAATTTGATGACTCATCCCATGACCTCGAATGAGTCCTGGTCTTTGTTTAAATGACCTTGAGAAAATTTGATGACTCATCCCATGACATTGAATGAGTCATAGTCTTTGCTTAAATGACCTTGGAAATGTTTGATGAGTCATCCAATGACCTCGAATGAGTCATGGTCTTTGTTTAAATGACCTTGAGAAAATTTGATGGCTCATCCCATGACCTTGAATGAGTCATAGTATTTGTTTAAATGACCTTGAGAAAGTTTGATTACTCGTCCGATGACCTTGAATGAGTCATGGTCTTTGTTTAAATGACATTGAATGAGTCATTGTCTTTGTTCTAAAAAATTTGTACTTTTAAACTTAGAAAGGAAAAAATTTTGCCGGGGGGTATGTGAGCTAGGTGGCCTCTGAGCTAGAGGGCCAGAATCCCACTACTTAAATGATTTTCAACAAATTTTAATTTTTAATCTTTAATTTTAATTTAATTATTGTAATTTTAAATCACAATGCATTTTAATTATTTGCGGGAATTTTATGATAATATTATTTTGAATATTTTATGCTAACAAAATGTCGGTAAAGTTGTTACGGAATTTTTATAATGAATTTTAATGCAATTGACCAAATTATATAATCCATTTCCTTTTAAAAGTATTTCTTGCGACAGATGTCAACACAAAACAGCAATGAGATTTTATTTTAATAAATTAATCCACTAATTAAAATAATTAGGAAAAAAAATTATTAATACGTAAATTTTGTGAAAAATAAATGCGTTTTCTAAATATGAAATCGAAAAATATTAGTTTTTTTCCCGTCTTTGCTCTGGATAGATTAATTCTTTATTCGTCATGTTACTACAATTTTTTTCAATACTTGGTTATATACAATATTTTAAATCTTTTATTGATTATTGGCGACTATGAAAAATTCAGAAATATTCTTCGCACTTGACATTCAACTGTTCACGCGTCAAGCAATCCTCTGTCAAGTCTAAGTTTGTGACTTTAAGCAAAAGAAATTAAAAGTTGATAATAGTATGGTTGATCTAGACATGGTAACCAGGACAACATAAGCACATTTCAAGTCACTGCTGTTCACCGTTTAAGAGAAGAAACTATTCAGTACCTACGGCTTAAAATTAAATAAAAATTATTATATTTAATTTGGAAAATGACCGAAAAACATTGAAAAATAATTTAATTTAAAAATTATTTATATAATTTGTTCTAAATTTAAATTCAGAAAAAATTGATTGAATAAGATGATTAATTTTGGATCTTCTAGTAAGAAATCTTTGTTTTAATTCATCGATTATAAGTACAGACACACTTACCAAAAATAAATATAAGTGGTTTCCAAAATCAAAAATGTGTATCCATAAACAAACCAAAATGTAAATGGAACTTACAATTTACCTAACTAGTTTATACTTTTATTTGAAACAATTTCATTTTGAGAAAAGCTTTATTTTCTATTTCACAACAAATATTCAGCACACTCTTTTATAGCTGTTTATTGCGTAACATATACAAGTGAGTTTATTGGTTTTCTTATTATTGATACAGAATACACAAACATACCAACATTCAAACACAATCATGAAACATCATAACCAACCTCTGATCTTCAAACTATAATTTGAAATAGTATTTCATAATAGGTTAATTTAATTAATTATAAAATATTCTTTAATTATCCTTCTTTAAATACCTCTCCTTTTTAAAACCATTTTAGAAACCATTCCACATATCAAATAATTTCATTTCCGTTTATATATCTCAGTTTATAGCTTCTTTCATGAATCTGTTATATAATTTCATACGGTCCTTGATTACGTTTGTTGGTGTACAGGAAACTTTATCGGGGAAAATTCGTATTCCTTGTTAATAACCTTCCTTCTCTTGCTTTAGGGTTAATTCTCCTCGCACATCCCACGATTTATCGCTTACTGTCACACACCCATGATCGAAACCATGTTGGTACTGTGTGTAACAGCCGAATGCCATTCGAGCAGGTTAGCATTGTTTCCAATACTACTCCTCGAACAATCTTCGTTCCCAGTTCACTGCGGCCGCTATAAGGTCTTACGCTTTTCATCCTGATCCCGTAATCTTTAAGGAGAACCTTGATTATTGCGTTTGGGAATTTGGTATGAATTGTGAGAATATTGATTACTCACAACACATTTTTAGATATCAAATCTTAAAATGGGGTTTTTCGAATTTACCGCAGAATTTTAATTATTAAATTATGGCAACACCAATTATTATTACAGCATTATATAGGTTACCTACAAGGTCATCCCTTATTACGACTATAATTCCGTACAACATTATTACACTTTATGTTGACTTAAATGATAGATATTAATTGAATCGTATAATTAAATAATAATCGATTAACTATTACATTTAATATTAATTATGACAAGAAGGTAGGAAACAAACGTCAAAATTAAACCGTATAATTCTTAACCACATTTTGTTAATAATACAGAAATAATATAATAGAGCGATACAAATGGAAATACAATTAACATGAAAACACAAGAAAAAATGTAATAATAGGTAATACATAAGGACATATCTATCAGGAATGAAACACTAGATAGAGTTGGGACCAAATTCCATGCACTTGGGCACGTACTAATCTTCCGCATTGATATCGACAGGTAAACGTTGACGTTTCGGATAACGGGTGGAAGGGGTTGGCACCACTTGACCCGGTTCTGTTTGAGACGAATCGGCCGATTTGATCCTTGGTTGGGTATCCAAGGAGGTCCGTTCGTCTAGGATACCTATTTCGATAGGAGTGAGGTTGAGGATCGTGGAGATGCGGATTTGGCTGGGTTGTTCATTTTCTGCCATGTTTAGGTTTATTTGGGCTGCGGACGCGCAATGAAAGAACGGCGATACCGGAGCATAAATCACATCTGGGTCCAATGTGGGGAACTCCACTTCCTCGTAAGCTGGAGGTGGGTCGACCATTTTCGCTTATTCTCCTACTCTCAAGTTTGCCTGTAGGAGAGCGTTTTCTGCCCGTCGCCTTTCTCGACGCCGACGGTTCCGGTTGAGCCGACGCCTTTGACTCCCGGTTCTACTTTTGGCGATTCCACTCGGGGGAGGCCCATTTAACGGTTGAGTCGCTTGGTGGAGGGGGAGATGTTGCGCGTCGATAATATCCAGCTTCTGTGCCCATCTTCGACTCGGCAGGCTAGTCCTAAGTTCGTTCTCGGTGAAAATCTGCCGGAGCGCAGCGCTCTGCTCCAATATGGTGATCCGCTGGCTCCGGGTCTCGATTATGAAGTCATCTCGGGCCCGAGAGATTCTCTGATGCAGGCCATGGGTAGTTTCGGGCGAACTCCACGTGCCCTTGACTTTTTGATATTTGGTCGGCAGGGTAGCAAAATCCCTTTCTAATTTCTCCAGTTTCTGTATTATGGCCAACACGGATGGTGATATTCGAGGTATGCGGGGCAAATTTGATATATTTGACATTTCCAGAATCGGCAGAGATTTCTTGAGTTTGTTATAGGCTGCTGGCAAAATTTGTTGGGATTCCGATAGTTTAGAGATGCTGAGACGATGAATACAGTTAGATAGCTAAAAGGGGAAAAGAAAAACATTATGATAAAAGCGTACTCGCTCGAATAATTTTGTTGGGATGTGACCCTTGGGAAGTGATTATGCCTGTCTGTGCGTCTTAATTTATTAGGCCACCCCTGGGTGTTTTGCAAGTTGCTAGTATAGCAGATCTTAATTTCGTTAGAATGCCTCTATCACCGTTCCGGAGATAATATACTAACTTCTAATTATGATCGCGCCATAGATTCGTTTTAGTATTACTAGTTGAAAGGAGTTTCGGTCGTTAGCCTACAGCAAAAGTTCGCTTAAGTATTCCGGTATTCCTTATCCGAATCTGCGTTATTGTCGGGGGAATACCGGGTTGGTTTATGGTATTATTTGGGAAATAAAATGACGTCTTCAATAAAAATATAAATAATACTCATAAAAGTAACGATAATCGCAATCTGAATGACAATAATTTACAACAAAATTGATCAACATAATTAGTATTAATCCTAATTATGGCGATGACTATTAGGGTTAATGGTGAAAATGCAAATGATCATGGAGTTAATAATACTAGTAATGATATTAATATTAATAATACTAAAAATAATAATAATCATAACAATATTATACAGATTAAATTGATTGAATTAAATAATATAGTTAGTGAAATGGGTAATATGCTAGGGGCGTTATCGGGATTAATAATAGAAGATGCTGGTCTACACCTGGTTCCCACCTACGTTTTTGCTTCATTTCAATATTTCCTTAATGAATGATGTTAATGAATAATCGACTTACGAATTTTCCGGGAGGTCCTATGTAAAAAGAAAATTCCAACGTGTCGTAGATGTGAATATATCCAATTATAATTCCTTATCGTCGACTACACTATTTAAATTTGCGGACACTCGGCTAATTAGTGATGTCGTTGATTAGAGAATTATTTATGTTGCTTATCTTAAAATCTGGGGTTGGATTTGTATATTTATTTTTCATGAATTTGATTGTAGTTGAGACACGTGTGAATGTGCGGATTCTAATTAGTATCTTTAATGATCTGAGATCGTTCGCGTATGTAAACAAATTTTCAGTCTTACGTTAATCTAATATTTTGTTTAATTCGTGATATGTTATGGAAATTTCACTCGTTGCGATATTCATGAGTTTTTGTTTATTTGCCTCCGAGGGCTTGCTTATTCGTTTAAAATAATCGTACAAGTTGCCTGACACTTCCCAAAAAAATAAATTCCCTTTTTAATATTGTCTGTTCTATTTTCGTCGTTAGCTTATCCCTGCTACCCGATCGTAACGTGATTTCGAGGTTTACAAAAATCGACTTATGATCATCCAGCAATCATTCCTAATACTCTTAACTGACGGTGCCCTTCCCATAATTTAAGATTTTTTGCTCGCTTCGACCGACGTTTCCATCAGATGTTGCGAGTTGTTAAACGATGCCCTGCGGGTAGAGTCCTGCGTCTTTCGACCAGACCTCACCGCAGACGACCGAGATTTCAGGAGTGCTAGGCCCGCGATCTCAACTGACGGAACTTAATCCGCTAGCCGGACTACTGACCTGCCTTCCCGATAGCTATTACGATACGTACAGATATATATATATGTTGGGTCAGTACACAAACGGCCTTGAGAAATGTTTAAATGGATCGGTAACATACATGCAAACATAACATGCAAATTTAAAATAAACCTATTAAACACCAATTAAACCCTATCAAATATGAGAAAAAAGAGAATTAAATATAAAATAATAAACATAAAAATAAATTAAAATAATAACAAAACGCACCAAGATTCGCACGATACCAACATAAACATAACAAGAAAACACAACAAATTCGACAAAAATTGATAAAGTAATAAAAGTTCATGAAAATGAAACTTAAATCAAAAGATTTGAATTAGTAATAATTCGATAAAAATTCTAAACGAAAAATTATTAAAATAAATTGAAAAATAATAAAATTAAAGATTAGAATAAACTAGAAAATAACAAGGTCGAATTTTGTTTTACTGCATCAAAATTAAAATGCGAGGTTAGGGACAGAAAATAGGTATAAATACCGATTCATTTTCACATTAAATTTAACCATTTTTCACCCGTTTTTTGAAACAACCATTTTGAACTAAAATCTTGTTTGAAAATCTATTGGAGACAATTTTTTTTTGGTGAGAGATAGCTTTTATTTTGGAGCTCTCTCTCCACGTCAAATCCTCGCAACCTCGGTAGAGCTCTGCTTGGACGTCGGCGTGGGGAGAGAGGCAATTTTATGTTTTATGAATTTATTGGTTGGAAAAGTAATTTTGTATATTGTTTTAATATGATAATAAATATTATTCATAAATTGTTTTATATATTTTCATAAATTAAATTAATTTGTCGAAATTTTTCCGGCCCACGGCCAACACAAATCGCAAGTTAGTAAAATCTACATAGTACAGATTCATGTAAGTGCGTGGAAAATCGCCAATGATATGTACCCGTGAAGACTCAGCGTGCGGAACGCAGGGGTCGTAACGTCAATATTATCCCTATAGATGAAACGAGAAATAAGGAAGAAGTCTCTGGCTGCTTCCTCGTTTCTCCTTTCTATAAAATCGACCTAAAATCATACTACACACGGCTTAAAATCATCACATCGAGTAGTCCAGTGGGCACTCATTAAATATAATATAAACATAAAGTGCGCCTAAGGCCTATTAAAGGGAAAGGGTTCGGGATAAATTAAATTGAAGTCGTTGATATAGCTAACTTACATTAATAATTTGAAATAAACTAATCATTGGCATCCTAAATTAATGTTACACCAAAAATCATTAAATAAATAACTCATTAACTCAATTAAGTTAAAGATAAATAACTCATTGATTAAATTAAATTAATTCATTTGATTAAACTTAAAGGGATTTTTGAGTAAAAGTAAATATTTTATTGCTTAAATTAGATTAAATAAAACGATTATTGAGTAAAGTTAACGTAATTCACGGATTAAGAATAAAATTTCCTTTACATTAATTTGATGATTAAATAATATAAATTCTTGGATTAACAATAATTCGTTAATTAAACTAAAGGCAGTTGAGGATTAAACCAAGTCATTCATTGATTAAAGTTAAAAATAATTTGAATAAAAGTAAGATAATTTCTTTGGTAAAAATTAAGTAAATCTTCGAGTAAAAATAAAGTAAAACTTGATTCAGTGATTAAAAATATTGAGTTAATATTAAAGTAATTTCATGGATTAAAGTAATGGTTGATTAAACTAGTTATAAGGAAAAATACAAGAAATTCGAGTAATAGAAATCAAAATATTTTATTGATAAAACAATTCGTTGATTGGAATTAGAATAATTTATTGATTTGAAATAAAGTTTTCCTTAAATAGTATAAATTCGTGGACAAAAATAAAGTGATTAAAGACGAAATAAATGGGTTATTATTTAAAACAAATTAATACAAATTACGAAAATCAAAGTTTAAGATGATAGATAAAATTTGTATTAACATTACATAAATTGTTCAATCACAGGAAGGCTTACTAACGATTTTTTTTTGAACAAATAAAATTCCACATAAAAAATTCCAAAGGTATGGGATTGCATCCGCTTGAAAGCCTCGGTGGTCGCAGGGAGTTTCCTTAAAAATGCCGGTAAAATACATTCAAATAAATTAACATAATAACTTACCAGAATTGATTTAGCTAAGCTTAGGCGAATCTGTTGATCAAGAATTCTGAAAATGAAATGCATATAATATAATTACCGGATATAGACATACCAAACTAAATCGTCTCCATTCAATCGATTAAGCTGCAAACGGCAAGATCCGCCGGAAATCGACCACATAGAATCATCGAATAAACACATCTACGCACAATCGACTTATCCGGACCAATATCCGGCCCTGACATTATCAACGATCAACCGAGTAAAGTAAAGTACTATTCCCGTCTTAACTTATCAAACAGCAAGTCGTAGATTTGAGTAAACCTTTGACGACCCGAGATGTCCGTGAACCAATTTACATAGCATCAGAGTATCACTTGATTACTATGAATTTTAAAAGAATATATAGGAGCGTCATGAGAAAAGGTAATCGACGGAATATCGCTCACCTAGTACTTATAGATAAACAGCCCAATTGCAATCGAAATCAAAGTTAATAGAATGCGATAAGTTTAAATTTGGATAAATCCAATAGCAATACCCTAGTCCTCATTTAGTTGATTATTATAATAAGCGGACGACTTAATCGAATCTGATCACGATGATATTTTAGACATGTCATTCGAACGAACCACTAGTCAAGTAACTGACGAACAGGGTCAGGGAGGAGCTCCATCAACTACGGAAATTTTCGACGAGTTTCGAGAACAGTGGCCGTATCCCACTACTTGGCGGATACTAGGTTTCGAGAAGGACCCCTGTGGGCTCGCTGGACGGCAGTATCCTGCCACGGAGACCTACATACATGCACGGAACCTCCTCACCCAATGGGAAAGGGTGCAGGAACAGGTAGACCTACAGGTGGTTAAGGCGAGGATGTATCTCGCAAATGTGGAAGAAGACATCCTGACCGGGCGGATTGCGGAAGCCTACCCACCTCGCCCAGTCCGCGATACCCGACGTCCACATCCGGTGGTCACGCCAAAGAAGAACCTCAAGCGGCCGTTTAACGGAGGACGTTGATTCCCTAAAAACAAGAACAATAACCCATATATTCACGTGATTAAAATTTTGTGAAAAAAGAAAGCTTTGTTAACTTGTCATTTTGTTTAATTGTTTGTCTGAGTGGACCCGTCTTTAATAATTATGTTTGAAATAATCATAAATACTAATTACATAAATCCGTAGAGAAATTTAAAGATCTTTGTTCATTGTAGTAATGACAACCAACCAAATCTTGCAAGCTGAGTTAGATAGTGCAAGGAACGCTAATGCGGATCTCCTCAACCAAATCCTCCAGATGACTAGAGAGGTTCAACAGATCAAGGCAATTTGGTCGGATCCGAGAAGAATGAAAACATTATACCTCAGGCTAACCGCAGCACAAAAAGGGTGGACGGAAGAGCGACAGCTCAACCAGAGCCTGCGCACTCAAATCAGAGGATTAGAAGTCGCCTTAGCAGTCTGTCGGGAGGGGGAAGCAGTAACATACCCGCTCGTCTTCGCCCCGTCCCAGATGCCACATACCAATCCTCAGTCCACCAACCAGTCCGTCACTCCATCAAATAACCGTCGGCCGGGGCGCAAGGAGCGTGCCCGACGTCGAGCAGCACAACCTCCAAACCCACCCCATTAACTCATGAATACTATGTTTTTCTTTGTTGATTTGAATAGAATAGTTGCACTGATAGTCAATTTGTTTCCTAGATACATTTGTATGCAAGCGTTATTAGGAATACTCGCATCGCGGTTTCAAACAATCATTCCACATCTGATCATGAATTTTCTTATACGTGGGACAGAGCAAAGCGAGCATAGGTCTTCTATCGACAGCTCGTGAACCCGAGGGTTGTCCGAGCAATTACAGTACTAGTGATAATACTCAATTTTTGCGGACAATCCACCACTTGAACACATTTAGCAACGGGTGCCAAGTGGCAGCTAGAATCATTTTGTATGGCGTTACTAGGGCAACCATAAAGATAAACAAATTTCGAAACCCTGTAACCCACCATATATATATATATATATATATTTATGGGGACCTCGATATATATTAACATCATCAAAACATTTAACTGAAATAACATAGAAATAATTTAAACGTTACGAACATTTTAATTATATAAAAAAATACATTTATGACAACAATAAATAAAAATGTCCTTACTTAGTAAAATAAGAATTTTCAAATCGAATCAAATTGTTATAAAATAACAGTTAAGTAAATTAGAGTAAAGGTTAAAAATAATGAATTTGTTCACTGCTTAAATAGTATTTTTATGCCTGTGTGCGACCAATAGGCGGTTTTTCGCCATTTTACGGGTTTTAATTATTTTTATTAACTTAAAATTATTTTTATAATTTTTTATGTATTTTTCTCGATTTTTCTCGATTTTAATTTTATGCTTATTTTATTTTTATTATTATTTTTCTATAATACTCTTTTTAACCCTAATATTTTGTTTCTTGGTCGCCGCTTCTGCCTATGTTTTTTCTAAACCTTATTTTGCAAGGTTTTGGCAGTTTATTTTATTTCATGTATGTTTCTTTCTGCATCTATAGGCTTTTCAATGATTTTAATTAATATTTGTTTTATTTAATTTTGTTATATTTTTATTTTGTTTTAATTAATATGTTTTATTTTATTTTTGATCTCTGCTTGCAGTGCGTGTGTATGTACAGTGACCATTTTCCTTATTCTTATTTTATTTTTTGTTTTAATTTGTTTCACTGTTTTTGTTTTAATTTGGCTCTAAGCCCAACACGTTTATCCATCTTTTTGTTGGGCTTAAAGCCAAAATTATAACAAAATTTGTAAAATTAATGAAAATGGCCACTGCACATACACATGCACCGCAAGCAGAAACTAAAAAAAATAAAAACATCAATTAAATAAATTAAAAATAAAACAAAATTAATTAAAACAAATATTAATAAAATTTATAAAAGTTTACAGATGCAGAACGAAACACATATTTAATAAATAAAACCGCTAAAACCTTCAAAATAAGGTTTAGATAAAACACAGGTGGAAGCGGCGACGAAGAAACAAAATCTTAAGGGTGATAAAGAATAAAGTTTCAAAAGTAATCATAAAAATAAAGTCAAACAAATACAAATAATATCTCAAAAAATAAAGAAAATTGAGTAAAAAATTATAAAAATATTTAAAATTTAATAAAATTATTTAAAAACCCTTAAAATCGCGAAAAATCGAGAAAAATCGCCTTTTGGTCGCACAAAAGCACAAAATAACTATATATACGGTGGCTAATTTCATAATTTTTAACCTTTTCACTTTTACAAAGCTCAAACAATAGCTAATCTAATTTACGAATTTTATTTACGAGATCTTGAAAGTGAGGATTTTATTTTGTTTTATTTTCTATGTTGTATGTGCTAATAATAATAAATTCTGGCTAACGACTTCACTTTCGTTAGTTGAGGCTACTGGTCGTGCTTCTCCTGATAACTCAGCTGTTCGCTGCGAGTACTAGTCGAAAGACGTAGGATTTTACTCGCAGGACGTTGTTTAAAAACTCATGGTGGCTGATGGAAACGTCAGTCGGAATGAGCAGTAATAAAATCATGGGAAGAGCGACATGACATAGGGAAATTAAAGAAATGATTTATAGATTATTTAGGCCGAATTTCTAATTTAAAATCTCGTCAGGACATCAATTGACACCGGGTAGTTAGCGATATGATAGTTGTTCAACTATGAATAGGAAATAGCGATTTGTCTAAATAAATTTCGCTGAACGAAATATACAAAGATAATTCCTTCTTACATCGAAATGAATAGTGAGATAAACTGATCACAGCGGAATGTATCAGACTTAGAACCGTTCACCACATCGAACAAGTACCATGGAAAAACCTCCTTTAAGTCAACGATTTTAAAAACTGAATTTCAAGGTATTCACACTAGCCCGGATAATTTAACACAACGGATAATTAAATATCACTAATAGAAATTTTCAATTGAATAATCATAGCTTGTTAGCATTAAACTCTAATTAATTTGTATTATACCAAATTTTGATTATCATGAATGAACTTAATAAAATGTTCTGGTATGGATGATGATATAAAGTAAAAGGCTTCGACCCGACACAGTATTTAGCAGTATTTAGATCACCGCGACCTACAGTAGACCCATGGGCACCCACTAAGATAAACGCAATTCAGAGTAAATTTGAATTTACTTTTTCATCAGCACACAAATTCCATAAAAATCACTTTTCTTAACTCGCTTCGGATTAAATTCAAATCGAGATACTATAATTCGGAATTCTTCTGGATCAAGCTAACTATTGAATTCTACTTGTTTTATCATCTGCAAACTTCGTAATTTATCTAAAACACCTCATTCTTCAGAGAATTGAATCATACCTACGAATTATGCCGCTGCCAAAAATCCCTAAGATTTCACCAGCTCCGTCAGTCATCGCTGCCACTCAACACCTGGCAAATTTGGAAAATAATTATCACATCCTCAAAGAAAAATATGAAAAGATGAAAGGAACATGGTGTTCCCCAGAAGCCACGAAGGAACTATATAAAAGGATCACTCAAGTGTCTCGAGGTCGTGATGATCTAATAGTCGAAAATAGAAGTCAACGAATCACTATTGCTGATCAGAGTGCCACATGAGGCAGATTTACACAGAAAAATAGCTGCAGACGCGGTTACCAGGTCGGAGTATGGCCAAAAAATTCAAAATCACTCCAGCGCATCATCTGCCGGTTAATTTGTCAAATCACGCCGAACGTGACGTCACTAATATAGTCACGATAGTGCCAACTCCATCGACCCCAAATCAAAAAAACAAGTCCAACAAAACACGTATGAGAAGAAAGAGGATAAGGGCCTAGAGTGCCTTATTGCAGGCGAATTTAATCGCCTTCGAAAATGCGAATGAATTACCTAAAACAACATCATATGAATCTAGCAGAATACCGACCGACTCGTACCTGGCGATAATCTATACTCCCAGATTGATAGATTTTCCCCAATCAGCCCCAATACCGTCTCAAGTCAAATTTTCTATGGTAAACCTATCCAACTAACGTACAAATAACCATATCTGCCAGATTATTCCCCGTCAGGGAGGAAGGGCATGATATTTCCAGCGGAAGATACACTCCGCAAATTACTTCGGTTACCGAGCCACCACAAGCACGTAATAACATCAACTCGGCGGCTATAAAATTGGTGGGTTACAGGGTTTCATGGTTTGTTTGAACTAATCGGTGGTTGCCCTCGTAACGCCATACAAAATGATACTGATCGCCACTTGGCACCCGTTGCTAGGCAACGTTGGTAATGTGTTCAAGTGGTGGATTGCCCGCAAAAATTGAGTACCATGTGCTAGTACTATAGTTGCTCGGACAACCCTCGGGTTCACGAGCTGTCGATAGAAGACCTGTGCTCGCTTAGCTCTGTCCCTGTGGAAGTAAATTCACGATCGAATGTGGAGGGATGACTTAAAGTTGCGACGCGGGTACTCATAATAATATCTGCGTGTAAGCACCTTTTAAGAAGTACTGTAACCGTAAGCACAACTATTTTATTTAAATAGACAGAAATGTGAATTATCAACAGTTAATGAGACGGTTTTGATTGCTGAGCAGCTCGGCGTCGAGCACGTTCTTTGCGTCCCGGCCGACGATTTATTGGTTGAGTTGAGGACTGCTCTACTGGTTGAGGGTCCTTCTGTACCCTCTGAGTCGGGGCGAATATGAGCGGGTAGGTGACCGCTTCCCCCTCCCGACAAACAGCTAGGGCCACTTCTAATCCTCGTATCTGGATGCGCAGGCTCTGATTGAGCTGTCGCTCTTCGGCCCAACCTTTCTGGGCTGCAGATATTCGGTGGTATAACATTTTGACTCTTTTCGGGTCCGCCCAAGTCGCTTTGATTTGTTGGACCTCTCTTGTCAGTTGGAGTATTTGATGGAGGAGATCCGCATTTGTGCTCCGCGCGCGATCTAATTCCGCTTGTAATGTTTGGTTAGAGGCCATAACTATAATGGATGAGTTCGTTAAATTTAACGTTAATAATTTATATAAGTTATTTTTATCATCATAGCAAACCTATCGATTGAAACGAATATTCTTAAACAAATGATCAAACGCAAAGACAAGGTAAAGAACATTTCTATTTCACTAATAACAAACATCAAACTAGTTCATATTAATTGTTAGGGTCTCTGGAGTTCTAATTTTTTCGGAAAGGACTTCCTTCGGCTCTTTCTCGGAGGAACCACCGGGTATGGGCGTCGGGTATCTCGGACTGGGCGAGGTGGGTATGCTTCTGCGATTCGCCCGGCGAGGATGTCATCTTCTACATTGGCGAGATACATCCTCGCCTTGACCACCTGTAGGTCCACTTGTTCCTGCACCCGTTCCCATTGGGTGAGGAGTTCTAGCGCATTCATGTACGTCTCTGCTGCCGGGTATTGTTGTCCGGCGAGTCCGCATGGGTCGCTGTTTAGGCCCAGTACCCTCCAGATAGTGGAGTACGGCCACCGCTGTCGAATCTTATCGAACACTTCTGGGGTGGGGTGTGAGTCCTTCCGGCATTGTTCGTCGGGCATTCGGGTGTTGGTCCATTCGAGCGGCATATTCTGAAAACACACCAAAATCAGTTATTGGCATATGGGAATGAAAAACAATTCATTTGAACATTTCACTTAGATTGCATACTAAACTCACTATCGACCAGGTTGTTATTATCATTGGGTCTATCACCAGGTAAACTTATCGAATGCTAACTATCCGTACCATCTTTCGTGGATTTAATGGGTGGGGCGTCTCTGAAGCTATGTAATCTACCACGTCTTCGTCACGGCACTTCTATTTTAGTGGTTGCCCTAATTGCGAGGCGTTAGGAAATTCTACTGCTATAGTATTGAGGGAGTCTGTACCTACAAATCTACCGGTATTAATGTTCGTCAAACCAGAGTTTGCCGCGCGTATGGTGGTGCTATTCATTTAAATTTCATTTAGAAATCACGGAATACCTAATGTTGAATAATATTTATTATCAATTGATTCTAGATTTTAATAGGAGCAAGGCTTACCATTTATTGGGGTGGGTTCAATACCTATTAAATACATAATATCAGTTAAAGTTGTTTACGTTCTACGAGTTGACGTTGCACGCGATAATTCACGATATGGATGAGTGTTACTTTGACTTTAACGGGTCTATTTCCGTAGTGATGTTTATCGATTTGTATTTACTAGTCGAATGACATCGACATCACGACCTTTGGTAAGATTTACCTTAGCTTGGGTTTCCGTTTCTACATCCGTTGTGTTTCGAATTGTACTACAATACCTAACTGGCCTTCGCCCTAGGTTATCTCACTAGCGTAGGCGTCTACATCCGTTATCTAATGCGAATGCGTTAGTGAATGACCTCTGCTCTGTTTATCCGGTACGTTTATTGTCGACGGAAATTTCTAATTCTCGGATGGCATTAACTTACTAAGATTTGGACTTACGATTTCCGGTCGACTTGTTTACTAATTCGGATAACTTTGGTTCTTAATTAACTACTGTCTGATATTATATCGTGGCATCCACTATGGTCGTGCGTGGCGATGAGGCAAATTTGGAATATTTCAGATACATCTGTTATTCATTTTTAAATATTTTATTGTTTAATTTTAGGAAAACCAGTGTCTTTGATTTCCTTATGGTATTCTAAAGTTATTTGATCGTTACGAAGAAGACTTATCTGTCGGGTTCTCATCTTACGACTATCGACGTTTCGCTTCGAATTCGCATTTGGGCTTTTAATATATTGTTACGTCGTTTTTCGCCTACGAATTTAATGTGCATTATGTTTGGAATTTACCTAAGTACTTGAGTGATGCAGGTTTTGTGAACTTTACGGGTGTGAGACATTATTATGATCAGGTTCTTAACAAATTTTTTGGATAGTATTATACTGCTAGCTTTCTCTTACGTCAACGACTCTTATGAATTTCGTGTTGATCGGTTTAGCTACATTAATCCCTTCTCAGCAATTTGTTTATTTGATTTACCTTTGAATGATGGGTCGATTTATGATCTATGTCATTCTACCCTTATACTTTTCCTTAATTCAGCTTCAATCGATAATTTATCCGTAGGGTGAGTTTTATTTCAAATTAATAGATTCTTATTCTATAATTTATTTTGCTGTTATCAAATTCACTTACATTAATTGAATCAATGACTTGCTTAGTTTTTATCTATAGTTGCCTTACCTTTAGAAATTGGATTACCTTATGCTAATTCAGAGGATTAGTTTATTTTAACTCATGACTACTTTACTCAATAATTTTCGATTAATTCACCGGTAATTTCAACTAATTTAATTCAGCTACGTATTTAATTCACTTTTAGTTTTACTTAACTTGTTTCACAATATGCATTGAATTACTTTAGTAATGCGTTTCACCTAATCTATCTCAAACATAAGTTTAAGTTACTTCTAGTAATATAATTTATCAATTCAATTTACATTTAGGGATAAGATTTATTAGTTTAATTTACTTGTAGCCATAAGATTTATTCATTCAATTTACAAAAACGCTTGATTGATTTAATTTGCCTTTAGGAATAAGTTTTATGAATTTACCTTTAGAGGACTACTTTAATTCACTTTTAGAAATGAGATTGTTTAATTTACCTTTAGAAATATGATTTAATAATTTAAACAATTTATACGTTTATAATTATACCATTTAATTTACCTTTAACAATAAGTTTTTGCTAATTTACTCCAAAATATTAGTTAATTTACTTCTAGCAATAAGTTTTACTTCATTTAATTCACCTTATGAAATTAATTTACGTTAGTAATAGGTTTGTCTAATTTATAAGAATTTAATTTTCTTTTAGTAATAAGTTTAATGATTTCAAAACATTAACCCGGAATCAGTTATATCAACGAATTTCAATTTAATTTATCCCCGTACCCTTTCCCTTTAATAGACCTTAGGCGCATTTTGTGTTTATATTATATTTACTGAGTGACCACTGGACTACTCGATGTGATGATTTTGAGCCGTGTGTAACATAATTTTAGGTCGATTTTACAGAAGTGAGAAACGAGGAAGGAGTCGGAGACTTCTCCCTTATTTCTCGCTTCAGCTATAGGGATAATATTGACGTTACGACCCCTGCGTTTCTCAACGCCGAGTCTTCACGGGTGCATATCATTGGCGATTTTCCACGCTCTTACATGCATCTGCACTATGTTGATTTTACTATCTTGCGTGATGTGTCGGCTGTGGGCCGGAAAAATTTCGACATTTCAATTTAGTTTATGAAAAATATATATCAAACAATTCATGTATATTAATAATATTTATTAATTAGGACAAAATAACAGAATTACCCTTCATAACCATTCCAAATATTTTCAAACAATAGCATAAAATATCATAACAGAAAGCATAAATGCCTCTCTCCCCACGTCGCCGTCAAGCAGAGCTCTACAGAGATGCTATGAACGTGACGTGGAAAGAGGGCTCCAACCAAAATATTTCTCACCTAAAAATTCGGATTTTCACAATAATTTCAAACAGTTTAGATTTTCAAAACAATTTTCAAAATAGTGCTAAAAATAGTTAAACTTCGAAACGGTTTTAACGATTTTCAAAAATGGTTAAATTTTCAAAATGGTTTGAAAAATGGTTTTAATCAGTTTGAAAAATGGTTTTAGTCAGTTTGAAAAATGGTTTTAATCAGTTTGAAAAATGGTTTCTAAAAATGGTTTCTAAAAATGGTTTCTAAAAATGGTTTCTAAAAATGGTTAAGTTAAATGTGAAAATGGATCAGTATATATACCTAATTTTATGACGTGTAAAATCTGATGCAGTAAAACAAAATTCGACCTTGTTATTTTCTAGTAAATTCTATTCATTAATTTTGATATTTTTTGATTTATTTTTATAATTTTTTATTTCGAATTTTTATTGAATTATTACTAATTCAAAATTTTCGATTTAAATTTCATTTTAATGAACTTTAATTGATTTTTTCAATTTCGTCGAATTTGTTGTGTTTTCTTGTTGTATTTGTGTAGGTATCGTGCGGATCTTGGTGCATTTTGTTAATATTTTAATTTATTTTTATGTTTATTATTTTATATTTAATTCTTTTATTTCTCAGATTTTATGTGGTTTAATTGGTGTTTCAGTAGGTTTATTTAAATTGCATGTTGTATTTGCGTGTGTGTTTCTGATCCATTTAAACATTCTTCAAGGCCGTTTACGTTGTGGCCCAACGAAATGTTTCTCGATAACATCCAAATCCAACTCCACGAAGACCCAAGAAGCGATATCTTCCGGTAGATATTGATGACAAAGCCCGATTCAAATTCGACTAAACTCTAATATTTATGCGCTCAAAATTGTAGTCTAAATTTCTCTTAGCTCAATAAAAGTTTTGTTTAAGTGTTTTGATTTCTTTTGAGGCGAAGTAAATAGCACTAGTTAAGTGTTGAATTTAGATAATTTTACCAATATGCAAATTAAGAATTTTACTAATGATTTCTAAATCGAGTAACCAATAAATTAAATAAAATGAATAACCTTTTAATGTAAATGTTAGAAAGTCTAATCAGATCACGTCCGGCTAAATTGGTTAAGAAAGTTAAAGTTCTAATAAAATTTGTTTGATTTCTCAGCAACCTCATGGAATTTTTTCCTGGTTCGCAATTAAGATTGCGAAGACGGACGACGGAGGATGTTAATTAAATGAAGCTAAGTCCTTCTAACGGCCTCATTGTACTCAAATCGAAGGTTATTCAAGGAGTAGTGTTGGTAACGACGTTCAACTACTTGAATAACATTCGGCTATCATGTACAATACCAAAATGGGTTCTCATATGGGTGCATGATAGAAAGGCGTAAATTGTGTACTGTACGCGGGAAGGTGTGACCCTAGTGATGAGGAGAGAAAGAGAGAGATATTTGGGTAGGAACTGTTAATTAATTGTTTAAATGTTTCCCCGTACACCAATATTTTTTAATTTTTTTTCTCGCTTTACTAATAGATAATATAAAATTTTGAAATTCATAGAAGTTATTGGTAGTAACTTCCTTATTTTGTATATTTATAATTTCTTCTCGAATTTCTTTTCTCCGTTTGTCTATATCGATTTTTTCTGAATCGATATTATCTTTTTCGGTCCATTGGTGGTATATCGTCCGACCAAATACTATTTCTGCGGGTGAAAATCCCGTATTCTTACATTCTAAATTTCATGGTCTTTATCTTCTACTTTTGCTTATTCGGTAAAAGGTATTGATAAATTGGTTGAGTTGTTGATAAAGAATGGATATTTTAAATCATTTTTATTGTTGATGATAAAAGAGACTGTTGATAAATTGATTAAAAATCCTAAGGATCCATGTTTTGGAAAGTCGGAGTGTAATTTGTCAATGGATGTGAATTGAGTGTTGATCTAAATAATAGTAAAAATGGATATAAAAAAATTGAGCCTAAATATGTGTTAGTATTACCGTACTCTGAAGGTTTTAAAAATTATAAAAGGAAGTTAAGTAAACAGATAGGAAATTTAGAATTCGTGTAAGGTACGCAATATGTTTATTAATAAATCAAAAACTCCGGTTGGATTGTGTTCTGATCTCGTTTATCAATTTGCATGTAATGGGTGTAATGCCACATACATTGGAGAGACTTCCCGTCATCTCTGTACTCGAGTTCTAGAGCATTGTCGATTGAAGGGTTTCACCAATATTAGTGAGCACAATAGAGGCTGTAAAAGTGAAATAGGAATGTCTGATTTTAGAATTTTGTTGAAAAGTTTTAATAATTATTGGAAACGCGTGATATGTGAAGCATTGTTGATAAGGTCATTAGATCCATAGGTTAATGTGCAAAGTGCTGTGACTACGAATGTTTTGAATGTTTTTAAATAGTTTACGTATGTTAAATCATGTTTATGTATTGTTTTTTAAAAAAAACTTTTTTGTTTAATATTATTAAAATAATTGAAATTTTAAATTACATTAATTTTTTTAAAAAGTTATAATATAACTGAAATTTTAAATTAATTAAAAGTTTTTTGAATATATTTTATAAATATTTATTTATTACAAAATTAAATTAATAAAAAATAATTTGTTTAAATTAAATGTTAATTCATAATATTTTTTGTTGGTTTTGAATACCTGAAGATGACAGTTATGCTATCGAAATATATCGTACGAAGAGTTTTTTATTGGCGTTATCTTTTAATTAAATCGTTGCCAAATTTATTTAATTATTTATTTATTATTTATATTTTAATAATAATTATTATTATTATTTAAGTCAATTAAATTAGGCTTTGGCTAATATTAGTATTGTTGTCATGTAATAAAATTAAATCAGCTGATCATATTTTTAGTATTATAATTATTATTATTTGAATTATTATTGACTTCATCATATTTTTAGTATAATAATTTTTATTATTTGGATTATTATTGACTAATATATCGCAGGCAAAATAAACACATGATTATTTAAGTAAATTAAATTAGCCTTTGGCTAATATTAGTATTGTTGTCGTGTAATCAAATTAAATCAGCTCATCATATTTTTAGTATTATAATTATTATTATTTGGATTATTATTGACTAATATATCGCAGGCAAAATAAACACATTATATGACATTAATTTGAATATATTATATGACATTAATTCGAATATTTTCAAAACAAAATCGCAATCTTATCTTGTGTTTATTGGATATATTATATCTATATTTACGAAAGACATTTTGTTTAAAAAATTATTTCTTTTACCTAATAAATATTAATGTAAAATGAGCAAAAAAAGGAATTGTTTTGTGATAATATAAATTAAAATAAAATAAAATACCAACATCTTTTTAATCTATTTATCATATTCTACCCGAAAAGAAATAAAAACATTAAGATAATATGAGTAGGAAGTGTCAAAAAATATTAAAATTTTGATTTTTTGAAGATATTATTCACTTTATTATTATTATTATTATTATTATTATTATTATTATTATTATTATTATTATTATTATTATTATTATTATTATTATTATTATTATTATTATTATTATTATTATTATTATTATTATTAGTATTATTATTAGGTAATATGGTATTGAGATTACTCTACTAGGACAAGTATAAAAAAATGAATAGATTCGAGCGCGAATCTTTATCAAAGGAGGAGATATGTTGGGGTATTAAAAAAAAGAACAGTAAAATCAGTAAAACACTAAAATGATAAAAGTGCAGCATTAATTAAAAAATTTACAAAAATTCGAAAGTAGTATTAATCGTGGAAAATTGGTATGGTTGAACGCCAAATTGAGAGACGAGTCCAGAAATACTAATAAAAATTTAGTGAGGGGTCCCTAAAAAATAATATAAGACAAAAAAAGAAATTAATTAAAAAAATTAATTACAAATGGGAAGCCCGAGTCAATGGGAAAACCGAGAGATGAGGAAAACCCGGTGTGTAGACGGAATAATATAAAATGGTAAATTGGCCTAAACAATATTAAATGGTCGCCACTGATCTATGGAGAGGTAATTATTTCCTAATTGGTAATTTAGTAATGTTGCAAATGGCGGCTAATGTGGTCTGTGGGAAGTAATTATTTTTAATAATTTAATAATGTAGCAAATGTTGTTGACAATTGTCTGAAACAGTCTGAGCAGGAGTATAAAAGGAACAAAGAAAAACACGAAATGGTCAGTGGTTGAAGCAAACGAGTAGTGCAGTCAGGTCAGTAAAATAATCTAAACGCAAGTAAAGTCAAAAGTTATCTATCAGAAAGGGTGATTATAGATTGGATAACCTACCGTAAATAATCAAATTTATTCGGTGGTTGAAGGGTGCAAATAAATCAGTGAAAGTGTAATTACAAAACATTGAAATAAATCGGATTGAGTTGTAACTGTGGTAAAGTGCAAATAAAATTATTCTGTGCTGGGTTTGCTTATTTGATTCGAAAAGGACACGAGGAGTCAAAGGGAAACGACTTTCAATAATAATAACCCAACACATTTAAGACGCGAAAATCTAGAAATATACAAAATACACATTACGCAAGGTTTAGTATTATGTTGGTTATGATGACAAAAGCGAATACATTTCGGTTATCTACCACCTATAATATGTGCAGAACATTTAGTAGCCCAGAATAAGGTAATATCAAGCAGAATGCATTGAAACATGTCATCATCTTTATGTCTTTGAAGTCACATAAACTCACATAAGTACCGGTCCAGCATAGATCGTTCAGTTTCACAATGGTTTCTCCTTTGCATCTTATCAATACTGTGAGATTGATGAATAACAGAATTCATCGAATAAATAACCTTCAAATAGTTGTAACAACTTTCTACTAACTTATAATATGTTTCCATTTATCCAACATAATGGTCTTTCCTGGTTTAATATTTTTCCAATTATGGGAACAAGTAGGTGCTGTTCAATACAATACAGTATACATTAAACATTTTTTCATATTCCTCGAAATACCACCAAAAACCCACTACTGGCAAACTTGTCTTCCTTTGTTATATTTTCTATGAACAAATATTTTGGTTTATTTCACACCATCGTTTACTCTTCCCATTGATATTGAATTCTCTAATAATGAGTTGGCACACATTTCCCTCAAGTAATTTTATCATGGTACATATCCAATTCTTTTTCATAAAATGAGATGCTGTTAAAAATAAATGAACATTTATTTCGACGGTTACCTTCAGTTCAGTCAACCAAGTATCCATGCGTATTTGCTTCACAAAACCACAACTCCTTTTATGCAAAAGCTGTCCAAATTACTTACATTCAAAGTCATATCATGGTTATTGTGACACTTATGAAAATTGTGAATATGTTCATAATCCGGAAAAATTGAATATCAGATGAAAAGAGCGTACGTAAATTCAAAGCCTGGATATGCAAGAAGATGTTAAAATGAGTATGCAAATACATTCCATTTTGTGAAAAGAACTGGATAACCGAAAAGTACCCAAAGAGGTAACAAAAGACTCTCTACATTTTCAAGGATACATCATTTACAAATAATGAATTATATTATATTTAAATTTAAACCGACGAAAATGATGATGCTTGTTGTTCTGTTTTAATCCTTAGAGACGTTCTAGCAGAAATTTGATAGATTTTATCAGGCAAAATCAAGCAATTCCAGGAACGAATTTGGAAGAACAAGAATTGCAACACAGTTCGTTTTCCGGCAATTGCAGCAGCTAGGTACCACCAAGCTCTGTGGGATTCCGGTTTCATGATGGAATGAGCGATTCGACAACCGGTTTTGGATAGAGATATAGAGCTCCCGAGCATAACGATTGTTAGAAGACTTTGGAGACATAATATTTATTATCTGAAACAAGTGAGAAACTCTCAGGAGGAAATTATTATATTTTAAGTAGTTACGATATTAATAAATATCTGTTGTTTTAATAATAAATATATTTGGGGAATTACGAATTTTGATATGAATGATATTAAACCTACAACTGGCGACAACGCTAAATATATCAATCCTGTTACAAGGCAGCAAGAAAATAAATTAATAGTTGAAGCATTGCCGAAAAAAGCACAGGATTTATTTAATTTCAATATTCGAAAATATGATGGGCGAAGTATTGAAGAAGCATCAAATTGGATTAAAGATATCGAAGAATGGATCCGAATGAACAATTTGTGCATCATTAGTGTTTTCGATTTGTTACTGTTTGATGAAGCTGAAGTTTTATGGCATGATTTCAAAACAGATGCAGTTTCAAAGGAGGAAGCAAAATCATGGTTTTTAGATGCATTTACAATAAAGAAATCAATTACCAACATGATTGTGGAAGATATATTGTAAAAGATATTACATCTAAACGAGCTAGAAATACGGCGCTTAAAGAAAAAATAATTTCTAAACCAGTTATGAAAGTAGAAGATATTCGCAATTTGGCCAAATTATATGAAAGTCAAGAATATTTACAACATTCTTCGTCAGAGATATTTGTGAATGCTGTACAAAAGAAGAGTTACTCGGGTGCGTTGAAACAGAATAATTTAAATAATGGGCGCCAGACGTGAAATTTAGATAGCCAAACGTCAAGATATCATAATATAAATAGAAAAAACTTTGGAAATAGAAATATTGTTGCCGAATCAATAGCACCGGGCAGAAATGATCTGCTCGGATGTTGAAAATATTAGGAATTTTTTTGATAATTTCAGGTAGCCCGACAAGCCGATCGATACAGAGTAGCTGGAACCGACTACAGACACAGCTGCTCAGTCCCAGATCCGCCACTGCGATCTACATAGGAGGAGTGGTCAGAGGGGAGCATTCTCTCTGGCTGCTTCAAAGGATAGAGAACAGTGCTTCTCAAGCACTGTTCAAAAGTAATATTGTTTTTATTGTTAAATTTCTCACAGGAGAGATAACCGATGAAGAGCTGCCGGCTGTCAGACGAAGCTGGTATCGCTTACGAACTGGCCTGGACTGGCCGAAGTCAAACTACGACGAATACATGGAAAGAGTCCTGCATAACCCGTTCAAATTCTATGATGGCAGACTCCATAAAGGGATCAGAACAATTATGATGAAAATCAGGGAGGAGTACGCCGATCACAAATGGCGAAACTCCTTGAATACAAACCAAGAAGACAAACCAAGAACCGAATACTCAAGTGGACCCACACCCATTGCTAATGTGGATGCCCTCATGCCCATTAACACCAAAAAAAATAATAATAGAATCGATTATAACATAAGAATTGGCGATAATGATTATAACTTTAATAACATTAATTATAATAATAACAGATCGGAGAGAGAACCCTTCGTTCCCCGTAGACCAAAAGAACGGATGCTGGCCATCTCAACGAGATCCAGAGATAATGCTGATGCTCAGGATACTCTGCTGCCTCGGATTCCTGATCGTGCTGCTGGAGTTGGAGCTGCCAGAGCGGTTGGTGTTGCAGGTGACGACCAGGTGGGAAATGGGCAGAATGGCTCCGGAAATCATGGTAATTCTGATCGATTGACCTTTTCGGCCATAACGAAAAAAAATATTAATTACGGCTTTGCCGTCCCAACATTTATCAATAATTATAAAACTATATTAAGAAAATATAGCATATTTAAAAATAAAAATGATTATAATAAAAATACTTCTTATAATGATAATATTAAATATATAAATGATAATAAAAATACTTCCTATAATGATAATATTAAATATATAAATGACAATAAAAATACCTCTTATAATGATAATACTAGATATATAAATGATAATAAGAATACCTCTTATAATAGCACTCTAAAACACAAAGCAATGACCAATTCCATAATATCAGTACTAACCACCCTACAAAACATAATAGATAAGATCACAATTAAGGTAACCGAACTCTCTTACCTACAATGCCAGCTCATTAAGGACTCTGGATTCTACATCTGCCACTTTGCTTCTTGCTTTGTCAAAAACACGCCCATAACGCTTCCCAATATAGGAGAAATTAAAGACAAATTAAATAATACAATAATTAAGCAGATCATTCAACCTGACATCCTGGAAATGCTGACAGATCGAACAAGCGAGAAGCACGCCTTGAATAGGCGTCCTCTAAGGAGCGAAGCTACTTATCGGACACACGGGAATAAATCCATGAAATGAACTCTTGTATAAATGCATATTTGTAATAGTGAAAATAAATGTTTTAGTTAGTTTTAATTTTGTCAAATCGAAAATTCCCACTGCCAATTTAGAAGTTAAAATAATGTTGTAAATTAATTGTTTAAATAAATAAACGAAATTCCAGAATAAAATGAGTTAGTAGCTAGTGGAACGGGAATACAATCAAGTAAAAATTAGGATGACTATTAGTAAATAAAGTGAGTAACTAATCATACCCATTAAGGAAAAATACACGAGTTTTCCATAGATATAATTTTTATGTCAAGAACTTATAATTGAAATGATTCTTTAACGATGTTTATAAATTCAGCCATGGACTCAATCCAAGAAATTGGGCAGGAATTAAAGAAACTGCGGCGAGAAAATATCGGCCTCTATCAACAATGGGTGCAACTCAGTCGTGAACTCCTGCGAACCGAGGCCACGTGGATTGAACCCTTCCGGGTGAAACCCATTTATCAATGACTCACTGCACCTCAACGAGGGTGAAAGGAAGAAAAGGCCCTGAATCAGGCCAAGAAGGTTCAAATCCGTTGGTTAGAGGTTGCAGTGGTGGCGAGCCAAGAGAGGAGTGCTGTCACTTACCCCTTGGTATTCGCTCCGGCACAAGTTTCCTATCAGGATCAAAGTCGTCCCAATAAACCACCAGGAAAACCTAAGACTCATACAAGGTCAGGACGAGCCGAGAGAGAACGCAGACGGCTCCAGCAAATAAAGGACAATTAATAGTGAGCGTGTATAATAATACCATGCATGGCTTTTGAATCTAATTTGGTCATCATTTGTACCTAGCAATTATTTGAAATAATATTGTACGGTTAGTGGTGTCTATGACCTTGACCCCAATCATACAATATTTCCACTGGTTACCCGTCGCTGCGCAACGTTGGTGCTGTAACCAATGGTTCTGAGACCGTCAAAGGTGAGCTTTGTTTCCAAAACTGCTAAGACCCGGTCTGCAGCTGGTTCAGCGAGCTACCGATAGAAGGTGTGTGCTCGTCTTACCTATGTCGGTCCCTTACTTTTCAGGTTTTGCGTACGCGATTTGTAGTTCACGTTTCATATAGATGCTTTTCATTAATCTAACATTTAGCTTGTACAATAACTAAGTTTAAAAGAGAGTACTTTTATTTTTCAAAACAATACACTTTCACTTATGTCATATCAATCACATATCAAGAAGTTTGCTCATCTTTCTGCCTCTGTCGCTTCTTGCGTTACCGCTCGGCTTTTCCTGGCCTCGTGCGTAACTTCGGTTAACATGGCCGTTTCTCCAGACCTGTCTGATTTTTAATAGGCTACTTGTGCTGGGGCGAATACCAGAGGGTAAGTGACTTCACTTCCCTCTTGGCTTGCCGCTATAGCAACCTCCAGTCCTCGAATTTGTATATTTTGGGCCTGGTTAAGGACCCTTTCGTCTTGCCAGCCCTTCTGAGCGGCATCAATTTTCTGGTATAGCCGTTTTACTCTGGACGGCTCGGACCAAGTAGCTTTGACCTGCTGGAGTTCACGGCTGAGTTGAATACATTGTTGGTGTAAATCGCCGTTCTCCCGACGAAGCTTCTTCAGTTCTGACCCAATTTCCTTTATGGCGTCCATGGTTAATTTTTACACTACCATTAATACATTATGTTAGTTGCATAAGAATACATATTCAGTTGTTATTGTCGTGCAGAATTGTGAATCATAATGTACTTAATTGTACCAAAGTTATTTTACTCAGCGACCTTTACAAGCTAGAATCGTTTACGATAATTTAGGGGACGGATAGAATATTTGGACATAAATCCTATTGGCGTATTTAACTATTAGCGGTAACTTTAACTAAATATTTTAACTGGTTGCGTCATTATTCGTTATGGACACCTAAACTGTACTATCTTATAAATAATCTAAGCTAACAATTGTGATAAACGTTTATTTAATTTCACGTACAACTCATTTATTCCGCGGAGATCTTCGGGCTTGGTGCCTTCGAGAGTAGGCGTGTTCTTCCTGCTCTTTATCAATCAGTGCATCCCGAATTTCTGGTTGTAGCAGGTGTTTTGGGACCACCAGATGCACTGGCGCATCGAGCTCCAAAAAGGCTGGATCCCTCGGATCGTAGGCGATACGATAATCCAGTAGATAGCCGTCTGAACTTGGTATGTGTCCACTGGCTATATCCTCATTGATCCTTGCTAGCCGTCTGCGTTGTTGATTAGCATGGTACCGATACTTTCGCTCAAGTGGCTCGAGCTTGTAGAGTAATCCCTCCGCTTCTTGCCAAATCTCCCGAGCCGGGTTCCTTCCTGGCTCCCGCTTGATCACTAGACTCGGCAATTCTGTATCTTCGTTGTAATTGCTTGAATGTCGGTTCGGCCACTCAGGGGTGCTATACGTGGATATGGTTATCCCCGATCCCAATGGGCCTGGTGGTATCGTCCCACAAATTTTCTTGGGACGGTTAATGTCGTCCGCTCGACAGCTCTCCATTGATTGCTGTGACCGCCTATTATCAATAATGATTAGTTATTTTATTTAATATCTTAGCGTTAGGTTATTCAATATCGTTCCTGGAACGTTAAGTTTTAAATAAGATTATTTCTAAATAAAAAACCGTTAAAGGATCTCCTGAAGACATCTTATTGTAATCAAAATAGTTCATCTACTAGAACGCGAGTCTATTTTCCGAGAATAGACTCTTCGATTTATAGGATGAATATTATGTCGAATAATCATGCCGTTGAAATCAATAGTCCCAATATTTTAGCTAAAAGTTACGTCGCTGTGTCAATTTTCTTTTAAAAGGAACAAATCTCTGACTTATAGAATTAATATCTGTTACCTAACTATGTGATTAAATAAATAAGGCCAATACGAAAAACATATTAATTCACGGGTAATTTATTGCATTCATTCTTTGAAAATAAATTACTCGTTTTATAGCGTTAATATTCGTTACATATTAATACGATAAATAACGTCGAAATGAGGCATATTAAATTACTATGTAAATTCTTTTAAGGTAGATTCTTTGTTTTACAACATTAATATATATGTTACATAGTTATATGATAAATAATTTCAGTATGAAAACACATTTTTATTAAAGGTATGTTATTATATTACTTCTTTTAAAGTAGATTTTACAGTATTAATATTGACGTTATAGTCATAAACTGAATAAATAATTTCCATAAGAACGAAATTTATATTAATTAAAAGAAAATCTAACGAATAAAGGGTTGACCTTACCTGTCGAATGGCCTTCAGAACAAAATTCCTCATGGTGGGAGATCTGTATATCATTGTACTTGTCGGCATGGATCTCTGTTGGCCCTCGGGTTGTCGTGTCCTTGCTGGGGAACGTCCTGGTCTTCCTTGCTGGTTGTTCGTTATGCAGATTGAAATCCCTTTTCTTTATCATTTTATGCATTTTGTTTCAACGCTCTTCGTTAGCTACCACGTATTTATACGACTAGTTAACTCGCCTCCTCCAGGAGCGGGTGAGAGTGGAAAGACTCTGTGGCCTCTTCTGATTGGTTGTAGTTCGAATTTCCTTTCATTGATTTCTGGGGCGGGGTTTCTCGTAGGATGATTATCTGTGTTACTTTAGCAGTGGGATTTTTCTGTCTCTCGCCGCATTGGTTCGCATGTGGTTGTTTTGCTTCTCCAGTATATTTAATTATGAGCTGACATTTTTTATTATTCTTTATTTCAGAGAAATTCTGGTACACTACAGATGATTTAATTCTATATCTCACTGGTTAATTTGGTCAGACCATAAATTCTACAATTTTATTGTTCTTGTGTATTATAGTCGACTTGACTAAATGAATTAGTTGGCTTATCAATTTCTTTTTAATTTGGTATGTTTATTAATGATTCGTATTATATTTTTCTTTTTAGTGGAGTCCTTTTATTCTGCTAACCAAGGTAGCCCAAATTGGTCGAGCTCATCTTAGTGCTCCACAATCTCACTTCTGCTCTCGAGTTCAGCGTCGTAACCTTGCTGGAAGTCAAGATGTCTCTGAATGATTTTTTAATGTCGTGGTTACGGTTTCCTGCTGGTCTGTACTTACAGGGTGAGTCTTTTACTAATAAATACATGACTCGAACAGGACTTTTGATTTTCTTTTGTGTCGATTGCTTGCATACGTTAATATTTATTGCATGAGTCTAACTCTCGACTAATTATAAGGTGAGTGGGTGGTCATTATTATTGTGTGGGGTCCCGCTCTAGTCTAGTTTAAGGGATATTTCTCACTACTAAGTTGATCATGCGTCCGGTTTAACGTTATACGTTATTTGGGATAGTTTTTAATCATTTATTACAAACGTGTGGAATTTCCAGTAGTCGCAATATTAATAGTGATTTTAACAGTTAGATATTGATGATCGTTGCTGAATGTATACCTTATTTTCTAGCTATACGACGAAATATCACTTACATCATTTTTTAATTCTATATTGATAGGGTATCATTTTACTAACTTTATTCTAATCTTTTGTGACTTACGGAATTAGGATTTAACTCCAAACCGACAATTTTTACTGGGGTTGTATTTAATAACCGTTATGGTACCATTCCTATTATTTACAGAACTAGTTTTAACCTTATATCAATAAGACAATACTTTAGTCATATTTAAATAATTCCATTTAAATCTTTTGTTACTTATTGAATTATAATTTAACTCTTGTCTTCTTCAATAGAATATTTAGTAAATTTTAATTCAACAAGTTCGTTACATCGATTTTTGCAAACCTCCTTCCCTTTAACTTCAAATTGTTTCTAAGAAATCTGTATGTTTATATTAGATTTTAAGAGTGCCACTGGACTACTCTGTGTTATAATTTTAGCCGATAAGTACCAGAAGTTTAGGTCGATTTTTCGGGAGTGAGTGGAAAGGGAATCAACCAAAAGATTGATTCCCGATCTCCCCACTGCTCCTATAAGTGCAAATGATTTGACGTTCGAGTCCGACGTTACCCACGGCGAGATCTCTCAAGGGCACGAGCTATTGGCGGATGAACACCGCTCGATAAGGATGTATTGCGTTTAATGACTTGCTGGTATGTGGCTATGGGCCGGAAAAATTTCGACAAAAATCAAGTTTATAATTCTGTAACATATAATTGTTCATAATAACAATTCATTCACCTTTCATATAGTACACTCTATTCATTCGTGCTCACTTTATTTGTTTTCCCAAATTCAGATTTATCCGTTAAGTAGTGATTATGAAGATTAGTGATTAAAGTAATCAGTGATCAGTGCTCAACGCTCAGTGATGAGTGATTCGTGATTACGATAGCTTACTATTCGGTTCAGCGAATAAGTGATTCGCGATTTTGCGATTAAAATTAGGCGAAAATGGATTGGTATTTATACCTATTCTGTGATCCTAACCCTTCGTGTTAAATTTGATGCGATAAAACAAAATTTGACCTTGATACTATTTGTCTAATCTAATTCTTATTTTTATTATTTTCTCGATTTTATTTGACAATTTATTCTTTAGCTTTTTATTTACATTATTTCTATCTAGAATTATTTGATTTTAATTCAACTTTTTCATTAATTCTTTGCTTTTTCCTAAATTGTCAACTTTTCGGTCAAATTTTATGTTAATATGTTTTTATGTTATTTCGTGCGGATCTTGATACATTTGTTATTATTTTAATTTACTTTTATATTTTTCGATTTTATATTTTTAATTATGTCTTTCTCGCATTTTAAGGTGGTTATTTGGTGTTTATGGGTCTGATTTCAAATCTGCATGTTGTGTTTGCGTACTATTTCCAATCCATTAAAACAAAATCTAGTGTTGGCCCAACAATATAATAAATGTTATGGTGTAATTGGGTTATTGATTTAATCCTGTTATCATGCTATTGTCAATTGTTTTTCATTGGATAAGTAAGCCATAAGCCGAATGATTAAGATGTAAAGAAAATAGGGACCTGAAAGAGCAAGACGAACATACACTTTCTAACGGTAGCTCGCCGAACCAGCTGTAGACCGGGTCTTAGCAGTTTTAGTAATGTTGGGCCAGAACACAAATAGCCTTGAGAATTGTTTAAATGCATCAGTAATACAGCACGAATACCCAGCACCAAGATAACTTAAAATACAATATACAACACCAACTAAACATTTTAAATCTGAGAGAATATAAATAAATATAAAATCAAAAACATAAAAGTAAAATAAAATAAATACAAAATGCATCAAGAACCGCACGAAATTTACATAAAAAATAACATAATAACAAGAAAATTTGACCGTAAAATGACCATTTATATAAAGGAGTCTTGAACGAAACATTCTTTCTATTCTTATCTGAGATTCACTAAGTCTGCCAATCGTCCCAACAATCGGAATCTAATCAGTTCTATATCAAATAAAGTCAATTCCTCAGACTAAACGAAACTTCAAAACTAAACCGCACAACAGATATCGAATCGTCAAAACATCAGAACCTGCTGAAGAAAGTAATCAATCAGAAACCAAGAAACTCAAGCCATCAGCGAGACGAATACCCAAGTGACAGAATATTGAACTCATGATTAACAATGAACTAATAATCCTTAGACTATTAACTATTCTTTATGTGTGATCATAACCGGACTGTAGGTCTTCTTTCACTTCATCTTGTATTCCCATATTGATGTATACTGTATGATTATTTTTATGCATGTGGGTTTTGAGGTCACGACCCTGTAGCTAGTAGACCCAATTGAATGTAAAATGTAAACTCTGTATAGTTCATAGCTTGAATCTTTTAGAAATTGCGGGTCGCAATTTTACGGGCCCCGGAGTGTTTTATGTTGGGCCAGCACACAAATACCTTTGAAAATTGTTTAAATGCATCAGTAATACAGCACGAATACCCAGCACCAAGATAACTTAAAATACAATATACAACACCAACTAAACATTTTAAAATCTGAGAGAATATAAATAAATATAAAATCAAAAACATAAAAGTAAAATAAAATAAATACAAAATGCATCAAGAACCGCACGAAATTTACATATAAAATAACATAATAACAAGAAAATTTGACCGTAAAATGACCATTTATATAAAAGTAAAAATTAATGAATAAAAATCAAATATTTTTAGCTGAATAAATTTAATTAAAAATGTTAAAAATAAATTACCAATTTAAATTAAGAAATAAATAAAAATTTAATTTAGATAACACAAATAATTTCAAGGTCGAATTTTGTTTAATCGCAGTAAAACTAACACGCAAGGTTAAGGCCAAATTATAGGTATAAATACTGATGTGTTTTCACAAATTTTCAACTACTTTGTAGTATTAATTTCAACCAAAATTAAGTTGCACACGTTTTATCTTGCTTTACTGTGTGCTTTTCAACTACTTGGCAGCAATATTTTCAGGTCGTTAATCTATAGTTATGTTTTGCAGCAATATTTTCAGGTTATTATCTATAGTTATGTTTTGCAGCAATATTTTCAGGTTATTAATCTATAGTTATGTTTTGCAGCAATATTTTCAGGTTATTAATCTATAGTTATGTTTTGCAGCAATATTTTCAGTTATGTTATTTTGGTTTATATGCATCGATGCACGATTTAAAATTTGTTTATATGAATGCCAAATATACAGTTTATGCGTCGAGACTTTTGCCTAATTCACCTGGTAATTTATTTTTCTATTATTTTTTTTTGGTGGCCCACAGCCCAAACATAACGCAAGATAGAAAAATAAAACACACTATAGTAGATAGATATGTCACCGCTAGACCATGTCACCACTGGACCACATACCCCCCTCCCTCCATCCCCACCCCGGGGAAAATTTTTTTTTGAGCTAAGTCCAAAAGTACAAATTTTTTAAAAGTAGGTCAAGGTCATTCAAATTTTTTTTTTCAAAATTTTTTCTATGTTGAAAAGTGCATATATTTTTCAAAGTCACGGATTTTTTAATCATTTTTTAATTATAATATATCTACTTACTTTTATAAGTAGTATATATTTTGTAAATTTAATTTAATTTTTATTTTTTATAAATATTATTATTTTTAAAAATATTATTATTTTTATTATTGTACTACTTACTTTTATAAGTAGTATATATATATATATATATTTTAATTATTATTTTTATTATTATTATTACTATTATTACAATGATTATTTTTATTATTGTACTACTTACTTTTATAAGTAGTATATATATTACTATTATTATTATTATTACTATTATTATTATTATTACTATTTTTATTACTATTATTATTATTATTATTACTATTATTATTATTTTTATTATTATTATTAATAAAAACTATATACAAATAAAACACATTATTTTTATTATCATTTTTTATAAATATTATTATTTTTATTATTATTTTTTAAAATATTATTATTTTTCAAGGTCATTCAAAAGTAGGTCAAGGTCATTTAAAAGTAGGTCAAGGTTATTCAACATTTTTTCAAGGTCACGGAATTTTTAATCATTTTTCAATTATAATATGTCTACTTACTTTTATAAATAGTATATATTTTGTAAATTTTATTCTATTTTATTATTTTTATTATTATTTTTAAAAATATTATTATTTTTCAAGGTCATTCAAAAGTATGTCAAGGTCATTTAAAAGTAGGTCAAGGTCATTCAAAAATTTCTCAAGTTCACGGAATTTTTAATCATTTTTCAATTATAATATGTCTACTTACTTTTATAAGTAGTATATATTTTGTAAATTTTATTCTATTTTATTATTATTTTTTATAAATATTATTATTTTTTATAAATATTATTATTTTTAAAAATATTATTTTTTTTTTCAAGGTCATTCAAACGTAGGTCAAGGTCATTCAAAAAATTTTCAAGGTTACGGAATTTTTAATCATTGTTTAAATATAATCTATCTATTTACTTTTATAAGTAGTATATATTTTGTAATTTTTATTCTATTTTTATTATTATTATTTTTATTAATAATATTATTATTATTATTATGCTGGGCACTGATGGGTCCTTAAAATAGTTCTGAACTGCCTAAGGGTTATCATCCCCACCTAGCGCCTGCATAAGAATTTGAACCGCTAGTCACCCGTCATAAATGACGTTGGTACTGTGAACTAGTGGGTGGAAGGTTAGCAAAAGGTGAGCTCCTTTTCAAGAACTGCTAATGCCCTAACCCCCCTCGGGTCCATGAGCTGTCGTAGAAGACTTCATGCTCTTACTTAATTGTCCCCTTCTTATCTTATCTAATTTCTAATTTATCTAATCATTAGATCACTCTGTTTCCCCATATTCAACCACCCTGGACATATCTACCTGTCAATACCAACAAATTTAATAACAAGTTATCAATTTATATTATAATCGATAAATAATTAACATATATGGATTACATAGGTAATAAATAATTAACATCTACAAATTTAATTCAGTTAATTTCAGTTAAATACAAAGTTTCGCCATCAAAACCCATTGGCGTCCAGGATGTGCTCCAACAGGCGTGCACGATTTACTCTGGCCTGTCGCTCCCTTTCTCTTTTGTTGGGCCGGTTCTTTCTGCGGTTCCTCTTCGGCAACCCTTTCGATGTAAGTGATGGACCTGTTATCATTTGTCCAATGCCAGTGTCTTTACCTGTGGCATTTCTTAACACTATCGCCTGCTGTTCTTCGGATAGATGAACACCACTCTGCAGGAGGCCTGTCCGGATGTTGTCTCTCAACTTCCATTCCTCTACCTGTTTCCCTAGCTCCTGGGCCTTCTGTTCGGCTGACCGCAGGGCCTCGTCCTTCTGAGCTAATTGATTCTTCAGTGTGTCGATTTCTTCTTTCAGTTTGATTGCCTTCTCGGGGCGGAGCCATGTCTGCTCCATGTAGCGACACTTCCTCACCATGGCCTCTGCCCTCTGCGTTTGTGTTACTGCGGTTTGGTGGTAACCGGCTATATCCCTTCGGAATTGTTCCAGAGTTTTCTTGTGAGAGTCCACTAAACAAAATTCATTATTAACTTTATTTTCATCAGTCTCTATTTCATGTATATAAAGTATTAATATATTCTGATCATTTATAAATGCAAAGAACCAATTTTGTCATCTGGATGGGGAAAGGATGGGTATGTCCTTTTCTACTTAGATATCTTAAAGGAATCTACTAGTGTTTTATGATCGATTCATTATAACAGGCATTAGCAACGCTAACATTGACAATACCTGTGATAACCAAGGGTAATTACATAATTCACTATATTATCAACATTACAATAACATTATGAAGTTTGTATTTTTCTATTTTAAAAATTAATTTACCAAATTAAAATTTTATTGAATTCAAATTTAGAAATTCTAAATTTAATTACTCTAAAATAATTGACAAAAATTTTATTGTAAAATAATAATTAAAGTTAATGCTAATAATATAAAATAGTTTATTTTAATCTCCTTTTGTTTTTCCACATTTAGGTATTTTATTGTTAGCTTTTCACCCGTTGCCATAGCAACGAGTCAACAATCGGAAAATTTCCAAGGTCACTATTTTGTATTTCGTTTTAAATAATAATTTTAGGTATTTCAGGAATTCTACGGACCTCTACGACTTCCGTGGCTGTTTCTATTTCGTCGACATATTCTGTAAGGCATACTTATTTCTTTTTACTTCTTTTCTAACTTTAAATTGTAGAGATTCGAGGCCTATTGTACCTCGCCAATTTTGGAAATTTTATCCCGATTATGGGAATTTTTATTGATATTTGCTTTTTCCTTTTTAAATAAAAATTTTGTAAGTGTTTCATTTTAGTTATAATCATAATATTAACATATTAATATTAATAATAGTAATAATAGCAACTTAATGATAATAATAATATTTTAGTAATAATAATAATAAGCATGATATAATTAATAATAATAATATTCATAATGAAAATAATAAAATGATTAATATGAACTTAATAATACTACTAAGGTTAATAATAATGATAATAATAATGATAATGTCAGAGGTATACCTAATGTAGTTAATAAGCTATCCTTATAAATGCTACTATATAGCTCTGGTAATAATGATAATGTATTAATAATATTAATAATAATAATAATAATATTTTGGTGATATTAATAATAATATTAAATTAATAATACTAATGATAATAATAATAATAATAATAATAATATCCGATTCGTTCTAGGGATACTGGTTTATCCTCAATGATATTGTGTAACGATATTAATGGTACTATATAGTTATAACAATACTATACTAATAATATTAATAATAATAATAATATTTTAATAATAATAATAATAATATTTTAATAATAATAATAATAATATTTTAATAATAATAATAATAATATTTTAATAATAATAATAATATTTTAATAATAATTAATAATAAAAATATTTTAATAATAGTAATACTGATATTAACAATAATATTAGTGTGAAAAATAAGGATAATAGTAATAAAATTGATATTAATAACATCAGAATTATGAATAAAGTAATATTAATGGTACTATATGGATTTTTCGGTAATAATAGTATGGTGCTCATAATGCTTATAATAGTGTCAATAATATTAATGATCGTTTAGGTTCAATATTAATAATGTTAAAAATAATGAAAACTTGGAATAATAATCAAAATAATTAACGAAAATTCACAATATGAATATTGATAATGATCATAATATCAGAAAGAAAATAATAATTTTAACAGTAATAACATTTAATAAAAATGATAAAATTAATAATGAAATGTTTAGTATTAATAATAAATGTACAAGTATAATAGTCACTTCAATAGTTGTTTTAGGGGTTATGGAGTCGTGGATTTAATTCTATGAACTGAACGAAAAGTTGAAATCTAAGTACTAAGATAACGTAAAGTCTTTGGGTAACATTCAAAAATCGATTTAGCATGTAGATTTGATGCGAAAATGCGAGCTATGGCCGATTTAACTTCCTAATGTGGTTAGTCGCGAATTCTAGTGAGCTGTGTCATACATTTATGCTAAAGTAACATTGTTGTTCACAAAAAATAAAATGTATTCTTTCTGACTCTTCTATAAACTAGTCGGTATATCTTTCCTTTTCTATGTTATAACTTTATATTTAGCCTTTCCCAGGACCTCGACACTACTCTTTCGAGGGTCGGGCGATAGGATTTAGGAAGGGGAGAATACTGGGCAGGCCTGGTTACTACCGGCACCGCGGCTTCCCCCACTAACGACCGGTTCGATCCGGGGTAACGAAAAAAATAATTTCAATTTATTGACTTGTATGCATGAAATTCTATTTTGTAAGTTGTGGATCGATTATTGTCATCAAAGGTTAAATTATTATGTCTCAAGAACAAATCCTTCTATGATGGAGGTTCAACAGCATGGTCGAATCCCTCGATCACGAAAGGACGTTTCTTGCAAGCTTTTTCCATAGCAAAATTAACAAAAATAAAAATTAACAAAAATTATCATGAATAAATTCATATTAAACAAAAATAAACTAAAATTACTTTTCCAAATAATGTGACAATGATATACTGATAGAAATAATAAGAGTAAGAGAGTTTTTTGAGAGTGAGTGAGTTTTTAGAGAGTGTTTTTTGTTCAGCCAGCTTCGCCTTATATATCATGATTGTTTGTGTGTGTGTTTTGATGCAGTAAAACAAGGAATTTTCGAATATTCCAAAATTAATAAAATTTTTATTCTTTTTGATTTAAATTTAAATTTTTACATTTTTATATCTCAGAATTTTTATTAAATTTTTATTTATTTTATTTTTCCTTAAATTTCCGTTTTTAAGTAATTTTAAATTTTCTGCTCAAAACCACACAGGCGTTATCGTGCTGGCTAAACAAAAGTAAAAGAAAAGGGGTTTTTATCAGTTTTTGCCCAACAATTACAAGATTTTATTAATAATTTCCTATGTTTCATGTGCTTGTTACTCACGCTCTTATATTGATAATGTCCTTATTATTCATGCGCTCCTATTGACCATATCTTTATAAGTCATGTGCGTGCAATGTTTAATAATATTATTAATGTGTAACAAAGACATTGAATACACATACACACATATATATATATATATATATATATATATATATATATATATAGTGTTAAATAATATTTACTCTCATAAAATGACATTAGATATTTCAGAATCACCTTTAAATCATACAGAGGTTTTATTTTATTTTTATTAATTGTATTAATCTTCTAAATTAAGATACCAGAATTCAGTATTGAATGGAATCAGACATTTTTAATAATCGATAGACTGTTCACAGAAACCTATGATTATTTATTACTATCAAAAATAAATAAGTCTTTTAAACATCACAACATTCAAATTCTCGTAGAATTATTCGGTTTCAAAAAGTCACTAATGAAATTATCTAGTTGTATATTATTTCTAAATAATATAAATCCTACAGAAATTAATATGCTTAATATATTCTGGGTATGCATGGATTTCAGGTTTGGCAAATATCGAGATGTTATTCAATCCTACATTGATAATGCAGATAAAATCGAAATAAAAATCAAGGATAAACTGGATGAAGTACAAAAACAATATCTTACATGTTCAAGTTGTTTAATTAATAAAGTCAATATTTTATATTTACCATGTGGGCATATCATTATTTGTTCATCATGTTTTAAAAACTCTAATAGGTGTGAAAGTTGTGGTATAATTATTGATGAGTACCATTCTGTGTATATGTAATAAATGTTATTTTGTTTCTAAAGAAATATTATTCAAGTTACTTTTAACTATTGTGAACATGATCTCAAACCCTAATTTATAAAAGCAACTAATAATAAAATAATCAAACATAATAAAGTAAGTAAATGAAAATGTACAAGTTTAGTTTTCTATAATATACAAGTTTTATTACATAATTATTCGAAATCGTCTGATAAATCCTTTTATTGATGATGATCATTCAGAAGCCAAACTTTCATTGAAAATATCTTGAAATGGCTGAGATCTAATATAGTTAAAAACACAATAAAAATTTACGATAAGAGAGGACAATATGAAGTTTATGCTTAATTATTGACAGACCAAGTGAGGTCAAAAAGTTCCTCGGCTTCATTGCACAAATTAGGCTTAGCCTGTCGAGTAATTGCACATTACACAACTTTCATGCGCGGACACTACAAAGTGTCATAGGCACTAAATTAATTAATTAATGTTTATTACTACCAAAATAATTATTTGCAGACTAGGGAGATTATAGCCGCCTAAGACCAGCTTGTAAATAAAATATAATAAAATGTAAAGATATTATTATATTTAAAAATACAAACAAATAATTCATCCATTTAAACTCATCGAAATCGAATGATGGGAGTCAAAATAAAGTTATTATTTAGTCAAAATGTGATATATTAAAAGCGCGCGGGTATACTTTTAATCAATATAATTTGTAAAGTTTTTTTTTATTTATAACTATATTCCTAAAATTAATTAATAAAACCATAGTTTTTAATATATATTCATTAGTCAAGTCTTTGTTAAACATTCACTTGTATTGCATCTACATTGTTAACTAACATAATCCACGTATATTGAAAATTTGATATATTCATACTTGCTATAAAGAGTTTAAAAATATGTTGAAATTAAAAGTGTGAAAACTGAAAATACTCAGAAAGCAGAAAAAAAAAGATAATTGATATTAGTAATTCTGTGTTTATCCAATCTATTTGTATTAAGATATATTTTATAAGTAATATAACAACTGTAAAATAAAATATCTGTAATATTCAACAGATCTCTATTAATATTATTAATTAATACTATTATTATTATTATTATACTTTAACTTTTTATTATTATTACCATTTCATTAACATTATTTTCGTCTATTATAATTTTATTATCAATCATTTCGTCATCATGTGTGTTATCAACATTTATATTTAAAGATCTAAAATTTATAATTGAAGAATATTAAAATGTTTACTATTAAATTATCAAAAGTGGATAACATAACTAATTAATGATAATATTAAGTTAATTTATAAAGTTTTTACTTAAATTTTGAACTCAAATATATTTTATAAGCTAATTTTAACTTAAAGTATATATTTTATGTGTAAATATCTAATTGTGGTTCGAGTGAGTAAATTGATGCACTATGTGTAAATTAGTAACAGATGGCTATCAGGTAGGTACAATGTGAGCAAAGAGGGAGTCAACACATAATAAATCAATAAAAAGAAAACTAATTCACCCAATGAATCAATAAAAACAAAAGCATATGGAAACCAATCTACACAATAAAACCCCAGATATTTTATGAAAATATTTATTAAAATGACATTCTAGCACTATTGACTTTCCAAATTGGAGTTATGACATCATCTGAATTGATCCTGTATCCTTGTATAATGATAATTGTATACCAATGAAAGTTTTCAATAAAATTTACTTCTTTATTAGCAATATAAAACTTTGCATTCTCCTGGCCAAGATACATGTGGTTATTGCTTCTTAACTTGATATTCATTGTATTTAGAATTTCGTTTACTAATTACAATCTGCATCCGATATTATTGGGTATTGATTAATGTGATTGGCATTGAAAATTTGTAAGTGATAGAAAATCTGAGAAAATGGAAGGTATGGCTATAATTCTTCACTATCATAAATTCAGTTTGCATGTCAAAATAATGATTATAGTTGTCATCGTATTTATACTATGTATATAACCAATGCAATGACAATGTATAATTTTACTATAAAGATTCTAAAAATATTTTGAAATTAAAAATGTGAAAACTGAAGATACTCAGAAAGCTGAAAAATTAGCTATGATGTATATAACCTTAATGTCTGCATGACCTCTTCATAATCTCGATGTTTGAGTAATAAATTGCATCGATATTGCATTTTAAATGAATGGATATTGCAATAAAATATTATAAAAAATCATACGGAAACAAGTGATCAAAACTTATCTATATATATTTTTTTTATGATGGAATAATACCAGTTGAGGTTCTAAGGATCTATGTAGAAATGTTTTGTAATCAAGTAATTCTAAAACAAATTGAATAGTCATACATGTTTTTGTTACAAATTAATAAATTTTATCATAATTCATTAAAATATTTAAGTAAAACAATATAAAAAGTTTTATGTAAATTGTTACATTGTTGTATTAACTTAATATTGAATCGAAGTAATGAACCAGCAAAATTTATTTAAATATTACCATCAAATAATAAATTATTTATGATAATTATAGTAAAGATAATAAACGTTTTAAGTAAATTATTACAAAATCATAAAATAACAACTTGCAAATACTATGATAAATTATTTTAATAAAATAGTTAACAAATAATAATAATAATAATAATAAAAAAAAATAATAATTAAAATATATATATATATATATATATATATATACTACTTATAAAAGTAAGTAGTACAATAATAAAAATAATCATTGTAATAATAGTAATAATAATAATAATTAAAATATATATATATATATATATACTACTTATAAAAGTAAGTAGTACAATAATAAAAATAATCATTGTAATAATAGTAATAAAAATAATAATTAAAATATATATATATATACTACTTATAAAAGTAAGTAGTACAATAATAAAAATAATAATATTTTTAAAAATAATAATATTTTTAAAAATAATAATATTTATAAAAAATAATAATAAAATTAAATTTACAAAATATATACTACTTGTAAAAGTAAGTAGATATATTATAATTAAAAAATGATTAAAAAATCCGTGACCTTGAAAAATATATGCACTTTTCAACATAGAAAAAATTTTGAAAACAATTTTGAATGACCTTGAAAATATATGTACTTTTCAACATAGAAAAAATTTTGAAAAAAAAAAATAATAAAAATTTTGAATGAAATTGACCTACTTTTGAATGACCTTGAAAAATAATAATATTTTTAAAAATAATAATAAAAATAATAATATTTATAAAATATATACTACTTATAAAAATAAGTAGTAAATTAAAATTTAAAAATGTTTAAAAATAATATGACCTTGACTTACTTTTGAATGACCTTGACCTACTTTTCAATGACCTTGAAAAAATATGATGAGTCATCCAATGACCTTGAATGAGTCATGGTCTTTGTTTAAATGACCTTGGAAAAATATGATGAGTCATCCAATGACCTTGAATGAGTCATGGTCTTTGTTTAAATGACCTTGAAAAATATGATGAGTCATCCAATGCCCTTGAATGAGTCATGGTCTTTGTTTAAAATTTAAAATATATATTATAAAATTTGATGAGTCATCCAATGACCTTGAATGAGTCATGGTCTTTGTTTAAATGACCTTGAATGAGTCATTGTCTTTGTCTTAAAAATTTTTTGTACTTCTGAACTTAGAAAAATTTTCTCTCAGCGGGGGAGGGGGGTACTGTGCTGGATGTGACATGTGCTGGATGTGACACATCCCGCTACTCACTATCGCAAATCGTGTAAGTGCGTGTATTATCGCCAATGATTTCGTGCCCGTAAAGGCTCCGGCGTGAGAACGCAGGAGCTGGAACGTCAATATTATCCTTATATAGGGGAAATTGGAAGGTAAAGGAGTAGTCCTTTGGCTGCTCCTTCACCATCCGTTTCCTGTAAAATTGACATAAATGTTTAACAACAATCGGCTCAAAATATCTAACACCGAGTAGTCTAGTGGGCACTCATTAATTATGAAATGAACATAGATAGATCTTAAGGAAAAAAAGAGGGAATGGGTAGTGGGGAAAATAGCGAAATCGTTTCAACAGTTAAAATGAATAGCCATCGGAAAAAGATTAATCCGAACGACCAAAATCATAAAAAATAATGTTTTTAAATAAGAATTAAATAGATTATGTTAAATTGAAACGGAAAATATGGGCAGAACGCTGCGCAAATTTTTGGAAATAGTTAAAACACTTATTATAAAAAACTGTAAAATAAGGGCGGAACGCTGCTCAAATTTTCCGAATCAACTAAAATACTTATAGAATATAGAAAAATAAAAGTGAAATGCGACTCAACGGTTGGTATAAGATTATTATGAAACTGAAAAATAAGGGCGGATCGCTGCCCAAATTTTCCGAATTGATGAAAATACTTATAGAAAAAAGTAAAGTAAAATGAAATGTTGTTTAAATGTTAGTGTGATATCCTTATAAAACCGAAAAATAAGGGCGGAACGCTGCAAAATTTTTCGAATTAACATAAATACTTTATCAAAAAACCGGAAAAATACAGATGGATTACAGCTAAATTTTTATACAAGAAAAATATTTTATAAAGCGGAGGAATAATGAAGGATCCCTAGTAAAAACTTGATAATAATAATGATAATAGTAAGGATAATGGTAATTATAATAATAATAATAATAATAATAATAATAATAATAATAATAATAATAATAATAATAATAATAATGATCATAATTAGGATAATAATAATAGTACTAGTAACGATAATCATAATAGTAATAATGATAATAGTAGTAATAACAATAATGGTAGTCATAAAGATAATAATAAAGGTAATAGTAGTAACAATTAATAAAGTTAATACAGATAATAGTAACAATGACAATACTAGTATCAATAATAGAGAACATTGTAGTTATAATAGGGCTAAGAGTAAGAGGGATAATGCGAGAATATTTAACCTAACAAAGGGTGTACATGCCATAGAATAATCATCTACACGGACGACAATAAGAAGGACTATGGGAATGGACCTGACAACGAATGACATGAGAATATAGGTGAACCTTTGAAAGAGACAGAAGAATAATGGGACCTAAAAATTGAAATCGAGCACAGGTCTTCTATCGACAGCTCGTTGGACCCAGAGATTGTTCGGTCAATTATAGCATTAGTAATAACGCTCACTTTTTGCGGACGATCTACCCACTCGAACACAGTTCCAACGTTGCTTAGCAAAGGGTGCTGAGTGGTAAGCGAAAGAATATTTGTATGGGGTTGTCTGGGTAACAACCATATAGTTTCAAATATCACCACCCAGAAACCCACCAGTAATAATGCTCACCTTTGACGGTCACAGAACCATTGATTATATTACCAACGTTGCCTAGCAACGGATAACCAGTGGCAATCAGGAAAGCATTGTTTGTAAGGGGTCAAGGTTAAAACACCACTAACCCCACACTATGAATTATATTTACTTGATTGTTAATGTTCAAAAAATTGTATGTGTGTTGAGAGTGAATATTTCTGAATCTCTTCCAAAACCTTAGACAATTAGTATAGAAAAAAATGGATAAGAACTTACTTTTGGCTTATGGATTGAAAATTACTGTGACTTTTTCAAATAGTTTGATATAAGAATTATCATGTAAATAAGACGTCAAAACATCAAAAGAATATTGGATATTTGCAATTTTAATCAATTTATTTTTATTTATATCGCATAAAATTTTTCTACAAAATTCCAAAATAATCTTTTATTCAATATTATTAATTATAAATCACTAAATTTAGAATAAATTAGAAGTTGTTTAAATATCAGCAGTTGTACTTGTTTATATGATCATTTATATGTTCATTCCAAAAACAAAACTATATCTATCAAATTAATTTTTTTTGATTAAAATAAGTAATTTCTATAATAAAATCTCATGCTAGTATCTGGGAGAAAATTTTTAATCTACAAAGCCACCAAATGTATTTCACCTAAAGTTATAATATGTTATATCAACGACACTACACATCAAACATCACATACAAAAACTTATTACCGCGAAAAAGGTTCAAATCTGTTAGAAAAATTAGTTGAAAAAGCTCCTAGTACTTATCAACCTTATATGAAGTTAATGAGATTGGATAGACCTATTGGTTTGTTATATTTGTTAAATTTATAATAATTATTCTTACAAAGGGACTTGGTTATTATTTTTACCATGTACATGGGGTATAGCGTTGGCTACACCCTTAAATGAAGTAATAGATATATATACACTTTCTCTTTTTGCAATCGGAGCTACTTTGATGCGCGGAGCTGGTTGCACTATTAATGATATGTGGGATAAGGATTTCGATAAACACGTAACTATTCCTGTTCACTTTATTGTTTTTATTAGATATATAGGTGGATAGGACCAAATCAAGACCAATAGCCAGTGGAATAGTCAGTGTGCCTAAGGCTTTTATATTTTTAGGCGCTCAAATGAGTCTTTCATTATTAATATTATTACAGTTTAATTGGTATAGGTATGTTACTAAAATATTTATTTTACAGCAATTTTTAATAATTTGAATTGCATCATATTTTATTTTTATAAGAAAAAATTATTATTGTTATTATTAATTAATACTTTGCACTATTACACTAATTTGGAATAACATGATTTTTGAAAATTTAATTTTGATTCAATATAATTAAATCGATACCATTCTGCTAAATTAAGGTATTGAAAATGTAATTTGGTATATTTAGTTTTATTAGTTAGTATCAAATCAGTGAATTAAAATTAATTATTTAATTTTTATTTGAATTCTCATAATATCATAAAATAAGATAATCTTTATTGAATCACTAATTACAATTGTAGTTAATTACAAGATGGAAATCTCATTGGTGAATTTCATTCCAAGCCGTATGGAATTCGTATAGTCTTGATAATTATCAATTTACTTATTTTAATTAGTATTATTATTTATATTTATACAAAACATTTATCTGAGATTACCATGTCTTACGTTCATATGTTCGAATGAGATTGACACGCTAGACGTCGAAATTCGTTATGTATATTTAGTTTTTATGACAAGCTACGCCGTTCTATTCGTTTGCATTCTTTATTTCTTAGTCATTATCCTTAAACCGATACTTATTCTGTACATGTGGAGCTATAGTTAGTCATGTGGTGTTATGGAACTTGAAATAAATATGCCAAAACAAAGTGTTAGTGATTAGGGTCATAATTTTAGTCAACTCTGGAGAATTAGCCAAGAAGATTATTCTCCAACGAAAATGGAAATAGATGAATCCGTTTTTGAATGGTAGGTAAGTTCCCATGAAATGGGTGATTGGAGCTATAAAGCGTGGTAGTTGAAAGTCTTTTACGGAAATTGTACCAGATAGAACAGCTGTAACACCGGATCTCAGATCCTACAATATGAATATTACCAGCGGTAAATGGGTTATAGCCGCAGTGCTCAAGCTTTTTGGGGCGGCAATTTTTATTTGCGATGTATTTGTTTTTTTGTTATAAGTAGTCATTTAGTTATTATTAACAATCTTCTTGTGGAAAGAGTAAATTCAATGATTTAAGTATTTTATCAATTGAGAGAGATTTATTTGATAACTTAAATACGAGGGATATTATTAGGGCATGGTTGATTAATCGATTTTTGAGAAAAATGATTAACGATTAATTGTTCAGTTTTTGAGTCCATTAATCGATTAATCGAACCAAGCCCTAATACTTTGTGCCTGGATATTTTAACAATATTTAAAGCTTCCAATAAATTTCACTTTGTGCTTTTATTGTTATCATATAATTTAATAATACTCCTTAAAAACTATTTCATATAATGGGCCTTAAAATTTCATATAATAACTTGGTCTAAAGGTTGCAATTTTGATGTTGTATTTTACGGGAGATAAAAAATTTCGATAAATTCGAACGTTTGCAATGTACTTATATTGTGACAAGGGGCATTGTCAATTATCATCGCTAATATTAATCGATTTTAACCATTTGGAAAATATATTTGAAGTTTTCCAACAAAAAGCATTTGCTTCATATGTGACAGGAAAATTTGATGTTTTTAAAACATCGTGGATGTTTAGACCGACCTATTATTAATGGAGAAAATTTTGTAGATCTGGTCATGTTACAACATAATAACACCGTGATTCATTTTTTGGACTGAGATATGTATATTTTGGCTAGGTTCTATATCATATTTTTATCGATATTTAAACAGATTAATGTTAAGGCGGATAAAAGTATGAATTATAAAAAAGCACATATTAAAACGCCAATATCTCATGTTACTTTGTTTTGAATTTATTCGTTTAGTGTGGCTCTAGGATTAGCATCCACTGGTCTTGTGATTTCGTATCCTCTTTTCAAACGATTCACATATTGGCCACAAGTAGTTTTGGGTAAGATGTTATTTAATCATATTATATTTATATATATGGTGTCGTCATCGTAGTCTGAATGATTGTGTGTGTGTGTCTGTGTGTGTATGCGATGTTTAGTAAAACCTAGGATTTATATTATGTGCGGCTCAAAATTAAAATGATTGTATATATTATTTAGGATGTACTCTCAATTGGGGAGTTCTGGTCGGTTATTCTGCTGTCGCAGGGCATTGCGATATGTCTCTTTGTTTGCCAGCGTACTTAAGCTGTGTCTTATGGACTATGATTTATGATACCACTTACGGATACCAGGTGAGGACCTGGCGTTTACAACGATATATAGCTTGCTGCCTGTTTGATGTTTACATTCTAAATATTGTTTGGGTATATTTGGTTTTGAAAAAACCGCATATATCTTTACAGATCAGTTTGGATAAACATATAAGCTGTTAGATTAGTTGTTTTGAAAGATTCAACAATTTTTGATTAAATTAAAGATTCGAGAACAATACAGCATTTATGGGCCAAATGACTAATATAACGGCTTACATCAGCTATTATAAACAACAGCAACAAAGACGAATATTATAGGCAAATGGTAAGTGTTAAAATTTTTATTAAAATTAAATTCTCGTATTTATCATGAATTTCGGGTGATTTATGATTTATTTTCAAAAAGGTAAGATTTATTAAATATTTATTTAAATATAAATTTTTAAATCTTTTAAAATGTTTTCATTCACAAATAATTTTGGGAATTTTTTTTGTGATTTCTGTAATTTTCTCCTGATTCCAGGACTTGGATCAATCTTTTCTTTATTAATTTCTGAATGCTATAAATATTTCACTTATAAATTCGACTTGTCGATGATTTTCCAAATTTCTAAAAAAATTTAAATAGGAATTTTATTGAATAAATTATTATTTTCATTGCTTCTCTCGTTTTCATGCAAAGGTTAGCTAAGATAAAGCGTTGAAATGGCCTCACATTGCATTTATTAAAATTTATAAATGTTTGTAATTATTTATTTCTGTTCATATATTTTATCGTCCTTTGTATTTTTCATTATTCAGTTGCTGTGTATTTATTTTTTCCCATCCAAAATATGTTTCTATAGTAAAATCCCTTAATTTTTGTCTTTGTATTTTTTAAAATTTAGAAATAATCGTAGTAATGATATTGCATTAAAGATCAAAGACCAAATTTTAATCAGTTTAGTGTATATCACGTAATCTAATTCAATATATATTACTATTTAAAGAGTTATCAATCGGTGTTATTCAAAGATATCTTTAAATGGAAGCGAGTTTTCTAACCGGTGGCCACGCCGGAAATAATCACATAATGACGACCGGAAGAGAAGGGAAAAAATCAGCAAGCTCAAGAACTCATGGATATGAGAGTTAGAAGATATGGCGCCAGATGTCCGAAATAAGCTGAAAATGGATACTAGCAATTTTTGATTAAATTGTTCAAAATGACCTGAAGATGGCAGAAGCATTAGATTTTCTCTGCAATGAAGCAGCTGCACTGCAAAAATTTCAAAACAGAAAAAACAACAGATAAGATAGCTAAAGAATGGTTTATCGAAACATTTATGATAAAAATTAGCTATTATAGACAAGATTAACGAAATTGCTACAATCAGACAAGATGAAAATAAAAGATACATGACCTTTGAAAACAGGGTATTATAACTAGCGCATGAAGTTATAAATTCAGGAATGAAAATACATAAGATTAAATATGAAATTATAACTGAGCGAGTCAGAAACAGAAGATTGAAAGATGCACTAAAAACCAACCATGAACTGCAGAAGAACGTAAGCTACTGACAAACATTACGAAAAAGTGAAATCAAAAGAAAAAAACTGAATAAATCATGGTAATAAAGAAGAGCAATTACATTGATGCAACAAGAAGGAATCCAGAAACGTTTTTTAAGAGAAACAAATAGAGCTAATATCAATGCTTTAAGAAGCCAAAGTAATTACAAAAGCGAGATTTTAACGGATTATTCGTATAACAGAAATAATGAAATGATTCATGCAGCCAAACGAAATATGCAGAGAAAGACTCCAACGGTATCGCTTAAACACATCGCATGGATTATACAATTGATCTAGAGACCTTCATGCACTAAGATATGGTGAATTATAACCAGGTGAATGTTTTTTTCTGTGGAGAATATGAACATAGAAAATACGAATGCCCATTAAAAGATAAATTTTTCATTAGAATGAATATTTTTCTAAAATATATCATTATCTTTTAAAACACTACACAGACCTTCACATGTATTCTGAAGATTCATCTCTATTGCAGTTACTGATGATAAGGTTTCTATGTTTAATCTCAAGCTTTCACTACTTCAAAAATACTCCAGCTGTCTCATTAGCAACCGTTAAGCACATTGAAAATTCAACAAGTAACTTCAAATTTTTTAAGGGAATATGTTCATCTTAAAAAAGCAATACTTAAGGATCACAAAAAATGGACCATTCAGACGATCAAAAAGAAGTATGTCTTGTCACTCTAACTTATAACCTTATTTATTTCTGTTTTCTTTTTTAGAGAAATAAATTTACTTTCATATAGATTATTGTAACTTCATTACAATGCATATCAAAAATATGTTCCTTAAAAAGCCTCAATTTGTCCCGGGAAAACAGAAAGAACCTGCATCTCACCAGTTATCATAAGTTATGTGCAGTTTTTATCACAAACTAAGATCTACTATAAGAGATAATAAATTTAAATCTAGAAAAAAACAGGTATAAATTAAAGGCATTTTTTATAGAAGAGTTAAAAAATAATTTGGGTGAAAAAAAATCAAATCAAATAAAAGAACCCTATAAAAATACATGTAATGACAAAAATTATATGCAGCAATCATTTATTATAGGGATTTTTAATTATAAAAATATACAATTTGAGGATATTTCAAGCGCTTTATACATTTCACCTTTTCATGATGGTAGTAGGATGTGTCAAATCTAAGACACCTCCCCTAAAACTATCAAGGTCGAATCGAAATTTTATTTAGGTCACGAATATATATATATATATATATAATATTTTTAGCCCACATACTTTTCCCTAGGTAACCAATCAAAATAAAGTAGGTAACATAAAATTTCTCTGAGTATTTGAAAACAGCTAAATTTTCATTAAATTTCAAAATTCGGCTATTTCAGTTGACCTTGATAAGTTTTTCGATGTTTAAAAATACTTGGAAAAAATTTTGAAATTTTTACGTGACCTACTTTATTTTGATTGGCTTCCTAAGGAAAAGTATGTGTGCTAAAAATATAATATATATATATATTTTCGTGACTTACATAAAATTTCTATTCGACCTAAATAGTTTTTGGGGACGGTGTTCTGGAGGTGGTGACATGTCCTGAAGGTGACACATCCTACTAATGATTACGAAAGGAACAAAAAAGACAATAAAAGTTATAATTTCAATTTTTCACTTTCGAATTTTGGATAATGATGATCGATTATCGGAAATTATGGACAACGTAGATGAAAAGCATCGAAAACCAGAAGTGATATATTTCGAGTATTCATAAATTGATGAAAAAGATTGATCGAAGTCCTGGAATAGGGAGAAAATTACTGAAATAACATAAAATAAAATCATCCAAACCATGTGAATGAAAACATTTTAAAAGAGATTTAAAATCTATATTTCAATATAAAAGTTGGATAAATCTATTCCCCTTTGTAAAACTCATAAATGAACTAAAAATTATAATAAATACGAGAATTTAATTTAAATAAAAATATTCAAAATTTTTTTAAAGAAATATGAATTTGTTGAAAATATAAATTTTGCACATAATCAATAATAATGCATTGGTGTGCATTTCAGTGAATAAATTGAATACAGACATCAACAAATTACTTATTTGTATAATGTTTTTAAATATACTCCTTAACATTGATTTCAATTTTACCTATACATTTTATGACAGTTCGTCAAAATTCATTTGTTGACATTTTACACAAATTTAAGCAATATTTAATTTAATGTTAGTTTTTGTAGATCGGTTTATAATTTCCAATATAAATGCAGTGTATATCCAAACAGTATTGTTAACACTTCTAGTTCTTAAGAATGTATTGAAATTTTTAGTGATCAATATTAATTTTATAATATTATTATGATTGGCTGATATTTGTGTTTGGCTTCTATACGGCATGCATGAAAGCTTAAGATTTCGACATTAATAAACATAAGTTATTTGAATATATATATATATATATATATATATATATATATATATATATGTGTGTGTGTGTGTGTTTGTGTGTGGTTTTCTACAAAGTGCCTATATCTCATATAGCCTATGTTAATGTTTTTGGTAATAGATTATTGAATGTATGAATGCTGATTTATATAGTAGATTTTGAACGTTCTTTATGTCTTTATCATATTTATCCCCTTGTGGAAAGTAGGCTTCTACTTTTCCATATGCTTCGAGTTTCAATTTATTCTATCAACGCGTAAATTCAGTATTCGATACACAGGATGAAGCATCATGAATAGTGAAACCCTTACTTAATTCCCGTGACATGTCTGATTTTGCCAGATACTATAAATACATGAGGTGTAGCAGTTCTTGTAGTTTTTTCCTGTGCTAATTCATACACATTTTTTCCTATCGTATGCTGAATCACTTCATATAGCATGCTATGTTTTCAGAATACAAAAATAATAGTCATATATTTTATATTTGGGTCTTTGATTTCTTAATTTGTGTTTATGTAATGTTATTCTATTCATCGCAATCATTCGGTTTGTTAAAGGCTTTTTGCATTCGGGTTTATTAGATCCATTCAAATACTATTCACTGATGATTTTCATTAATGTCCTTGTAAGCATTATTGGAATTCACGGGCAGTTTCCTGAATTTTTATTTCTGTTTATTTTTACAGGCTTTGGAACAAGCCAGACCAACGCAAATGATGTTGTGGGCCACTTAAAAAATGCATTTTATTCCCGCGGTCCATATATATATTTTTTAGGGGTTAAAATTTAAAACAATAAATAATTATTACAGATTTTTAAATGTCATTATTAATTACCAGTACATATATACTATTTTAATAATTATAATGATTGCAATCGATAAAACAATTGAATATTTAATCAATTAGATATTTTTTCTCATTTGTTTCCTTAAGCTTCTTTAAATCGATCTCAATACTGGTATATTTATCACAAAAATATTCCACAAAATAATTATGTAAAAGCATCTTTGAGAAATTCTTATTCTTCCTGATTCTTATTGCATATTTTTATCATATTTTATCCGCTCCTTATATTGCTTTAATGGAATATTGTCATTTCCATAAGACACATTTCTGATATAATTTACAACGTAAAATTAAGTTTTTTAAAGTTTAATTTTTTTTCAATCTTATTCTTTCCTAATATTTTACCCAAATTTCTAAAACAGCGAGGTTTCTCTGGTAATCCGGATTAAAATGAACGCAAAAAATGTAATTATGAGATAATTTGTGTCAAAATATCACTAGAATTATTCATTTAGGGGTTTTGATAATTTAACTGCTTATTGCTGCATTATCGTAATTTTCTGTATTTTTGGTTTGTTAATTTTCTATTGTCACTTGTTTAAATTAAATGGAAACTTTTAAAATCTGAATGTATTTTTGATTGAAATTAAATGAGGATCTTACATTGTAACTGATATTGATGAGCGTGTGAAGTTTTTATGGGTAAATTGACGATGACGAATTTCCAAAAATGAAATGTATGTTAAATATAATTATGACATTCATCCTATTATAGGATTCACATTTAACTACGGTGTCATACTCGGGTATTCGGCAATAGCGGGATTTTGTGATTGGCAATTGGTTTTACCAACCTACATTGCCGGCTTGTGTTGGACAGTAGTTTATGACACAATATATGCTCTGCAGGTTGATCTTTGATATTGAACTTTCATTGAATTGGTTGTCATTTGTGACTTTTGTAATATGTTTGAATTGACTTTCTAAATCTGTCTTTCGAAAGCAGTTATTAATCACTATTTTAATAGGATATTGAGGATGACAAATTGCTTGGTTTAAAATCTACGGCTATATATTTCGGGGAAAATGGAAAGAAGTGGATGAGCCTTTTTACAGTTGGTATGGGGTTATTATTAGCCGTGACTGGTGTAAATTATGGCGCTGGACCGCTTTTTTACGGGGGAACATCATTAGCAATGTCACATCTAGTTTATCAGGTTATTTTATATTATTTTTTTTCCTATTTTTATATAAGGAGATTTTTCCCCGTACATAAATTAACGACATTTACTTATGGAAAGCATAAAAATGAAATGAAAACCTTTAAAATTTTGAAAATTACAAATATGAAAACAAAGAGCAAAAAATAATAAACGAAAATAAGAAAAGGTTTAGGCTTATTAAAATAAAGTTTATTTACCAAAATTTTTAATATTTTGATCTATCAAATAAACTACTTAATTTTTATCAATAGTATAAATAAACATAAAAAGTTTATAATCAAATTTTTAAAAATTTGAAATTTACAAACATGTTTGAAATGAAATTAAATAAAAGTTTTAATTATTTATTAAGAGATTTTTTTATTATTAAAATGTGCAGTTTGAGTCTATTTCATGCGCATTATCACCTTTCTATGAGTACAAAAGAAAAAATGTTAATTATTATTTATATTAAAATTATAATTTTGATTTTTATCGACATTTGGACAATCTAGAACAGGGGTGGGCAACCTTTTTTGGGCAGCGGGCCGTATGAAAATTAAAATAGTTTGAAGGGCCGCATGCTATTTTGTTTCAATAATCAAGAATTCTAAGCCGGATCAGACAATAAAATCAACACATTTTGAGCAAATTAAAAAACTATAATGATATAACATACTGAATAGTTACTAGTGAATAACTAACTGTTAGTTTTAGTAGACACGTTACATTTGCCAACAACGAAAACAGTAAATGATACTAGTGTTAATTTAACATTATTTTAAAAACCGTTATAACGATTGCGACGATAATAATAATAATACAAAGATTTGTAACGATATCGAAAATAAACCTTTGCCCTGGGGATCACAACTCGTACAAGAAAACATCCAACAAGAACAAAAACAGAGGAAAGGTTATTTCTGAATGAAATGTAGGAAAATAATATTTCTTTGCATTTTTTTTATGAATATATATTAAGTGAAATTTGTTTAAGTATTCATAAATTGATAGACAAATATTAATTAAAAGCCTGGAATAGGAAGAAAATTACTTCAAAATGTTAACAAACAGTTTTAGAAGTTATTTGTAAATGAACAGATTTTAAAAACAATTTATTAATTTTGCCTGATTGATCATTCATTACCATCTACCTTCTCTACACCGGTTACCATAAATTATCAGTTTTAAGGACAAATATTTTATAAGCAAACGGTATTTGAAAATAATTTTTTAAAGCATTTTTTATTTAATAATATTTAAAGAATTTTATATTTATTATGAATTCCAGGTCATTTATTGTTAGTTTTCAAAAAGGAAAACATAGTGTATAATAAAAATGTATTATAAAGTATCTAATGTTTGATATTGTTGGAAATAGATAAAGTTCGTCTCGTTTAACAAGTATATAAGATTTGTGTTTGAATGACCAAGACCAAAACGTGTTGTCAAAAAACTGTGCGATTTTAAAAGTCCCAATGTTTGGTCTCCCACAAGTCCCATGTTTTCATTACTTTGAATTTGTGTGTGTGTGTGTGTGTCTGGTTGAGAAGCTAGACCACCGCGCTTGCTGCAATACTAACACTCATCTGATTGACAGCATTAGAAGGCGTTTGAGGTCCTCCCTAGGGACACCATGGTCACATGTGCTAGATTCCGGAACCGACTCGAGGCCATGTTGATTTTTTTTACTTGAATCAACATAATTAATATTATATAATAATATTTTTAATCATTATTTAATTTAATTTTTAACTGAGAGTTGTTTTAATATTGGGATTATAATTTAGTATTATTTAATTATTGATATTTCTTTTAATTATTAAATCTAACAATTAAATTTTCATTAGATTGTTTTAATCTTTACGTCACTTTTCTATTTTATCAATAAATTTATTGATGTAGATATTTACTTTTTTGTCTTTGAAAAGGAACTGTCAAATTTAGACTAAATACCGTATGTGTTTCTGTCTACCAGAATATGGTGCATCGTAAATCAACAAATTTCCGGAATGAAACTTTGTAAACTAATTCTGAAAAGTGCGTTCTTTTATTGCTTCTGTGTCATAAACTGTTCATATCTTTCTACTTGCTTCTGCAGCTCTTACCTTTATTCAAATAATAAAGTAAAATATGTCGAAAATGTTCACTTTGACTTTCAATTTTTAAACTCAATCTGTTCGAAAATAATGCAATCAATCAACTTGAAATTTTTATAAAAAAATAAACAACAGTCTATACCAGTGTTTCCCAATCTTTCATGTGTAGGTAATCAAATTATGCTACACAACTAACAATAATGCCCCATATTTTATAAGAAAAAGATATTTTAATTGAAAAAGGATATATGTTCATTTTTATAAAATTTGCTTACATAATTAAAATTTATAAAAAGTAAAAAATTAATGTAAAGTATGCGCCTGATGTTCTGAATATAGTTTTTTTATACGTGGTTGAATTTTCGACAAAGCCACAGATCAACAGCAATCTTTCTCGCTTTTTACACATTTTTACGTTAAGTGCAGAGAAAGGTAATTCACAGAAATAAGAAGTGGAAAAGGGCAATAACATCGTTAGAGATTTTATTGATAAAGCTGGATATTCTGTTGATATACTTATACAAAAGTTACTTAATTTGTCGGCATTGAATATTCTGTTGATATACTTATACAAAAGTTACTTAATTCGTCGGTATTGAATTTAATTAATGTTCGATCATTTTGCATTTCCTAAAATTTTTCTTCCTCTTTTAATTCTATATGTGTTGTGTCTAGTTCGCTGCTAAATGGAGTACGCACCCAATCGAAATGGACAATGTCAAGTGAAGGAAAATAAAAATCTATTTTCTCACCATAAACATTTACCGTATCAGCAATAAGTATTTGCTGTTAATGGAAACATCTCAACATTCTTTTGTAATACACGCCGTTTCCACATATTAAGTTTATCTTTAAAAGCATGTAACTTACTTTCATTTCCTCCTTGCATAATGGAGTTTAAATTGAATGAGCAAAAATATCTGCCAGGAACACAACTTTTGAGCACCAAATTTCATCACTCAACAAGTCACAATATTCGCTCATTTCGATAATAAAAATAGATTAGAAGTTAGCTTTTTGCAGCAAAAAAATTGACTAACTATATTTCCATTCCAAACAAACCTTATAAATGCTGACAACTGAGCTTTTCCACTAATGTAGGTTGACTCATCTACTTGTAGTGCAAAAGTTACCTGTTGTTCGATATCCTCTGACATATTCAAGATTCTTCTACTAATAGTGTTAGAAAGTGGTATTTTGATAAATTTTTTTTCAGCTTCATCTCCTAACGTTAGTAAAATAAAGCTTTCAGCTATTAGGTGTGACTTTCTTTTATTTACAATGAGCTCAGCAATATGATAGCTAGCTTCTAAAGTTTTCTCAGAAACCTTTACCAATTTCGAAAATGTATGTTGTTGCAATTTTTTTGAATTTAAAAGTCTTTGAAAATAATCTACTGTTTTAGTAGATAAACTTGGGTGTTTTGATTTAAAATGTCGTTCAAGCTTGTTTGGTACCATTGAGTCATTTGATCCTTTTTCATCACACACAATACAAATTGGAGTTGGAGATGCATCATTACTTACCCATGAAAATCCCATATTTTTTGGTAACTGCTTCTTCTTCATTTGCTGATATTTCTTGAATAATAAATTTATCCATCGATTCTTATGGCATGTAATTAAATTTATAAATAACAGACAGCAATTATATCATTCAATAGTACTCACCCAATTAGAAATGAAGATACGAAATGTATAAATAGTAACTTTTGAATAATAAATTTTATTACAATATTTTTATAAAAACCAAAATATTTTAAATACAATTTTTTTTTGCAAATTGTAGTAAGTAGCCTAATAACAATAACGATGCCTTATAAATAACAATAAAGAATTGGTGGGAAATCGCATTTCAACTAACGGTATATTTTTTTTGAAAATTTTTTAGAAAAATTTTTTTACAAAGTTTTGGACTACTAGAAATTATTTATGGATTAATTTTGAATTATCAAAAGTAAATAAATAAAATACAATTCCGCGACTCCCAACTTTCGGAAACACTGGTCTATACTATGAAAACATTATGGTATAATGATTATACTGTTTGACCTTTATTGCACTTAGATATACAAAAAAACATAAAGGCCACCTATGAAAAAAACCGAAAAATTTTCCTGACAAACAAATATAATAAGTTGCTCTTTGAATTAGTCTTTTCGTTTTTACTCTATCGATATTAATTGTGCTATTACCTTGTATAACTAGTATTCCATAATCGGATTATTTTGATTCAGCTTTACTCACTTAAACCCTCAAATAGAATGGATTGCTTACGGTTATTTAAGTCAAACCGAACAACTGGTCTCATTATATTCTCAGCTATTGTATTGGACAGATATTTCAATTGTTGTTTACCTTGTCTCTAAATTTTGTTAATAATAATAATAAACCGATTTTCATTTTTATTTAATAGTATTTATATTTTCCATTAATCTTATTAAAAATAGTCGTTTGTTAAATAAATCATTTTGATATTAAAGATGATTTAACTATTTTGATCTTTTCTATATGCTATTTTCTATAAATAATTCGTTGCTGTTAAAACAAATTAAAATTTTGTGAATTGAATTGATCTGATCCACATGATTCCCAAGCCCCGGAATGCTCTTAAGTTTTATGAAATTCATTTGAAAGTTCTGAGAACTCTGCCGTATTCATCGTAAAAAAATCAAACCACTTATTACAGATTTATTTCACAGTAAAAAGTATAAAAATCAATCAATTTTATATTTTTATACTTCATAACAAAACTCAGGTTTCTAAATGTCGTTCAACAAAAACTGTTTAAAAGCCAAATGATGATCTTCCCATTTTTATGTTAAGAATTTATTGAATTCAACATAATATTTACTTCAGACGTCATCTGAATTTCTTATCGGTTTAGTTCTGTTCAATTCTTCAACAACATACTCCATTAATTTTCATGTTATCTTTATAGTTTTTGGTATCTAGTATTTGTATATAGTATATTATTTGAAATCATTCCGGGTAAAAGTTGATATAATTATTTATTTCTAAGGAATCTATATCACATACAACAATGTTGCTGCAATTGAATCGATTTCGATATTATACACATTGGAGACATACATTCGTAATTTTGATTAATTCAAGGCTGTTTGACCGATGTAACTTAGTCTATCGAGATATGTTGAATATTTATCAAGTATCACTGCAATTAAATCATCCGGAATTTCGGTGATTGAAATTTGGGTTTGAGGCATATGTAACTCTTAAATTTATTCTTTTTAAATTTTCCACAGTATTGCCGTATATACTTTTGTTGAGAAATAATAATTTTTATATAAACTATTCTTTGATTCAGCTTTAAGTTTTGTGTTAGTATCAACATAACCTTTGAAAAATAGGATATTTTTAAAATTTGACAACCATGATAAATATTGACAATTTGCAAACTTAATAATAAATAAATTTTGAGTACATAATTTTGCTTTGAATTATGCCATAACGCTAATTTCTCTACTTTTGATACACTTTTTTTCTGCAATGGTGAATTCTTCATTAAATCATAAAGTTTATTCGGTATTTTCAAATCAGCCTCCACAGTATATCCATTTGAAAACTTTTCTAAATTTAAAATACTATCAAAGTTATCAAAATGCGTAGTGACAGTACTTAACGCCAGGGTAAGGTAGTAATGTTGCGCTCCTGTGTCACTGAAACATTGGAATAAATCCCAGCCTGGTAACACTATAGTGAGGCCTATATTTAGTCTCGTTAAATAATATTAATATTGTTGGGCCAGCACACCAATAGCCTTGAGAATTGTTTAAATGCATCAGTAATACAGCACGAAAACCCAGCACCAAGATAACTTAAAATACAATATACAACATCAACTAAACACTTTAAAATCTGAGAGAATATAAATAAATATAAAATCAAAAAACATAAAAGTAAAATAAAATAAATACAAAATGCGTCAAGAACCGCACGAGATTTACATAAAAAATAACATAATAACAAGAAAATTTGACCATAAAATGACCATTTATGTAAATGTAAAAATTTAATGAATTAAGAGTGAAAATAAAATATTTTTGGTTGAATAAATTTTATTAAAAATGTTAAAAATAAATTACCAATTTAAATTATGAAAATAATAAAAAATTTAATTTAGATAACACAAATAATTTCAAGGTCAAATTTGTTTAATCGCAATAAAAATAACACGCAAGGTTAAGGTCAAATTATAGGTATATATACTGATATGTTTTGACAGATTTTAATCTTATTTTTCAGTATTGATTTAAAAGCTTAATTTTCAGTTTTCAGTTTTATTTTTTGCTGTACATTACCGTATGAAACGAGATGGATGAATGATTAATGCATTGTGTGACCAATTGTGAAGCCATACGCATGCCTTTTATGAATCTATTGATATATGAATGAACGGTTCATGAGTTTATTGATTAAATGTATGGTGATGAAGCGATGCCACGAACTTCTGATTTCTATGTGATATGTGTCATGCCAAATAAATATTTAAAGTCAATAATCTTTATTGCATCGAAGCTTTTACTCGATTGGAATGGTAACATTTATTTATTTCCTTTTTCCTGGTCCACAGCCACACAAAATGCAAGCTATTAAACTAAGTCATAACTACCAAGCTGTGTAAGTGCGGTTCCTCCGCCTATAGCTTGTGCCCGTGAGGGTTCCATCGTGCGCAACGACGGGCTCGAACGTCAAATCATTGAACCTAAATAACGAAAGAGAGTAGCTTGAGAGTAGGTCTTTTGGCTCAACTTTCTTGCACTCAATTTCGATAAAATCGACATAAAACTTTAAATAACAATCGGCTCAAAATCACTAACAACGAGTAGTCAAGTGGGCACTCATTAACTATAATATGAACATAAATAGATCATAAGGACAAAGAGAGGGAAAGGGCAGTTAAAATGAATAGCCATCGGAAAAGGATTAATCCGAACGACCAAAATTATGAAAAATAATGTTTTAAATAATATATAATAATTGAATAAATTATGTTGAATTAAGACTGAAAATATGGGCAGAACGCTGCGCAAATTTTTGGAAATAATTAAAACGTTTATCGTAAAACTGTAAAATAAGGGCGGAACGCTGCTCAAATTTTCCGAATTAGTTAAAATACTTATCGAAAATAGTAAAGTAAAATTGGAATGTTGTTCAATTGTTGGTATAATATTAGTATAAAACTGGAAAATAAGGGCGGTACGCTGCTAAAATTTTCCGAATCAATTAAAATAATTATCAAAAATAGCAAAGTAAAAGTAGAATACTGCTCAATAATTGATAGGATAACTGGATAAAACTGAAAAATAAGGGAGGAACGCTGCTCAATTTTTTCGAATTAATGAAAATACTTTATCGAGAACTGTAGAATAAGGATGGAGTAAGGCTAAATTTTTATATAAGTAAAATATTTTTACAAAGCTGAGGAATAAGGACGAATCCCTACACAAAATTTGATAATAATAATGATAATGGTTAGGAAAATGGTAATTATAATAATAATAATAATAATAATAATAATAATAATAATAATAATAATAATAATAATAATAATAATAATAATAATAATAATAATAATAATAATAATAATAATAATAATACTAATGACAATAATAATGAGGATAATAATAATAATAATAATGACCATGGTATTTATAGTGATAATGATAATAATTATGATAATAATAATAGTAATAATAATAATAATAGTGGTAATATTAATAAATGTAATGGTAATTATAGTAACAAGAATAATAATAAATGTAATAGTAGCAACAATTAATAAAGATAATACATATAATGGTAACAATGACAATACTAGTATCATAATAGAGAACATTGTAGTAATAATAAGGATAAGGGTAAAAAAGATACTGTGTGGATATTTAATAAAACAGAGGGTTTACAGGCCATAGACAAATCATCAATACGGATAACGATAGGAGAGACTATGGGAATGGACATAATGATAGATGATATAGCGTTATAGGTTAACAATTGGAGGAGATAAGAAAATAATGGGACCTAAAAATCGAAAAGCGAGCATAGGCCTTCTATCGGCAGCTCGTTGAACCCAGGGATCGTTCGGTCAATTATAGCATTACTAATAGCGCTCACTTTTTGCGGACGATCCACCTACTCGAACACAGTTCCAACGTTGCTTATCAACGGGTGCCGAGTGGTAAGCGAAAGAATATTTGTATGGGGTTGTCTGGGTAACAACCATATAGTTTCAAAAAATCAAAACCCAGAAACCCACCACAAGCATAAACTTTTTCATATATAAATATTGGTTCTCTAATTTCAAATAAATGCAAAGTTTACAATACAAGAATTAATCAACTTGAAAATCTTTTTTTTGTCGAAAGCGGAATCATTTATATAAATATAATTTAAATAAATAACTATGTAAGCCAAATTCTGCAATATTTAGTCATTAAATGTGTGGGGTTATGGTCTTGGACAACCTTGACCCCAGATGAAAATTACTTTCCCATCCCCAATGGTTACCCATCGCTAGTCAACGTTGGAAATGTAACCATGGGCTTTGAGGTCGCCAAAGGTGAGCACCTTATAGGGACTGCTCTGGACCGACCTCAAACTGGGTCCCCTGTATTGCCATCCACTGAATCCTATAAACGGCTTTTTTCAGCGTCCTTGGCTGGATTAACGTTATTCGCGTGAGTTAAATTCAATTAAATTTTTCAAAACTAAATCCAAATCGTTGTTCAAAAATAACATTCGACAAATTTTTATTCAAAGCTAAAACATTTCAGACTAATTTCTCATTTTGGGTCCTTTGATTTTACGACGCGTCGTCTCGCCCGTTCAGCTCGATCAGGGCGGTGTTTTTTCTATTGATGGCAATGAACTCGCATACAGGTCGTCGGTTATATGGGGAACCGAATTATAGATATCCTATTGATTGACAATGATGGGTTGTTCTACGTTAATATGTAATTATTCTATTCATATGCTCCTATCGGTAAATTATTATCTGCTTATTAATTCATTATTAGCTACTTTATTCCTATAGATGGTGTAGTAACTTGTTTATTAGTTCTCTTGTTGCTGGAGAGTTAATTTAGAACTTCTAGTCGGAACATTTGCTATTACTATTCAATTTTTTGGAATTTCCGTAGGTTGTGGATAACTTTACAACTATCGTTCGTTCTGGTTCCTGTTATGTCTACTTGTGGTTACAATTTATTCGAATTAATTTACTTTAGATCGCTATATCAGTTGTCCCAATTTATCCGTTTGATTTTTAATTTAATTTTTGTTTATTTTATTTTGTGTCTTATTGATATGTTGTTATCGTTGTTTATTTTATTTAGTTTTACTTCAACTGGCCTATTCCTAATTTATTCCTTTTATGTTATCCTTAGCTCATACGTTCGTTGCTATTATTTGTTCTGCTTATATTTAGTCAGCTTGTTTATGCTTTATTCTATTTATGTTTGTCCTTAATCCGTTTGTTATTATTATTTATTCTATTTATTTTCAGTTAATTCATCCGTCTGAGATTTGTGCAAACTATTCCTATGGCAATTCCCTGATTCAACTATCCAAGGCTAATCTCTCAAGTTATTTGAGCTACATCCATTCGTTATCAGTTCCCCTGTCGACTCACGGCCAGCATCCCATGAGAAACTTCCTGTGTAGGCTACACTTCTCAATGATCACCAATTCAATTACAGCTCCTATATATATTTTCATGAATAAATGATTTTTCGTGTTCCGGTAGTATGATTTCTTATGTTGCTTGTTAACGTTCCCAGCTTTGGATACATCCTAGCGATTATGTTTCTGGATAGATGATTAAATCATGGATGGTTTACCTATGAGTCCTTCTCCCCACGCCGAAATCCAAGCAGAGCTCATTCGAGTTTGCGAGGAAACGACGTTGAGAGAGTATCGAACAATCTCTCACTCACATCAAATGTTGATTCTTCTGAATTACACTGGTTTCAGATTTGAAAAACTGATTCTGGTTAAAAACCGATTAACTGGTTAAAACTGGTTAAAATTGTGTAAAAATGAATCGGTATATATACCTATTGTACGACCCTAACCTTGCGTGTTCTTTTTGATTTAGTAAAACAAAATTTGACCTTGTAATTTTCTATTATATTCTAATCTTAATTTTTATTATTTTGATATTTTATTTGACAATTTTTCTTATGAATTTTGAATTGAATTATTTCTAATTCAAATTATTTGATTTTTATTTGATTTTCATGAAATTTCGCATTTTTTGTTAAATTGTCAAATTTCGGTCAAATTGTTAAATTTCGTGTTATGTTTATGTTTATTTCGTGTTGATTTTACTAACTTGAGATGTGTCTTTGGCTGTGGGCCGGAAAAAGTTCGACAAATAAAAATTTTATGTATTATAAATAATTTATTAAACTCAAAATTAAATTACCGATACAATCCAATCCATAAATTCAAAAGAAACATTACAAATATATCGCTCTCCCAACGCCGACACCCAAGCAGAGCTCTACCGAGGTTGCGAGGATGTGACGTGGAGAGAGTTTTCAAAAAAAAAACTCTCATTCACATTGAAAATAGATTTTTAAGAAAGCTGATTTATCAGTAAAAACGATTAAAATTGTGTAAAAATGAATCGGTATATATACCTATTTTTTGGCCCTAAACTTGCGTGTTCTTTTTGATTTAGTAAAAAAAAATTCGACCTTGGAATTTTCTAGTGTATTCTAATCTTAATTTTTATTATTTTGCAATTTTATTTGGTAATTTTCCTTTTTAAATTTTTATTGAATTATTTCTAATTCAAATTCTTTGAATTTTATTTCATTTTCATGAAATTTCACATTTTTGTTAAATTATCAAATTCGGTCGAATTTGTTGGGTTTTCGTGTTATGTTTATATTTATATCGTGCGGATCTTGTTGCCTTTTGTTATTATTTTAATTTATTTTTATGTTTATTATTTTATGTGTAATTGTCTTCTTTCTCATATTTTGATAGGGTTTAATTGGTGTTTTAATAGGTTTGAATTTAAATCTGCATGTTATATTTGCATGTGTGTTACCGATTCATTTAAACATTTACAAGGCCATTTGTGTTCAGGCCCAACACTTACATAGAAAAATATTTAATTCTCATTTAAAGAATTTTAAGAATATTGTTGGCGTACTGGGTAGAATTATTTTTCGGCAACTAGCATGGCCGCTTCTTCCAGAGTTTGAGCTGCGTTTTTTAATAGAGAAACCCCCTCAGCCCGACGTCGTTCACGGCGACGGCGATTTTTGCTGGGGTTATGCTTCTTGCTGGTTTTCGGTGTTTGGGGAGGACCAGTTGTGCCTTTTCCGGTTATATGATTTGCTAGAATTAGGTTCAGCTTTATTGCCAAATCCCGGCCGGCTAATCGTTTTGTCAGTTCATCTTCATTAAAAGAAGCTACCAAGACGGCGCTCTGATTGTTGATGATGATTCGCTGCGCTCGACTTTCCGCGATCAAGTCTTCTCGGCATCTGGTAAGTCGGTGGATTTGGTTGTGGAGGGCTTTCACAGCCTCGGGGGGCGAACCACGTACCGAGCGTGCGTTCGTGTTCTGCGACCAACTGGGCATATTTTCTCTGACATTCTTGGTGGGTGTTATCATTATTGTTGGGTTTTCCAGATTCCTGTGATGTTAGTTTTGGTTTTTTTTATATACGGCCTGCATGTTGTCAAAGATTTTCTTAAAAAAAACGAAAATAAAAGAAACTGAAGAGGGATAATTTAGTATTAAAAAAATTTTTTATCGGTTTAATAATAAATATAATAGAGAAAATAATTAATTAGAACGTCACATCGCTAATCCTGCACCAAACTCATATTTAATATTAATTTTTACGATGTCGGTTTTCGTGTAAATATCTATTGTTGATCTGCTGACAATAATTCTGTACGAAAGAAAAATGAAAAATATTGATGCTTCGGTCATCGCGATTCACGTTAAAAATTTTTAATCTTTTCGTTTCGTTGAATTCGTTTCGGTTTATTGTGTTATACATTTATTCCTATGCTTAACCCTAGTCGTCCCCTTTGTTATAATCGATTTCTCGACAGGCATTTAAAAAACAAATATTACATCCCTACTTAGACATCTTACAAATGTCAACCCCCTAGGTATGGCGATCTACCCGCATTTTACTCATACCGCTCCGACCAACATTGAAAATGGCCGCCACGGTGAATTACGACGGTGTCCTACCCCGTGATCAGTGCAAACGAGGCCTGGCCAGACTAGGCAGACACCGAAGGGTGGATTGTGACTAAGCAACACATCAACGTCCTGCCAAATTAACGGCCGGAATTGAATGTTTACTTTGCCATTCTCCACGATTAGCATTATAGATATATACAATTGAATTTAGGGGGACCTGTCGCAGATACTAAAAAGTATCGCGGCCATCCATGATAATGAAACAAGAATTAATTTAAAATTTCAAAAAATATATTTCATACAAAAACAAAAATAAACCAAAGTACTTACAGTTAAAGTTCAAAGTTTCAAATCAAAAATGAAATTTTATAAATTTTTAAAGGTTTTTAATTGTGACAATGGCTATTGTATTTATACTGTTTTCATGCGTGTGTGCGACCAATCAGAGTATTTTGAGCCTTTTTCGGCTATTTTTCGGGGTTTTTATTGTTTTAATTTTTATTTTAAATCTTTTTATTTTTCTCCTTATTTTTCTCTATTTTTTGATATTAATTTCTTAATATTTAGCAAATCTTTATTTTTTATTGTTTTTAACCATTTTTTTAGTTGTTTCTCTTTTTACCCCTTTGATATTTAAATTTTGGTCGCCGCTTCCGCCTATGTATTTTCTAAACCTTCTTTTGCAAGGTTTTGGCGATTTTATATTTTTACTTTATTTTTCCATGTATATTGCATGCGGAATTTATTAATCATTGGTTTTACTTAATTATGTTATTTTTTATTTTGTTTTATTTAATGTTTTATTATATTTTTAATTTCTGTTTGCGGTGCGTGCTTATGTTGTAATAGCCATTCTCATAATTTTCAATATGACTTTTTCATAGTCATTTTATTTTGTTTTAATGGTGGCTTATAGCCCAACAATATTTATAAAATTATAATAATAAATTTAAAAAGTAACATAAATAAGTTTAAATTTAAATTATGGAATGATAAAATGGCTTGACTGTAAAATTAATATTTAATAATTTTTGAAATTTTAAAAGAAAATATTTATGGAATGCTTGTGTAATAATTTTAGGGTAGCCCTTAGTTTTATATGATTTTTAAAAATGAAATTTTCCAACATTTAAGTATTGCAGAAATTTTCTGTGTGAAATTTCAGCTTAATTGCAAAAAATAGGAATGTGGCTCTCAAAAGCCCTAAAGCTTCAGATTTTAATAAAATTTTCTCTACTATTTTCTTACATCGAGTAAGCAATATTTGTAAAACTGCAACTGCTTACACACTTGTGACATTTTTTCACGATCCTACTTTTTCGTATTCTCGTAAATAAACAATTACTAAAAGTGAAATTGTATTTTTAGTAGAGAAGCATGACAGGTTAAATGACATTTTTGAGTGCGAAATTATTTATGACATTAACAAAACAATAACATTGAATATTGTTAGGTTATTCATTTACAGATTCTTCAATATGCATCTGCGCAATTTTTTTAAAGAATTGAACCGCTAGTCACCCGTCAAAAATTGACGTTAGTACTGTGAACTAGTCGGTGGAAGGTTAGCAAAAGGTGAGCTCCTTCTCAAGAACTGCTAATGTCCTAACCCCCCTCGGGTCCATGAGCTGTCATAGAAGACTTCATGCTCTACTTGATCGGTCCTCCTTTTATCTATCTATAGATTTAATAATTCATCTAATCATTTGATCATTTCGTACTGCATATCTAGCAACTTCGTCTCATATCCAAACATCAATAGCAACTTCAACATTAAAGTTAACATTAATAGATTATATTTAAGATTAAAAAACAATTAACGTTGATAAATTATAGTCAAATTAAATATATGATCACAGAGTTAGAGGTGCTCAACATTTTCAAACGAATGAGTTAGAATCCATTGGCGTCCAAAATATGGCCCAACAGGCGAGCTCGTTTCAACTTAAACTGACGCTCCCTTTCCTTTTTACTTTGTCGGTTTTTCCTTCGGTTCCTTTTAGGTAAATTCCCTGGTGAACGGGAGGAACCTGGTGTCATAGTCCTTACACCGTCGTCTCTTCCAGTAACATTCCGCAGTACTATGGCCTGTTGTTTGGCCGATAGTACGACTCCACTCTGCATGAGGCCTGTGCGGATGTCTTATCTAAGTTTCAACTCAGCCACCTGTTTCTCAAGCTCCTGGGCCTTCTGCTCGGTCAGTCGCAGGGCTTCATCTTTCTGACTTAACTGGGCCTTCAATGTATCCATGTCTACTCTTAACTTGTTTGCTGACTCGGGGCGAAGCCACGTTTGCTCCATGTAGCGGCACTTCCGCACCATGGCCTCCGCCTTCTGGGTTTGAGCTATTGCTGTTTGATGGTAATCGGATATATCCTTGCGGAACTTTTCTAGCATCCTTCTGTGTGAGTCCACTGAACAAAATTTCTTTTTAGTTTTAGTTTTATTAAATCTAATTTATACATAATGAATGTCAATATAATTTTATAGTTCAAACAATATCTCTCGGATACGTATTATGCTATCTAGACGGGGGAAGGATGGGTATGCACTGGTTATTTCCTTACACGTCCCGAAAGTACCTACAACTGTGTTCATGGCCGAGGCACTGGATAACGCGCCATGCCCATGGCTGGGGACACTCTGGGTCCTATCATATGATGATATTAAAATTTTTATGTTTTCAAATTAAAAATTTATGTTTAACCTTCTGTTTATGTAAGCTAATTTGAATTACCAAAAGGAAATCCAAATTTATTAAATTAAAAAGAAAAATAAATGCAAAATTTTACTTTAACTTACTAATATAATTTATAAATATTACAATATAATTTATAAAATTTTATTTATAAAAATTTAAATTTAATTTACTTTAACATAAAGTAATTTATTTAGTACTACTGGCCACAGATTTACCCCTAAAAACTCAAGGATTTAGAATAAATTCAATTATGTAGTTCCTTTTCTAAATGTGTCTTAACCTGCTTGCCGCTTATTACTATGGCAACGGGTTAAACAATTGGTAATTTCCTACATTATAATTTTTGTATTTTTAACTAATATTTTCAGGTATTTTAGGTTTCCCAGACCAGCCAGATCTTCTCAAGTGGCAATTTCTAGGATCAACGTCTGCTATCAAGTATGATCTTCCATTTATTATTATTTTATTCGTCATTAAATTACAGGATACTCAGAAACAACCCGCAAAGAAAATTGTTGTGCCAGAACACAAACGGCCTTGTAAATGTTTTAATGAATCGTAACACACATGCAAATATAACATGCAGATTTAAATTCAAACCTATTAAAACACCAATTAACCCAATCAAATATGAGAGAGAAAACAATAAAATATAAAATCATAAACACAAAAATAAATTAAAATAATAACAAAATGCAACAAGATCCGCACGAAATAAAAATAAACATAACACGAAAACCCAATGATTTTGACCAAATTCGACAATTTATTAAAAAATGAGAAATTTCATGAAAATGGAATATAAAATCAAATAATTTGAATTAGAAATAATTCAATTGAAAATCTAAAGAAAAAATTGTCAAATAAAATCTCAAAATAATAAAATTAAAGATTAGAATAAACCAGAAAATTCCAAGGTCAAAATTTGTTTTAATAAATCAAAAAGAACACGCAAGGTTAGGGTCGTACAATAGGTATATATACCGATTCATTTTCACACAATTTTAATGGTAAATCAGTTTTTGAAACTTGAAAATTATTCTTAGTTTTATTACGAAGTGAGTGAGAGTTTTGTTTATTTCAAAGCTCTCTCCACGTCGCATCCTCGCAACCTCGATTGAGCTCTGCTTGGGTGTCGGCGTGGGAAGGGTGATGTTTTATGATGAATGTGTTATGCTTGGATTGGGTAATTTATATTGTTATTTTAATAAAATATTTATAACCCATAAAAACTTTGTTTTATATTTGTCGAAATTTTTCCGGCCCATAGCCAAAGACACATCACAAGTTAATAAAATCCGACATATTATTCGAATTCGTGTAAGTGCGTGGAATATCGCCAATGATTCGTGCCCGTGAAGACTCAGGCGTGCGGAACGCAGGGTTCGGAACGTCAATATTATCCCGTATAGAAGAAAGGAGGGGTAGGGAAGTGGTCTTTTGGCTACTTCTTCGTCTCTCGTTTTCTTTAAACTCGACCTAAACCATCTTACACACGGCTCAAAATCACCACACGAGTAGTCCATTGGGCACTCATTAAATATAATATAAACACAAATGCGTCCAAGGCTAAATGAAGGGGAAGGTGACGGGAAAATTAAAATAAAATCGTTGCATTGATCAAAATATGACGAACTACGAGTAATAAATTTATTAAGTAAACGCTATACCGAATATGAGGATTTTAATAAAAACCATTATTAAAGGAATGACGTGTAGCAGAAGATATTAAATCAGTAAGGAACCCGCCAATACCCTTCCAATAGAATCTAGAACTTCGTACCAATAGTCCACCCAAAAAAATAATGAATCAATTAACATTCGAAACGCGAAATAACTATAGGTAAACTAAACTACCCATGGAGTTTAAAAAATAATAATCAAATAAAATAAAAATTCAAGACACCCAATCGGGTAGAGGAAAATTTATTATATTCAACGGGTCAGATTAACTAGCCAGCTAAGGAAAATTCCCATGAATTGAGATCCAAAAGATAGTACAAATGGTGAATTGACATCGAAACCTGCCGAAGAATGCTAACTGAGTCCATTTAGTTGTCAGGACAATTTCCATACTATATAATAATCATCACATAGCTTCTGCCCTGAGTCTAGAACCCAATTGATCGAGCGAAAAATTCGAAGTCAGGGAAACCTAATAAGAAAATAAGTTAATAAACAGGTAGCCGAAAGCCCCATGGTAACCTCAACTAAACCATTTTGTTTCCACAACCATGCAAATTCTCATTGGCTTACAAGAAAAATATGAAATCAGAAATAAATTTTCTTCCAAATAATATCCGCATAAATAGCCAAAGTTCCTTTTTAGAATCGGCTCAACATTAACTGGCAATGCTACGGCACAGGCATTTAGCACCCGATTAACTTCTTCCACTAATAAATAACGAAATTTTCGCCTAAAAACTTAGTTGATAAAATTTTATTTATAATATAATACCTGATAAGATTCTTTAACAAATAACTAACCAAAAATCCGTCCAAAGACAAAAAAGGAACCTTAGTTAATAATATTATTAAATTAAAATTTAAAAACAAAACCAACCCGATCGAAATCTTACAAAAATCCAATGAATAAATAAGTAAAATCTCGTTTAAATCTAGACTATTAATAAGGAAAAGATAAAATCCCAAAATCCGATAAAATTGATCCGCAATAGAACCAGCAAGCAATTCACCAAAAATCCCTAAAAACTGGATCGATATTAATTAATCAAAGGTATGACGAACTTACATTAGACTCTATTGATAAACTGAAAGTGCAAATAAATATTATAAATGAATTAAAATACCTACCAGATATTAAGCTGTGACATTTAGAAAAATCAATATAGTCCAATCCTCACACACGGCGTAACGCGAGTGCAACTGTGAACACACCCCAAGTATAGGTGACACATACCCACAAGGCTAGAGACTGCCTAAGAATGAGAATTCGGCGCAGCTGCCTGGACTCGCACCACGTCACAAATAGGCACAAATCACTCAGATCCAACGCGTTACTACCGAGTTGACAGGCACGCATGAATTAAATACCATGCACATCCATCCTACGGCGGATTTCTCAGGCATTGACGATTCTGGCAGCAATAAATCAAATCAATAACACATGCACATTATAATGACCGACCTATCTACTGCAGCAATCGATTCCACCAGCAGCGCGAGTAGACACGCCTACATGTTTTTCCCCTCAGTAGCATAATTATAGAAATACAAAATGGATAAAACGAATCAAGCATCAGTAGTTCAGGTCCCAGACGAGGGCCTAAATCTAAGCTCGAAGGTCCATTCTTTAGGTAATATTTAATTTATTAAATTTCATGATTAATTATGTTTGAGTTCCCAAGAGTAATCTCGCAACACTACTTCCCACGTTAATTTTCGATGTATAGATTTCCTGGCAGAATCGAATATTACCCTGGCCAATACTGTAGTTGGATGAGTCCTTGTTGAGTCAACTTTCCCATTTAGCCCATGTACCTGGTAGCTAGGGCCTAAAGAAAAATGAAGCCATTCTCGTCTGCAAATTCGCTAAGACCTTTAGAGATCCCACCAGATCCGTTAAGCCGGGAGAGACGCTCCAAATGATAAAATGACTATAAAAAAATTAAAAATGTTGTACGTGAAGTCGACTTACTCAAATACAAGACTCCAACTGCATCCCAGTAACAAAGTACCCACCACTCGCAGTATAAATTCTTTGTCTCAAAATTAGGCACCTGAAATAGAATAACATAAGTTTGATTTAAATTGATGAAGATTAACTTAATTTGATTTTTTGATTTAGTTTAATTTAATGTATTACTTTAATATCCGTTATTTGATTTTTCGATTTAGTTTGATTTAATCTATTGCTTTAATATCCATTAGTTGATTTTTGATTTAGTTTAATTTAACGAAATGATAAGTATTATTTTAATATCTGTTAATTCTTTAGATAAATGTTAATCATTATTCGTATTAAATAATTCCTTTTTGTGTTTATTATTTTGGTTCAATTCGACAAATCGCAAAGTAATAATTATTGATCTAATGTCAATTAATGAACGCTAATTACTATTTGTTTTTCACGTTCATGTAGTTTGACATTCCCCGAATGACCTAACCCCGTAATAACCTAAAGGGAATAGCTAAAAAGGAACCTAATAAATAAATAAAATACGATACCATCTAATTGCTCTCGATCAGAATTCCCGTAAAATAGGGTGAATCTTTGGTTGGGTTAGGAGTAGCGATTCCATCACCTAGGAGACGAAAGTCAAATTGGCTACTTTAAACGAATTTTCTATAATTTTTTGTTTATAATAGATTAGTTTAATTAAAAGTATATCAAATATCCCTTTTCAATTAATATTTAACCCCAGTTCAATCCAGTATAAATGGAATTAATTCACACTCATGATAGCAATTTAAATAGGTGCCTTGAATTAGATTTCAAGTAAGAGGACCCGACAGATAGGTTATCAACCCATATCAAAATTCGTTTCCCCATAGACTATCTTGAGAACGTTTTAGCCGCTTTGCTAAAAAGTCGGAGATTTTATTAATGTGATCAAATTGTAGATATGTCAGGACCCTTTATCCGTGTCCCCACGCAGGTTGCCGACCAGTGATGACAGGCCTGGCGACGCGTTTGGCGGGAAAGATACCCCAACGTGCCACAACCGAGAGAGACCCAATGGAACCCCCCTTTCTTCAGAAGAAAATAATCGGAGACCATTTAGACAGAGCGAACAAATAGGCGGTCAGAATCCGGCCCAAGAAATTCATGATCGGGCCCGATCTCTTCTGGCACGCCTCCAAGACCACCAACGCCGGGTCGACTCTCACGTGATCTGGGCCAGACAATACTTGGCCAACGTGGAAGAAGATATAGCGGCTGGCAGAATCGCCAACACCGATGGTTATTCGCCCCCGCACATCCCAACACTTGGTCATGCGGGCGGAAGAATGGATAGCCGCAGCCATGATCATACGATGCCCCGAGCCAGTCCCATTCAAAACACGAAACGGCCCGTCTTCGTGTACCCAGGCTACTCTGCCGACGAAGGGGTAGAGAGATACATCAAAGATCTCTGATCCTGTTGCTCTGTGGACTGTGAATTCCTTAATCTTGTCCGCTACATTAACAGACTTGAAATTTAACTTAATAAATAAATTGTTGTTTAAGATTTTCAATTTCTTTCTTTTTCTTAGTGTAACATTTGGAAATTTAAGTTTAATCAAATTTATGTTTAATAATTCTGGATTAGTAACAAAAAATTAATTTTCGTTAATTACAGAAATGGAACCCTTGCAGATATTACAGACAGAACTAGCGCGTGCGCGAAAAACCAATAAAAACTTTTACGACCAAATTTTCCAGCTGTCCCGTGAGATTCAACAGACAAAAGCCACATGGGTGGACCCAAAGAAGGCCAAGTTAATATATCAAAGGCTTACAGCAGCCCAAAAGGGATGGACAGACGAAAAGCAATTAAATCAGAGCCTCAGAACACAGATAACGGGACTGAAAGTTGCACTATCTGCCTGTCAAGAGAGGGTAGCTGTAACTTATCCCCTCGTCTTTGCTCCTGCCCAATTAGCCTATCGAGAGACGGTAGCAACTCCAAAAACGACGAACAGTTATCGTCCTGGACGCATGGAGCGGGCCAAACGCCGAGCCGCTCGAATGCTGAATACCACTCAGCCGATTAACTGAAAATTGCATTACTTTTTTATAGAATATGTATCCACTAGTTTTGTTTTTAATATATGTTCATTAGTATTTTTTTTAATCGTTGACTAAAGAATTCAGGAAATACGATTGATAAAATCTACGACGTAAAGAGGACCCAATAATTTAAAGCGAGCACAAGTCTTCTAACGACAGCTTGTTGGACCCAGAGATCGTTCGAGCAATTATAGCATTAGCAATGGCGCTCACTTTTTGCGATCGATCTACCCACTCGAACACAGTTCCAACGTAGCTTAGCAACGGGTGCCGAGTGGCAGCAAAGAATTATTTATATGGCGTTACCTGGGTAACCACAGTAAGATTAAAACAAACAATAGTTCCCAGAAACCCCACCAAAATCCCGAAATTTAGAAATTATTTAATGGCAATTTTATTTTTTTTGTGCAGGTGACAAAATTTTTTTATGTCTTTTTATTTTAATAAAATTTAATGCGCTTACTTTTTATTTCTGCAATTAAGACAATTATTAACAAGGACAATTGCAATAATATTAATATCAGTAATAATCATCGAATAATAATAATAAATTTTGTAATAATAATAATCGTTTCCAAGTAATTATAATAATAATAGCAACAATGATAAAAATACTAATAATAATAATAATAATATATTAGTGATAATAATCATAATAATAATCAAAAAAAAATTTTTATTAATAAAGATGTTGGCGAAACGGATAACAAAATGATAATAATAATGATATCAAAACATAGTAGAAGTATTAGCGGGGTATTAGGAATAATAGTACTATATAGTCAGTGATGTATTACTAATACCAATGATAATAATAATAATATTTTAGTAATAATAATAATAATAATAATAATAATATTAGTATGAAAATAATAATAATTTTAATAATAGCAATAACAATAAAAATAATAATAATAATAATAACATTGATACTAATAATGTCGGAAGTATGTTAAAGATAATACTAAGTAGTAAATATTAATGGTGCTATATAGATATTAAGGCAACAATAATAGTATACTAATAATGTCTATAATAATATAATAATATTAATAATAATTTAGAGACAATAATAATAATGATAGATGATGACAATAGGAATACTAGCGTGAAAATAATGATAATTTTGGCAATAATAACCATAATCATAAAAAGACGAAGCTCACAACATTAATAATAATAATAATAATAATAATAATAATAATATTAATGATAATAACAATATGAAGATACTAATATTGATAACAACAACAATAACATAAAAATAATAATGTTAACAATAATAATAATAACAATAATAATGAAATTAATAATAATGAAATTTTTAGCAATAATAATAAATTTCAATGCATAATAGTCACGTCAACAGTTGTCTTGTGAGTTACAGGGTCGTGGATTTGGTTTTATGAACTGACCGATAATTTTCTCTAACGAAATAGTGAAATCTAAGAAATGGGATAACGTGAAATTTGTGGAGTTATGTTTGAAATCAATTTTGACTTTTATGTTTAGAATGTAAATTAATTACGAACGATGATGTTACAAAAATCTGATATACGGCCGATTAAACTTTCTATTATGGTTAGTCTCGAAACATAGTGTATATTAATTATATAATAACTTCTCGTAACGGAATATAATGTGTCAATTAACAAAAAATTCTTTCTAATTCTTCTGGATAATGGTCTACATATTTTTCTTTTATTGTACTACTAAACTTTATATTTACCCTTTCCCAGGACCTCAACTCTGCTCTTTCGAGGGTTGGGCGATAGGATTTAGGAAGGGGAGAATATTGAACGGACCTGGCTACTGCCTTCGCCGCGGCTTCCCCCACTAACAACATGTTCGATCCGGGGTACCGAAAAGAAAACAATTTGATTTTTCTTTCTTGTATGCATGGGTACTATACTTTTGTAGGACACAATTTGAATAACACGCTTTAAGATTAAATTCTTTTATGATGGAGGTTCAACAATAACCGAGTAAAGTCGAAAATCATCGATCACAAAAACATTTCTTTAAAGCTTCATGAAAAAAAAAATTTAAAAAGAGAATATCATCAATAATTAGTTCATATTCAAAATAAACATAATACAATACAAATAAAAATTACTTTGCTTCAATTAAAAGAATAAGTTTTGAGAGAGTAAAAGGTAAAAAATGACTGACTTTTGCTCGACCAGCACCGCCTTATATATCATGATTGTTTGTATGTGTGTTTTGATGCAGTAAAACAAGGAATTTCTAGAATATTCCAAATTTATAAAAATTTTATTCTTTTCGATTTAAATTTAAATTTTTACATTTTTATATCTCAAAATTTTATTAAATTTTATTTATTTTATTTTTCTTTAAATTTCCATTTTTATCTAATTTTTAATTTTCTGCTCAAAACCACAGGGTGTTATCGTGCTGGTTAAACGAAAAATGGGCTTTATCAGTTTTTGCATAACATAATATTGTTTTTATCACTTGGTTCCATATGATTTTTATTATGTTTTATTGCAATATCTATTAATTAAAAATGCAATATCGATGCAATTTATTAACAAAACATCGAGATTATGAAGAGGTCATGCACACATTTAAGTTATGTACACCATAGCTAATTTTTCAGGTTTCTGAGTACTTTTAGTTTTCACATTTTTAATTTCAACATATTTTTAGAATTTTTATAGCAAAACAATACATTGTGATTGCGTTGGTTACATACATAGTATAAATACGATGACAAATATAATCATTATTTCGACATGCAAACCGAATTTATGATAGTGAAAAATTATAGCCATACTTTACATTTTCTAAGGTTTTCTATCACTTACAAATTTTTAATGCCAATCAAATTAATCAATATCCAATTTTCATGTTTACTCTTTACTCACATTGTACCCACCTGATACCCATCTTTACTAATTTACACAGTGCATCAATTTACTCACTCGAACCACAATTAGATATTTACACATAAAATTTATACTTTAAGTTAAAATTAACTTTTAAAATATATTTGAGTCCAAAATCTAAGTAAAACCTTTATAAATTAATTTAATATTATCATTAATTAGTTTATGTTATCTATTTTTGATAATTTAATAGTAAACATTTTAATATTCTTCAGTTTGTTGGGCCAGCACACCAATAGCCTCGAGAATTGTTTAAATGCATCAGTAATACAGCACGAAAACCCAGCACCAAGATAACTTAAAATACAATATACAACACCAATTAAACACTTTAAAATCTGAGAGAATATAAATAAATATAAAATCAAAAACATAAAAATAAAATTAAAATAATAACAAAATGCACCAAGATTCGCACGATACCTACACAAATATAACAAGAAAACACAACAAATTCGACGAAATTGAAAAAATTAATAAAAGTTCATTAAAATGAAATTTAAATCGAAAATTTGAATTAGTAATAATTCAATAAAATCTTAAATACAAATTATAAAATAAATCAAAAAATAATAAAATTAACGAATAGAATTTACTAGAAAATAACAAGGTCGAATTTTGTTTTACTGCATCAAATTTCACACGCGAGAAAAATAGGTATAAATACCGATGTGTTTTCACAAATTTTCAGTCTTATTTTTCGGAGGAAAATTTCATTATAGAACTGTGTAGCTGGTTGTGTAGCTGGTTGAGAGCCGTGCATTCAGGCAATTAACACGGGTAAGTGTTTTGCCTGAACACGATCACTCTCAACTGGTGCAATATTATTATTTGATTTTTTCGAAGAGAATTGATGGGTAATTTTTCAATTGAATTTATGTATGACTTTTCAGATCGAATTGATGGATGATTTTTGTTTTTCAAATTGAATTTATGGATAGTTTTATTTTTCCAATTGAATTTATGGATGATTTTTTGAATCAAATTTGTGGGTAATTTTTCAATTGAATTTATGGATGATTTTTCAGAATGATTTATCGAATTAAATTTATGTGATTTTCGAAGTAAATTTTATGGAATGGATACAATGAATTTCAAATGTATGTAGCCGATGTAATATGCTGAATAAATATTTTATATCTACAGCCTTAGTGCATCGAAACTTTTATTCCAAATGCTATGGTAAAATATTATTTGTTATTATTTTTCCGGCCCACAGCCAACACATAACGCAAGAAAGCAAAATCTACATAGTACAGATGCATGTAAGTGCGTGGAAAATCGCCAATGATATGTACCCGTGAAGACTCAGCGTGCGGAACGCAGGAGTTGGAACGTCAATATTATCCGTACATAGGGGAAATTGGAGGGTAAATGAGTAGTCCCTTGGCTACTCCTTCACAATCCGTTTCCTGTAAAATTGGCATAAATTTTTAACAACAATCGGCTCAAAATCTCTAACACCGAGTAGTCCAGTGGGCACTCATTAATTATAATATGAACATAAATAGATCTTAAGGACAAAAAGAGGGAATGGGTAGCGGGGGAGATTGCGAAATCGTTTAAACAGTTAAAATGAATAGCCATCGGAAAAAGATTAATCCGAACGACCAAAATCATGAAAAATAATATTTTTAAATAGGAATTAAATAAATTAATTTGAGTTGAGGCGGAAAATATGGGCGGCACGCTGCTCAAATTTTCCGAACTAATTCAAATACTTAACAAAAATAGTAACGTAAAAATGGAATGCGAAAAATAAGGGCGGAACGCTGCTCAAATTTTCCGAGTCGATGAAAATACTTTGTCGAAAACTGTAGAATAGGGATGAACCGTAAAATAAGGGCGGAACGCTGCTAAAATTTTTGAATTTACAAAAATACTTTATCGAAAACCAAAAAATATAGATGGACTACGGCTAATGTTGTATATCAATAAACAATTTTTAATGCTGAGGAATAAGGACGGATCCCTACAAAATCTTAATAAATATAACGATAATGATAAGGGTAATGGTAATTATAATAATAATAATATTGATAATAATAATAATGATAATGACAATAATAATAATAATAATGGTAACAATAATAATCATGGTATTTGTAGTAATGACGATAATAATTATGATAATAATAATAGCAGTAATAATCATAGTAGTAATAACAATAAATATAATGGTAGTTATAGTAATAAAACTAATAATATAGGTAATAGTAGTAACAATTAATAAGGGTAATACATATAATAGTAACAATGATGATGCTAGTAATGATAATAGGGAACATTGTAGTTATAATAGGGATAAGGGTGAAAAATATAATGTGGGTGTATTTAACATAACAAAGGGTGTTCAGGCCAAAGAATAAGCTTCGACATGAACAACGATAAGAAGGACTATGGAAATGGACATAACAATGCATGATATAAGAGTATAGGTTAACATTTGAAGGAGATAGGAGAATAATGGGACCTAAGAATCAAAAGCGAGCACAGGTCTTCTATCGACAGCTCGTGAACCCGAGGGTTGTCCGAGCAATTACAGTACTAGCGATGATACTCAGTTTTTGCGGACAATCCACCACTTGAACACATTACCAACGTTGCCTAGCAACTGGTGCCAAGTGGATCAGAATCATTTTGTATGGCGTTACGAGGGCAACTAGAAGGATAAGCAAGATTTGAAACCCTGTAACCCACCAAGTTATAAATTTTAGATCTTTAAATATAAATGTTGAGGATACACATGATGAAAAAATGGTTGATAATAAAATTATTATAGACGAAAATAATGTTAATGAAATTGTAATAATAATAAAAAGTTAAACTATTATAAAATTAATAATAATAAAAATAGTATTTACTAATAATATTAATAGAAATCTGTTGAATATTACAGATTTTTATTTTACAGTTGTTGTATTACTTATAAAATATATCTTATTACAAATAGATTTGATAAACACAAAATTACTAAAATCAATTATGATTTTTCTGCTTTCTGAGTATCTTCAGATTTCAAAATTTTAATTTCAACATATTTTTAGACTCTAGCAAATTTCTGAAATGCATGGATAAAATTATGTTTCAAAAAAAGTGAACGATTAACAAAGACATTGCAATACAAATGCATAGTGTTTGGCTAGTACAAGGTTTTGTTTAAATGGATTGGAAATAGCACGCAAATACAACATGCAGATTTAAAATCGGACCCATAAACATCAAATAACCACCTTGAAAATGCGAGAAACACATAATTAAAAATATAAAATGAAAAAACATAAAAGTAAATTAAAATAACGACAAATGCACCAAAATCTACACGAACTGACATAAAAATAACATAATAACAAAAGATTTGACCAAAAAACTGACAATTTACGAAAAAAGAAAAGGCTTAATGAATAAATTGAATAAAAATAAAATAATTCTAGTCAGAAATAATAAAAATAAAAGTTAATGTATAAATTATCAAATAAAATCGAGAAAATAATAAAAATTAGAATTAAATTAGTAATATCAAGATCAAATTTTGTTTTATCGCATGAAAATTAACACGCAAGGTAAGGGTCACAGAATAGGTATAAATACCAAACCATTTTCACAGAATTGATATGCTTTTCACTTAGTGAACAGATTACTTTTCGCTAGAGAATTTACAAATCTAAGGAGCAACTCTCGGCAAGAATTTCCACAATACGTATTCAAGCACCTTATATGTAAGCCCTACTTGTCCCTTATTATCCAAACATACATTGGATTTTTAGCGAAAATAGGTATGAAATATAAATGTTTTTAAATTATATCACTTATTATATGTATTTTTTCTTAAAGATTGTTTAGAATGTTTCTTTTATCTGTAAAAAACACACACACATTTCAATCAAAAATCCCATGTATCATAAGTTATGTGTATTTTCTTAAAATAGCGTTAAACAACCACGACGATAAGAGGCATGGGTTGATAAAAATGTTAGTTTACCTTATGAACACCATAGAGGGCAATTTTAAGATATTTTCAATGAAATGCTGGCTCTTGAATGATCATCATCAATAAAAGGTTTATCAGACGATTTCGAACAATTATGTGATAAAAATTTATATATTATAAAAAATAAACTTATACATTTTCATTTACTTATTTTATTATGTTTTTATTATTTTATCATTAGTTCTTTTTATAAATTAGGGTTTGAGATCATGTTCACAATAGTTAAAAGTAACTTGAAAAATATTTCTTTAGAAACAAAATAACATTTATTACATATACACAGAATAGTACTCATCAATAATTATACCACAACTTTCACACCTATTAGTGCTTTTAAAACACGATGAACAAATAATGATATGTCCACATGGCAAATATAAAATATTGACTTTATTAATTAAACAACTTGAACATGTGAGATATTGCTTTTGTACTTCATCCAGTTTATCCTTGATTTTTATTACGATTTTATCTGCATTATCAATGTAAGATTGAATAACATCTCGATATTTGCCAAACCTAAAATCCATGCATATCCAGAATTAAGCATATTAATTTCCGAAGGATTTATATTATTTAGAAATAATATACAATTAGATAATTTCATTAATGACTTGTTGAAACCGAATAATTCTAGGAGAATTTAAATATTGTGATGTTTAAAAGACTTATTTATTTTTGATAGTAATAAATAATCAGAGGTTTCTGTCAACAGTCTATAAATTATTAAAAAGTCCTGATTCCATTCAATACTGAATTCTGGTATCTTAATTTAGAAGATTAATACAATTAATTAAAAATAAAATAAAACCTCTGCATGATTTAAGGGTGATTATGAAATATCTAATGCCATTTGACGTTCGATTGTAATTATTAATTTAGACTATTATTCACTGTGTGCCGTAATAAATCCTGAGTTTTGAGAATTAACTAGTGAATCTTTTGTGCAATTGCAGAAATCAAATCGATTGTAAGTATAATAAACAATAAATATTTAAAATATGGAAAACTTGTTTTTGGATTTGATATTTCAGACACACTTAAACTCAGATAAGTAATTATTTAATTCCTTTTTCAACAAAAACCCACGAAATATATATTTGGTGAGTTCACGTGATCAAAATTGGTAAAAAATGCATTGAGAAAAAGAAATAGTTTGACGTGATCAGAATACTTGGTAAAATTTGTTGAGAGAGATAGTAAAACATAAATCTTATTGTTCTGAATTTAATGGTTTGAATTTCTTCAGAGTTCGAGAGAAATTTGAAAGAATTGTGATATTTTGAAAAGCTTTGTTGAAAATTGAATTAAAATGAAATTTAATTATTTAATGAAAAATGTTTGAATTTAGGTTTGCAAAGATAAATTCTTTGTTTATTAACAATTTGAGATTCTTGATTATGTAATTTGTCAAAGAAAATACCCAATTAACTAAAACAAATCGAAACAAATTTTTATGAGTAACGATAAAATACCAAAATCAGTTAATATAAAAATATCAATTTTGCTAGCTTTAATAAATTACCACTAGAGCCTTATTTTCCTTATTTTATGAATAATTATTTATATGACTATGTAATGATGTTGCGCAATGATATTCTGAATATTCGAAGATGCATGCGGGGAGGGCAAATCTGTTACGTCATTTGTTAGAAATCGTCGTGATTGTTCTCACATATTGCGTTGCGGTAATTTAGACAATCATTTATGATTGTTCACAAATAAACTTATTGCCTTTTTCAATTAATGGATTTACATATAGTGTTTCCAAACGAATAATCGAGTAACCGAGTACTCGTCTATTTTCAGATATATTACGTTATTCGGTTAACCGGGTAATTTCGTCGAGTAACCGAGTAACTTTAGATATAATTTCTTTCAAGCAAAAAATTTGTCATTAAATATTTGGACCAAGTCAAGAATTTCCCCCCAATATTAATAAAAGGTGGAAAAAATAAATGTTTACCCATACCAAAATAATTTAAATCTTAACTCGAATAATTTACATATCATTTATTTAAACAAAAAGTTCTAAAACACCCTAAACTGGTAACAGCAAACTAAATAAATTTTAACTAAGTAAATATTCCTCTTCATCATAAACAGAGGAATATTCTAAGATTTTTTCAAATATTATATTATTAAACAAGTTTTTAAAATTCCACTCACATAATACAGATCACATATTGTAAGTATAATTATTAATTAAAATAATAATTATGTGTATAAAAATTAGGTTTGTTTTTATTTTGTTCGAAAATATAATTTATAAATATCCTCTAATCCATAATGACGACAAACAAATCGAAAGTTTGGGAATATTTCAAAAAAATTATTATCTGAAATTACACACTGTAAAGTTGATTTATGTACGAGTAAGATATCCATTAAAGGTGGTACCACAACTGGAATGATAAATCATTTAAAAAAACATGATATCAGTTTAAAACCTCAAACCAAAAGGAGTGTTCAAAATGGTGCTTATGATTCGCTAGAACCAAGCACATCCAAAATACCTAAAGTTAGTAGCATGTTAACATTTATCAGTAGAGAAAGGGAATCACTGGAGGAAATTATATTGAAATGCGCAGCAAAAGATGGTATTTCATTTCGTACAATTGTCAAATGCGACGCAATTCGGTGCTTTGTAAACAGTCGTAATTACAAAATGCCAACTAGCGTATCGACAGTTCGAAAACACGTTCTATCATTTTTCAAGGAAAGAAAAACTGAAACTAAGCATAGTTTGGAAGCCAAAATGATGAAGATCAAGCGGAATCTAATGAAATAATAGATGAACTCGAAAACGACGATTTTTTACATTCAGAACTAGAAACAGTGGAGATTCGAATAACACATAAAATCGCTATAGATAAAATGAGAAAAATTATAATATTCTTTAGAAAATCATCTTTAAGAAGTGAAATTTAAAAAAATATACTAGCCAAAATGAGGGAAATTGTTTATGTTTGCTCTTAGATATAAAGACTAGATGGAGTAGTTTAGTATTGGCAACTGAGCGATTTTTAAAATTAATAAACTCAGTTAATCGTGCTTTGGTCGAGCTAGGAGTTGCGCCTTATAAAAATGATAATATTGAATTATTAATAGAAATTGTTTCAATTTTAGAACCGGCAAAAATAGCTGTTTTGGAATTGAATAAACAAAATTCTAATTTATTGACTGTGTGTGTTTCAAGAATTAGAATTTATTAAAACTCCGCTCGAGACAGAATTCTTGAATAATTTGAGATCTCGAATTGAAAACGTCGAAATAAAGAATCTGTAACTCTATTATCATTTTTACACCACGGCATGTATCCTGAAAATAAAAATTTTTTTGAATATTCAAATAAACATAAAGTTAAATGATTTGCAGCAAAAATAATGAACCGTTTATTTCCCAACGATTCTGAAAATTCAGAAAGGTTAAACACTAATGTAGATGAGGAGCCTGAGTTGCTAAACCTATACAAGAAATTACAAAAGTGTATTTCTTCATTTACAACACCTAAACACCAAAATAAGCGAAATTTAAGTTTGCAAAAAGAATGCAAGCTATATGAAGTAAATGAAGGTAAACGTTTTGAACAACTTGAGAAATTGTACAATGCACTATTGACAATAAAGTCAACTTCTAAAGCCTCAGAACGAGTCTTCTCAGTAGCTGGAACCTTTAAGACGAAAATCCGAAACATAATGAACCCAGAAACCTTAAATGTGCTAATTTTTCTTAAATATTATTTCTTAAATAAATAAAAAGTTATATGTACAATAAATATTTGATATATTCAATAAAATTTAATTTAATTACATAACCGAGTATTATAAAAAATCAAGTAAATTTGAAACACCATTTACATATTAAGTTTATGGAGGGTCTCAAAACCTAATGATACAAAGATTTTCATTACATATTATGTATAGAATTTAGAAGTGTTGAGGTTTGCAGAATCTCAACTTAGTATTTTATATAAATAAATAATATAACACTGGCCCACAAGTTCATAATATATGAGTATATATTTATATTCTTCTTAGGCTAAGAATTTTTTGGTGACTGAGAATTCTGTCAGTTTAGATACTAAGTCTTTTGTTTTTCTAGACACTTAAAGTATCTTTCTTACACACTTAATGGTACTTCACGTCAATTATTGTTGTTAATATTATTTTCTTTCTTCTCTGGTGTTATTGTTAGGTAGTTGAGTGCTATATTCTAATCTATTGGTCTTTAATGGCGGCAGCAGTAAATAAAACCTACAATTATTGACAGTACGACAATAAACAAAATAATTATTAAATTAATTGACACCTGGTGGAACTAAATATATTTTTTATAATAAATAAATGATTATTTTTAAATGATTAATTTAAAATATTTTTTTGGGATGGTTGGTAATATAACCCATTGTTTAATTAAATACTAAAATCATAATTATTACATCAAAAATAAAACACAATAAACTCTATAAAAATAAACTAATAATCAATCAATAAACGACATATTACTGTGCAAAAACAAAATTATTATAATAAAGTCAACTTATCGTTATCATAACAAGTCATCAAATTTTTATCATAAATATAAAATCAGATTGTTAATGCAGGGTTTTTACCCTTTTTTTGAAAACGTTTCACCCAATTTTAAAAACGTTTGTTATTATAATCAAATTGTTCCTAATCCAATATCACTGCAGAACTCAGTTTATTGTTTATTGTAATATTTTCTACTTATACATTTTTCATCTATTTATTGAATCATATAGTGCAATATTTTTATTCAATTATAGGCAATATTCTTTAATCTTACTTCAGAATACATTTTAAACAAATTTTTCATAAAAAACAAACCAGAGAAATCTATTATTGAATTTGGGCATGGATAAATTTCATTAGCTAAGAAGGTATTTTCAGTAAATTCATTCAATAATATTTATATTCAAAATTTTATTGCTGATCAATTTTCAAGTGGGCTTTGCAGAAATTTGAAAATAAGAGCTTTTGTATTTGAATATGATTCCATATTTATTTAATTCGGAAGATTTCAAGTATTGAATTAAAGATGGCTGATTGTAATAAATGTATAAAGTTCAATGATTTAAGTTTTAAATAAAAAATTGTAACTTTCAAGATAAATCTAAAAGTAAATTTATTGATATCATTGAGAATGATCAAAATAACTGAAACTTGAAGTTCTTTTAAACCTTTTGATTTTGAAATGAAACCATTGTTAAATGATAATTATGATTTATATGTTCGAAGGAATTATTTTTTTCAAAATTATAAATGTAATTTAAATTATGAACCTATTGAAAATTAGTTTGAACTGGAAGATGTAGTTGAGTAATTCCAATGTAATGATAGTTCTTTGAATGATTTTGAGAAAATTGAATACATCAAGTACAAATTTCAGGAAAAAATTAAGGCATAAATTCAAATTCTGTTCGAGACAAGAAAAACGGATCCCTTGGGAAATAAAGAGATGAAGTTATCTAAAAGTCGATATATCTCAAAAGCTGTCAGAGATAATAAAAGAGTTATTGGAATATACGAGAAGAGGAAATTTCAAATCACGTAATTATCTGTAAGTGCCATTAGATGGCAGACTTTAAAAGTAAAACACAATTTGGTTTGAATTAGAGTTTAAAGAAAGTTTCAAAAGAGATTTTAAAGGGATATTTTAAAGGAAATTTTAGAAAGTTGGAAAAGAGAGAAAAACGATACCAGAAAAAGAGGAAAAAACATTGTCAGATGAAAAGAAATGTAAACAGGTTATCAAAGGTATTTGTGTCGAGTTCCGAGTAATTTCAAGTTGGGAAAAGAACGCAATTATAACGATCGTTGAAACCAGAAATGGTAACCAAGTGGTCGTATATCCAAATTTATTGAAGACGAGATATTCTTCTCGAAAGGTTTTATTAACCACTTAAAATCATTGATGTAATATCGAATCACTTGCATTGTATATTGTAATCAATTGTGCTGATCAACAAATGATGTCAAGAATTCGTTATTGTTGTCAACTAAGACACGTTTTGAAGTCAGATCAATAATTGCTAATTTAACAATTCACCATAAAAGGTTTAAAAAATCTTTACCTTCAAAATTACATTAAAATCAAATAATTAAGTTCAATTTTATATACTTTTTACCGAAACAATTAAGTTTGAAATAATAATGTAAATATGAAAAAAATATCAATCAATTAAAACATAAATAATATTCAAATTCAATAGTAAACACTAAGCTTTAAATGAAAATAATTAAATAAATTACAGTTCTAATTAAATTTAAATTAAATTTTCCTTATAAATTGTAAATTACATGATAGTTACGAATTTCTTTGCATATAAATATATAAACATAATTGTTGAATTTATATTTTTATTTTAGTAAAAAAATGAATGAAACTTGCAAAGTTTACGACGTTGTAATAATTGGCCATGGGCTCAAGGAATCAGTAGCGGTGGCCATGAGCAGTCTCAATAAAAAGTCAATTGTTCATCTTTTTAGTGGAAAAATGTTTAACGAAGCTTCGATAAAAAACGAATTGCAAGAAAGCAAAGACCTTTTAGAATATATTAGACCACTTTATGGTTGGCAGTTTGATGAAGTATGTTCGCTGACAATGGGACGTGGTAAGTGAAATCATTTCGAAAAACTTTCATATTTTAATTTTTATTTAGGAAAATTTGTACAATTTCTTTTTGATCTAGAAATACTCGAGGACATAGAAATGGTTCCAATTGATAAAACTTTTTATTATAAAAATAAAAAATTAATTGTTTTACCAAACAATGAATTCGAAGCGTTGGGATCATGTAAGACATAATTTATTATTAAAATCTTATTTAATTTGTATCATGTTTAGCGTCATTGGGAATACTGGAAAAACGAAATTTAGTGAGATTAATTAATTGGATCACTTCATTTGATCCAGAAAATCCCAAGTCATACGATTACATTCTCAAAGACGGACTGGACAACGAAAAATTTGACAAAGTGTTCACAAAGTTTTCCATTAACAATCAGGAAACTCAAACTATGCTTTATCACATCCTTGGAAGCTATTCAAATGAAAATTCTATCAAAGAAGCACCAGTCAAAGAAGTTTTAGAAAGATTTAATCTCTACAACCAATCTTTTGCAATTGAAAATAAACAGCCATTTTTCTACCCGAGAAATGGCATTGACCCGATAAGCTTCAAAATAACAAATTCTAGTCTTGTTGAAAATGTAGGGAAAGAAACTGGATCAGTGAAGGAAATTCTCCTCAATTCAGAAAGTAAAGTCCAAGGAATTAGGCTTGAAAATGACAAAATAATTTACTGTAAATCCATTATTTGCCGAAAATTTGATATTCCACTGCCAGCTAAACAAATCAAAACTGTCATTCAAGCGGTTTGCATGTTGGATCACTCGATCAAAAACACTAGAAAATCGGATTCGTTTCAGATAATTATTCCACATCAAAGTTTAGATAGAAAAAATAATATTCACATCTTATCCATGTCACAAAATCACGAAGTTGCCCCTAAAAATTTCCGAGTCGCCTATGTGAGTACTGTAGTGGAGACAGAAAACCCTGAAGAGGAATTGAAACCTGCTTTGGAATTGCTGGGTCTATTCTTAAAGTGTTTTATAGAGAAGTTCCAATTTATGAATGTAATTCCAGTTTGAAAAGTCAAAATGTAAGTTTTATTTGAAATTAAATAATTATTTATCGAAATCTTTTAGATTTTTGTCCTAGGTGAATTCGAAAATTTTAACGCTTTTGAAAATATGATGGACGAAGTGTCTGATATTGTTTCAAAAATCTGAAGATTTATATTGTGACAAAATAAGCTGTGGAAACACAATAATAATATTTAAAATATATTTATGATAAATTTAAAAAGTTGATTAGATCAATAGAACATTTTATTCGTTTCTTGACCAGTGGCTCACGAAGCATTCGATACCAAGATTTTGCGTTCCTTCAAGTCTGATAGTGTAGTGAGCAAAATTGAGTTAAAAAATGACAATTTGAGGAATGTTTTCTTGTACAGCTATTTTTTGATCTTGATTAGTTACAAACAACTGTTTTTCAAAAAAGAATTGTGATTCTCTTTTTCGCTTTTTCAGAAAACATGATTTCCAATATCTTATAAGTAGACATTCTTCAAGTATAATTTAAAAAGTATATCATTTTGACTTTATTGGAATACATTCATTTCTTTATTCGAGGATTTATCAAATAATAATAATAATAATAATAATAATAATAATAATAATAATAATAATAATAATAATAATAATAATAATAATAATAATAATAATAATAATAATAATAATAATAATAATAATAATAATAATAATAATAATAATAATAATAATAATAATAATAATAATAATAATAATAATAATAATAATAATAATTATAATAATGGTGGGTTTCTGGGTTTTGATATTTTGAAACTATATTGTTGTTACCCAGGTACCCCATAAAAATATTCTTTCGCTTGCCACTCGGTACCCGTTGCTAAGCAACGTTGGAACTGTGTTCGAGTGGGTAAATCGTCCGCAAAAAGTGAGCGCTATTGCTAATGCTATAATTGACCGAACGATCCATGGGTCCAACGAGCTGTTGATAGAAGGCCTGTGCTTGATTTTGATTCTTAGGTCCATTATTCTCCTATCTCTTTCAAATGTTAACCTATACTCTCATATCATCAATCTTTATGTCTATTCGCTTGGTCATTCTTATTATTGTTCATATTGATGATTTTTTATGGTCTGTAAACCCTTGGTTATGTTAAGTAAACACAGTACATCTCTTACCCTTATCCCTATTATAACTACAACGTTCCCTATTATTATTACTAGCATCATCATTGTTACTATTATATATATTACCTTTCTTAATTGTTACTACTATTACCTTTATTATTATTTTTATTACTATAACTACCATTATGTTTATTGTTATTACTACTATGATTATTACTACTATTATTATTATCATAATTATTATCATCATTACTACAAATACCATGATTATTATTATTATTATGATTATTATTATTATTATTATTATTATTATTATTATTATAATAATTATTATTATTATTATTATTATAATCACCATTACCCTTATCATTATCGTTATTATTATTAAGATTTTGTAGGGATCCGTCCTTATTTTTGTAAATTCGAAATTTTTAGCAGCGTTCCGCCCTTATTTTACGGTTCATCCCTATTCTACAGTTTTCGACAAAGTATTTTCATTGACTCGGAAAGTTTGAGCTGCGTTCCACCCTTATTTTACGCGTTCCATTTTTACGTTACTATTTTTGTTAAGTATTTGAATTAGTTCGGAAAATTTGTGCAGCGTCCCACCCATATTTTCCGCCTCAACTCAAATTAATTTATTTAATTCTTATTTAAAAACATTATTTTTCATGATTTTGGTCGTTCGGATTAATCTTTTTCCGATGGCTATTCATTTTAACTGTTGCAACGATTTCGCAATTTTCCCCACTACCCGTTCCCTCTTTTTGTCCTTAAGATCTATGTATGTTCATATTATATTTAATGAGTGCCCACTGGACTACTCGGTGTTAGATATTTTGAGCCGATTGTTGTTAAAATTCATGTCAATTTTTTAGGAAACGAATGATGAAGGAGCAGCCAATGAACTACTCATTTACTCTCCAATTTTTCCCTATGTACGGATAATATTGACGTTCCAGCTCCTGCGTTCCGCACGCCGGAGCCTTCACGGGCACGAACTATTGGCGATTTTACACGCACTTACACAGTTCGATAGTGTGTTTTATTTTTCTATCTTGCGTTATGTTTTGGCTGTGGGCCACCAAAAATAAAATAATAGAAAAAATAAATTACCAAATGAATTAGGCAAAAGTCTCGACGCATAAACTGTATATTTGGCATTCATATAAACAAATTTTAAATCGGGCATCGATATATATAAACCAAAATAACATAACTGTAGATTAACAATCTGAAAATATTGCTGCAAAACATAACTGTAGATTAATAACCTGAAAATATTGCTGCAAAACATAACTGTAGATTAATAACCTGAAAATATTGCTACAAAACATAACTGTAGATTAATAGCCTGAAAATATTGCTGAAAATATTGCTGCACAATAGTTGAAAAGCACACAGTAAAACAAGATAAAAAGTGTGCAACTTAATTTTGGTTGAAATCAATACTGCAAAGTAGTAGTTGAAAATTTGTGAAAACACATCAGTATTTATACCTATAATTTGGCCTTAATCTTGCGTGTTAGTTTTATTGAGATTAAACAAAATTCGACTTTGAAATTATTTATCTAAATTATTTATCTAAATTAAATTTTTATTTATTTCTTAATTTAAATTGGTAATTTATTTTTAACATTTTTAAATAAATTTATTCAGCTAAAAATATTTTATTTTTATTCATTTAATTCATAAGTTTTTACTTTTATATAAATGGTCATTTTACGGTCAAATTTTCTTGTTATTATGTTATTTTTTATGTAAATTTCGTGCGGTTCTTGATGCATTTTGTATTTATTTTATTTTACTTTTATGTTTTTGATTTTATATTTATTTATATTCTCTCAGATTTTAAAGTGTTTAGTTGGTGTTGTATATTGTATTTTAAGTTATCTTGGTGCTGGGTTTTCTTGCTGTATTACTGATGCATTTAAACAATTCTCAAGGCTATTTGTGTGCTGGCCCAACAATAATAATAATACTAAAATAATTAATAATAATAATAATAATAATTATTATAACAATGAAATAAAAATATTTAAATATATATTGTTCTATTTTAAATGTGTGTGAATTGATCAAAATGTAAATAATCTGTACTTTTGTATAATGGAAATGTCAAGCCATAAATCCCTATTGTCCCATCTGTCCATCTAAAGGACACATACTACAATGTATATATGTATATATGTATATATATATATATATATATATATATATATTACTTGAGGCAATTGAAATACAGCAGTCATTAATGGAACATCTGTGTAGATCTTAAAGTTTTAGGTAGATTAATGGGTATAAAAGCAGAATTTAACAAAATATTGTTATTTCCTTTGCTGTGTGACAGTCTTACCACATTGTAACACTACATCAAACGTGATTGGGGACTAAGGTATAAATATGTCCCAGGAACAAACAGTGTCTAGTCTGTCCTTTTAGTTGCTCCCCGAAGGATCTTCCTACCACTTGCATATTAAACTTGGTTTAATGACGAATTTAGATAAAGCAATGGGTAAAGTCAATTCACAATGGTCAGAATACATTGTTAAGAAATTTCCGAAAGTTGGTGAAGCAAAATTGAAGGAGAGAAAATTTATTGGGTCACAAATCACGGATGTTTTATTGGATATTGAATTTGAACGGGCCCTCAGTCTACTGGAATTGAAAGCTTGGCTGGCTTTCAAATGGATATGTGCAAACTTTCCTGGGAATAATAATTGAGTTGAGAAACTCATCGATGCTTATAAAGAAATGGATTCTCTAATGTCTTTGAAAATGCACTTCCTGCTTTTCCATTTAGATTTCGTTCCGAAAACCTTGGTGCAGTGAATTTTAAGCAAGCGGAACGCTTTCATCAAGACATTAAAGTTATGGAAGTTCATTACCAAGAATTTTAGAACGAAATCATGATGATTGACCATTGTTGGAAGTTGTATTGTGAAATTCATGACTAAAAGTTTAAAGGAAAAGTGTACTCTCAACGCTTTTAAGATCTTGTAAGATCTTTTAAGATCTGTGTATATTCTTATTTTACAAGTATGTTCAATAATATATTTCATGTAAATTAGTTGCTTGCACTTCATTGCGTTGTATTAATTTAGTGTATGATGTAAATTTTACTTCTTACAAATAAATTATTTGCATAAAATGTGTTTTATTACACCCTAGGTACTCATGAAATTACGTATATTTTCATAAAATACAAAAAAGTAAATAATGTGCTAGAATAAAACTGTAACCAGATTTGGATCGAGCATTAGAAAAGCTTATCTTTGTCTGTGATGTGAAAAAAAGTGTCATTTTGTTGATCATTCTTATCGTATAAACCAACCTTTTTTAAAAGATGTAATTATTAAATCACAGTATTCAAATTTTATCCCAAATTTTAGGATTATCCTCAGAATTGATGTATTAATAAATTTTTCAAATAAAAATACTAATTTATTATATACCTGAAAGTATTTAGTCAATAATTAATCCTAAATATGTTGAACAGCATTAAAACAAAATAACTATTTAATTAAATTTTTGTAATTTGGTAGCATTTGTTGGAAATATTTTTAGCCATTGATTCAATAAAAAATTTGGCAATTTTGAGTAGACTCTTGAAATTAATTTTAAAATAAAATTTTACTAATCTTTTTATTTTTTCACAAATGAAATTTCGTTTTTTCCATTGGATTTTTATTGGAACTTTTATCGTTGGATTAATTTTAGAGTATTATTATTTAGATTCATTTTATTTCAACCGCTATTTTTTGAAAAAAGAAAATGTATTTTATCGCCAAAATTGTTGGTCAATTTCAGATGAAGAAATTCTCAGCTATGGCAAACAGGAAAAGTTCAGGAATGGCATTCCGAAATTATTGCATTATCTATGTAAAACAGAAAACATTCCCAAGGAATATTGGGAGCACGTTGACAATTGTATGGCTTTGAATCGCGATGTCAAGTTTATTCTCTGGACCGATTATACACTATATCAATTTGTAATAAAACATTTTCCTGAACAATTAAAAATGTACCAAAGTTATTTTCGGTCGAATGAGAAGCTGAAAAATGTCGACATTGCTAGATATTTACTACTTTATAAGTTTGGAGGTTTATACATGGACATGGACACGAGTTGCCAGAAACCATTTCGGGATGCAATGGACCATCACAATTGTATTCTTAGTTCAGAAATGGAGATAGCGAGTCAAATTCTGTATAATGTAGAATTTGTAACAATGAATTCTTTCATGGCATGCATTCCAAACCATATTTTCTTTAAATTCGTTTATACACAATTGAAACACGATGATGGGGGACATATCATGGGTCTCACTGGGCCACTTATGCTAACTAACAGGTATAAAGAATACATAAATTTCCTTAATTTATTTGAATTGAATGATTCCAAAGCAAATATTTACCGTGCTCCTGGCAAACAGTTCTCTCCATTTTTTGAATATTACATAATTGATAGATGTAGAGATTTAAGAGGACTTTGGAAAAGAAAAGGATGCAAGGAATTAGATACTTATAAAGTTAACAGATTCAAATATGAAAAAGAAGCCATTTTAATACATTTATTTTTTCATCTTGGTTATAATAAAGGCTCTAAATCTATTCAGATTTTGCGTAACATTTGCTATGTGAATGGAGTCATTTTTTTGTATCGATAAATATTTTTGTTTGTTCATTGTCTTTTTTGGTGAATATTTCAAATTTGTATTTAAAATTGATCTTTTAAAATAATATAAATAAACAGTAATACTTCATACCGCAGCATTCTTACAATGCTGTTTTGTTAAAACATAATTTTTTTTAAAAGCACTTTTTTATGCTCAATTTTCAGGAACTCACGAAAGCGTTGAGCGAGGTACCACTGTATAATAAAATCAAAGATTTTTATTTAGGATGTTTTAAACATGACCATTAATTTGAGAGAAGCTATCAGTGATGCTTGGGTTTTTATCAAAAAAATTATTTTTTGACATAATAAAAAATCATTTCTATTTCAACACTAGATTTACGGAGCCGTGATTTTGACTGATTTCAAATTTTTCAAAAAATAAATTATGAAATATGTTAATCTATATTTTGTATTAATCCTCATAAATGCATAAGAGAAACTAAATTATTAACTAGGGGGTAATTTTTGACTCCATCTGTAAAATTTATGTTTTACTATAATATTTTGGTTAGCAAAAATGTTTAAGGTCATTAATTTAATCTAAACAATTCAAGGAAACAATTTTTCTTTTGGTGAGAATGTTTTATATTTAGATTGGCAGCAAATTTGGCGCCTTTATTTAGAATTTTCATTCAAAAGCCTTTTCTTTTAACATCTTGGGATCTTTGAGTTGGAAAGGATCGTCACTTTATAATTTCAAGAATTCACGGCTTGATCGCTTTTCATACTTGTTCACAAATTAGTGGAGTCTTTCACAAAATAATATTATTCCAAAACAAAGAGGCTTGAAGTTACTTTAAGTCATCCACACATCCCACGAAAGCCCAGCACCGAGATATATAACCAAATAAATATCATCAAATCTATATAAAAACAAAACAAAAAAATAAAAATAAAAATAACATCAAGAGTAAAATAAAATACACAAATTTGCTATAAGTTCAGCAAGAAATTTACACAGAAATAACATATTAACAGAGGAATTTGACCAAAAAATCGATAGTTTATAAATCCAGCAAAATTCTAGTAAGATCTAAATGGAAAATCTTAAGATTTTGAAGTTTTATCAACGTGAAATACTAAGTACTTAAATCTATTAAAAGAGATTAAATTTTACGTATCTGATAGTTAAGCTGTCTAGTCGAGATCAAAGTTTTCAGTAATTCAAGGTATCAGTCAATCAACACAGTGCCAAATGAAGCCACTATCATTATTCACGCCGCGCCTACTATAAGATTTGTTTATTTAGGTCTTGATAGATTTCTTTTGGCAAGAAGTTACTAAAAATACGATACAAAGAGATCATGTTTTTAATAATAACTTTTTTAATATAGAATGCTTCTTAATGTGTTTGTATTCGTTAATATAAAGTGATCTAACATCCCGAAATATGTGGGGCTGACTCGGATTGGATTTGAGTTGTTTGTCCCTCGCTAAAAAATATTCCAGAAAATGTCTCTTATTAGACATGCAACACTTTTAAACTTTTCGTAATTGAATTTTATTATATTTTTTATATTTTCCTGTTTCTTCTACTTTATATTAAATAACACTTTCGTATTAAGATGCAAAAAATCATTTGTAGGCGACAAATTGTAGTCCAAAGATATTTTATTTACCCTAATGAAAAACAGTGAAAAGTTTGGAAAAATGGTTGCAGTGACTTATACATAAAGTTCGGCTTATACATGAAGTGCGGCTTATCTTTAGAAATCAAATTTTATTTCAATATTCAAAATAAAATGAAACTAAATATATTTTACAAAATTTGCAAAATAATTTTAATTATGTTTTTAGTGACCAACAGTTTGCAAATCTTAAATCCCAATGAGTGACAGAAAATTTGCATATTTTAAAATAAATAGTTTTTAATTTTTTATTTTAAAATATATTTTATCATCAATTTCTTCGTAATATTTGAAAACATGTCTAAAATTTATATACATACACAGACACCATTTTACATATTATATTATGATTTTAGACTTATTTATGATTTACATTTGAATGAAAATCCGAGAAATGAAGGTAGATTAAATTCTTATTTTTATTTACTAAAAATATTCAAAACATTTTTCCAAAAAACGTGTTATTCAAACAATATTGTTAAATAAAACTTAGAGAATTTTGATATTCCGAGCGATATCAACATGCTGCAATCATACGCATTGGTGGGTTACAGGGTTTCAAATCTTGCTTATCCTTCTAGTTGCCCTCGTAACGCCATACAAAATGATGCTGATCTCCACTTGGCACCCGTTGCTAAGCAACGTTGGTAATGTGTTCAAGTGGTGGATTGCCCGCAAAAATTGAGTACCATTGGCTAGTACTATAGTTGCTCGGACAACCCTCGGGTTCACGAGCTGTCGATAGAAGACCTATGCTCGCTTTGCTCTGTCCCTCGTAACTATTCAAGATTAGTTCTTAATTGACTGTGGAACGAATTGACGGGGTGATGAAAATGTCTAGGACAATGTTGGCATACGATTATATTAAAATAATAATTCATCTAAGATTAAAACTATTCTATTTGATTCAAACACAGGTACAACAGTTACTACTGGGTGTTTTGGAGTTGTGTTGCGCGACGTCGGGCACGTTCCTTACGTCCCGGTCGACGGTGGTTGGTTGTAGTGATGAGTTGTTCTGCTGGCTTGGTGGTTGTCGGCGGCATTTGGGTTGGGGCGAAGATGAGCGGGTAAGTTACCGCTTCACCTTCCCGGCATACCGCTAGGGCGACTTCGAGTCCCCGAATCTGCGTGCGCAGACTCCGATTGAGCTGGCGTTCTTCGGCCCAGCCCTTTTGAGCTGCGGTGAGTCGTTGGTAGAGTATCTTCGTCCGTTTAGGGTCTAAACAGGTCGCCTTGACCTGCTGCACCTCGCGAGTTAATTGCAGGACCTGACTGAGTAACTCTGCATTCGTCTGCCTCGCGCGGTCTAGTTCGGTCTGTAGGATCCTTAGAGAGGACATCACTGTAATTAAATGGGTTGTTACAACTTCAATTTATGATTAGTCTAGTTGAGTAATCTTTAAGTTTATCAAACAAATCAAAAGTTAATTCCAGCTATATGAGAGAGAAGAAAACACACAAATTCTAACTATTATTCATTAATCATTACATCAAGGTGTTTCTGTTCTTTCAGTTGTCTGGGCCATACCGCTCCAGACTTCGCTTGAGGGCTTCTACAGTGTATGGGCGCCTGGTGTCCCGAACATGGCGGTGTGGATAGGCGACTGCGATTCGCCCGGCAAGGATGTCCTCCATCACGTTTGCAAGGTACCTCCTTGCCTTGACTACCTGCCAATCCACCCGCTCCTGCACCCGCTCCCACTGGGTGAGGAGGTCCTGTGCGTTGGAGAAGATCTCGGCAGCTGGATACTGTTGTCTTTCGGGTTCCTGCGGGTTGTTATTCAGACCCGGCGCCCCTCGAGTGGTAGGGTACAGCCACTGTTGCTGGATTTCATCGGAAATTTTTGCCCTTTGTGGTGCCGTCTGCTCGTTGGTTGCTCGATTAGGGGTTCGTTCGATCGGCATGTCCTATTCAAAGATAAATCATCATGGTCAGATATTCGCGTGTAAGGAGTAAAGATCAATTTATTAATTGTCTGTTTATTTTTAATAATCTCAGACGGGGTAGAGTATTTATCAAGGGCTAAGTCGTATTACCTTTAAATTCTTTTATGCTTTGTAGTTGAAATAAAACAGGCATTTGTCTGTGAATTTATTAGGTAGCTTATTTTGCTTAGAAGTTCGTTTGGAAAACCTATTAATGGCAGGTTTAAATTTACACGGACATATTGTAATCGGTTAGGACTATTGCAAGGATACGCGTGTTTATTGATTTACGTTACGTCGAATTGATAAATGAATCTTGTAATGTCGTTCTGGTGCGTCAACATTTCGTACAAACGGCGATGGTTAATTCAGGTAGTCCATACCCGGTGGGTGGCTTATTAAGATTTCAACTACAGGATGTATCGATTTCCGGCGATAGTCGAATTCGGTCGGTCTGTATCCGGTGTCTAGCTTATCGAGATTTTAACTACAGGATGTATCAATTTCCGGCGATAGTCGAATTCGGTCGGTCTGTATCCGGTGTTTAGCTTATCGAGATTTTAACTACCGGATGTATTGATTTGATCTTAACTAAATTCACCGGATTCGATTGCACCATTTGGCTAAATTGCTTTAGTAAGTTAACATTCTAGCTGTTTGAATCTATCAATGTGTTTTAGGGAGAATTACTGGACGCTATCGCAGATCTCAAAATGGATGCTATCGAATATACGTGAACTCTTACCTTATTGGATTTTTATTCAGTATTTTACGGAGTGACTAAACTACATTGTGGAATTTATATTTATTTCTTTACCGTCGGTAAGTCTTACTTTCAACTGATTTAACGTTACTTTACGATTGTTTATTTTGTGTATCATCAGTATAATTTCTGATTGTTTCTCTATTTTATTTGGTTTGCTTGTGTCGATTAATATATTTTAGCAACCCCCCTATTCGATCCTATCTATAATCGCTTCTCATTTGGTCTATGAGCTTGCATTAATTACGAAAACTTTTGTCTCTAACCAATCGAGTCTATTTCTTTTGCTCGAGGAATTGTTTTAATCCAAATCAAGGGATCACTCTATGGATGAATTACTGCGGGTTTTATCAATAGTAACTTTAACTGAATTCAAGGATTATATATTGATTTCTTCACTCGAATTACTAATTTTGCTTGAAATTTATTTCGATAAATTACTCTAAGTAGTAGTTTAATAAATTAGGTAAATGTTTTACTTCCTGGGTCGAAGCTCACTCCCCCTTTTCTTAAAGATTTATTTGACTCTTAGCCAAGAATTTTCTACCTTTGCTGTACTTAATCTAATGTCAATCATTGAACTAATTAGGGTTATCCAACGGATCATTTATTCCTTTTCTCGGTAATTACTTTAATGATATTCATTTAACTAAGAATTACTTTTTATTACTTTAATTTGATAAAAACGAATTGTAGTAATTTAATTAGTGGTTTACCTATTATTACCTAATAACGAATTAGTTCAATTTACTAAATGAGGTATTTAGAACCAGTTTATTTTTGTTCCATTATTTAATTTAATCAAAGAGATATTTTACTTTTAATCCGTAATTTAGTTTAATTTAGTCTATGAGATAATTGTAATTAATTTACTTTTGAATCCATACTGTACTTTAATTTATGATCAATTTATTTTTAATCCATAAGGTAGTTTGATTTAATGATTTTTATAGTTATTTTGAAAATAAATTAAATTTGGTGTACCACTGATCAAATTTATTCAAATTATTAATTCGGTTAACTATATCAACGACTTCAGTTTAATTTATCCCCGTACCCTTTCCCTTTAATAGATCCTAGGCGCATATTGTGTTTATATTATATTTATTGAGTGCCCACTGGACTACTCGGTGTGGTGATTTTAAGCCGTGTGTGATATAATTTTAGGTCGATTTTACAGAAGTGAGAAACGAGGAAGGAGTCGGAGACTTCTCCCTTATTTCTCGCTTCAGCTATAGGGATAATATTGACGTTACGACCCTGCGTTTCTCAACGCCGAGTCCTCACGGGTACATATCATTGGCGATTTTCCACGCACTTACATGCATCTGCACTGTGTAGATTTTATTTACTTGCGCTGTGTGTCGGCTGTGGGCCGGAAAAATTTCGACATTTTAATTTATAAAACAAATATATATGTAAAACAATTTAGGTATATTAATAATATTTATTAATTATAAAAACAACATAATTACCAATTTCGAACCATTCCATAAAATTGAAAAACATCAAAGCATAAAATAGAACATAAATGCCTCTCTCCCCACGTCGCCGCCAAGCAGAGCTCTACAGAGATGCTATGGACGTGACGTGGAAAGAGGGTTCCAACCAAAATATTTCTCACCTAAAAATTCTGATTTCCACAATAATTTCAAATTGAAAATATAGTTTGTGTCGAACAACGGTTTAGATTTTAAACAATTTTCAAAATAGTTCTAAAAATAGCTAAACTTCGAAACGGTTTTAACAATTTTCAAAAATGGTTGGTTAAATGTGAAAATGGATCAGTATTTATACCTATTTTTCTCGCGTGTGAAATTTGATGCAGTAAAACAAAATTCGACCTTGTTATTTTCTAGCAAATTCTATTTTTTAATTTTAATATTTTTTGATTTATTTTTATAATTTTTTATTTACAATTTTTATTGAATTATTACTAATTCAAATTTTTCAATTTAAATTTCATTTTAATGAACTTTTATTAATTTTTCTAATTTTGTCAAATTTGTTGTGTTTTCTTGTTATATTTGTATAGGTATCGTGCGAATCTTGGTGCATTTTGTTATTATTTTAATTTATTTTTATGTTTGTTAATTTATATTTAATTCTTTTATTTCTCAGATTTTATATGGTTTAATTAATGTTTCAGTGGGTTTATTTAAATTGCGTGTTATTTTTGCGTGTGTGTTTCTGATCCATTTAAACATTTTTCAAGGCCGTTTACGTTCTGGCCCAACAGCATACTATTTAATACAACATATTATTTGACGTTTTGATCAATTCAAACATTTTTTAAATCGAACAATATTTATATAGATATTTATATTTCATATATAATTTATATTATTTTTGATTAATTTAATAATTACTTTTTTATTTTGAATTTAGTAAATATGAATCTCTTAAAGAAGACTGATTATATTTACTGATTTTCTATAAAGAGTTAATAGTTTTAATTTTTCTAATTATTTTTGGCTAGTTATTTGGATGTAAACTTATATATTTTTATTGTTGTAAGTACAATAATTGAAATTAATTTATATTATAAAGTGTATTATAAATATCATAATACAGATATTATATATGAAATACATTATTATTATTATTATTATTTTATAAATCGTCGAATATAAAAATGAATGTGTTTCAATAAAGTAAAAATTATTGAGGTCTCGTATTTTATTGAGGTCTCAACGCTTCACTGGTGTTTCTTATATTTAATGAAAATAGTCTTTGTATAAATATTTTTATTAATACAACAATAAAAATTTACCAATAAATGTATTCAGAAACAGATAAATTTATAATTTTTCAATACGGTGCGTGTTATGTGAATGTTATATTGTATGTTAGTGTATGCTAAATTATACGTGCAAAAATATATGTAGACGTTTTTGTCTGTCTTATTTTAAAGCCTTGTAGAGATTTACTTTGCAAGACTGTTTTCTTGGATATGAATATTTTTGGGCGCTTTCTACTAAAGTTTCTCCGCTATTTAAACTAAATTTTTTCTAATTTTTTTAAAATATTTATTTATTTTATAAAAAAAGGATTATTTGCTATTCATTTATTTTATTTATTTTATCAAAGGATTTAACTAAATTCATCATTAAACAAAGTTTAATATGCAGGTGGTAGGAAGATCCTTCGGGGAGCAACTAAAAGGATAGACTAGACACTGTTTGTTCCTGGGACATATTTATACCTTAGTCTCCAATCACGTTTGATGTAGTGTTACAATGTGGTAAGACTGTCACACAGGCAAAGGAAATAACAATATTTTGTTAAATTCTGCTTTTATACCCATTATTTTACCTAAAACTTTAAGATCTCCACAGATGTTCCATTAATGACTGCTGTATTTCAATTGCCTTAATATATATACATTGTCGTATGTGTCCTTTAGATGGACAGATGGGACAATAGGGATTTATGGCTTGACATTTCCATTATACAAAAGTACTGCTTTCAGGCTTCTATGCGATGAATCGCTGCAGAAACGCCAATCAGATGCAACATAAGTCTGAAACAATTCTCCGAATAGTCCGTGTATATCATGGAAAAAACAGTGAGGACCATCTACTGTAATTATAATTAAGTCATCTAGTCATCAAGTTTTCAGTAATTCAAGCTATTAGTCTTTCAACACATAGCCAAATAAAGTCTCTATCATTATTCACGCTGTGCCTAATATAAGACTTGTTTATTTAGGTTTTGATAGATTTCTTTTGGCAAGAAGTTAAAAATATGATACAAAGCGATTAACATGTCTTTTAATAATATTTTTTTATATAAGATGCGCCTTGATATGCTTGTATACCTCGAACTAAAGTGATCAAACGTATATTTAAATACTCTCAAGTAAATGTTTCATGATTTTGAACTTTATTAGGGTTTTTTGTTTGCCGTAAGTACCCTGTCACATTTCTTTTAGGATTACACCACTTTTTTAGGATTTGGTTTTTCAAAAATATTTATTTACAAGTACGTCATTATATTGTCTACTACATACCGGTACAACATCTTAAAAAGGTTAGGAATCATTGCTCTACTTCATATTAGATAGCACTGTCTTATAAGGCAGCAACAAATCATTTGTGGCCAACAGATATTTTATTGAATTAATTTTATTTTCAATGTTTATATTAATTAATGCATTATATTATCACACGAATAAGTAATCAATGAAAATTATATTCGCTAATGTGCAAAACGTTATTTATAATTTTGATTTGAACATGTCTAGCATTCCAATCAAAAACATATAGTCACTAAACTTAATCTTATTTTAATAAGTGAAATTGAAAAATTATAAGCATTATTTTTTTATTCTGTTTTTACTGACCAACAGTTTGCAAATCATAAATCACAATGAGTAACAGAAAATTTGATTATTTTAAATTAAATCGTTTTTAATTATTTATTTTAAAATATATATAATCATCAATTTCTTCTTAATATCTGCAAACATGACTAAAATTTATATAAATACAAATATTACATTTTACATGTTATATTACGATTTTAAACATTATTTATGATTAACATTTTAATGAAAATCTGAGATATTAAGATTGCTAAAAGTTTTTATTTGTATTATTGAAATATTAAGAAGATTTAAAAGGTTTTCCGAAAAACTTATTATTCAAACAAGATTGATTAATAAAAATTTGAGAATTTAATTATGCATTTCATATTCTGATCGATGTCAGCATACTGCATTCATATTCATACTATTTGATATATGTTAAATAATTCTAAGTCTGGTATATTTTTATATCTATTTCATGACATAAGACTTCCAGTATTTATCTCTTTGGAATCGGAGACTATTATGTAATCATGGACACGAAACATGAGACAGGCTTCAGACATGATTCAGACATACATAAATTTACCAAACCATTCAGAATAATTATTAATTAGGTAATTTAATTATTAGATTATATATTATATAATAATATGAATATACATATTTATAATAAAGATAAATTAATTATTAGATTTATCTCACACATATTTTGACTTATAGATCAATTTAAACATTTATAAAATCGAACAATATATTTATAAATATTTCTATTTTATATTTAATTTATATTATTTTTGATTAATTTAATAATTATTTTTTTTTATTTTGAATTTAGTAAATTTTAATCTCTTAAAGAAAGTAGCTTAATTGTAAGAAAATTGTTGTAAGAACAATAATTAAATATAATTTGTATTATAATTAATATATTTAAAAATGTATTAAAAGTGTCATAATCCAAATATTATATATATGAAATACATTGTTATCATTATTATTTTATAAATCTTCGAATATAAAAATGAATGCATAAAGTCACAATGATACATTTTTTTAACTTATCGTTTTAGAATAAAACTTGTTATTTAAAAATTATTATTATTTAGTGTTATTTTAAAATTATTATTATATAGATGGTAAATTATAAAATTTCGTCAGATTGAAATTTTTTAGTTAATTTTTTATTAACACAAAACATGGATTTGATAGTCTAAAAAGAAATTATGATAAAAGTTCGTGTAGTTCCTGTAACATTTAATTTTTAATTAATTTTGCAAAATTTTAATTAAATATACAAATATATTAAAAATAGCATATTTAATTTTGTTTAAATATTGTTCTCTTTTAACTTGATCTCCACATTTTTCAATTTCAAAAAGTACCAACAACTCTCGAAGATCATCAACCATTCATCGATCATCTTTCAAATAAAAATTCAATCGTGGAAATCACTGTTTTGTTTAATGCTCGTTTCGAGATGTCAGATTGAAAAAAAACCAAGTCATTTCAAATCAAAACGGTTCAAACTGATTCACGTAACAAATTATTGTATTTTCCTAAAAATATCGGAAATGGAAGATATATCATTGATATACGATTTGCATTCTACATGTCATCAACGGAAATACCGAAAAGTAGAATCACGATTAAATGATGGAAAAATTCCTCAGTGACTAATCAAAATAAAAATAATAGCTGAACAAGAAAATATTTCTCACATTGTTATTTCTAAACTCAATTATATTCATAACACTATCAGACTTGAAGAAACACAAAATCTTGATATCGAGTGTTTCGTGACCCATTGGTCAAGAAACGAATACAATATTCAATTGATCAAATCAGCCTATTATAAATTTATTACATATATATTATTACAAATATATTACAAATATATTAAATATTATAGTTAAGTTCCTACAGCATATTTTGTTAAAATACAAATCTAAAGATCTTTGAAACATTATCAGAAAAATATTCAAAAAACGTATTATTTAAACAAAATTGTAAATAAAACTTAGAGAATTTTAATATCAACATGCTGCAATCATATACATACTATTTAATATATAACATAATATTATAACAGATTATTTGACGTTTTGATCAATTCAAACACATTTAAAATAAAACAATATATATTTAAATATTTTTATTTCATATTTAATTTATATTATTTTTGATTAATTTAATAATTATTTTAATTTAGTAAAAATATTTCTCTTAAAGCAAGCAACTTGTACGTACTGATTTTCTATCACGAGTTATTGTTGTAAGTACAATAATTGAAATGAAATAAAATGTATTATAGTGTATTATAAGTGTAATATAAAGTGTATTATAAATATCATGATACAAATATTGTATAAAAAATGCATTATTATTATTATTATTATTATTATTATTATTATTATTATTATTATTATTATTATTATTATTATTATTATTATTATTATTATTATTATTATTATTATTATTATTATTATTATTATTATTATTATTATTATTTGATAAATCCTCGAATAAAGAAATGAATGTATTCCAATAAAGTCAAAATGATATACTGTTTAAATTATACTTGAAGAATGTCTACTTATAAGATATTGGAAATCATGTTTTCTGAAAAAGCGAAAAAGAGAATCATAATTCTTTTTTGAAAAACAGTTGTTTGTAACTAATCAAGATCAAAAAATAGCTGTACAAGAAAACATTCCTCAAATTGTCATTTTTTAACTCAATTTTGCTCACTACACTATCAGACTTGAAGGAACGCAAAATCTTGGTATCGAATGCTTCGTGAGCCACTGGTCAAGAAACGAATAAAATGTTCTATTGATCTAATCAACTTTTTAAATTTATCATAAATATATTTTAAATATTATTATTGTGTTTCCACAGCTTATTTTGTCACAATATAAATCTTCAGATTTTTGAAACAATATCAGACACTTCGTCCATCATATTTTCAAAAGCGTTAAAATTTTCGAATTCACCTAGGACAAAAATCTAAAAGATTTCGATAAATAATTATTTAATTTCAAATAAAACTTACATTTTGACTTTTCAAACTGGAATTACATTCATAAATTGGAACTTCTCTATAAAACACTTTAAGAATAGACCCCAGCAATTCCAAAGCAGGTTTCAATTCCTCTTCAGGGTTTTCTGTCTCCACTACAGTACTCACATAGGCGACTCGGAAATTTTTAGGGGCAACTTCGTGATTTTGTGACATGGATAAGATGTGAATATTATTTTTTCTATCTAAACTTTGATGTGGAATAATTATCTGAAACGAATCCGATTTTCTAGTGTTTTTGATCGAGTGATCCAACATGCAAACCGCTTGAATGACAGTTTTGATTTGTTTAGCTGGCAGTGGAATATCAAATTTTCGGCAAATAATGGATTTACAGTAAATTATTTTGTCATTTTCAAGCCTAATTCCTTGGACTTTACTTTCTGAATTGAGGAGAATTTCCTTCACTGATCCAGTTTCTTTCCCTACGTTTTCAACAAGACTAGAATTTGTTATTTTGAAGCTTATCGGGTCAATGCCATTTCTCGGGTAGAAAAATGGCTGTTTATTTTCAATTGCAAAAGATTGGTTGTAGAGATTAAATCTTTCTAAAACTTCTTTGACTGGTGCTTCTTTGATAGAATTTTCATTTGAATAGCTTCCAAGGATGTGATAAAGCATAGTTTGAGTTTCCTGATTGTTAATGGAAAACTTTGTGAACACTTTGTCAAATTTTTCGTTGTCCAGTCCGTCTTTGAGAATGTAATCGTATGACTTGGGATTTTCTGGATCAAATGAAGTGATCCAATTAATTAATCTCACTAAATTTCGTTTTTCCAGTATTCCCAATGACGCTAAACATGATACAAATTAAATAAGATTTTAATAATAAATTATGTCTTACATGATCCCAACGCTTCGAATTCATTGTTTGGTAAAACAATTAATTTTTTATTTTTATAATAAAAAGTTTTATCAATTGGAACCATTTCTATGTCCTCGAGTATTTCTAGATCAAAAAGAAATTGTACAAATTTTCCTAAATAAAAATTAAAATATGAAAGTTTTTCGAAATGATTTCACTTACCACGTCCCATTGTCAGCGAACATACTTCATCAAACTGCCAACCATAAAGTGGTCTAATATATTCTAAAAGGTCTTTGCTTTCTTGCAATTCGTTTTTTATCGAAGCTTCGTTAAACATTTTTCCACTAAAAAGATGAACAATTGACTTTTTATTGAGACTGCTCATGGCCACCGCTACTGATTCCTTGAGCCCATGGCCAATTATTACAACGTCGTAAACTTTGCAAGTTTCATTCATTTTTTTACTAAAATAAAAATATAAATTCAACAATTATGTTTATATATTTATATGCAAAGAAATTCGTAACTATCATGTAATTTACAATTTATAAGGAAAATTTAATTTAAATTTAATTAGAACTGTAATTTATTTAATTATTTTCATTTAAAGCTTAGTGTTTACTATTGAATTTGAATATTATTTATGTTTTAATTGATTGATATTTTTTTCATATTTACATTATTATTTCAAACTTAATTGTTTCGGTAAAAAGTATATAAAATTGAACTTAATTATTTGATTTTAATGTAATTTTGAAGGTAAAGATTTTTTAAACCTTTTATGGTGAATTGTTAAATTAGCAATTATTGATCTGACTTCAAAACGTGTCTTAGTTGACAACAATAACGAATTCTTGACATCATTTGTTGATCAGCACAATTGATTACAATATACAATGCAAGTGATTCGATATTACATCAATGATTTTAAGTGGTTAATAAAACCTTTCGAGAAGAATATCTCGTCTTCAATAAATTTGGATATACGACCACTTGGTTACCATTTCTGGTTTCAACGATCGTTATAATTGCGTTCTTTTCCCAACTTGAAATTACTCGGAACTCGACACAAATACCTTTGATAACCTGTTTACATTTCTTTTCATCTGACAATGTTTTTTCCTCTTTTTCTGGTATCGTTTTTCTCTCTTTTCCAACTTTCTAAAATTTCCTTTAAAATATCCCTTTAAAATCTCTTTTGAAACTTTCTTTAAACTCTAATTCAAACCAAATTGTGTTTTACTTTTAAAGTCTGCCATCTAATGGCACTTACAGATAATTACGTGATTTGAAATTTCCTCTTCTCGTATATTCCAATAACTCTTTTATTATCTCTGACAGCTTTTGAGATATATCGACTTTTAGATAACTTCATCTCTTTATTTCCCAAGGGATCCGTTTTTCTTGTCTCGAACAGAATTTGAATTTATGCCTTAATTTTTTTCCTGAAATTTGTACTTGATGTATTCAATTTTCTCAAAATCATTCAAAGAACTATCATTACATTGGAATTACTCAACTACATCTTCCAGTTCAAACTAATTTTCAATAGGTTCATAATTTAAATTACATTTATAATTTTGAAAAAAATAATTCCTTCGAACATATAAATCATAATTATCATTTAACAATGGTTTCATTTCAAAATCAAAAGGTTTAAAAGAACTTCAAGTTTCAGTTATTTTGATCATTCTCAATGATATCAATAAATTTACTTTTAGATTTATCTTGAAAGTTACAATTTTTTATTTAAAACTTAAATCATTGAACTTTATACATTTATTACAATCAGCCATCTTTAATTCAATACTTGAAATCTTCCGAATTAAATAAATATGGAATCATATTCAAATACAAAAGCTCTTATTTTCAAATTTCTGCAAAGCCCACTTGAAAATTGATCAGCAATAAAATTTTGAATATAAATATTATTGAATGAATTTACTGAAAATACCTTCTTAGCTAATGAAATTTATCCATGCCCAAATTCAATAATAGATTTCTCTGGTTTGTTTTTTATGAAAAATTTGTTTAAAATGTATTCTGAAGTAAGATTAAAGAATATTGCCTATAATTGAATAAAAATATTGCACTATATGATTCAATAAATAGATGAAAAATGTATAAGTAGAAAATATTACAATAAACAATAAACTGAGTTCTGCAGTGATATTGGATTAGGAACAATTTGATTATAATAACAAACGTTTTTAAAATTGGGTGAAACGTTTTCAAAAAAAGGGTAAAAACCCTGCATTAACAATCTGATTTTATATTTATGATAAAAATTTGATGACTTGTTATGATAACGATAAGTTGACTTTATTATAATAATTTTGTTTTTGCACAGTAATATGTCGTTTATTGATTGATTATTAGTTTATTTTTATAGAGTTTATTGTGTTTTATTTTTGATGTAATAATTATGATTTTAGTATTTAATTAAACAATGGGTTATATTACCAACCATCCCAAAAAAATATTTTAAATTAATCATTTAAAAATAATCATTTATTTATTATAAAAAATATATTTAGTTCCACCAGGTGTCAATTAATTTAATAATTATTTTGTTTATTGTCGTACTGTCAATAATTGTAGGTTTTATTTACTGCTGCCGCCAATAAAGACCAATAGATTAGAATATAGCACTCAACTACCTAACAATAACACCAGAGAAGAAAGAAAATAATATTAACAACAATAATTGACGTGAAGTACCATTAAGTGTGTAAGAAAGATACTTTAAGTGTCTAGAAAAACAAAAGACTTAGTATCTAAACTGACAGAATTCTCAGTCACCAAAAAATTCTTAGCCTAAGAAGAATATAAATATATACTCATATATTATGAACTTGTGGGCCAGTGTTATATTATTTATTTATATAAAATACTAAGTTGAGATTCTGCAAACCTTAACACTTCTAAATTCTTTACATAATACTTTATTTTCTATGACATCATTTAATTTTAACAAATAGTCTCCAATTTTTGATTTTCTATCTGTTTCAACATATCATGAGCTGATTCTTTTATATGTAATGAAAATCTTTGTATCATTAGGTTTTGAGACCCTCCATAAACTTAATATGTAAATGGTGTTTTAAAGTTAATTGATTTTTTTTAATACTCGATTATGTAATTAAATTAAATTTTATTGAATATATCAAATATTTATTGTACATATAACTTTTTATTTATTTAAGAAATAATATTTAAGAAAAATTAGCGCATTTAAGGTTTCTGGGTTCATTCGGTTTCGGATTTTCGTCTTAAAGGTTCCAGCTACTGAGAAGACTCGTTCTGAGGCTTTAGAAGTTGACTTTATTGTCAATAGTGCATTGTACAATTTCTCAAGTTGTTCAAAACGTTTACCTTCATTTACTTCATATAGCTTGCATTCTTTTTGCAAACTTAAATTTCGCTTATTTTGGTGTTTAGGTGTTGTAAATGAAGAAATACACTTTTGTAATTTCTTGTATAGGTTTAGCAACTCAGGCTCCTCATCTACATTAGTGTTTAACCTTTCTGAATTTTCAGAATCGTTGGGAAATAAACGGTTCATTATTTTTGCTGCAAATCATTTAACTTTATGTTTATTTGAATATTCAAAAAAATTTTTATTTTCAGGATACATGCCGTGGTGTAAAAATGATAATAGAGTTACAGATTCTTTATTTCGACGTTTTCAATTCGAGATCTCAAATTATTCAAGAATTCTGTCTCGAGCGGAGTTTTAATAAATTCTAATTCTTGAAACACACACAGTCAATAAATTAGAATTTTGTTTATTCAATTCCAAAACAGCTATTTTTGCCGGTTCTAAAATTGAAACAATTTCTATTAATAATTCAATATTATCATTTTTATAAGGCGCAACTCCTAGCTCGACCAAAGCACGATTAACTGAGTTTATTAATTTTAAAAATCGCTCAGTTGCCAATACTAAACTACTCCATCTAGTCTTTATATCTAAGAGCAAACATAAACAATTTCCCTCATTTTGGCTAGTATATTTTTTTAAATTTCTCTTCTTAAAGATGATTTTCTAAAGAATATTATAATTTTTCTCATTTTATCTATAGCGATTTTATGTGTTATTCGAATCTCCACTGTTTCTAGTTCTGAATGTAAAAAATCGTCGTTTTCGAGTTCATCTATTATTTCATTAGATTCCGCTTGATCTTCATCATTTTGGCTTCCAAACTATGCTTAGTTTCAGTTTTTCTTTCCTTGAAAAATGATAGAACGTGTTTTCGAACTGTCGATACGCTAGTTGGCATTTTGTAATTACGACTGTTTACAAAGCACCGAATTGCGTCGCATTTGACAATTGTACGAAATGAAATACCATCTTTTGCTGCGCATTTCAATATAATTTCCTCCAGTGATTCCTTTCTCTACTGATAAATGTTAACATGCTACTAACTTTAGGTATTTTGGATGTGCTTGGTTCTAGCGAATCATAAGCACCATTTTGAACACTCCTTTTGGTTTGAGGTTTTAAACTGATATCATGTTTTTTTAAATGATTTATCATTCCAGTTGTGGTACCACCTTTAATGGATATCTTACTCGTACATAAATCAACTTTACAGTGTGTAATTTCAGATAATAATTTTTTTGAAATATTCCCAAACTTTCGATTTGTTTGTCGTCATTATGGATTAGAGGATATTTATAAATTATATTTTCGAACAAAATAAAAACAAACCTAATTTTTATACACATAATTATTATTTTAATTAATAATTATACTTACAATATGTGATCTGTATTATGTGAGTGGAATTTTAAAAACTTGTTTAATAATATAATATTTGAAAAAATCTTAGAATATTCCTCTGTTTATGATGAAGAGGAATATTTACTTAGTTAAAATTTATTTAGTTTGCTGTTACCAGTTTAGGGTGTTTTAGAACTTTTTGTTTAAATAAATGATATGTAAATTATTCGAGTTAAGATTTAAATTATTTTGGTATGGGTAAACATTTATTTTTTCCACCTTTTATTAATATTGGGGGGAAATTCTTGACTTGGTCCAAATATTTAATGACAAATTTTTTGCTTGAAAGAAATTATATCTAAAGTTACTCGGTTACTCGACGAAATTACCCGGTTAACCGAATAACGTAATATATCTGAAAATAGACGAGTACTCGGTTACTCGATTATTCGTTTGGAAACACTATATGTAAATCCATTAATTGAAAAAGGCAATAAGTTTATTTGTGAACAATCATAAATGATTGTCTAAATTACCGCAACGCAATATGTTAGAACAATCACGACGATTTCTAACAAATGACGTAACAGATTTGCCCTCTCCGCATGCATCTTCGAATATTCAGAATATCATTGCGCAACATCATTACATAGTCATATAAATAATTATTCATAAAATAAGGAAAATAAGGCTCTAGTGGTAATTTATTAAAGCTAGCAAAATTGATATTTTTATATTAACTGATTTTGGTATTTTATCGTTACTCATAAAAATTTGTTTCGATTTGTTTTAGTTAATTGGGTATTTTCTTTGACAAATTACATAATCAAGAATCTCAAATTGTTAATAAACAAAGAATTTATCTTTGCAAACCTAAATTCAAACATTTTTCATTAAATAATTAAATTTCATTTTAATTCAATTTTCAACAAAGCTTTTCAAAATATCACAATTCTTTCAAATTTCTCTCGAACTCTGAAGAAATTCAAACCATTAAATTCCGAACAATAAGATTTATGTTTTACTATCTCTCTCAACAATTTTTACCAAGTATTCTGATCACGTCAAACTATTTCTTTTTTTCAATGCATTTTTTACCAACTTTGATCACGTGAACTCACCAAATATATATTTCGTGGGATTTTGTTGAAAAAGGAATTAAATAATTACTTATCTGAGTTTAAGTGTGTCTGAAATATCAAATCCAAAAACAAGTTTTCCATATTTTAAATATTTATTGTTTATTATACTTACAATCGATTTGATTTCTGCAATTGCACAAAAGATTCACTAGTTAATCCTCAAAACATAGGATTTATTACGGCACACAGTGAATAATAGTCTAAATTAATAATTACAAATCTGCTACGTCAATCGAATGTCATTGATATCGTAAAAATATTTGTAAGACAAAGACAATGCTTCATCAAGAAACTTTCAAGGTCATTTGAACAAAGACCATGACTCATTCAAGGTCATTGGGTGAGTCATCACATTTGTTCAAGGTCATTCAAATTTTCTCAAGGTCATCAAAATTTATTATTTTATTATTATTTTAATTATTTTAATATAATTATTTTATTATTCCAACTTTCATTATTATTATTTTTATTATTATTATTATTATTAATATTATTATCAATATTATTGTTATTATTAATGTTATTATTATTATAAGTTTTTAATCATTTCCTTATTATTAATGCACTCCTATTGATCATATTTTTATAAGTCATATGTGTGTAATGTTTAATAGTATTATTGATGTATAACAAAGACATTGAAAACACACATATATATATATAAATATATATTGTGTTGCATAATATATACTCTCATAAAATGGCATTAGATATTTCATAATCACCCTTAAATCATACAGAGGTTTTATTTTATTTGTAATTAATTGTATTAATCTTCTAATTATGATACCTGAATTCAGTATTGAATGGAATCAGACCTTTTTAATAATCTATAGACTGTTGACAGAAACCTCTGATTATTTATTACTATCAAAAATAAATAAGTCTTTTAAACATCACAATATTTAAATTCTCCTAGAATTATTCGGTTTCAACAAATCATTAATGAAATTATCTAGTTGTATATTATTTCTAAATAATATAAATCCTACGGAAATTAATATGCTTAATATATTCTGGTTATGCATGGATTTTAGGTTTGGCAAATTTCGAGATGTTATTCAATCTTACATTGATAATGCAGATAAAATCGTAATAAAAATCAAGGATAAACTGGATGAAGTACAAAAGCAATATCTCACATGTTCAAGTTGTTTAATTAATAAAGTCAATATTTTATATTTGCCATGTGGACATATAATTATTTGTTCATCGTGTTTTAAAAGCACTTATAGGTGTGAAAGTTGTGGTATAATTATTGTCGAGTACTATTCTGTGTATATGTAATAAATGTTATTTTGTTTCTAAAGAAATATTTTTCAAGTTACTTTTAACTATTGTGAACATGATCTCAAACCCTAATTTATAAAAAGAACTAATAATAAAATAATAAAAACATAATAAAATAAGTAAATGAAAATGTACAAGTTTATTTTTTATAATATATAAATTTTTATCACATAATTGTTCGAAATCGTCTGATAAACCTTTTATTGATGATGATCATTCAAGAGCCAGCATTTCATTGAAAATATCTTGAAATTGCCCTCTATGGTGTTCATAAGGTAAATTAACATTTTTATCAAACCATTCCTCTTATCGTCGTGGTTGTTTAACGCTATTTTAGAAAATACACCTAATTTATGATACATTGGATTTTTGATTGAAATGTGTGTTTGTTTTACTTATAAAAGAAAGATTCTAAACAATCTTTAAGAAAAATTACATATAATAAGTGATATAGTTTAAAGACATTTATATTTCATACCTATTTTCACTAAAAATCCAATTTATTTTTGGATAATAAGAGACTAAATAACTTATAGTCAAATATTTAAAAACCTAAGGGCTAAGAGTCACAAAAATAAAACTTTAATCTAATATAGTTAAAAACACAATAAAAATTTACGCTAAATTAAGCCTAGCTTGTCGGGTAGTTACACATTACAAAAAAGTAAGTTGCGGACACTAGAAAGCATCATAAGCACTAAATTAATTAATGTTTATTACTACCAAAATAATTATTTGCAGACTAGCAAGATTACAGCCGCCTATGACCGGTTTTTAATGTATTATTTACTTATGTTTTTGTTAACCATTGTGGGATTAGTGGTATTCGTGACCTTGACCCCAGCACATACCAAATTTCACTCAAGCCAATGGTTACCTGTTGCTAGGCAACGTTGGAACTGCAACCATTGGTCACAGGACCGCCATAGGTGAGTTCCGATGTCAGAACTGCTAAGGTCCGGCCCTATGTCGGGTTCAGCGGGCTGCTGTTAGAAAGCCTCTGCTAGTCTTGTCCCTTTAGGTCCCTTAATCACTTCCTCTTTATTTTTTTCGTGTACACTAATTATCAACAATGAACAAAATACCAAAAACACAATTTTATTGTATTATCATTAAATGAGTTTTTGTATTAAAACGCAATTTTAATCATTTATTTGTTTTCGCCTTAGGCGCGTCTCCGTAATCTTTCAGTCCTGCCTGGTCTGGCGTGCTGTTGGTATCGTTTGCTGGGATGCTTTGATGGATCCTGGTCACGATTGGCCAACTGAGCCGGGCGAAGACTAAGGGATATGTCACCGCACTCCCCTCCTGGCACGCTGACAGAGTGACCTCCAAGCCTTTTATTTGAGTCCGTTGAGCTTGGTTGAGCATCCTTTCGTCTTTCCAGCCTTGTTGGGCAGTAGTGAGTAGTTGATACACTTCCTTCATTTTAGCTGGTTCCGCCCAGGTGGCTTTTATTTTTTGGATTTCTCGACTCTGCTGTAGGAGCTGCCGATGGAGATGCATATTTTCACGTCGAAGATCTTTTAGTTCTCGGCTAAGGATCCTTGTCGCCTTCTTTCCTAAATTGAAATTATTTCAGCGATTATCATTAACATTGTTGGTTTTGACACATTAATCGATTTTATCCACCCTGGTCTTAAGTATATTTGTTAGCAGTATCAGTTCCAACAAATTAGCTTTCTATGAGTCTCGTGGCAACTTATTTATTTAATTTAATTCGCTATTATCTATTTGAATTTTAGCGATTCTCTCCCTCGCAGTATTTACCTTCTATATTGTGAAGTCAAAATTTCCTAAAATAGAGTAGTTAGAACTCGTTTTAGTCGTTTATCACCGTGGAATTTATTTTCATTTAGTGCAAACAAAATCAAACAGTCAAATTTATCATTAACATTTATTGCATGATACAAATTTAGTCATTTTTCAAATCCATTTTGATCCTTGGAATGAGCACCTCGGTGAAAACGATTGGCAAATGTCCATTGCGGGTGTCTGCTGGCGTATGCATGGTCGCCTTGTTGTCTTGGTCCGAGTCGACTGAGAAGAACTGGCTGGACTAATTTCTCCGGCATAATCAGCTTTGTTGGTGTGGTCATCTGTAGCAATCTCGGGTCGTCCAGTTCGAATGAAACCCCATAGTCTGGAGCGAATCCGTCAGTAATTGGGATTAGCCCACTCACGATGTCCTGGTTCACACGTGCCAATCGCTGCCTGTCCACATTCGTCTTCCTGTGGTATTTTCTTTCCATCTCCTCCATCTTCAGCACGGTGTATTCTGCTCGTTGACGAGCTTCTCGGGCCGGATTCCTGCCCGGGTCCCGCTTGATTGCGATTCTGGGCAATTCGATTTCATCTCCGCGATCGTTTGGTCGTCGGGGTCAACTGTGTTCTCCATAATTGGCTAAGGTGTATCCTTGATCCCATAGAGCTTGTCTGTATTGTGCGGCAGAACTAATCGGTATTTGTAATGTCAGTCGGGAATCGTCGTTCCATCCTCCGTGTGGATCTCTGCGGTCTAAATAATCCATATAATTAATGTTAAATAGTAAATTTATTTTTTAAAAATTTATTCGGTAGCTATGGGTAGTCAAGAAAGTGAGGTTCATCGTCAGTAGTCATTTGTGATGGAAGTATATCGCAATTGTATAGGAAAACTTGTGATGACACAAAAGAAGCAGTACCTCGCTGTAGTTAGGTAGCGCCCTTCTCTATGTCTGCATCATTAGGAGAAAGACGGTTCTGGCGTCCGTTTCCTATCCGTCCTTGCATATCTCGTTTACCTTCGGAGTATGTTTGCCTGTGGTTGGACATGATGTTATACATCACTTATTGAATTTGAGTTCGGTATTTATAACGAAAGGGTTATTGATTAATTTCCCTTTGATTGGTTAAATTTCTCTTATTATTTCTGTCAAATTAATTAATTTGTTTCGGGACGTTAAGATTTTCTATTTTTTATTTATAAGTTGGTAGAGTTTATTTCTAATTAATGTCTAATCATTTTCATTTTTTAATCTATTCACCGGTTGACTGGAGAAATCGACAGTTGGATTTTCTCTCTCTCATGAGGAGACATTATTTTCGTAATCAGTGATTATGGTGAGCAGTTTAATGCGTACTTTATTGTTTTATTTTATGACATAAATTTTATAGATTTATATTCTTACAAAACTGATTGTGAACAGAATTATGGGATTCACCAATAGTGATTTCTCGGTTATAGATCTGTTAGATGAATTTAGATATGGTTTCTCTCAACTAGTAACAATTTTCAGGTTATTTTGGCATCTACAACTCCCTCTCAATTTCCTGCCCAATAGATGGTGATCAACTCTATGTGTTGGTGGACTCACGAGTTCAGATTCCCGTCGTTTTTACGTCTTTTCAGTGGCTCATTCACAACCCATCAGTCCTGGAGTTCCTGTCAACTCAAGACTGCATTCGTTATGAAGACTTATTGGATTCTCACGAAATATCAACGTTTCCATGGATTCGACAATTCCTATGATATTTTGTCTTCCACCTTTGCTGCACTCATTCGTGAATTTGGGCCGTATCTCCTCATTCATCAACAAATCCTCAATGACACATTCATCATTTGTATTTGATTCCATGCCCTTTCTCTGTACGATTTTGTCTTAGTTGCTTGACCCTTTCTGGTGATTTGTCGTTAAATATTCAATGTTTTCATAGCTTATATTTTATTTAATTTAAAAAACAATTTTTGGTTGTCTAATGCTTACTGAATCTGTCAGATTTTCTTTATTATTGATATTGTATTGTGATTATTAAGTTTATTTAACGGTGTTTTACATAAATTTAATTTGACTTGAGTCCTGAGTAATGATATTTATGTTGCATAAAAATGATGAATTGTAGTCAATCTTTATTATTCATCCTAACTTCGTTACATAAAATTTAATTACATTACTCGTTATTTATTAATTCATTTCGGTTACATACGTTCATTTAGAATGCTTCACTCTCTGTTAATTTTCGTTACTTTTCATCATCTTAAGTTAACTTTTTATTATGTTTAGTTAAATATGGATTACATCTAGTTTTATTTAGTTACGTTTATTTTAATTGCATTTAATTATCTATAATTTTATTTGGTTACATGTAATCACTTTTAGTTCCATTTAGTTATTTCTAGTCATCTTTATTCACCTCTATTTACATCTAGTATGCATTTAATCACATTCAGCTATAGTTAACCATATTTTAGTTATATTTATTTACCTGTAATTAAGTTTAGTTATGCTTATCTCAATTATGTTTGATTATATCTAATCACATTTAGCTACCTTATGTATATTTTAGTTACAGTTCCTTACATTTTGTTGTTTTTCGTAAGTATTAATATTTCTAGTTACTTTCGTCCACTTTACTATAGTTAGTTAAGTTCGTCAGCTTTAATATATTTAGTTATTTTCGTCACATCGATATCGAGTTTACTCCTTCCGAGCCTCTCAATTTGATCCTAAGGAACTTGTGTTCATATTAGATTTTACGAGTGTCCACTGGACTACTCGGTGTGATCAGTTTAGCCGATTTGTACATTTGATTTTTGGTCGATTTTTCGGAAGATGAGTAAGCCAGCCAAAAGACTAGTTCTCGATCTTCCCACCGCCCCTATAAACGAAGATGATATTTACGTTCGAGGCCGTCATTGCGCACGACGGAATTCTCATGGGCACACGTTATAGGCGGAGAGACCGCACTTACACAGCGTGACTAGTTATGTAATATTTTAATATCTTGTATGTTGTGTGGCTGTGGGCCAGAAAAATTTCGACATTTAAGACTCTTTCATTTAAAGCATATATTTTCAGATCGATACATTGGTATTCATCTGCATTCATTCACACACCCGACAAAAGGTTTCCCACACATACGATCAAGTAGGGCTTACATATAAGGTGCTTGAATACGTATTGTGGAAATTCTTGCCGAGAGTTGCTCCTTAGATTTGTAAATTCTCTAGCGAAAAGTAATCTGTTCACTAAGTGAAAAGCATATCAATTCTGTGAAAATGGTTTCGTATTTATACCTATTCTGTGACCCTAACCTTGCGTGTTCATTTTCATGCGATAAAACAAAATTTGATCTTGATATTACTAATTTAATTCTAATTTTTATTATTTTCTCGATTTTATTTGATAATTTATACATTAACTTTTATTTTTATTATTTCTGACTAGAATTATTTTATTTTTATTCAATTTATTCATTAAGCCTTTTCTTTTTTCGTAAATTGTCAGTTTTTTGGTCAAATCTTTTGTTATTATGTTATTTTTATGTCAGTTCGTGTAGATTTTGGTGCATTTGTCGTTATTTTAATTTACTTTTATGTTTTTTCATTTTATATTTTTAATTATGTGTTTCTCGCATTTTGAGGTGGTTATTTGATGTTTATGGGTCCGATTTTAAATCTGCATATTGTATTTGCGTGCTATTTCCAATCCATTTAAACAAAACCTTGTACTAGCCAAACACTATGCATTTGTATTGCAATGTCTTTGTTAATCGTTCACTTTTTTTGAAACATAATTTTATCCATGCATTTCAGAAATTTGCTAGAGTCTAAAAATATGTTGAAATTAAAATTTTGAAATCTGAAGATACTCAGAAAGCAGAAAAATCATAATTGATATTAGTAATTTTGTGTTTATCAAATCTATTTGTAATAACATATATTTTATAAGTAATACAACAACTGTAAAATAAAAATCTTTAATATTCAACAGATTTCTATTAATATTATTAATTAATACTATTATTATTATTATTATTATTATTATTATTTTTATAATAGTTTAATTTTTTATTATTATTAGAATTTCATTAACATTATTTTCGTCTATTACAATTTTATTATCAACCATTTTGTCATCATGTGTATCCTCAACATTTATATTTAAAGATCTAAAATTTATAACTGAAGAATACTAAAATGTTTACTGTTGGGCCAGAACACAAACGGCCTTGTAAGTGTTTAAACACACATGCAAATATAACATGCAGATTTAAATTCAAACCTATTAAAACACCAATTAACCCTATCAAAATGTGAGAAAGAAAAACAATTAAATATAAAATTATAAACACAAAAGTAAATTAAAATAATAACAAAGTGCAACAAGATCCGCACGAAATAAAAATAAACATAACACGAAAACCTAACAATTTGATCGAAATTTGACAATTTATCAAAAAATACGAAATTTCATGAAAATTAAATAAAAATCAAATAATTCGAATTAGAAATAATTCAATTTAAAATTCAAAAGAAAAAGTTGTCAAATAAAATCCCAAAATAATAAAATTAAAGATTAGAATATACCAGAAAATTCCAAGATCAAATTTTGTTTTACTAAATCAAAAAGAACACGCAAGGTTAAGGTTGTACAGTAGGTATATATACCGATTCATTTTTACAAAATTTTAATCAGTTTTTCATAAACTTGAAAACAGTTTAGAATCGATGAATCATTTTACGAATCGTTTTTCAAATCTTGAAACCAATGTAAGTGGGAGTGTTGTTCAGAACTCTCTCCACGTCGCATTCTCGCAACCTCAATTTTAGCTCTGCTTGGATGTCAGCGTGGGGAGAGCGATGTATTTATGATGATATTTATGAAGAATGTATTGGGTAAATTATATTTTAATAAAATATTTACATAGCATCAAATCTTTGTTTTATATTGTCGAAATTTTTCCGGCCCACAGCCGAAACACTACAAGATATTAAAATCCGACACACAATTCGAAATCGTGTAAGTGCGTGGAATATCGCCAATGATTCGTGCCCGTGAAGGCTCCGGCGTGAGGAACGCAGGAGCTGGAACGTCAATATCATTCCGTATAGGGGAAGAAGAGGAAGGGGAAATAGTCTTTTGGCTGTTTCCTCGTCTCCCAATTTCCATAAACTCGACATAAAATTATATTCACATACGGCTCAAAATCATCACACGAGTAGTCCAGTGGGCACTCATTAATTATAATATGAACACAATGCGCCTAAAGCCAACCAAGGGAAAAGTAACGGGGAAATGGAAAAAATGAAATCGTTGTTATGAACTTAATAGGTGTATTTTAACTAAAGATTAAATAAAATATAATTATAAATTTCGAGACGTTGTTTCGCACCAAAGCCAGTAAGGTAATGGTTATAAACCCTCATTTTTTATAAATCTCTAATATCATGCCGTGAGTCGATAAAACTACTTGAACAAACGCGGTTGTTATAACTCCGAATATCAGGCCCCGAAGACAATGTAACCACTCAAAGTAAAGAGAAAATAAGATAGTTATGATAAACTCCGGATAGAGGGCTTAAATACAATAAAACTCCTGGAATCAAAGCTAGTAATTGCTGTAACCTCCAAAATAATGTTGAAAGCGAATCACATTGTTTAAACTAATAAGTGAAAGAAAAACTCATCACTACGAACTTCCGGGATAACTTTTAAAAATCAATAGAATTAGTTGAGAGCAAGAAATTTAAATAATTTAGTTTAATTCCCTTGAGATGTAAATATTATAGTTCTCAATCATTCTACCTTAAAATTGAAATTAACGTTTAAATCAAAATCAATAAAATAAATCAGTCATAAAGAATAAAAGCATTTTGAATTTCCATCACATTATTTTCAAACTAGAATTAATATCCTACCGCAACAATCAGAAAAAATTAAATCGGAACGAACAATAAATAATATAAATCCTCTAATCGCCCACTACATTATGAAATAAAATCAACTGTTTAAATTTAAGTCAATAAAATTAATAGGGAATAACGAATGAATAATGTAAATTCTTCTTTAAATAATTTAAGTCCGCAATCTAACCCCGAATCGCAGAGATCTTTAGAAGTTCGGAACTCATTAAGAACCTAAATCATACGGCATCAACCGTAATGTAAATCTCCAACCATCTAATTATAAATAACTGGTTAAATCCTGGGAAATAATCGTCTACTGACATCAGTGATAAAAAGATCCTACTAATTTCCACTTAACTACTAACCTCGTTATGAGAAGCCACTAAAGTAAATAGGTATAGATTCGCCAACAAACATTTCCATGCATCAAACTAGAGAAAAAATAAAATAATATACCGTCCTTACTCAGCATAAACGAAAATTCAATTAGGAACAACAACTTGAAGAATATTTATTTTAAAAAAATTAACTCCGTTCTAAATTCAAAATGCTAAGGAGTATCCGTTTTCATCCAACCTTGACCGCTAGGAATTGAAGCCCTGAAAAGAAAATCCAATTTAATATGTACATAATTTAATCCTCGAATAATACCTGTAATCGAAATCAACTCAATCAGAATATGTTGGCGAGAAAGACCAAGAGAATCTAAAAAATCAAAAATTGATTTAATAAAATAACACCGGTACAAATCAGAAGCCTACTACATTGCTATGACTTGACTTTTACCTGTGAATCGATCGATGTGAAAGAATCTCTCCTGCTTGATGACATACAACTGACTGGATAGGCACACTTGAGTTGGATGGCACACACACTCGCCATACAAAGGAATTCCTCGACATTGCTAGTCAGTGTGACCTTTACCATGCACACTCACGGCGTAAGCCAAATTAGTTTAACTTAAAACCGGTATGCACACATCGCCACCAGACTACATAAGAAATCCCGATGATTCGGATCGACATTTCAGTTTTAAAAAAAATTCTTTTTCAAAATGTATCGCCAATTGAATCACACCGATAGGAACACGACGGCCAGGCTACCAGACGAGGACATGGATCTGAATCCGGAATCTCGAATTTTGGGTAAATTTTGTTTTCTGTGAATTTCGACGTTAATCCATAAGAGCACTAGATAGGAAGTTCGCCGCATCAACCCTAATGCTAAGAATGCCGACAACCACAACGAGTTACCAAATCTAAAATATGATACCGGGAGGATCAGGGCTTTATCTGAGTTATTTTTATCATACAAAACCCCGATTCGTAGTTACCATGCCGTGGAACCAGTCGAGAACGTAACCGACATCGTATTTATTTCCGACGACTATAGTCTGTAATATGCAAAATTTCTCAGAGATACTTCGATTTCTCGCGATCCCCCAGTAAGAGAGGGACCATCTCAGCGACGGAACAAGTTCAAGCTGCGTTTATTTTTTTCGAAAATAATTTGTTGGAATACTGTAACTCAAACCCTTTTTTAATGTTGTAATGTTTCATTAATTTCTATGACCCCTCCAACCTCAGGTTATCACTAAACTAGATATCTAAAATATATTAAACTAATTTGATTTATATTTTCATGAACATTAATTATTACTTGATCGGTGAAAGTTTGATTTTTAATTTCATTTGATGAATAGTTTTATGAATATTAATTATTGATAGATAGACGAAAGTTTGATTTTTGATTTCATTTAATAAATGGTTTTTTGAATATTGATTATTAATAGATAAACGAAAGTTTGATTTTTAATTTCATTTAATAAGTATTTTTATGAATATTAATTATTAATAGATAGACGAAAGTTTGATTTTTTTTAATTTCAGTTAACCAATATTTTTATGAATATTAATTATTATTGGATAAACGAAAGTTTGATTTTCATTTCCCTTAGTAAGTATTTATATGAATATTAATTTTTATTCGATAAACGAATTTTTGATTCACTTAGTAAGTATTTTTTGAACACTATTTGTTATACGATGAACAAATTTCTGACTTTAACTTCATTAAACCAGTATTATCATGAACTTTATTTACTCTACGATAAACAAATTTTCGATTTAAAATTTGCCTAACGAGTATTTTCATGAATTGTTAATGCGATGAACAAATCCTCGACTTTAATTTTACTTAACAAGTTCGGTTTTAACGACGGATGGCCATAACATCTCGATGGTAAATAATGTTAAATAAGGCATGTTAATTCAGGTATCAGTGTCAAATGTATATAAGTGTATTATTAAGATGATTTATGTAGGTAGTATTAATGAATAGAATCATAGTTAAATATAAATGAAATAATCTCAAAATATGAAATATCCGCGCCCAGTCAATATAGGTATCCTAATTTACATCATTCATGTAAGCGAAAGAATAACTCTGTAGAAGATTTTTTTTAAATGAAATAACATCATCAAGTAGAATTAAGTATTCTAATATTAATAGAGTGAGTTCCGTAAAGGCATAGGACAAAATATCTGAGCTTACGAAAACCCAAATCCCACTATCGTTTTGTCGAATTAAGAATTGTTAAGATTTTGATTGCTTAGGAAATAAGAATCCCAATCAGACTAAGCAACTCTCATACGCGACAACCTAACTAAAATATAATGAGAGCATAATGTGATGAATAAAATAGGATATCGGTTATAGTTAAAGTTACCCGTGATTAATAACTTCCATAAAGATTAGTTACGGAGTAATCCAGGGTCGGGTTGAAGTGTGCTCAACTTTGGTGAAAGTAATTTCGCTACGAAGATAGCCAATTAGTTAAGTTAAACGAAACTTGGAGGGGTTTAAAGCGAAGAACATGATATTTATTAGCCCAGAAAATTTGAATGATTAATTTAATCGAATCTTGTTCAAGTGAATCGAGAGTCATTATCCTATTCCCCGCGCAGGCCGCTGATCGGTGGCGACAGGCCATGTGGGATGCGGGCTTCACCGTATCCCAGCCGAGAGAACTCCGATCAGGTGCACTACGACAAACGAACGATGTTGAGCTACCATTCGTAGCGATAAAACGAGAATCGGGCCGAAACCCTACCCAGGAAATTCGCGAACAAGCAGTGTTCCTCCTCTCCCGTCTCGAGGAGCATCAGCGCCGGACCGCTCTTCAAGTAGCCAGGGCCAGGCTATATCTCGCAAATGTGGAGGAAGATATCGCCGCCGGCAGAATTGCGAGTACCGACGACTACACACCGCCGCACAGCTCCTCTTTCAACCGGGTTGACGAGCGGTCGAACGTGAGTTCTACAAACATCAATGTTGTCGTGCCCCAGAGGACCCTTCCCAGCCACAGGAGAAAGACAGAAAGACCAATCTACGTGTATCGTGAACACCCTTACGCTCGGCCGGCCTCTGAAGAAAACGCCGATGAATATCACCGAACCTATCATTTTCATCAGTGACCCGATTGCGAACCATACAAATTATTAGTGAAACTGAATTTGAATAAATACTTAGTTTGTACTCGATTTCTCAATTTCCTAGAATTATTTTATTGACAATAACGTGTCCCCCTCGTCTTCGCTCTTGCCCAACTGGCGTACCGAGAAGCAACAACAGGTCCAAAGACTACACCTAAATCTAGCGGCTACCGACCTGGGCATAAAGAACAAGCTAAGTGCCGAGCCGCTCGAATATCAGACCGCACGTAATTGACGTACCGAGATGTGTTGCTTCATTTATGAAATATATATAATTGTTGTGGTTTAAATGTTATTTAAAGAATTTGATAAGTGTTAAATCGCAGAAAGTAGTATGAGGACATTGAAATATGGGAATGAGAAGTTTACAAGGAAATTATGAATATGACTGATGAAATTAACGGTATAAAGGGACCAAAAAAATCGAAAGGGAGCACAGGTCTTCTATCGACAGCTCGTTGGACCCAGAGATCGTTCGGTCAATTATGGCATTAGCAATAGCGCTCACTTTTTGTGGACTATCTACTCACTCGAACACAGTTCCAACGTTGCTTAGCAACGGGTGCCGAGTGGTAAGCGAAAGCATATTTATATGGAGTTGTCGGGGTAACAACTTTATAGTTTTAAACAAACATCAACACCTGGTAACCCACCTTTCTATTAAATTATCAAAAATAGATAATATAAACTAATTAATGATAATATTAAATTAATTTATAAAGGTTTTACTTAGATTTTGGACTCAAATATATTTTAAAAGTTAATTTTAACTTAAAGTATAAATTTTATGTGTAAATATCTAATTGTGGTTCGAGTGAGTAAATTGATGCACTATGTAAATTAGTAAAGATGGGTATCAGGTGGGTACAATGTGAGTAAAGGGTAAACATGAAAATTGGGTATTGATTAATTTGATTAGCATTAAAAATTTGTAGGTGATAGAAAACCTGAGAAAATGTAAAGTATGGCTATAATTTTTCACTATCATAAATTCGGTTTGCATGTCAAAATAATTATTATAGTTGTCATCGTATTTATACTATGTATGCAACCAACGCAATCACAATGTATTGTTTTGCTATAAAAATTCTAAAAATATGTTGAAATTAAAAATGTGAAAACTAAAAATACTCAGAAAGCTGAAAAATTAGCTAGGATGTACATAACCTTAAAGTGTGCATGACCTCTTCATAATCCCGATGTTATATTAATAAATTGCATCGATATTGCATTTTAAATGAATAGATATTGGAATAAAACATAATAAAAATTATTTGGAAACAAGTGATCTAAACAATATTAGACCAAAATTTAGATATTTTGTTATGATGGAATAATAGCAGTTGGAGTTGAACGATCTATGCAGAGATGTTTTGTAATCAAGTAATTCTAAAACAAATTGAATGCTCATACATGTTTTTGTTACAAATTAATAAATTTTATCATAATTTTATCATAAAGTAAAAACAATATTAAAAAGTTTATGTAAATTGTTATAATGTTGTATCAACTTAATATTGAATCGAAGTAATGAACCAGCAAAAATTATTTAAATATTACCATCAAGTAATAAATTATTTATGTTCATTATAGTAAAAATAATGAATGTTTTAAGTAAATTATTACAAAGTCAAAAAAAAATTTCAAGAAAATAGTTAATAATAATAATGATAATAATAATAATAATAATAATAATAAAATTAATAATAATAATAATAATTATAATTATAATATTTATTACCATAAATTTTAATAATTTGATAGATAAAATAGTTCCGATATTAGATGCTAACTAAATATTAACAAAAATTTCAATGGGGATACATAACTTCCGTACTTTATGTAATGTTCAAATGGATGAATAAGGTTTTGTTAATCATATACGATTCATGGCGTGAAAAAAATACTTGAAAATGAGTCAATTATTATCAAAATTATACTGTCCAATAAAGATATCATAGCTTGTTTTAAATATCTGATTCAATCGAATTTCCATTGATTTGTCGTAGATTTTGAATCTAATTACCAAGAAGTATATATTCAAAGATGTACTCACTGTTCGATGAATGGGTTACACATCATTGTGGTATAAAATAAATCGGGAAAAAAATTACTTTAAAGGTTTGATAAAGGTATCGATACAAAGTTGACATATATTCACATACAAAGTTGCACATCTGCATTCACATGATGTAACATTCACACATCTACCAATCAAAACCATGCATTATTTTTGCATTTGGGTCGCAAATGAGTAATAAAATAAATCAAATAATAGAAATTGGCAAATCACATATGAAAACACGATAATCACACATTGAGGTTATCAATTTTAATCAATGTGAGGTATTTATAATGAGGTATATACAATTTATCAGTCTTAATATGTTTGTTATGAAAACATGGGTATATTTGGGGTGTTTCATTGAAATATATCAGTCATTGTTGATAATTATAATTAGTTAAACATAAACCATCAAACTTTTATTTTAGAATTATTGGAGGTTGAACTTTATTTTATAAAAAACTGTCTTAACTTCCATCAAATTCAATTTGTAAAACAAAAAAAATATATTTTTACTATATTAGTTATACAAGATATACAAAATAGTATTCTTCAATATTTAAATTTTAAAAATTTCACATTTACGAGTAGTGGTATTGAAACAAGAAGAACAAATAATTATATGTCCACAAGGTAAATATATGATGGATACATTGTTTATCTGGCAAATTGAACATGTCAAAAACTCTTCTCTTGCATCGGACAGTTTTTCGATTATTTGTATTTCTATTTTATCGACATTATCCATGAAAGAGCGCATAAGGTTGTAATATTCTCCAAATCTAAAATCCATGCATGACCAGAAAACACTGAGTATATTAAATTCCGTAGGAACAATATCATTTAAAAATATTATCCAGATTGATAATTTCATCAGTGATTTGTTGAATCCAAGCAAGTTTACAAAACATTCAACTAGTTCATTTTTAAAGGATTTTTCCAATTTTGCTAGAAATATATCATCAAATTTGATGTCAAAAGCATATCAATTATTGAAAAGGTACAACCCTATATAACACCTAATTTGTAACCTTAATTTAAATGGTTAATTTATTCAATAAATATCAAACCAAACCTCTGTATCCTTTATCTCCATTTATGAAAATAAAATCTAAAGTAATTTATTAATAAATGTTTAATAAATGTTCAATAATATATAAACTTTTGTTATTCAGTGATATTCATAAAATATTCATGGTAATGTTGATATTTAGTATATGAAAATATGAACATACAATTTGATTATTTAAAATATGACTACTTATAAAATTAAGTAAATATATTTGAAAATTTTAATGACCTTGAGAAAATTTCGAATGACATTGAAAATTATGATGACTCATCCAATGACCTTGAATGAGTCATGGTCTTTGTTTAAGTGACCTTGAATTTTTTTTAATGAGTCATTGTCTTTGTCCTACAAAAATTTGTACTTTTAGACTTCCAGGATGGATGGGGTATATATCTTTGTCCCAACGGGCCCATATCTCACTTCTCGTTGGTTACTTTAATTTGGGAACCACTGCACTAAATAAACGAAATGTAAATTCTATACTTATTTGAAAGATGATTATTATTATTATTTTTAAATATAAATTTTAACATTAAAATTAATTAAATTTATTTTCATATTTAATTCGTAAATATGTTTGCCTTACATAAAATTTAATATTCACTACTTAGACTTTTGGGAATTTGCAATCATCTGAAATAATTTTATTCCATCATTGGCCTTGAAATGAAGCTGAATTTTAAATTTGGTTAAAGGAAACAGGATATAATAAAATTTCTATTTGATATTTATTTAAACAAAATGTCACTTTTTAAGGATAAGATTTGTCATAATCCTCGACATTAATATTTGTTGTTTTTATAAATATTTTTTCATAATTTGCAATTTTTATCAAGTTTTATTTAAATAGAATTTATGTAAAATATATAAATACTTTAAAAAAATTATAAAACAAATAAAAAAGCTTTATTGTCCTGATTGTTTTACTGAAATATTATTCTATTTATTTTTGAGTTAGGAAAATAAATATATTTAAGGTGAATTTAAATTTCAAATAAATTTGAATATATGAAAGAAGTAATAATCGCAGAAAAATTAAAATTGAAGTTTGTTAATTATTTTAAAAAACTTAAACATGATGTTTCAATACGTGAGTAGACAAAATAAATGCCGGTGAAGAACTCTATTAAGTACGCAACATACCAACTTTCATCAGATCACATAGAGTCAATTGGTCAAACGCGTTTATTGGACATATACTTAATGTCATTCTTTAATTGTTTTCGTGCAGACTCGTTCTTAATTAGTGTCCATATACCTCCAAAAATTATCTTGATTATTATCCAGGGTTTTCATATTAATTTAATCCTTTGCAAATATATTTTAATCATTTCATATTTTTTTTAATCATTTCCAAATTTATTTTAATCATCTCCAACTTTATTTTAATTTAAGATATAAAAACGAATGAAAATGGAAATAAGGAAACATGCAAAAAGATCACTAGATTATCCGAAAAACTTATTCAAATATGAAACCGGAATTTTTTAAAGTCATGTAATAGCGGGCTTCTTCAATTTCTTGCATGAGGACTTTTGCCGGTATTTGAGCCGCATGAACTTCCAATTGGTTTACTCGATTGTAGTGGAGATCTTTCATCAAAAATACGTTAGAGAGATGATTGAGTATCTTCGTAAGCCTGCAAACAAAGCGTTTAACGTTCTTCAAAACAAAAATTGGCAAAATTGAGTGCTTGAACTATTTGTAAGCTTAAAGTCCAAAAAAGCAAAATTGAATTTGCGAAAAACATTATCTTTATGGTGGATAAACGAAGTGAAAAATTGTGAAGGGTTATCCAATGTTGGTGTATATGTATTTAAATCCGAGATACCACATTCTTCTTAATGATTCTCAAAGAACAAGAGCAAAATCCCATCTACTTCAAATATATTTACAAGCGTATAAATAATTTGGTGATATAATCGTAGCTAATAAAACTAACAATATCGTAGTCCTATATAAATAGTAAGGAGAAATACTGACTATTATATTTTATACTAATTGATGTATTTTAATAACATTGGTTCTGTTGGTTTGCGTTTTTGGTTTGAAATAGACTTCGAGAAATTCTTTGTATGGATTCCAGAAATGATCAAACAAACTGCAGATTCCCGAGATTCGAAACGACATATCTGACAGAAAAAGAGATATTGATTCGAATGATATTTAGTTACGTGAAGATCCCACAAAACGAGAGATGCAATATTAGTTTTTTTGCAATTACCCGGGACACAATCATCCCAGAACACAATTTTTCGATTACACGAATAAATATAAGTTGCCAAGGCTTTTATAAACTTATAGATTTTGTTACATTGAGGACATTTTTATTTTAATTCAGTGTCGATTTGATCAAGTTTCATTTAAAAATGTTCGTCATTTAACAGTGTTTCAGTATTATTTTCTATTTGGCTTTCAATAATCAATTCTTTTTCAATAATTCAATGTAGGAGTTTGACTAGAGTTGTTTATCAGCATTTCGGTTTCAAGAATTTGAACTGTATTATCTTTATCATCCATTATTTTTGTTACAATCAATAAATTTGCTTGTTAGGAACAAATAGAATTATTTCCAACATTATTCATGATTGCATTTGCTTATAACTAATTGACAAACAATTTCTGCTTTTCAAATCTTATCTTTAATACGTAAAATTAATTTTCCTGTAGTAGAATTATTATAACTTAATACAATTCCAAATAACAATAAGTAAATTTTTAAGCCAGATAAGAATTACAAAACTTAAAACCAAATAATTAAATTCATAATATCTTTATTTCTAACTTTTTAATAAATTTCAAAAACTATTTTACCATCTCTAAATATATAAACATCAACCTTTAAAAAAACATTTATAAATTTTTACATTTTTTTAAACAAAAAATTCTTAATTTACATTTTACCATATTTAAAATAAAACACACATTTACCTTAAGATAAAACGAAAAATAACAAATTTATTAAAAGGTTGTTCAGATGCTGCAGCTTCTTCAGATATTACTTCTTTGTCAGCTTCAGCTTCATCAGTAACTTGAGCAGCCTCCTGAGCCTCAGCAGCTTCACCTGTTTCTTTATTAGTGTGGGGTTTATGGTTTTGACAACCCTGACCCCAGATGTAATATTTGCTTGCCCCAAATGGCTACCCGTTACTAAGTAACGTTGGAAATGCAACCATTGGTTTTTGAGATCGCCAAAGGTGAGTGCCACGTAGGAACTGCTCAGGCCCAACCTCAAACTGGGTCCAACTCCCCCCGTTAGAAGGTACGTGTGCGATTTTCTCTCTCTGGTACTCCCCCGGCCTATGTTTGAGAGCTTTAGATGGTGGCACCATAACCGACGTGGATTCTCTATAAGCAATTTGGGCGGGTGCGAAAACGAGGGGGTAGGTTACCGCGTTGCCCTCCTGGCACGCTGATAACGCTACCTCCAGACCGCGTATTTGTATCTTCTGTGACTGGGTGAGTTGTTTCTCCTCAGCACACCCGCTCTGTGCCGCGGTCATCTTCTGATAAATTGTCTTGGATTTTCCCGGTTCAATCCAAGTCGCTTTGATCTTTAGGATCTCACTGTTTAATTGTATAATCTGCTGTCGCAACTCCCTCCTGGTGTTCCTGGCTTTGTCCAGTTTCTCTAGTAAAACTTTGCATGAGGACATATCTACAACAAGAAGTACCTATTAAATCATATCCTATTGCTATATTAAACAAGTACTTATGTGGTTGTATTAAGATCTATAGTCGATGGTTACTAACGAGAATTACAAAAATTAAATAAGATTTCCTAAATATTTATTATACTACATTATCAATCCATAAACATGGGGCAACCCGAATTATGACGCTGACTCGGACGCTCGCGCGCATATGGGTGATCGCGGCGGTCCTCCGTGCGTCCTTCCTCGTTCCGCAATTCTCGAGGGAAAACTCCTCGTGGTATCACCACGTTCATATCTACGATTCGCTCGTGTAGCCTCCGGTCATTTAATTCGAAAGACACATTATAATTAGGGGCATACCCATCCGTACTGGGTATTCTGCCCTCCGCGATGTCTTTGATTATCTGGGACAAGTATCGTCTGGCATTATCTACTTGGCGGGCTGTCTCCCTCTATTGCTCCTCTAATCGAGCTAAAATGAATTCCGCCTGGCCTCGGATCTCTCGAGCCGGATTCCGGTCAGGTTCGCGTTTTATGGCCACGTAAGGGAGTTCTACATCTTCTAAACTCCCTTGATTTCCTTTACATTGTCTCTCGAACGGGGGATATTGAAAATCCCGCGTCCCACATCGCTTGCCTGCATCTGGCAGCCGAGTGTGGCGGGAACCGAGCGATGATCCGGGACGCGTCGATCCAGAAATTCTCTGAACGAATAATATTTTATTATCATATTAGATTCAAAATCTGTGGTCTAGTGGTCTGTCTCAACCTAAGAAGTATAAAATTCATCGGCTACGGGCATCCAAGCAAACCCATACTCGCCGCTGTGGAGTACTAATATCGAATGAATAGTTTGAGGAGTATGGTAAATTAGTGGGGTTTACCAGGTGTTAAGGTACATATCCTGACTTATTCCTCGGCCGTTAACTGCTACTAGGGGCGTCATGGCGGATTGATTCGTCTTTTACCGGCAATTTCTACAACGTTGTGAAGCAATCTCACTCTTGGGTTTCTATTCGTTCTTCGCTATCTTTCATACTATACGTATCAGGAAGCTTAGGGATATACTTTTAAAGAATACTCTTCGAATGTTTGCGGAGCTACTGGTGAGTATATGAAGCTCTTTAGGCGGAGTGTTGGCAGTTCAGGGTCGATTTTTTAAACATCACTATTTATGAAAGAAGAACATTTGTAGAAAATATATTACACCAAAATATTATCCAAATTAATAGCTTAAGTAGATCCATAATTTTCTCACTGGAACCGGGTTGACACGGTCAACTTAGCTCTAAGTATCGCCTGTACGGATTCGTGTTGATGGAATCTGGATTTCGGATGGAAATACGAAACGTCATTTTCATTTAATTAGCTTACTATATATCCCCACAGGGAAAATGTAAAACATTATCCCGGAATGAATCCAATAAACTGTATGTATAGAATATCTCAACTTGATGTTCTAATCAATAATTAAAAGCCAAATTTCAGGAATGACAATGTCCTATACATTCATTAGATCAATCACGAATATCTTTCCGGATATCGATGGCGTAACGGTTCATTGAACCAAGCATCAAGGTCTAAACGTTAATGGTTCGAAACGTTCGATAATTAAAAAGGTATATATAAGCATTGAAGGAATTAAATATAGACCTACGTACCTATTATTAAATCTAGATAAATTCAATACAAAATTTTTTACGTATCATTCATTCTAAGGTTTTAATCAGATAAAAGAATATTTATTATTAATAACTGATACTAAATATAAAACTACTGGAATTGTTAAATAGATAAATTAAATCCAGAATTACTTGCAGATCCTCAATTCGCAAGTTTTAATCAAAAGAAAATATTTATTATCAATAGCTAGAACGTTCATTACCAATAACTAAAATAATCATTACTCATAACTAAAATACTTATTATCAAAACTAAAATTAATCATTATTAATAACCAAAATAATCATCATCAATAACTAAAATGATCATTACTAATAATTAAAATAATCACTATCAACAACTAAAAATAATCATTATCAATAATCAAAATAATCATCATCAATAACTAAAAATAATCATTACTACTAATTAAAATAATCACTATCAACAACTAAATATTATCATTATTAATAATTAAACCCGACAAAACTACTGGGAATATTATCCTTCCCGAGATTTCAGTAATAAAATATAAAATTCGATAGTAGAAATTTAACTATCACGAACAAAAACTTTCTTAGACCTTTTAATTATAAAATCCAATAAATTAAGTTAAGTTCAATAATTCATAGGCATCATCAATATTAACAGGTCGAACGGACCAAGGAATGAAAACCCTGTAGTACTCTAACTGGTAGCATACTCGCCTATTCTGATTAGATCCTGATAGTAAATAGTAATATTGAAGTTGCTTTTCATTGTCATGATCCTACTTAGCAGAAATGAATCATAGTTTCCTTAACGAATTAGGTTTGGCTCATTTTATTCATTCTGATCTGGGCATAGTAACTAGCTTAATCGGATAATGCTGGGATAATCATAGTGTACAATACTAATTCGTACTTTCTCCAGGTTCTCTTTATCGCGTTTCTGATTAAGAAAAATAATCGTCGGGGTCTGTAAGGTTGGTAGTACATTATTCAGTGCTGTGGCTCAGAAGCAAGGATTAAATATTTTATTTTAATATATTATTAGGATTACCTTTCCCATTCTTGTTACTTTCCCTTCGGCCTTCCGTGGAGTTTCGCCTGCCATGATTGATTTTTGTGGATTCCGATGCATTAAGAATTGTGAAAAATAAACGTGAGAATCGGGTGCATTCACTATATATACATGTGAATACAAGCATCGGTATTTGGATCGATTTTTATTGTTGTTACGCACACCACGGTTGCAAGTCCCGTGTGTGTGTATGCTACTATTCCACTAGGTGAGAGAGATGGGTGTGCCTTAATTCTCTCAATCGATTGATTCTATTAAATGTCAGGTCGAGGTGCTAGTGGCCAGTGTGTATTTGGTCACTGCCTTCAATTCCAGTCGGCATCTTTCCTGTCCTCACAATTCATGAAGGGAATCATCAATTGAAAAATTCAGTAATTTCTTTTTGGAATTAGTTTTATTAAATTTACTTCAATATTTTCTATTTCAGCCTAAATACGACGAATTCCAATCTCACAGTTGCTAATTAATTCAGACACTCAGATGTGAAGTAGGAAATTCTTATGTAGGCGTTCCCTGATAATGGTTAAATCTTTTAAGCAAATGGAGCGAGGCTGCTATTCAATGATGACTTAAACGTGAAATTTGGAATGACCAGATTCATCAATGATGCTATATCTGGTAAAATTACATTTCTTTCGTATATCTATTTAATATTCATTCGTCATTAGGGCTTACGTGAGATTGTTTCTATGATAGATGTTCACGGAGATTGTGTTGCTTAACCGTCAGATGAGTCCATGGGTGCTGAGGAATTGTTCAAAATGCGATTTACTGGCTGGGTACAATGATTCTCGATTTTTGCGTTTTACGTAAAAGGCTTTAGTTCGTCTGGGAATTCTCAATAACTATTGGCAGTTCTCCGTACCTACGACGATTTTGAAATTGGAATTAATGGTTTGGTGGCTCGTTTTTCTCGTGCCGGTTTTTCTAAAATATTAGTGATTTGCATCTGTTAAATTGTTGTTATTTTTTATTTCAAATGTGTGTTATGAATGATGGGACTTAGTATATACCATTATTTGATTTATTGATGTTAGACCGGCTGTAGTGTGAATCTATCTTTCGGAGTATGTTATGAATTGTTTGGAGTAATTACGAGAGATTTTACTTTATGACGGGATTTTAGATTTTAAATGGTTCTCGAATTATTTCTTTCTTGATTATAGATTCTTGTCAACTTTACGAAGTCGTCGGCGCCCTGTGGAAGTATTTTGGTTCACCAAGTTTTTATTGAGATTTAGGGATTGTAAATTTTCTTTTATAAATGAAATAAGCATACATTTTTAGTGAGTTATCATTGATCTTTAAAATCTAGATTAAATTATGATCGATTTTTAGCTATAGAGACAACTTGAATACATTAGAAATCAATAAAATTTTAATTAATTTAGAGATCACAGCAACGATTTGATAGCATTAAGTTCCCCGTCTCCTTCCCTTAATTGATCCTAAGGTAAATTTGTGTCGATATTAATAGTTTATGAGTGCCCATTGGACTACTCGGTGTGGTAATTTTGAGCCGTATGTTGTAAATAATTTTAGGTCGAGTTTATGAGTGACGACGAAACAGCCAAAAGACTATTTCCCCTTCACCCTTTTCCCCTATACGGAATAATGATTTTACGTTCCAGCTACTGCGTTCTCACGCCGTAGCCTTCACGGGCACGAACTATTGGCGATTATACACGCACTTTCACAGTTCGATTGGGTTTTGTAAATTTAATATATTGTATGATGTGTCGGCTGTGGGCCAGAAAAATTTCGACGTGAGTAAAGATTGATTTAACGTCTCTTTAAAATATAATTGGCATAACATTATAATTGGCATAGTATCATAATTGACCTAACATCATATCTGGCATAACATCATAATTGGCATAACATTAGGATTTTCCCACACGCCGACACCTCCAGCAGAGCTCTCACGAGATTGTCCGGGTGCGACGTGGAAGAGGTTTCTAAACACTTCTTCACTCACATTGAAGATATTAACACTGAGCTTCTTAGACTGGGTCAAATTTTCAAAAACTGATTTTTAGTTAAAAACCGATTAAAATGATGTGAAAATGAATCGGTATATATACCTATTGTACGACCCTAACCTTGCGTGTTAAATTTGATTTAGTAAATAAAATTTGACCTTGTGATTTTCTAGTATATTCTTAATTTTATTATTTTTATAATTTAATTTGACAATTTTCCTTTTAACTTTTAAATTGAATTGTTTCCAATTCAAATTATTTAATTTTTGTTCCATTTTTGTGGATTTTCCATTTTTTAGTAAATTGTCAAATTTCGGTCAAATTTTCGTGTTCTCATGTTATTTTTATGTTTATTTCGTGCGGATCTTGTTGCACTTTGTTATTATTTTTATTTATTTTTGTGTTTTATAATTTTATATTTAATTGTTTTCTTTCTCATATTTTAGCATGGTTAGTTGATGTTTTATAGGTCCAATTTTAAATTTGCATGTTGTATTTTCGTGTGTATTACCGATTCATTTAAACAATTCACAAGGCCGTTTGTGTTCTGGCCCAACATTAGTCTAAAGGGAGTTAATTTTATTTATAAGACCCCCAACAAAAAACTTCTTATTATTTGATTAAAAATTAAAACGGTGTCCGAACAGGTTCCTTTATGTATAATTAAAATCCTTACTTGGTCTCGATGTAAGCAAATAGTATAGAAATTTTTATTAAAATCTGAAGCTTAAGGGCTTTTGAAAGCCACATTCCTATTTTTTGAAATTAAGCTGAAATTTCACACAGAAAATTTCTTCCATACCTATGAAAGTTGGAAGATTTCATTTTTAAAAATCATATAAAACTAAGAGCTACCCTAAAATTATTACACAAGCATTCCATATATATTTTCTTTTAAAATTTCAAAAATTCTTAAATATTAATTTTACAGTCAAGCCATTTTATCATTCCATAATTTAAATTTAAACTTATTTATGTTACTTTTTAAATTTATTATTATAATTTTATTATTATTCTTAAAATTCTTTAAATGAGAATTAAATATTTTTCTATGTAAGTATCCTCCTGACAAGAGTGTCTTTTTATATTGTGATTGTTATAAATATACTTAGCATTTTATTTTTCGTACTTTAGATTAGGGTTGGTCAACCCGCGGCCCGTCTTGATTTTTCTAAAATTATTTAGAGCTATAGGCTTTTTAGTATCTAAATAATTGTATATTTTTAATGATATTTTGTAAATAAATTTCATCTTTCATTATTGTATTAATTTTACTAAATATTAACATTCACAACTGCGATTATATTAAATGAAAACAATTTCATAAAATATGCTTTGCATGTCGCAAAAACTCTAAGCTATAATCGCATGACGATACTTACTAGAAGCAATGATTTTGTTGAAAATAAAGTTAATCTGTAATCATTTTAAAAACTTCATTAAAATAATTTAAAGTTTTTCGTTGATAGTTTATAATAAAATTCTGAACAAGAAACATATATTATACGCTAAACACGCTCAATCTTCATCCTCCTCTTCAGCTTCATCGCCTTCTTCTTTTCCTTCTTCACCTTCTTCGGCTGCTGCAAGCGCTTTAAGTCGTCGTTTTTCTTTCATCGCTCTGTTTTATTTTAATTAATTAAACATTAGACTAAAATTAAAAGCTTTTAAAAATATGTTGCACAATAAAAATAACCTAAGATTAAATTAATTAACAATAATTCAGATTGATTTAATATTTATTAATAATCTAATAAAGAACAAATTAATTTAAGACTGTGTGATTGTATGTTGTTGGGATTTGTTAAATTCCTTATGCATGGTAATAAACAGCAAGAAACTACTGTTTTCAAAATTTCTATTTAAAAATAAATCTAATTATTTAAACAACCTTCTTTTCTTATTTAATTTAATCTTTATTATACATCTTTATCATCTGACGAATCTCCATTCCTGTGCCTTAAATCGGCTATATGTCGCGGAATTGCAATAGTTCCGTAATCAACGATTTCTTCCTGTGAAGACAGCAGCTATATGATTTTTCCTCTTATCCATGCAGATGTTCATGAGTGCTTTTGAGCGGGTTTTACTCAGACTTTGTCTTAAATTTGGAAGCCATTGTCTATCGGTTGAACCGTTGTTTTCGTTCCATTAAATTGAAGTCTTACATCATAGATGTAAATGCCTTTAATTTGGGGTCTGAAAGACCATTCACTGGTGTATTATTAAACCAGTAAATTTCTCCTTGCACTGAGAATTCCGATTCTGTGTCTGCTGCTTTATTGTTTGACGATTCCTCTCAATGATATCGTTGCCTGCTGGTATATTTGTTCATCAACGAAGTGAAAGTCTCTGATCTAAGCGATAAGTAATTATCAAACAGAAGTTCGTCAGGAGGTCCTCTTTCATAAAAACCTATTCCAACTATTTGCAAATTTTGTCTGCGCTTTCGTTTCGTATTTCTCGCCAAATCGCAAATTTTTTGATGTAATTTCGTCACATCACTGGCTAGTCGTTTCCAAGAATCTTTTACCTCTAATTGCTTTTTACTGGTCTTAACCAGGTGAGAGTAATACTTCTCGACAATTTCCTTTAATTCATTTTGAGATAGGTTATTTCCTGACCTTTTGATTAAGAACTTTAACCGATCTCCTGCGAAATGACCTAATTTGTGAAGTTCAGTTGCGTTCTTGATGTGATCTTCACCCAAATTTAGTACACCGTGTTACACATGTGCTTCCTAATCCATTTAGAGGGAATTCTGGTTAAAATATCGGATTTGTTTTTATTTATTGAAACGTATTTTATTTTGGCTTCAATTTCATATTCAATAATTAGTTCTTTTATGATGCTGAGTCTTCTTTTTACTAACATTTTTGAAGAATCTTTCGTTGTAATCTTTCTCTCAAATATTTAAGCATTATGCACCCAGCTTACCACATATTTGTTATCCGACATTCTTTCTATAAACTTTAAATTCCATTTGATGCATAAATTGATGCATAAATCGCGTCAAGTTCACACAGATTGATGTTCCTAACGTCATTTTCTTTTCTCAACCAGCATGTTTCTTACATAATATTTCCATAATACTTTGTCTAATAATTGCGTATCAATTGGTTGGTTCCTTTCTCATTCACTAAATCGTTGGAGATATGAGCACGCTAGGCGCAACCAGCCTGCCACTGAAAGAATTCCGGTTAATTGACTGTATAATGAATACAGTCTTCGTCTATCCATTCCCTTCTCTTCGAATTCATAACGAATGGCATTGGCTCTGTCCCATTTTAGTACGTTGTTTTCAATATAAACTGAGAGACCAAGTATTCTTAGAACTTTTATTGATGAGGGACGTTCAATTTCTTTCGTCATTAAGTTAAATTTACTTAACAAGGCTTTAAGTTCTTCAGCTGGAACAACCTCTTAGTCGTTAAAGATATGGTCTATATACGCACTGGCTCCTGGTTTATTCTGTTATTTAAACACGTGATTAACGATCTTTGGCATGATACCAGATAAGATATTGAGTCCAAAACCCTATCTTGTCAATGCGTATTGCCTTTTATTTACAATGCATGATTGGTACTTCCACATTCTCTCATCGACTCTGACTTGCATTTAAGCATCAGATAGATCTAAAATCGCTATTAATTTTCCTTTCTTTCTCCATTCTCGTATTGTTTCATTACAGACTACTGCTTCGCTGCTATAAACGTCTAGATAAATTAAGTAAAGCTTTAAAGTCAAAAACTGGAAGTATTTTGCACTTATTCTTTTGCATTACAGGAAATAAAGTTACCACTGCAACATGCTCACTGAATCGATTTTCGTCAATTTTGAGTAGCAAGACATTTTTGACCCACTGCTCGATGTTTGAGTGCCTGTCTGCTTTTGGATTGGCTTCTGTGATCCAATTCCATGATACAATCAATTCTTTGTTAAACTTTGTTTCAAAAGTTTACCTTTGAATAGTCAAACTATGAACTTCATTTCTATTTGCAGCCTTCCAACATTTCAATTCACATCCGAATCTGACATCTTCACTGATTATCTCATCTTCTAGTACTATAATAGCGTTCATGTCTAATATGACGTCGTATCCCACTATCATTTTTCTAGAAATGAAACACTCAATGAAAAAGAACTTTCCTTCTAATTCGCTTTCTGCTTTGCTCTTACTCACTGGCAGTATCGACTCATCTGCTAGGAACAATTGAACGTTGGGTGACGTGTTGGATTATTAGAGTATAATTGTTGTCGAGCAGCCGAAATCTACGAGGCATAGCATCTTCAATTCATTTATCGAAAGGAGTCTTATTTTTAACATTTTTTTGGGATCGAGAGAGACTCGAATATTCTCGATCACTTTGTCTTTTCTAGATTTACAATGTCGAGATTAATGTCCAAGCATTTCACATCGAGAAAAATTGAATTTTCTGCTTGTTCACACAGTTACGGGCAAAATGGTTTGTGTTACATATGAAGCATTTTACATTCTTGGTTTTCACTGCAAAAGAAGATGTCTTTGTAATCAATTCCATCGTAAAACGATGTCACCTTGTCGTCTCACCTCAGCTGCAATTTCTGCTGGCAACGAGTTTATTATAATGTTTAGCAGTAGATATCCATAGTTAAAAGTCAGAATCTTCATTTCTGATTAATGAGTGTTAATATTGTCCCGTACTAAAACCTCTTATTTAATAACTTGGAAAAGCATGCTTCTAGAGAATTGTTGAAAGGTTTAAATTTAAGATCTTTTAATTTCTTTATAGCTAATATTTACGTTCTTCACTGTTTCCTTCAGAGTGATGAATGGTTTTTCCTTCGAGACAGCCGGCAAAATATCCGTTTTTCCATTGAATTTATGGAGCTTGCACATCAGTTCAAACTTATTGAACCATTCATCAATTTCTATATTTTCTCCACCAAAAAATTCTATTGCACTTAGAATGTCATGACTTAGAATTAAAACAAATTTCTTATTTAATTTATCTTTTATTACACACCTTATTTATACATTATTTATTATCTCTTGAAATATGAATATTTACTAATTTCATTTTATGAATAAATTTATCGGAAGTTGGCTTACATAGTTATTTATTTATACAGGATAAACAAATAAGTTTTGTCTGGTGAAATATGTGTAAATTTAAAAACAGCAAAAATGTCAATCATCTGTATCAGAGAGATGTTCAAAATATGCACCATTATGAAGGACACATCGGTGCCATTGACCAGGCAGTTTCCTGATTCCATAGGCGAAGAAGCTGCGTGGTTTACTGTCCAACCAAGCGTCCAGAACCACTTGAATTTCATAAGCTCAGTTGAAATCTCTTCCACGAATCGCAGATTTCAATTGGGAAAACAAATAACAATCAGTTAGTGCGAAGTCTGGGGAGTAAGGGAGGTGTGGAAGAACAGTAAAGCCCATGTCAGCAAGTTTTTACACAGATTTGGCTGCCAAATAGGGTCATGCATTGTCGTGGATAATTATTTTGTTGTATTGCCGTTACCAGACGGGACAGCTGTCTGCAGTAAACATCGGCATTGATTGTAGTACCCTGCGGCAGAATATCCATCATAATCACACCTTTACAATCTCAAAAGACGGACATGAGATGTTTCCTGGGTGAGAGTGTGCGGCGAACTTCCACACCAGGGGCATCACCTACGCCTCTCCACTACAGTGGAGATAGGTTCCGTCGTTGCTTCAATAGATCCAGACTTCATCTATTGTAATGAGCTTACTGAAGAAGTCATTACCAGCATACTTGCACAGCAGCTCGTTGCATATTTTCTCATGGTTGGCCATTTGTTGCTCGGACAACTTGTGTGGGACCCAGTGGTTGCACAGGTAACGCATGCCCATTGCAAGCAGATGATTTCGAATTGTCTGCTGAGAAACTCCAAGCTCCACGCCCATTTCCACATTACTGTTGTGATCCTCCAAAAGAGCTAGAATTTTGTCGTTGATATCAAGAAATGGCCTCTCACATAGCTCTTTGTCTTCAACATCAAAGTTTCCCTCCTTGAAGTTTGCAACCGAGCGTTGTAAGTGCGCTCATTTGTTGTGTCCTTCCTCAGTGTCAAATTTATTTCATTTGTAATCTGGGAAGACACTAATCCACGTTTCCAATTGTAGTGGATTAACTTGATGATATCCTCTCGTGTGAAATTCATTTCAAATCGGCGCATTCTAATGAAAACAGAATGTATTTCAGTCAAACAAGAAATTTATTAAAAGCACTTAATCCATGTAAGACATATCCAAATTAAGACCAATGTTAAAAATTATTAATAAGTGATTTCTTTTTAATTTTACAAATCTACAACATATATAGCATTGACACACAAAGTTGCAGACCTATACACTCATTATAGCATTGGAAAACTGAGTATGAGCACCGGAAAAAACTTATTGGTTTATTATATTTATATATAAAAATGACTCTACTATCGACAAGTAAAATCCAAAATTTAATAAAAGAATACTAAAGCATTTAAACATTTATTTAAATTTTTATAAATTGCAAATTGGATTTTATAATAATTAAAAAGATTTGTCTATATCTGTATAAATAATTTTTAAAAAAGTTTTTTCGGATCTATTCAACTTTTAATATCGGTAAATTAAATTTCAAAATTTTGGTTAAATAAATATATACAGTTAAATGATAGAAAAGATCAATCAGAGAAGAATATTCAGAAAGCAAGTCTTGTTACATTTTGTTTATGAGTGATCAGGACCTATTTTAGGTATATATATATAATATTTCATTTAATGACTAAATATTGCAGAATTTGGCTTACATAGTTATTTATTTAAATTATATTTATATAAATGATTCCGCTATCGACAAAAAAAAGATTTTCAAGTTGATTAATTCTTGTATTGTTAACTTTGCATTTATTTGAAATTAGATAACCAATATTTATATATGGAAAAGTTTATGCTTGCAAGCAAACCTACACGTCTATTTCACGAATAACCAAGTATTAATAATGAGTAAATCAGAACGACAAAATACATAAAGAACTTTATAAATAACGGAATAATGTATTTATAATTTGCCGTTGTTATCTAATAATTAAGAACTGATTAAAAACTTATAATTTAAGAAACGCAATTACTGAACCGGGTTTTCGCTTTCTGAAATTGTGTTATAAACCGCCATTTCCCACTATTTCCGAATAAAATCCTAACTCAATCTCTAAAGTTATTATTTTAATAGAAAGACGCACAAATTAAAAATCTATTAAAATATTTATTTTAAAATTGGAATCTAAACTCTGACTTACTCTGCCAATTTATGCTTAAACATAAATTTGCCATCAAAAATAGGCTTAACAAGAATACATTAAAAATTTCATGCTACATGCATTCTATTTTATATTACAGATGTATATTATAATTATAATCTAATATAAAATTCGAGCAGTTTATACTGCGAGGTTTTGAACTTCATCCCCATCTGACGCGATGATTTGGATCTTTATGATTCATTCGTTGTGTTATTAACAATTACTTTAAATTTCTAGATTGAAATTTAATTAACTATTTGCCTGCATAATTCAGTTTATCTGTTTTATGTAGGCATTTTTGCTAAGAAAATTTTCATAGCTATTTTTAACAAGTTAAAATTTCTGCTGTTAAATGTTTAGTTTTATTAACCACAGCAAGCTAATTACCCCTGTGATTTGTGTTTAGTTATTACTAGTTAATAAGCGTTTAGTACATACTAAAGCGTATATACATTGTGCTTACGAATGAAAAATTTTGAATTTGTTAACGGCGGTAGTAAAAAAATATGAGGTAAACTTGTTGATAACTAAAAATTAATTTGCCTGCTTATTACAGTTAAAGCTGTGGTATGCAGGCTATATTCATAAGAAAATTTTCTAAGAATTTTAAAACGACCATCCGGTGTATTTTTATATATGTAGAATTTACTCATATGTATCTTAATGGAAAAAATTTTCTAAATAAAAATTTTGTGTTATTGCCTTTTCTTCAAAGTTTTAAAAAAATTTTATTCGTTAGACAATTAAAAAAGTGTACAAAAATCATTTTGAATAGTATTTGCATATATATTTACGTTCATCACTCACTAACTGACTGACTGTGATACGCCATAAATTTTTGAAATTCTCTCAGGCCATTTTAGATAGGCCCTTGAAATTTTGCATAAGTGTTTAGTATTAAAATAGAAGTGCTCTCCATTTTAAATTTTTGTTTTAATGAAGTAGCCATTCTTTTTTAATTTTTGTTTAAATGGTCGTATTTTAATCAAACAACAACTTTTTAATCAATTTTGGACAAAAAAGATGATTCTGGGCCCAAAATCCATGATAGTTGTTTTGTCGTTGAAAAGGATAAGATTAAATGGTGTAATGTGTGTAAGATTAGATGGGTTTACATTTTCACCACAACGGGGCGGGGACGATGGTATTATAGCTGTCCAAGGACAGGCAATCCCTTAGTTCTAATATAGGTATTTAATTTATTATTTAAATTGATTTTTGTATTATATTGACATTTTTATAAGGTTATTATATTCTCTACGCAATGCTAGGTATCCCAGCTAGTTATATTATATAGAACAGTTGTTAATCTTAAGATTTTTAAATATTGAAAGTTTATATACATTTTTCACTATGAATTGTGTTTGTGTACTAAATTTATATTTTATTCTACCTTTTCTTTTTCTATAATTAAGGTTGTTTTTCATTTGAACCAATGACATCACTACACAAGTAAGTTTGTATGCTTAAGGTTATTGATTTGTACTTATATTATTTTTATGTTATTTTTATTTGTATTTTTATTTTTGTCCTGATATATGTTTTGCAATGTTTTGTTAATATGTTCTGATTTATTTGTATTAATTTAAACTATTGTTTTAAAGACAGAACAAAAATGAAGTTAATGGAAAATGAAACTAGGTCAATGGTGAAACTCTCAAATGGTTTTAACAATAAAATTTACTCTAATTTAGCTTCATCTTCAATAGTTGGATCCAATGCTTCCTTTAATGGTGGTTTTCTCTCTGGATGAACGTATTCTTTCATGATTTTTGGCAAATCTATAGGACTATAATTGTCCGCTATATATTTGTGACCGAAGCCCAAATAAAGATTTGCAAAATTTCTAGATAATATGTAATATATAAGTTCCAAAAAATTCAATTTACAATTTAAATTAATTTTTTAGAATTACAGCAATCCCTCACTTTACCAAGTCTCTTTTTAGGAAGTTTCGCTAAAACGTAATTTAGAAAAAATATTCAGTCTCGGTTGACAAAAAAAATCTATTTACGATTTTTTAAAAAATTTAATTAGGGAAATTATTAAAATTATTAATTTTAGATTTTATTTATTTTAAAATATACGTTGTTTTGAAATTTCATCAAAACGTAATATCTCCTTAACAAAAGCAGTACATTAAGAACCGAAAGGCAATTAGTTTAGATAAAAAGTTGAATATTCTATGCTATTTGGATGCAGGTCAAAAATTAGGAGAAATTGCAGCAATATTAGCACTTGCATCATCTATAATTGCGACAATACGCCACAATAAAATTAAAATAAAAGCACAATCAGCATCAGCAGCTCCGCGAAGTGCTACTAAATTAACTTACAATAGAAGTGCTTTAATGGAAAAGATGGAACAACATTTAATATTGTAGGTCGAGCATAATAATCAACATAAGATACCTTTGAATACAATAACTATGAAGGAGAAAGCAAAATCACTTTATGAAACTATAAAGAAAGCTGATGAAGAAATAATTTTGCCAATAAAGGCTGGTTTGAAATTTTTAAAAGCGCCACGACATCATAATATAAAACTAAAGGGTGAGGCAGCCTGTAGCGATACTGTGGCTGTTCGTGAATACCCGTCTATTCTAAAAAAACATTATTAAGATGGAGCATATGTTCCATAACAGGTTTTAAACGTGGATGAGACTGGTTTCTATTAGACGCGTATGTCTGACAGGACATTTATTAATAGAGCAGAAAACTCAACATCTGGCTATAAAGTGGCTAAAGAGCATCTAACCCTCCTACTTAGTAGTAATGCCTCAGGGAAAATTAGAAAAGTCAGAAAATCCGAGGGCTTGGAAATATGTGATAAGACAAGGTTACCGGTTATTTGGAAATGAAATAAAAAAGCTTGAATGACGTCAAGCATATTCGAGGAGTGGTTCAAAAAGTACTTTGGCCTTCAATAAAGTTTCATCTTGAACAAAAATATCTGAGCAACAAGGCGTTGATGTTTTTGGATAATGCTTCCGGACATCCGATAAATTGATCTGACTTTTCTGGCAATGTTAGGGTAGAATATTTACCAAAGAACACTACGCTTCGATCCAGCTTATGGATCAAGGAACAATTTCTACTTTTAAAGCTTACTACTTTGAAAGGGCATTCAAACAATTGAGGGATGCAACTCATAGTCAAGATATGGACTCTTTACTTAATATTCGTAAAGGATGTGATGAAATGAAGCGTTCAGGTTGAAAAAGGTTTGGAAAAATATTTGGCTAAACAACGTAAATACAGATGATATTCATGCTATAGGCCTTTCAAGAATTCTCGCAGATGTTTTTAGATTTGAAAATCAACTTGGGTTACGGAATTAGAAGAATCAGATATTTAAGGCTTATCAAAAGGCTCACGTGGACAGTCTTTCATATGAAGATTTGATACAGCTGGAACAAAATCTAGAGTATGAGAATAAAAACGAAAATAATATTGAAAATGCTCAAATTCATCATAAGACCAATGACATATCTACTGCTCTACCGTGTATTGAAAAAGTTTTCAACTATGCTATCGACTGTTATAAACAGTTATATAGAGAAAAACAAAATGCAGCAAAACAACCAACGTTGGACTTATTCTTGTCACCAATTGCTTCGACATCAGTTTCTGCTAATAAAAAAACTTGACGATTTGGATTCCGATTTGGATTCTTACGTAGACCTGGATTCTAGCGCAAAGATCAAGATACATGTGTTATGTGTATACATAATTATTCTTATACATAAAACGTATAAGAATAATATGAATTTGCTAAGTCAGTGTTTCTTAATCTTTTGGTAATGAAGGAACACTATGTTATCTCAAAAATTTGGCGGAACACCTGGGGTCCTTTCAACTAAGTACCGAAGAACGAAGAAGCAAGATTTTCGAGAAACGCAATACCTTCCTATATGTTATGGCTGGTGTTGCAAAGAGGGAAGAGGCTCCCACACCACGAGAATTTTTTGTAAAAGTACCTGTCAAATCGGAATTTTAAAACATTTCAATGTAAAAATGAAACTCAATTAAATTCTGAAATAGCTTATATTTCTGAATATCTAAATTTGGCGGGAAACTTCACCTACCACTGTGCTAAGTTAATTAAATGTTTAATGTATCCTTGAATTATTTATGTAACAGATTTATTTTTCTGGTTATGAATAAATAAAATACAATCATATTCTTTTTTTTGAATTACGAATGTTTTCTTCAAAACTATGAATTGATTAGGTTTTTTAGTTTATAAAATACCGTTTTAATCAGAATTTTTGTTTTATTTTACTGAAAATTAAAATAAAAATTCGCTTAACGAAATTTTGGGAACGAATTAATTCGTTAAGCGAGGGAATAATATAGATAGTATTAGTTATTTTCATTAAATATTTATAAATATTAACCTTCTTATTCCGAGCACAGGAAAGTTACCAAAATTATCAGACCTGATTCAAAATATTTAAATATTTCGACGTTATAAGAAGAAAGGTCCCAATGAGATAATATGTAGCATGTCTAATAGTTCAGACTATTGTGGACCCTTACAATGATATTTAGACATATCCTAGTCAAAGTTTTGGCTCCAATATTTTTAAACCAATAATTGTAGTTAATAAATATTGGATCTGATACTTCTACGTTTTGTTGTTTGTTGAATTATTAATGTAAAAACTAATCGTAAAATCATAGTTTTTAAAATTCTTTATATATCAGTCTTACAATTTCTCAAAATTAAAATTTTAATGTGTGACCAATGCTAAGAAATATTTAATATTACCAAAATTACCTAGTTAGGAAATTATTTTGAAAGGAACATTTTATTAATATAATACAATAATAATAATAATAATAATAGGTGACCAACTTGAATAATTTCAAAAAGTTAATTATATAGCACCTTCAATCGATCTAAAATGTTAGAAGGATTCATTGTTTTCGACGATAAAAATATCTGCCAAATTTCAGCTTAATTCGATCACAGGAAGTGGTTAATTTTCCGTTCCAACATTTGCGTGACTCATTCAAACACACAGAGTAAAGGTAATATAGAGAGTAGTAGTAGGATGTGAGCCCGTCAGATACAACCCCCCCTTGGCTTACATAACTATTACGTAATATTTGACTTCTGCACACATTGTTGCTACCTGGAGATTCACCTTTGGTGACCTCATGATTACATCACTTGACCACTGGTCACTTATTATGTCACTGGCCACTCATTACATCACTGGTCACGCTTATTATGTCACTAGTCACTTATTATATCACTGGTCACTTATTACATCACTGGTCACTACTCGGAGACTGTTGCCTAACTGTTATTATGTCATGTAGTTGTGGACCAACACACCTACCTTCTAGAACCTTCCACACACCTACATTCAAGAACCTTCCACACACCTACCTTCTAGAACTTTCCACACACCTACATTCTAGAACCTTCCACACACCTACCTTCTAGAACCTTCCACACACCTACCTTCTAGAACCTTCCACAAACCTACCTTCTAGAACCTTCTACACACCTACCTTCTAGAACCTTCCACACACCTACCTTCTAGAACCTTTGGTTCTTAAACATTTCACACACACACCCATCCGCACAGATCCGCACAGATCCGCACAGATCCGCACCCATCCGTACCCATCCGTACCCATCCGTACCCATCCGTACCCATCCGTACCAATCCGTACCCATCCGTACCAATCCGTACCAATCCGTACCAATCAGCGCCCAACACGCCTACAACTACGTCTACGACTAAGTCGTAGACTTAGCAAAATCACTCATATAGAAATTTATTAATATAACAATTTTGAATTTTTCATATCGGACACAGCTCTACATGGAGCTTGCCGTTCTGAGACTCTCCAAAAGCAAAAGATCCAATTGAGTTTCGATATTTCATCTTATTGTTGAGGAACTCTTGACGCAGTTGCAATCGAATTTTCTCTAAATTGTCCTCGGCTCTGATTCTCTTTCATCGGCATTTTCATCCGGCATTGAATTTCCATTGGCTTTTGATGCAGCACCTTTGTAGTGGAAGCTGATCACAATTCTAAGACATCAAAGTAGATTCGGTCATTGGAATTCAGCATTTGATTATCGCCTTCTGACATCTGCCCAGATTTATTATTGATAATTGACATTGATTGTTGAGGTCCATTTCTTTATCGAATATTGAATCTTTATCTGCTTTTATTTCCATCCTTCAGAACTAAGTTTTCAGCAGATTTGGGAAAAATACCATCAGGCTTCTTCATTCTAGATTAATTTGCTACCAAGTGTAGACAGAGAGTTTAATTTTATGCAAAGTTAAACCTTTCCCTGGAAGAGGGTGGAATTCATTAATTAACACAATAAATCACATATACAAGTCAAATGGCAATTTCAACTCAAACATTAATTAAATCGAACTTTTTCAAGATTTAGCAAAATACCCGTCTTGTGGTAGTGCCACCGTCTAGCAGAATGTGAAATATTGCTTAGCGCACAATCTTTTAATAAACCTTTCAGGTGAGTTCGATCAACTCCAATCTTTAAAAGTAATTCAGGAGTCTTTGGAGGAAAGGAACCTAAAGAGCCGATGATACAAGTATCAAGCTCCACTTTGAAGTCAGGTTTGGCATCTTGTATTTGCATTTTCAACGAATCGTATTTTTGTAAATTAAGAAGATCTACTAGTGCAAAATTATTAATTGTATCACATGGACATTTCATGTCAACTAAAAATATTTTTTTCCGCACCATGTCAGTGATCATTAAATCTACTCGCTCTTTCGATTCCGGAACAAGTGAACATACATGGTCAACAACAACAATCAAATTTGAATTTTTCGACAAGTGAGACGAAATCAGATCAAGACAATCATTGTGCCTCTCAGAACCAAGAGTCAAATGGATTTTACAAGATTGAATAATATGCGACATTGTTTCGTCTTCAGTGTGACATAATCGACACAGTCTTTTATTACCTTTATTATGTGGTTTTGCATTGATGGACAAAGTATTTGTACGAGCACGATGGATAAAGTGCCAAGCAAACTCAGAAATGTCACCTCGATAAATAGCTTTATTAATTTTTGGTGATAGTTTAATGGCTGAGGCAATGAAATTTGAAGTGCAGCCTTTTTCTCATTTCGAAAGATACAAGTCACAGAGAACCATGTGCAAGACTTTTGAAGTAGTTTTACGCAAATCAGGAGTAAGAATAAATGTCCCACGTTTTTCTGATGTAATGAAGAGTGAAGGTTGACCTTTGGTGACAATAAACATAATATTAATATCATGTTCTTTCTTAAAAAAAGCAATCGCAATTCTAGCTCGCTGAAAACGAGTTTTCTTACCAGAATGCCGAGGTTTTGGCTCTTTCCCATTGATCCAATCAAACGTTTCTTGCAAAGTCGGATTGATAATACCAAGTCGCGGACCAGCTACAAAGTTCAAAGAATCAAGGTTAACTTTTCTCGCAAATTCACAATTAGAAGTAAAAAGTCGGAAAAAGTGTGTTATTGTCTGTGTGTGGTATTCGTCAAGTATGTCAACACAGTTTGCCCCTCCGTTTTCAGTTGAATTATAAAAATAACATACTTCAGAGTGGTTAGGCAAAGACATCATTTTCCTAAAACAATTTCTTAATTGGCTAGTGATGTTTACAGTCAGATTATTGTTGGCATTGGATTTTGATAGTGCACTTGTTTTAATCTCTCGTGTTCTAAAAGGAAATACTAAACGAGAATGTAAAAAGATTTTGTACGCTTTCAGTTTTTGCCATCCAAGTAAGTCAGAGTCAGCAATTTTCCTAGTATCAGAAACAACTTTCTTAAGAATGTCATATGGACTCTGATCGGTTTCTTCACCCACAGGCACTCCAAGATATTGGTAGAATTCACTTGAAGCTAATCTTTTAATTTTAATGTCATTTATAAGAATTTGACTTTCTGTTTCGATAAGAGGAAGTTCGATATAACCGCATTTTTCAGGACGGTATTCAAAGCCAATTTCAGATGCAATTACAACAGCAATGTTTGTTACTCTCTGTAAGTCGTAAGCAGACTTTGATACAAGAGCAATGTCATCAGCGTACGCAAGGATTTTAACTACAGATTCACCAATCATAAATGGTTCACATTTAGATCGGGATACTGCTTCAAGAACTGAATTAATTGCTAAAGCAAACAATATCATAGAAATAGGACATCCTTGCTTAACACCTTGTCTGATTGCAATATTTGGAGTCAAGATAGGACCACAACTATAGAAAGTACTTGTATCGGAATACATCCTCTCAAGAATAGTCACAAATTCCTCATCAACCCCAACAAATCGAAGTAAAGACCACATGTAGGCATGAGGAACACTCCCAAAAGCATCCTTAATGTCAAGCCAAGCAATAGCAAGTTGAGAGTTCTTGCTGTATTTAGAGTGCTCTAAAGCTGACGAAAGAATTGAATTGTGTTCCACACATCCATCGTGTCTAGAGCCACCTTTCTGACCGATATGCAACAGATTGTTCTTATTTATCCAAAATGTTAAACGATTAGCTAAACAAGAGGCAAACAGTTTGTAGATAACTGAAAGTAGTGCAATTGGACGCCAAGATGACACACTATCATATTTATCACCTTTACCGGGTTTTGGAATTAGCAACGTTTTAAAGGATTTCCAGCTATCTGGTATAACCTTTTTAGAAATAATTTTATTAAATAAAAAAGTTAGTAGTTTACCCTCGGGATCCAGCATCACCAGGTCTCGATATTTTATACCATCAACACCAGGACTTGTGTTGTCAGCTTTCTTGATCTCAAATAATACCTCAGAATTCGATAAATATTTAAGTTTAAGTTTAAGATAATCCCCTAAATATAGCTGGATTTAAAAATTTCTTTTTTAGAAATAATAATATATGTGTTACAATTGATTTTTATAATAGTAGTAAAGTAAAATCTAAAATTACTAAAACTTAAAAATCAAAACATCTTTAATAAACTCAAAGATTGTTAAAAATTACAATACGAATAAATTTATCCCTGCTTCTTTATCGATAAAGAAGTTTTTATTTGTTCTTTCAGATAAACTGGCTGAGACAACTAATATTAGTAATGTCACAGTCAGAGAGGAACAAATAAATAAAATAATTACTTTATTAAAAATTAAAAATAGCCTATCCGACTATTTGGTTAAATCCCAAATTAAATATAAGGATGGTGATTTTTTAATGTTGGATTTGTTAAATAGTTTTGAGATTGAGGGTGAGTTGGGCCAAAAAATTACTGAACTGTCCCGTTCACAAATTAAAGAACTATTTAACTCATTCCCTGAAATTCAGGAACTTGTTTTCATCGAAAAAAAAGCATAGATGAAAACCCTGAAAAATTAATTAATTTAATTAATAAATTTAAAATTGAAGAAACATTTCCTCAACAGATCTCATTTGTGGGGGGTAAATTTGTTAAGATTGATAAATTAAATGATTCTCAGTTTCCACAAGTGGAATCTGAATCCGATATCATGTTTAACCTTGGTTTGTTTAGTCTCTTTGGTTTATCTGAATATGATAATATTTTAAATTCTCTTTTATGTCAACCAAAGTCTCCAGAGAAACTGCTTGATATAATTTTTAATTTAAATTACCTAAATTTAAAAGGCAATTTTGATGCTTCAACAAACGGAACTTATGAAAATTATGTTCAAAACTATATTGTTAATTGTTTGTTAATGCACTCAATTCTAGATCTTGAGACTTGTGCTTTCTGAAATCTTGATAATGTTGAATTGTGGGCTCCAAAATTGATTGAATTGATTTCTTCTTCTTCCGATTATAGTTCAAGTTGTAAAGAAAAACTTTTGAAGCTCAAAAAATGGAAATTGTCTGGTGAAATTGACAGAATCCACAATATTATTTGTCCTGAAACTATAATTGAAATCAATAACTTTCTTGGGGTGATTGACCAATCTTATACTTCCAAATCCGACCAACTGAAATTTTTAACTAGTTTAGGTGAAAAAATTAATAACATAGAAATCGACAATTATGTAGATGATTTGGTTAAAGCAAAGAGAATGCTTTATTTTATTATTAGGGACAAAAAACGATTTCTAAATAAAGATAATTTTAACTATCGCATACCCTTCAATTGTAGAAAAATTTGTACACTAAAAATGAGTGATTTCATAACTAAGCTCATTCAGTCAAATGAACTTTTTGAAGAGCGAGAAGCAGTTGTAGACAATAATATAGACGTATCTCCTAATGAAAACTTAAATATCTTAATAGTGGAACCGGTCAATCCCACTCCTGACACAGTTATAGTTGGTCAGTTGGATACTTTCCCAACAGACATTGACGAAACTGAGCCAGTTACTACAGATAGACTTCTGAAAAAAATAACATCAAAACAAGCTGTAAAACCCAAGGCACAAAAATCTAAATGAAGAGAAGTGCCTGCATCAGTTTCAATATCTGTTCCAATCTCTGAAGAGACTGATGCAGATAGCACTATAATTAATTACTTTTTTCCTGAACGCGACCCCAAAATCTGGTTTACCGATGATGATATTGACTATTATCTTGAGAGTCACATCGGTAATCCAAACTTTGCACCGGTCAAATGTTTTATCGTCGAAATTTTAAGTTCGAATTGCAAAGACGAAATATTTCCAATGCCATATAATCTTTTTAAAGCGCAAATAATATTATGCCCTCTTAACATCAATGGATCTCATTGGATCCTTTTTGTTTACTGTAAATTGACTAAAATTTCCTATTTTGCTGACCCAATTCTCCGTAAACGGCATAACCTTATTAATAAGTCAAGTGCACTTAAATTCACCATGGCTTAAAATAATCTATTTGATCTCAAAGCTGCTGTAACCTTTCACCCCCATGATAACCTTGTTTACCAGGAAAATAATTACGATTGTGGACCTTACATCTGCGCGTATGCTATGCTGATAAGCTAAGAATGGCAAACATTTCCCAAAAACTTTATTGAAACAATACGTAAAAATGTCCATCGATTCCAAACTACTAAATTTCAGAATCCACCAAAAGTCTCTGGGGTTGGTATAATGACACTGCCTATTTTTAAACGCTTCCAAAATGTAACAAGACCACCAAAAGTAGCACTTCCTTATAAAGCTTCTCTCCAAAATGAGAATTCCTGTGTACCTTCTTTAATAAAAGAATGGTTTAGTAATAAAAATTATATAACCGTATTGTCTCCTGAATTGACGTTGAATCTTATTGCACATAATAATCAATTTATAAGAGAAAACGTCATTTAGGCAATTTACGAGAGTAAAGTATGTAATTGCTGTCATTCCAAACAACCCACACTGGTGTCTGTATATATTTTCCCCTGTATTCGAGCGCAGCTACATCTTAAACTTTCAAGGCAGAGTCTTAAATGAGAGACTTGTCAGTATTGGTGAAAGCATGACTGATTATCTGAATAAATTCTTCATTTCTACTGCGAAAGTCAATTTTATTGTTAATCATAACCAGACTCACTTCTCGTTTAGATCGGAAGATCCACATTTTTTTGCTTCTGCGTTTATTGAATTTCTCGAGAGATTCTTCTTTGGTAATATCCTTTCATTTACTAAAATCAATGAAACTTTAAAATCATTTAAACTACAAATAACAAATGAGATCTGTAAAAATTTAAATTTAATTAATTTTTCAATTAATGATGAAATTATCACAAAATATTTTAAAAATTTAAATTTACCCAGCAATTTTATATTCCTAAATTCAGCAATGTGCACTGCTATTATGGATGATTGCACTCGCTATTTAAATGATTTTTTAAACTATGATAAAATTATCAAAGCACAAGTTATATTCACCATTGTAGCAGCTCCAAAATTTCGTGAAATTCTTTTTATCATAGATTACAACACTGATGAATATTACCTTTTAAACCCAACAACTCTTTTACGAAATGATAATTATTTGTCTACTTGTAAGATTCTAAGAAATAAAATTAATGAAATTAGAGAATCACCTAATCGTGTATTAAATCTTGGTGAATGCCCACATGATATTCGTGGTTCAGGTTTAGTAAGCAAAATTCTGTTTTTGTTCTTACATGTCAAATTATGACAATGATTTGCCTTTAGTTGGTTTGAATTTAAGACAAATTGGTAATGTGGTAAGCTCCTTCCTTCCAATAGTTAGTGAAATAAAAAAAGTTAAATCCTTAGAAAATAATATAATTAATGAAAATCATAAAGAAAGTGAAATTTTTAAAAGAACGTAAAAATAAAATTGATCAACTTTTAATAAAAGTATTTAAAATGAATGTTGATGAAATCGTTGATGTAATTTTGGATCAAATTTCTATTAAAACTGTGCCAACACACAAACCTTACTTGGGCAATATAGAAAGAGTAGAATCTCAAATTAATAAAAGTAATTTAATTAAAAATTTCAACAGTGACATGAAAACCACTGTAAACACGATCATCAATGATGTAGATGTGGATGTTAGACCTAAATATGAAAACATTATAACGAATTTTGAGCACAAAATTCCTTTAGACCGAACTTGGGATAAGGTGTTTAAATTTTGTAATCGTTCTGATAAAAAACTTAAACTTAAATATATATCGAATTCTGAGGTATTATTTGAGCTCAAGAAAGCTGACAACACAAGTCCTGGTGTTGATGGTATAAAATATCGAGACCTGGTGATGCTGGATCCCGAGGGTAAACTACTAACTTTTTTATTTAATAAAATTATTTCTAAAAAGGTTATACCAGATAGCTGGAAATCCTTTAAAACGTTGCTAATTCCAAAACCCGGTAAAGGTGATAAATATGATAGTGTGTCATCTTGGCGTCCAATTGCACTACTTTCAGTTATCTACAAACTGTTTGCCTCTTGTTTAGCTAATCGTTTAACATTTTGGATAAATAAGAACAATCTGTTGCATATCGGTCAGAAAGGTGGCTCTAGACACGATGGATGTGTGGAACACAATTCAATTCTTTCTTCAGCTTTAGAGCACTCTAAATACAGCAAGAACTCTCAACTTGCTATTGCTTGGCTTGACATTAAGGATGCTTTTGGGAGTGTTCCTCATGCCTACATGTGGTCTTTACTTCGATTTGTTGGGGTTGATGAGGAATTTGTGACTATTCTTGAGAGGATGTATTCCGATACAAGTACTTTCTATAGTTGTGGTCCTATCTTGACTCCAAATATTGCAATCAGACAAGGTGTTAAGCAAGGATGTCCTATTTCTATGATATTGTTTGCTTTAGCAATTAATCCAGTTCTTGAAGCAGTATCCCGATCTAAATGTGAACCATTTATGATTGGTGAATCTGCAGTTAAAATCCTTGCGTACGCTGATGACATTGCTCTTGTATCAAAGTCTGCTTACGACTTACAGAGAGGAACAAACATTGCTGTTGTAATTGCATCTGAAATTGGCTTTGAATACCGTCCTGAAAAATGCGGTTATATCGAACTTCCTCTTATCGAAACAGAAAGTCAAATTCTTATAAATGACATTAAAATTAAAAGATTAGCTTCAAGTGAATTCTACCAATATCTTGGAGTGCCTGTGGGTGAAGAAACCGATCAGAGTCCATATGACATTCTTAAGAAAGTTGTTTCTGATACTAGGAAAATTGCTGACTCTGACTTACTTGGATGGCAAAAACTGAAAGCGTACAAAATCTTTTTACATTCTCGTTTAGTATTTCCTTTTAGAACACGAGAGATTAAAACAAGTGCACTATCAAAATCCAATGCCAACAATAATCTGACTGTAAACATCACTAGCCAATTAAGAAATTGTTTTAGGAAAATGATGTCTTTGCCTAACCACTCTGAAGTATGTTATTTTTATAATTCAACTGAAAACGGAGGGGCAAACTGTGTTGACATACTTGACGAATACCACACACAGACAATAACACACTTTTTCCGACTTTTTACTTCTAATTGTGAATTTGCGAGAAAAGTTAACCTTGATTCTTTGAACTTTGTAGCTGGTCCGCGACTTGGTATTATCAATCCGACTTTGCAAGAAACGTTTGATTGGATCAATGGGAAAGAGCCAAAACCTCGGCATTCTGGTAAGAAAACTCGTTTTCAGCGAGCTAGAATTGCGATTGCTTTTTTTAAGAAAGAACATGATATTAATATTATGTTTATTGTCACCAAAGGTCAACCTTCACTCTTCATTACATCAGAAAAACGTGGGACATTTATTCTTACTCCTGATTTGCGTAAAACTACTTCAAAAGTCTTGCACATGGTTCTCTGTGACTTGTATCTTTCGAAATGAGAAAAAGGCTGCACTTCAAATTTCATTGCCTCAGCCATTAAACTATCACCAAAAATTAATAAAGCTATTTATCGAGGTGACATTTCTGAGTTTGCTTGGCACTTTATCCATCGTGCTCGTACAAATACTTTGTCCATCAATGCAAAACCACATAATAAAGGTAATAAAAGACTGTGTCGATTATGTCACACTGAAGACGAAACAATGTCGCATATTATTCAATCTTGTAAAATCCATTTGACTCTTGGTTCTGAGAGGCACAATGATTGTCTTGATCTGATTTCGTCTCACTTGTCGAAAAATTCAAATTTGATTGTTGTTGTTGACCATGTATGTTCACTTGTTCCGGAATCGAAAGAGCGAGTAGATTTAATGATCACTGACATGGTGCGGAAAAAAATATTTTTAGTTGACATGAAATGTCCATGTGATACAATTAATAATTTTGCACTAGTAGATCTTCTTAATTTACAAAAATACGATTCGTTGAAAATGCAAATACAAGATGCCAAACCTGACTTCAAAGTGGAGCTTGATACTTGTATCATCGGCTCTTTAGGTTCCTTTCCTCCAAAGACTCCTGAATTACTTTTAAAGATTGGAGTTGATCGAACTCACCTGAAAGGTTTATTAAAAGATTGTGCGCTAAGCAATATTTCACATTCTGCTAGACGGTGGCACTACCACAAGACGGGTATTTTGCTAAATCTTGAAAAATTTCGATTTAATTAATGTTTGAGTTGAAATTGCCATTTGACTTGTGTATGTGATTTATTGTGTTAATTAATGAATTCCACCCTCTTCCAGGGAAAGGTTTAACTTTGCATAAAATTAAACTCTCTGTCTACACTTGGTAGCAAATTAATCTAGAATGAAGAAGCCTGATGGTATTTTTCCCAAATCTGCTGAAAACTTAGTTCTGAAGGATGGAAATAAAAGCAGATAAAGATTCAATATTCGATAAAGAAATGGACCTCAACAATCAATGTCAATTATCAATAATAAATCTGGGCAGATGTCAGAAGGCGATAATCAAATGCTGAATTCCAATGACCGAATCTACTTTGATGTCTTAGAATTGTGATCAGCTTCCACTACAAAGGTGCTGCATCAAAAGCCAATGGAAATTCAATGCCGGATGAAAATGCCGATGAAAGAGAATCAGAGCCGAGGACAATTTAGAGAAAATTCGATTGCAACTGCGTCAAGAGTTCCTCAACAATAAGATGAAATATCGAAACTCAATTGGATCTTTTGCTTTTGGAGAGTCTCAGAACGGCAAGCTCCATGTAGAGCTGTGTCCGATATGAAAAATTCAAAATGGTTATATTAATAAATTTCTATATGAGTGATTTTGCTAAGTCTACGACTTAGTCGTAGACGTAGTTGTAGGCGTGTTGGGCGCTGATTGGTACGGATTGGTACGGATTGGTACGGATGGGTACGGATTGGTACGGATGGGTACGGATGGGTACGGATGGGTACGGATGGGTACGGATGGGTGCGGATGCGGATCTGTGCGGATCTGTGCGGATGGGTGTGTGTGTGTGAAATGTTTAAGAACCAAAGGTTCTAGAAGGTAGGTGTGTGGAAGGTTCTAGAAGGTAGGTGTGTAGAAGGTTCTAGAAGGTAGGTTTGTGGAAGGTTCTAGAAGGTAGGTGTGTGGAAGTTGATAGGTGTGTGGAAGGTTCTAGAAGGTAGGTGTGTGGAAGGTTCTAGAATGTAGGTGTGTGTAAAGTTCTAGAAGGTAGGTGTGTTGGTCCACAACTACATGACATAATGTAATGACCAGTGATGTAATAAGTGACCAGTGACATAATAAGTGACCAGTGACATAATAAGCGTGACCAGCGATGTAATGAGTGGCCAGTGACATAATAATTGACCAGTGGTCAAGTGACGTATAAATGAGGTCACTAAAGGTCAGTTACTAGGTAGCAACTAGTGGACAAAGGGCAATCTCCAGGTAGCAACAATGTGTGCAGAGGTCAAATGTTACGTAATAGTTACGTAAGCCAAGGGGAGTTGTATCTGACGGGCTCACATCCTACTACTATAGAGGCATGAGTTAATACCATAAAACTATAAAACTAATAACAGGGACGAAAAACCTTTTATATGAATGCTTTTAGATTTTATTGTTTAATACCTATATTTTCTTTCTGTGTCAGAGACCTTTTAGGGAAACAAAGGTATGATTTTAGAATCCTAATTCGAATCCACATTAATATTAATGACTACAGACCACCTGAAACCTTACACTATCAGTTAATAAGACATGAAAAAATTGAAATAATCCGATTAAATAAAAAAAAAGATTTCCAAGGTTTTTGTAAAAAAGTTTCGATGACATACATCATGCCACTTTGGACACGTGTGCCAAAGATTCAGCAAGTCTGCTTTAATGAATTCTATAGATGTTTCAGGAAGCAATAAATATCAGCATTTCAATTTAAATATTGGTTATTATATTGAAATTATTTAATAGATAAAATATAATGAACAATGCTTACTGTCCTTGAGCAAATGCATGTGCTCCTGGCCATCTCAAAGAAGACAAACAAACCACTGCATATTTTGGTGGAACTAACAAACTTGAAATTCTGACTCTCCATGCCGGATTTCCATTTATAGGATCATCTTCTTCTAAAGGCGATAGAAGCGGTGGACCTTCCTCTGGTTCTTCTTCTTCAGCTTCCTCTGCTCCTTCCTCTTCTTCTTCCTCTTCTTCCTCCTCTTCCTCTTCTTCTTCTTCTTCGTCCTTAGCCTTTGGATCGGCATATTGACATCTACCTTGCTTTAAAATATGCAGACCGTGGTGAACCCATCCTGTTAATTCCGGATCTAACAACTCTTCTAATTCAGGAGGTTCAAATTCCTCAGCTTGGATCAAATTTTCAGGAACTTCCTATTATATTTAAAAAATGACAAATAATTTTAAATAGTTACATCTTCTTCAGGTTCTTCTTCTTCATCCATTTCGTAAAATCCAGACGGCGATACATATGTGGCAGCACTAATTCTTATGACTTGCACTGCAAGTAAATTTATTTCTTTTCCGGGAAAAGGAGGAAAACTAATTACATCTTCACCTGGTCGTCCTGTAAAAAACTTTGTAATTTGTCTTGATACAGTAATTTGTTCTGGAGTCACTCGAGGTAACCGAAACCAAGGCTTTCCTGGTTCATTACACGCAAAATATATGTTTTTATTTGCTCCCCGACCTTTTTCTTCTGGAGGGAGCTTTTTTGGAGGTTTCCATTTATTTTTGGGAAATGGTGGAGGTGGGACTGAATAAAATAAGTAACTGAATATATATTAGAATTGTAATTACTTTCTTCCTCTGCTCCTTCAGCTTTGTTAATTTCTTCCGCCGTTTCTGGAGCTTCTTCTTGTTCTTCTTCAGGTTCTTCCTCTTCTTCCTCTTCTTCATCTTCTCCTTCTTCAAACTCAACTTGAGTAATGTAATAATTTTGTGACAGTCCCAAAACCTTTCCCCAAAAAGTTACTTTGGATAACCGTGATTTCTTTGCTAATTGCTTCATTCCCATCCAAACTCTAAATATTTCCTCTCGATTTACGCCTTTATAAATTAACTTTACAAATAATTTAATAAATAATTTAATTACCAACTCCTGCCTGCTCGAAAAAGAAAACATTTAACATTAAATTTGGTAGAGGTGATTCCTCTTCATCATCGTCTTCAATTTCATCTGGGTTTTCCGGTTCTGTATCTATTGGCATATCTGCTGTGGGGAGCTTTCGCTAATATTAACAATACTTAAAAAGTAATAGAACAATACATTGTAATACTTTCTGCGAAGAATATTTTATTTTCAAGTTTATTAAAATTATTGTTTAAATAAATAATTTATAATTTTTAATAAATGAGCTTAAATTTTTCAAAATAAATTTCATAAAAGGTATTTATTAAAAGATTTCTACAGAATAATGGGAACTAAAAACAATCACTTCTCTTTATTATTGTTAATATGAATCCCTTTAGCTCGCAGCGCAGAAAACATTTAAACAATATGTCAAGGTACAAATAAAAATTGAGTATAAAATGTAAAAGAAAACTCTGCAAAATTGAAATAGTAAAATTAAATAGTGCTGCAAAATCAAAGAAAAAAAACTGTTATTTTTATCAAATGTTGCATCTTAACCAATTATGAAATAAAATTTTTATTACTCAAATAAGAATAAGTCGAATTAAAAATTTCACAGCGGTACACAATTAGAACAAGTCAAAGTTTAATAACATCAAAAATTAACTAACGAAAACCAAACAAATGAGAAAAAATTACAGCATTTATAGAAAATAAATTAAGAAATACAGAACTTGTTTAATAATTAAATGAATTTTACTGTAAAATAATTAGAAAAAAGTTACTTTAAAAATTATATCATAATCAAAGATTATGATTGCAAACTGATGATGAGTATAATTTGCTCGAAATATGTTTAGTTCATTTGGCTTTCTCGTGTTTTTATAAAAATGGAACATTATTTTTTCGATTCTTATTAACTTGTTTTAAATTTTATTTTAATTTATACTGCTGCAAATAAACCATCATTTCATAATAAAATATCCCAAATAAATGTGTATAATTTTAAGACTTTGTTATTTTTCATAAGTTATAATAATATACAAAATTTTTTTGAAAACAAAAATGAAATCTTGAAATAAATATAAAAACAAAATGGATCAATAAAGATAAAATATTATTAAAAGTTAGCTTTAAAGATAAAGGCAAAAAGCAATAATTCAACAATTAAAGATTTCCAGCTAAAATCTTAGAATCAAAAATCTGGAAGTTTTTAAAGTTTTTCATAATTGCTTTACGCGTGTTGGATTATTATTATAAAGTCGGTAATGACTCTGACTCTTCGTGCTTTTTGTTTTAAATAATTAAATTAGAAACTACACAAACAATTTATTGAATTTTAAAATAATTTTTCAATATTGTCTACTCCACTTTACATTTAATCTACATTTTCTAAAGATCACTTTTTGAGGTAAGTACTCGAAATGGAGACCGCTTTTATACACTTGTTAGATACGTTTTAACTGAATGATCGCATATACTTTCATTTTTGACTCTTTAACATTTTCTCCTTTCTACCTTAGACAAAACTGACAACTGGCTATCCGTCTCAATCCGTTTTATAAGTTTCTCTCTTTTGTAATATCAAAATAATATAAAAACAGTTATTTAGGCGGCATCTCACCTTAATTCTAAAAGACTGCCCAACTAATTTAATTTTGAGAAGTAACTAACCTCATTAATTTTATACTATTGTATTCAATTTATCGCCTTATTTGCTATTCGCACATACCAGTTTTACTTCGAAACATATCAATTTCTAATAAATTTTAAATTTTCTTTATCACTTTTTCCATTCTAATCTTTTCCAGTGTACTTAAATTTCTTTTTAGACCAATCTAGAGAAATTCCAACTCATAATATTAAAACAATAAACTAATTAGTAATATGGAGAATAATTTACCATTCTAAATTATGGATAAAATAATTAAAGCAAAATTAATTTTCTATTCAACTCAAATTTTCGGCTACAATAAAAGCCCTTAACATGATTTTCGGTACTTAATAAAGACAACCGAAATTTTTTGTTGAATAAAAAGTTAATTTTTTATCTTTGCTCAGAATGAAAATAAATTAAAAATCATAAAAAGAAAAAAAATCAAAGGTGGCAAAAAAAACAGAAGATTTTTCTAACTAAAAAGACCCTTCAGAAAATGACTTCACTTAAATCTCAAAGAAATTCCTCTCAAAAGCCAGTGAAACTCCTTAATTATTGAGTAGATATGGTTATCATGGAATGAATTCTAATGAAATAACCCTTCATGGTAACTTTCCTACAGAAAAGGTCTTTGAACCAATATTAATTTGTAGTGTAAAAAAATATAGAATTTAATTTGGGATTTGCCTCATGATCTGGATTAGAATGTAAAATTGTTCAGATGCTTTTTTTCCGTTTTCTGCTATAATATTCTAAAATAATATATAACATCCAAAACTGTTTAAAAAAGCTTTTACAAAGACCTTTTGAGATAAGTTTTAAACAAAAAATTAAATATTTGTGCAATATATTATCAAGTTAAAAATAACCAAATATAAGATTCATTTTTTAAAATCCCACAAAAAATTGTAATAAAAGTTTTCAACTAGGTTTTAATAAAATCAAATCAAATATAAATAAACTTTCCGAAATATTTGCGCTTCATTTCTCTTTAATTAAATGCTAAGGCTCACTGAAAAAAATACTTTCTTCTTTGATCTTTAAATTTTTAATTAAATTACATAAATCAGAATATTTCAAAAATAAAAATGCGATTTTAATTTTATTTAGAAATTATTCAATTAAAAAATCATTTTAATTACAAGATGAAAAATAAGAATTACGTTAGCAAACATTCATGTTGAATTTGTAAATTTACAACTGTATATTTATTAATTAAATTTAATTTTAATTAACATACCCAGAATAATTTCTTTTGAATTTGTGCTAAGTCTACTTCTGTACTCGGGTCTAATTTCCCGTGCATCATGTCGTCATTATTTCCCATTCTCAAACGTTTGACTTCTTGACTAATTTGTTCAAACCCATCGACCGCATTATTCGGATGGTGTTCCAAAAGGTATTTAATCAAACTTACCAAATGGTCATAGAGGTTGAGCCCAGTTTGATTGGAAAGAGATTGCAAATATCCTTTGGTGTTTGCATATTCTTGATCATTCGGCGCAAGCCTCGGTAATTCTATGTTTGCCATTGTAGAAAATTATATTAAGAGGAAAAACGTTAATTGCCAAGGCATTAAATCTTAATATTGAAAATTAATTAAAATAAATTAAATCAAGTTAAATAAATTATTTGTTTTTCAAATATTTTAATAAATGAATTTTGACAGTTTTGATGAATTAAGTACAACATTTTTGTAATTTCCTGTTTTAGCTTTGAGATTTTGTGATTTTTTCTCCTACTCGGTTCGTAATTTTTAATATCTAATTAGATGAAAATTGTAGATTTATATTTTTTATCTGTATGAGCCAAAATTATTTAATTTTTTTGTTAAAATAATCTTTAAAGAAATATCTGAATATAATTACCAATGTTTGAAATGCATTAACCACGTGCGGTGAAATTCCGTAATATGTACGTTGATTGTTATCTGGACCAAATGTCAATATGACTTGTGAATTTTGCTAAGTCGGTAGTTCTATCGGCAAACAAAAAATATATTGTTGAGGTTGTTAAAAAATAATGTCAATAAAATGAAAGCAGAGAAAATCGAAAGCGAACAAAAATATCAATAATAATTAAAGAACAAAAATTAATTAAAAATTTATAAAATTTGAAAATTAATATTGATTGGGAGAAACGGGTATGATTGAACGCCAAATCGAAAAACGAACACAAATTTAATTTTTATAAATTTATAGGCAAAAAACAAATTAATTAAAATTAAATAATCCATTAATGGAAAAGCAGAGCTAATGGAAAGCCAATGTTAATGAGAAACCCAAGCGATGAGGAAAGCACGAAGCGCTTTGAGGCTCGACTGACTAGATTATTATCAAATAAGAGGAATTGAACAAACAAACAAATTGTTATTATCCCCATTATCCCTAAAAGATCTCAATTAATGTTCACCCAATTCTAGATAAATATTATTATTCCCAAAAGACTTCAAATGCTGTTTACTCAATGACAAATAATTTCCTTCTAAGAAAAGTAAAAAAAAGCTATAATGAGACAAACGCCAGTTTGTCGAAGAAAACTATGAAAAGAGATTTGCTTTTAGAGAAACAAGCAAAAGACAGTAACCAAAAGAAATAAAGTTTAGTGAATTTCATTCAAATTAATGTGATTTTATATTGAGACATCTGTCTTCATGTTTTTGAATCGATATCTGATAGAAAAGTGCAATTAGTGTGGAAATTAGTGAATTTGTGTTAGAAATAAATAAATGTATTCCGTTTTAGGTTTCGATTATTTGATTTATAAAAAAGAGCACCATGAGTCAGAGATTGACCGACTTGTAAATAATAACCCAAAAATATTGCATAAGTTCAACTTAAATATCGTGTTGACCAATGGTTCTTAAAATGTGGTTTGTGGCCTATTAGTGAGCCAAATCTCAGGTATTTTAGTTGGTAGTCTGCCAAGTAAAGATGTGATGACCAATGGTTTAACCATATTAAGTTTCAGTATACTTTTGTTTAAAATGTATTTAAACGAGTTATTTAATGAATAATGTTTTTCTGAATAACCTTATGATAAATGCAACACAGAAAATGTTTGAGACATCGAAGAATATTCTTAATACTTAATGAGCAATACTTCTATAATAAAGTTGCAGATAATGTATATTGAAAATTTTATTCTTTTGCACCCTTGGCTTTCATATAATTTAGTAGCTTGGAAAATTAATCTAAATTTCAGTCAGTTTTTCAAGAGGCACATGAGCTTATAGAAAAGAAATTTTAAACGATTAATTAATCAACAAAATGATTTTATTATACAATCCGTTATTCAGATTTAGAGTGGAAAAGGCTACCAAATGATGTCCAGTCTGTATTGTTTTATAGCCAATGGAATATATTTCCATAAAACATGAATATTATTAAAAACTAAATAATTTTGTGTAGAATTTTCTGAATAATTAAAGTAACACTATTAAAGATTGGTGAGTTTATCATTGATTGTTACAATAAATATAATTCTTACCATAAGCCTATCCCTTAATGCAGTATTCTCAACCTTTTTCAGTTAGCGGCCCCTTTACGGAAAATTTGAAAAATTGACTGTCACCCTACACTTTTTATAATAATATTTTAGCTATAAAAATAACAAGTTTTGTAAGTTCTATATTTAATAAACTAAATCTTTTATAACATATTTTAATGTGAAATTTGAACTTGACGCTTTTTGCATATCTCCTTATTATTAAGTCGCGTATTTGACAAACATACTCTTAACTCATTCTCAATTGAGTTCAGTTTTTGCCTTTTCTTGTTCTTAATATTTACCAAAGTTTAATATTTACCACAAATAATTGATATATTTACCGCTATTTTAACAAATTCAAAATCTAAAATAGTAGCCTTTTTTAAAATCAACCTTTATATGAAATTAATAAATTTTCAATAATAAAATTAGCAGACCTCAAGGCACACTTTTCATATCCCTACGGCACCGCGGTTTAGAAAAACTGCCTTAATAGGTTCAGCTTAATTTATTAGTCATGTACAGAAGTTACATTTGTAATACATTGTTTCCTCACTAATGTAAGAAAACATTTTCAACTATAGAAAACGAACTTTGTTCAATAAAACTTGAAAATTAAATGTTTTAAACAGAATTTGAAAATTTTCTAAGTAATTATGATTGTACTTAATAAAGTGCAGTCAATTTATCATAAAAAATTAGTGATTTGGATATCTTTTCGTTTAGTGATCTAATTTTATGATTTTAATCTGTTTTTAACAGTAAGCATATTTTAATTCCAAAATCCATCCTAAAATGGGTTCTGCTACCAAAGTATTCTACCAGTGGTAATCAGTGCTCGTCATGAACTATTTTTGATAATTTAATGTGTTTTTTTAATGAAAACACGACAAATCTCAGTATTTGGATATATTCTGGTATACGAGATTGAAAATCGTTGAGAAAAAACCTTGACCCGTTTCAACGAGGAAATAGACTTTCAAACATTACCTATCCTCAATTTTTGACCATTAAAATAGCATCAATTATTTTGACAATTTTTTGTCCTTTATCCACAATTAATTAAAGCTCACATTTAAATTTTGTCCCCTGATAGAAACAAAATAGAAACAAAAAACAGACGTTTCCTATTTTTAAATCATACTTATCTTCAATTAGTGACCATTAAAACAAAAAATTCAAAATGTCTTTCACTTCAATAAAAAGAAAATCACATATTGCATAATGTGACATCGACCTATTAACCAATATGACCTTGGCCTTGAAATGACCTTGAAAGGGTGGTAGTGAGACAGACAGCTTATTGTATATTACTATGATCATTGATCTGGATCTTTTGATTATGATATTATCCAAGTTATATTATCTGCATCTAAACTTTATTATTTAGATTCGTTCTTCCAAATTTTGTACTTTTCAATTCATTGAAAATAATTATGATCCATCAATAGGCGACCAAGTGCGAGAATCAAATTTGACATTTGCATTCTATAATTCATGCTGCCAAAAATGAATCTTCCAAAAACAAAATAAGTGAGCTTTGAGTGTGGATGATTTTATCCAATCATTGCTCTTATTATCTTTGGGCTTATTTTCTGTGAGCAGATGTCTGTGATCTACCTCCAAAATTCTCCTGAAAAAATTTACAAAGGGGTTGCTCAGTAAATTAATAAATTGCTTGCCAACTGGGACTTGAATCAAGTGTGACTTGTAGGTTTAATTTAAAGAAATTATTGAAAGAATGATGTTTAATGTTTTCAAAAGTTACGCTTACAGCATCACAAGTTTCAGAAGTTGATCAAGTCTGTGAACTATCTAACTGCAGAAATAAAATGTGGCACTGCTGATGCACGTGGACTTCGTTTACGTTTTTTTTGTTTTTAAACATCACCAATAAATATTTCAACTTCTTCTGTAAAGCAATCGTTGCTTAAAGTACATCTTGATGAGAGGTTATTTTAAAAATGTTTTATTAATGTAAAGTTTTTATTAGCTAATGTAGCTTTTGTATTTATTACATCCATAATTAAAACACTTTCGAGAATAATTTATTTTATGAAAATTCAAAAACTGATCATTTTCCTATATTATAAAAACACACATTATGTTTTTGGAGCTTTTCTTAACTGTAAAATATTGATATTTGCAGAAGAACAGATGTCTTCATGCATTCCATTCACAATAGCATACTAAATTTATTATTTTAAATTTTAAAACATTTTACATTTAATATGTTAATTTGAAAAGACTATTTTAATAATGTTTAATATTTACAGTTATTATTTAATTTTTCAAATATATACATACAGCTTATATTACCTCATAAGAATCAAACGTTGAACAAAGATTTTTAAATGTAATTTTATCTTTTAAATATTGTTCCATATTTATTATAAACTTTTATAAATCTTTTATGTATGTCATTTTATCAGCACAAAACTAATATTAAATGAAAATTAACAAATTAAATAAAAACAAAACACTATTAGCTAGAAATTAAAGGCTGAAAACCTAATAATTTGAATTTATTATTTATTGTTTTATGAAAAAGAAATTGTTCATAAGATAAAAATAACTATTAAATAGAAGTAAATTTAAAAGTCACAGAATAAAGTGAATAAACAATAAGCAACTATCAGTTTTGGAACAACTCACACGATTAATACAGAATTTCACAATAATTTCTAAAAGTCCCAAATGAATATACAATATTTATTGATATATTTTAAAAGAATTTTTAATGCATTGCTTATATTTGGCATTTAAAAGATATTATTTAATAAATAAAATTGAAAATATAGAAAAATTAAAATAATGATGTATGATAAATTATATTTCTCAAGCAACAGTAATGCTAGAAAATGAAGCTTATTTCTCACAGATTTTAAGAGATTAAATTTAAAGCCTTTCAAACATAACTTGAAATAAATTTTAATAATTAATAAAGTTTCAATTTTCTAAGATTTTTTAAAATTTGTATCATATACTGATTTCACAGTGAAAGAATTTAAATATATTTTTAAATATATTTAAATATATTTTGTTTAAATTCTCTTTGTCATGTAAACAACAATAAAAATTTGCATATTGGCGATAATAAACATTTTATTTAATGCTATAAAGGGTTTTATTAATTTGGATTGGGGTAAATAAAAATAGTGATAAATATATTCTCAAATAAAAATAATTGATAATGATAAAAACTTATTGTTTGATTATGATAATAATATTGTAAATTTGAATAAAAAAATAAACTTTATTAATATTATTTTGGTGACGGGGCATATTGTTTGAGTCTAAATATTATATAAATCTACATTAAAAAAATATTTTAACTAAAATTATATATTTTTGGTCTCGACAATGAAAGGCCCCTCAATATTTTGTGAATTCCACCATATTTCAACAAATACACTTATATTTTTCTCAATTTTTTCAATAATGTAATAATTATTTAATCGAATTTCGTCTGCTTTCAAAAACTCACTTTAGCTGAATCCAAGGGAATGTGAATAAATAATAGAAACAATTAATTTAAACACATGAATCTTACATTGAAAATTTTGTTATTGAATTAAAACAAAATTTCAAATTTTTAAATATTTAATATATATTCATTCACGGTGATAATACAAATTAATAGTAAAATTATTAAAAAACTTCCTCATTTATGGTTTTTAATTGTTGAGATTTATACAGTAGTCATATATAAGAGTCCAGTGATGATCCTATGCATAAAGGAAATACCTAAATGGAGGAATATATATATATATATATATATAATAGTTGAGTTTTAGGCTTTAATATAAGTTTGAGTAGTTCTAGTGACAACAGTGATTTTAAATTTCAAAATGTGTATCATATTCAATAAAAATAATGGGATTATAAAATAAATATTATTTATAAATATATTATGATAAGTGAATTATTAAATTCGTGAGATTTCAAATGCTCTTGTCATTGCAAGTTAAAACTAAAATATTTCGTGTGAAAATTGAAAATAAATGTAACTCGTGAAGAGAATACTGTAAAATGTAACATTATTCAGAAATAAATAAATTTTAATTAAAACAATAGTTCATATTTATTGGCGACAACAAATGCTCAATAATCTGAGTAGTTATCATAAAATACGGGGTACCCGAGGGCTGCAAAAATAATAATACACTGTAAATCTGACCCTAGTGAGACATTTAATGGTAACTTTATATATTAAAATAATTTAAATATTTTTAATAATTTAAAAAAAATAAACACATGAGAACCTATTTTATTTTACTAAACATTAACTTTCTGTAAAATTATTATTAAAAATTATTAGTATTCTCAGATTCCAAAAGACATTAATGAGAGATTTAAAGTCTGCTAATACAGGCAAATGAAATTATCTAGTTCAAAATGCCCAAAAATATTAATTAAGAATCAAATAATATAAATATTGGCAAGGATTATATTTTTCCCGAAGGAAATAATAAAAGATCTGCAAATAATGAAATTTGATTTTGAAAACAAATTCACATTAGTTAATGACATTAAATTTCTAATAATTTAAAATTTAAATATTTAAATATTTAATTATTATTATTATATTATTATTATTATTATTATTATTATTATTATTATTATTATTATTATTATTATTATTATTATTATTATTATTATTATTATTATTATTATTATTATTATTATTATTATTATTATTATTATTATTATTATTATTATTATTATTATTATTATTATTATTATTATTATTATTATTATTATTATTATTATTATTATTATTATTATTATTATTATTATTATTATTATTATTATATTATTATTATTATTATTATTATTATTATTATTATTATTATTATTATTATTATTATTATTATTATTATATTATTATTATTATTATATTATTATTATTATTATTATTATTATTATTATTATTATTATTATTATTATTATTATTATTATTATTATTTTATTATTCAAAAATTCTGAAAACATTTTAAATCAAAATATCTTTTACGATTAATCTATGAATTAATGCAAAAAATAATTTATAATTAAAAGGCGACAAGTATTGTATTGTTAATAATGATTGTCACTGTTTGTCCTGTCGACAATTTAAAGTGATGAAGAGAGAAATATGATTGATATCTTTAAAGTTTTTGACATTGAATTTAGAAAAGTTTGTTATTTTATTATCTATTTTATTTTAGTGATTTGTTCTGAAAAATAAATTCAGGGATATTTTGATTTTCAGTGTTTATTTGGGCTGAAATTAATTAAATTTGGTAATATATTTTCAAATCTGGATGATTTGTGATAAAAAAAACAAGGAAGAGGAACAAAATGAAAAAAGAGGATTTTTGAATAAACCAAATTTAAATTAAAAATATTTTACCAATAAAATTAGGACAAATTATTCTAAAAAGAACTAAAAATAAAAAAATTATATAATAATTAATTTAAATTAGTTTTAATTAGTTTCAATCTGATATAAATTATAAAGGTTAAAATAATTTTTCTGATTTATTTATTTTAATTTTTAAGTCTGTTGTCAAAGAAATACATTTCAACAAAATAAAGTATAATATTCTCGGTTAAAGTTATTTTTTTTATTGATAAAATAATTTTAATTTTATTTTATATCGTTATTAAAAAGTGTAATATTTTCAATTTATATTATTTTAAAAAGTATAATATTTCACTTTAGCCCCTTTCATTCATTTTGGTCCCCTTCTTTCATATTTAACCGAATTGTGAAATTAATAATTTTAAACAATCTCTGTTTTGCAAAGAATATTTAATAATCATGTCTATTTCATAGATAATTAATAACAAAAGTCCTTTCATATTTATTATATCCATAGTTAAAACTCAAATTATAATAAAACTTTATTAATTCAAATAATAATAACGTCTATAATATTGTTCAAACCAAAATTTAACGAGGAAAATCTTTCATTCTATACACCAAGCGAAGTTGAGATAAATCACCTATAATATAAAAAGAAAATCAATAAATTTTTTTTTTATTTTTTTGTAATTTTTTCAACATAATTTCAGCTTTTCAGGGCCCCCTTTTTAAAACATGTTTTCTCATACGATGTTAGTACAGCATTAATATTTTTTTAATAAAAATAAAGTAATTAATCTTATTTATTAAAATTTAAATATGGTAAATTTTGCAGATTTTCTGTTGTTAAGCGCCGTCTGTTATCTGTTAAAATGTTATTTAACAACGAAAGACTACGTTAAAATAAATACCCATCAGTGCTTTGTTGTCTAATATTATTATAAATAATTTATTAATAAATTTACTATTTTTAACCCAGAAATTTGAGAGTGCTTTTTTGAAAAAAGAGTGGGCACTATTTTTCTGATTCCTCGTCTTAATATAAATTTTTAGCTAATTTAATGATCTGACAATTATTCAACTTAATTAACTTTATTTCTAATTAAACAAAAGTGTAAACAGTTATATTAATTAAAATGTCTCTAACAAACATCACTATTTCCATCATTAAAAATATGAAACAATAGAAATTAATTGTTCAATATTTATAAAAAGTTTTTTTGTTTTAATAAAGCAAATGCATGGAATTTCATTTTTATTCCATTGTGAAAGAGACAAAGATCCGTGAAAAATTGATTTATTAATAAAAATTTTTTCTCCCTTCACAATGAAAATTTTGATTAAATTTCTTACGTAATTAAAATCCTATCAAATAATCGCATAGTCAAAATTACATTATTGAGTCTCACATCAAACAGATGGCTTATCAGAATTCCATTCCCCATATGCAATTACCCAAATGACATTTATAATATTCACCAAGGAAATTTGACCACAGACAAATTATATCATTTGATTTAATTTAATCTTAAAATCATTTCTTTTTTTCTTTTGAATTTTCTTAAACTATTTCAAATAAACAAAACGAGTTTAATTTTCCCAAAATTTCATTGGATAATCAAATAGGGAAATTTGTTGGGAAACTGCATTGGTTGATTGAATTTCACTACATTTGTAAAAAAAATAATAAAAAAAATAAATCTCATAAAAATTGTAACAAAAAAATGAGAAAGTGAACTTCTTTTGAAAATTGTTGTCAGAAAGTTATTTATTGAAATTATTTTATTTGTTTAAATTAAAGTTGGAATTATTGAAACAAATATCAATAATTGAAATTCTGGCATTCACCAACCGGTAAATTTGTTGAAGAAAATGCTCAGAAAATCTCAATTGAAAATTAGAAATAAAAAATGAAATTAGTGCTCAAGATTTGTCAAATTATTATTATGATTTTTATGTTGGGACTGATTGCGTTTCGAATCACAATTTGGATTTTAATGTATCAGGACAATGCCGGAAATTTATTCTTACAATTAACAGACAATGAGGAAAAATTGAAATTTCGCAATTTTTCCACGGGATCTGATCAATTTTATGTTACACTATGCAATATAAATATTGCTCGGTAATTTTTCATAAATTTTTTTAGTTATTAAAACAAATATTCTAAATTTTAAAATAAAATATTTTACAAAATTACTTTTGTAAAAAATTATCGAAAAAAATGTATTTTCAGAATTTTAACAAATATCTAACAGATATTATCAAATAAATTTATAATTAAAATTTGCTTTAATAATTTGTTTATGTAATGTGTAATAAAATGAAATATACTGAAATTAATAAATATTATTATAAAAATTCGTCATTTATATCGTTGCATATTTATTTTATAAATTGTCATTTTTTATAAATATTATTTTTTATTTATTATTACAATAAATAATAGAAATTCGACTGTTTTTATTTTTATTGTAATCATTCTTAGGTGAAAGATAATAAGATAAAATGAAAATTTAAAAATATATTTGCCACGTAATTTTGAATATATTAAAATAACGTATTTAAATAAGTTAAATTTAAATCTTTCTAAAAAATAAAAGGTAAAGCAAATAATTCTTTCAAATTTTTGACACACTAGCTAAAACTATCTGAATTTTACAAACGAAAAAATTCAGTCTTCAGAGATTAAGCATTTAGCAATAGCGTTTTTTAAATGACATTTGACACATGCGTAAGTGTAAGTTTAAATAAGTCATAATACAGTGAAACCTATTTTACATATCTGTATTTTTCTTTATAATTTTAAATATTATTTACGAATATTATCGATTTATTATCATTAAATTTGTTATTCAAAAAAAAATAAGTTAATCAATTATAAGTTAATAAAAACTTTATAAAGTAAATTATAATTTAGTGAAATATAGTTTGTATGCTTAGTTTTTTATTTTGTTTTTATAATCCAATATTGGGTAATGGGAAAAAAATATTTATTATTAATAATTTGTAAATAATACATGATTATTAGCCCACCCCCTAATTATAACTATTCTGAATTTTTAAAATTTTATTACATTTCTTATATTTATACTAATAAAGGAATTTTTTAATATATAACTCTTGATTTCTCGGGTAATAAAGTTTAGCGGGAAATCCCAATCTCTACTTAGAGATTCAAGTGACATAAAAATACTATATGGTTATGGTAAATTTAAAATATTTTAAATGGTAAATTATGATTATTTTTAATGTTGTAGAGGATCAGCATTATTTCAAAAATTTGATACCTTGGAAGCATTTGATAAATACATTCAGTCTCTTTCAAGATGGCAGCAGGCTCCTAATTACCAAACTTTGCCAGATCCGATAATGGTTAATTTATCAGCCCATAAACTAGAGGATATGCTGAAAATGTAAGAAATAATTAAATTATATGCAAATTATTTATTTATTTTACATATACGTGGTTTGCAATTGAATAGAAACACCAAACTTTTACACAACAACATAACATGTAAAGACATCATTTTTCAACATTAAAACCATATAGATTCACACACTTTTTCCAGCGCTGGATCAGTTCAGAGAATGCATTTTTGAAGAAATCTGAGGACTGATTACGCAGCAAATTCTACACTTCTTACTTTATTTGATGCACCACGTATGTTTCTTTCCAATTTAAACAAAAAAATCTACTAATTACAACTTTAAAATACATAAAGTTCTCAATGTAAGCATTATTGCCAGTTCATGAATAATTAATATCTCTTAATAAAATAATTTCAGATTAAAATTTTCAATTACTGTTAGTTTTTTTTAATATTTTACGTTTTAATTAATATTTATATGGATGGGATTTTGATAATTTTAACCGTAGTTTTCTTAGAAAAAATAGAAATAATATCTTTGACAACTTACAAATAATTTTTACGCAATCAAAACACCAAACGGAAAAACATAATTTTGTTAACTTCAGTAACAATTTTCACGTTTCGACAAATCTTCAGAGGTCTTTTAATTACTCTTTAGTTTTCTTTAATTTCTCTTCAAATATTATTTCAATATAGTTTAAATTCCTCCAAAAAAATATATTTTTAGAGTTATCAAAATATTCTGTAATGATAAAATGAATTTGTTTAAATATGACGAAATAAACGTGTATTCCTGAACTTGAATTAGATTACACAACAAGCTGTCCGATAATTAACAATTGGAAAATATTATTAAATGTATTTCTAAGATTTAACACATTGTGATCGGGCAGTTTTCGACCGCGTACTAGTGCTGGTAACGGGTGATTTTTCGCGTAATTTCGCGCTAACGTAGACCTCTAGAAAAATTGTGATAACTTCAAAAATATTGGAACCCGCATTTTAACGTGACCCGCACTCCACTAACAATCTATCAAAAACGTATAAATACATGATACGCTCTCTAGCATTATTTTGCTAAACACGTATTAATACGTGATCCGATTACAATGTGTTAATAGAATCAATCTTGAGGTCACTGAAGGTATTTCCTCGATTAGTTGACGATTGAGGTTTGAATTTGAAGATGAAAAGAATGCAAGTCCTCTGTATTGATTATCATGAATTCCAACAACTTTCGCATCGATCAATTGCCTAAATTGACTAAATCCTTCTTTCAGCATAGGCTCATTTACATCAAAGCCAATGTCACCAACAAATGTTTGTATTGAATCACGATAGTCAATTTTGACAGTTGTTACAGCTGCAGGTCCTGGTATCGTACTAGATCCACTTGCCCAGTTAAATTTAATTTGATCGTTGGATATATAAATTCCATCCATTATCGATGAGGATAAACTTGCAGAAGGTTGGCAAGTACGATCGATAAAGGCATATGGGTTTGTTTGACAACAAAAATCCCTTATAATATGACGACTGATGCATTGACCAATATTTCCAAATATTATTTTTAATAGATAATCATTAATTCCATTAACTTCATTATAAATCCTGATTTTGATAAATTCACGATCTTGCGTTGATAAGTAATTCATTAACGATATTGAAGAACAAAAGAAATTTTCATAAATTTATTTATACCCAAAATAAATTCAAATTAAACTCAAAAAAGACCAACAAAATTGATCCAGTAAAAAACAACCACACTTTCTAAAACTTTTACCAAAAAAAACAACTTTTTACAAATTAATAAATCTAAATTTCAATTGGCCGAAACAGAATGGTTTACGAAAATAGAAACGTTATGCGTATTACAGGGTAGAAAAACTTTGAATATGGTTCTGCCTTTGTTAGTTGAAGGTACTGAGTTTCAAATCTTTTTTAAGATCGAAGCAGAAAGCAAGAAGGAATGGATGGTTTTGATACCGTTTAGCAGATATTAAAATCTGTGTATGGGCTAAATGAATATGAAGCTTACAAACATCTTGTTAACATCAGGTAAGAGCATAATGACAATATTGATAATCATTTGGTGAAAATTCAAAATTTGTTTGAACAAGTAAAGGATTTTGTAATATATATTTTATCTCAAGCCTTCCAAATGATATCTCAAAGGAATAGTTGTAGAACAATAAATAAATTATGTCTTATGGTAAGGCAATTATCGACCTAATTGATGAATCAAGAGACAATCTGTGCATCGGTAGATAAAGAGACAAACCGAAGAAATGAATATTTTATTTGTAGAGATGCTTCTCATTTTAAAAAAAACTGTCTTCATCGAAGCCAGATAATGTGTATTAAGTGCAGTGAAAGGGAAAAATCTCTGCAGAGTAGGAAAAGAAAATAGAGCTTTCAAAAATGTGTAGTCGCTCAAGGTCTAAATGAACAATCAAGATTAGATAGATAAGTTATCTAAGATTGGAAAGATAAAGGGTGGTTAGTCCCGTACGATGTTGATAGCACAGGCGAATCCATTCGAGTGGTACCAATATTCAGTATAATTCAAGAGAAGAAAGATAAAACTGCGAAGATAACATGCTTCGTCTTCAAAGCGCGTATATGAAAATCCATGTGCATCCTGAGATGTGGAAATATCAATCAGACATTTTGAAGGTTAAACAATATGCTTTAACAAGGATGAGATTTGGATTTAATATAGATCATTTTATGATTACATCTAAAAAAATAAAATTTTAAAAAAATACCGATACAATAACATAAAAGATTTAATTCAATGTGTGGTCAACTAATTGGATGGGTTAAAATTTCATGTAAAACTCTGAAAAGATTCACAGATGAAAATTAGGACAATCAAATTACACAAAACATAAGAGATCAACTTATGGACGTGAGTAATAAAGTTGAATATTTGAATGCTATATTGTTTGGTTCAAGCCAAGCCAAATAACTAGATGCGATCAATAGTGGATGCCAGGAAAAATAGTTAAACCAGAAAGCGAATTAAGATATTTGGTAGATCGTAATTGTAATAAAACTCCTCGTCACGTCACAGGAATTCTATTTCGAGCTTAAGATTCTGAATAATCTAGTAAAGATGTATTAATGAATTTAATTTGTTTAAATATGATGAAATAAACGCGTAATCTTGAATTTGAATTAGATTACACAACATATTTTCATTTTCATTTTCTGTTACAAATCTATCCAACCTTGCCAGAAATAAGTTTACATTGGAGTTCCATTTTTTATAATTTATATAAGGGTGCTAATCAGCTTTATGTTAAAAATATTATTTTGTTACCCTCTAAATCCGTAATCAGACTGTATGATATTTAACAATAAGACTACTAAAAGTGCTATTTTCAAAATTTCTATTACGTAACAAATTCAATTATTTAAACAACTTTCTTTTATTTCTTTTTATTATTCATTTTTTTATTTATCCTCTATTATACACAAACGAAATACGAAATATATAGTGTTCCCTTTATCATTGTTGGGGTTTTGTCGGTGAATTTGAATAGGAATTATTGTCAATCTGACTCTAAGCGTGATTTTAAACAACAGTTACGAACTCCAAACGATATAAACTTTATTGATTAATACACTTTATCTCCACTTTAAAATGACACAATGAATTATCAATCAATCATAATTTGATGCTTATTACGACCCTTCTGGAAGAATAGCACTTTTCGGATCAATTGGCTTTACAATCACTTGACAACTGCGGTGGGTTTCTGAGATCATTAACTCTGATTTAGTTGCTTTGACCTTGCTTAATTTCTGTTTCAAATTTCTCTTTAATTTCTTTTTTGTCTTTCTTTGTCTTCTGCAATTTTTGTCTTATTTTTTTGTGTGTTTGATTTCAATTGCGCTTCCTTTTTATACTCCATCATCCAATAACACTTACTGATGTCGAATAGAATTTCTGATATCTTTTAACGCTAATTCTTTTGGGCCTCCATAATCACTGACAGCTGTCCAGATAAATCATTTTTTAAAGGTGCCTTTCCCGGATTCCCAAACAACATTTCTTCCTTTATCTTGAAAGAGCTTTCGAAATAACTTGCAAATTTTCCTTTTGTTTTTGTTTTCCTAAATTTGCACTTTTTAATAATAGATGACCTTCTTCTGTTTAATTGTCTGTTTTTATTGATTTTCTCTTATTCCCTTCTCGTTATTCGATATTTCTTTTTCATTCCCTTTTTATTAAGCTCCATAACCACATCTTAATCACTTATGATTGTTTCCCCCAATCATTTTACATGTTTATTAATTATTTTACTCTATTATTTAGTTATCCTCAACATCATTATCAGTATTTTACTATTCTTCCTTTGAAATGATATTCTTCGTGTTGTCATGATAGAGATTCTCCAAATTCCAGTCTATTTATTCTTCTGTTTATTAAAATATCAAAATTTTAATTAATAAATAATAATTAATGAATTGTAAATATTGAATTAATACCAACAGTACATTTACAATATATTTATTCCCATCGTCTAGTAATTAATTAAAAAAATTATAATTACAATTTTGATTATTTATTTTTATAAATTTATTCGGGTTAAATTATCAGGTAATATAATTTCCATCATTGGTCAATGCTTCAGATTCCACTTTTCCCAATTATAATTTATTTTTTTCGATTTTTGTTTAAATGTACTTAATAAAATTTAATGAGATATCAGATTAAGAAATGTAACTCAACTCAAAATGTCCACTTCATATTTCGTATAAAATACTCCGTCTAATATACATGAAAGTTAAATTTGAAGTTTACTTCACTATAAAAATAATGACAGGGAAGTCTCATTGAAAATTAATTAATAATCCTTATGAAATTTGAAATATTATCTTGTCCCTGAATAGTAAAAAACAAAAGTTTTATTTAAAAAATATATATACTTTGCGTTTTGGGGGAGCAATAGCTTCATCAGAAGATATTTCTTCAACATAGTTTTCGCTATTAGATAAGAAACTAGTTGTGGGACTTTGTGGTTCTTCTACTGGTTTTATAATAGCAAAAAAGGGTAATTCCCAGTTTACATTAAAAATACATTATTATAAATATGTGGTACGCAAATTAGTGTTACCAGATTTTATAATTATGTATTTTCCCCTCCGCATTATATAAGTCAAAATTTCGCGTTGTACTGAAACAGAATTTTTTTCCAAATCGCGTTATATCGAAACCGCGTTGTATAAGACCGCGTTATACAAGGGATACCTGTATATATATATATATATATATATATATATATATATATATATATATAGACCAAGATAAGTGGGAAATCAAATTTTAAAAATATTTATAATAAATATATATAAAATTATATAAATTATAACAAAAAATGATCTTGAAAACAAATATGAAATTATTAATATTTGTGGAAATGATTTAAGAGGGAAAATTATGGAAACTAGTTCATATTTCAGGAGCCAACTATCAATTTCCAAACATTTTGTTGAAAACATACAAAAGATCTATTACATTATGGAACAGTTCTTAGGAATGGTAGTAAGAATAGTTTGAAACAAAATTCTTTCTTATTTGAATGGATTTGCCAAGAATTCATCAAGAGATTAAGTCATGGATAAAATTGCTGTTCCTTGAATTCAATGAAAATTGACGATAAAGAATAATAAATGATTTATATAACGTTGATGAAATATAGAACGGAGCTGGATCTGCTAATGAGGTAAATATTACGGTTGGTTCGTGAAGGTTCTTTGAAAATAAAATGCATTTCATAGAAAACATCCTTTTGCACAATATAATGATTACGGAGCCTTAAAAATCACAAGTGTTATATTGAAGTGTTTTTGAGTTGTTCTACAAGTCAGAAAAATTAAGTTTTCAAGTGGGTTGTTAGTTTGATAGCTTGATACCAGTTTCTGTGTTAAACTTGTAGTTCACAGAGGTAGGATTGTATCTAACATGGTTTCAAGTGAAAGGAGGTTTCAAGATAAAAATTCGTTTTTTCTTGCCTTAAATCCAAACTTTGCAAATTTATTTGATGTCCAGTGCATCAGGATGAGTGTATAACAGTGTTAACTTGGCACTGTTCTTAAACTTGCCTGGCGCTCAGAGAAAGCTGAGAACCTCCCGCATAGTACTGATGAGAGCCATTAGCTCGAAACTAGTACACTATTGGGAAATGTACTGGATGTCACTTAGTGTATAGTATATTCTTTAAAAAAATGGGTTTATGCATTCAAGAGTGGTCACATCGATCTTTGATAACAACAAGGAAGGTCGACCACATGAAATTTCTAATAATGTGAAAGAGATATTGTAAAAAATTTTGCAAGTGGAACAGAGAATCAACAGGTTAACTCAAGTGCTCTCTTTTAGTCTTGATCTTTTGTCAAGAGATTATTACATTTATGGACATTTAAGAAAGCATCTGAAAGGGAAATTTTACGTTCAATCAAACAAAAAGCATACAAATAAAAGTTAACATTTTAATTTCATGGTTAATAAATATATTTTTAATCTAAACAAAGATATAAAAATAATAAATAAATAGTAAATAAATTTTGCCTGTTGATTATATGTAAATTAAAAAATTCTATTCATTAATGTACAAAAGATCTAAAGCAATCTACCGACAGAATAATAGTAGCGACGGGTCTGTTATTGAGTAAAATTGAAAGTATACAAATGAGACAGAGGTCAATTTATACAGGAAAATTATGAAGATATTACCCTAAAAGGAAAATACACCAAACTAATGAAATCATTACAACTGAAAAACCGCGGACAAATTGGGTCCACCAACATACCTGATTGACCCCCCCCGCCGTTATTCACAAACATCCTTGGCACCAATAATAGAAATTACGCGAGTTTAATAATTTAAATGGATTATTAATTTAGGTTGCTATGAATTGGAAAATTCGATTAAGTTGAAAAAATATTTTTTAAAATCAATTTTATATTTTCAAAATTGATTTTAAAATTTAATTTAAAATTTAGATGTAGAATAGGAACAATTGTCTGCTCAACTCATCAATTTATTCGTCATATATCTAGATATGGAGCTTGCTTTTCGTTGAGAATAAATTACACTGGTAAGATATTATTGATTTTATTTTAGAGTCTGCAAATATTCTATTAAAAATAAAGACAAAAATATTGATAAAAGGATAAAAGAAAAACAAAAAATTTAAAAAAACTTCTTTTGATAATAATAATTACTATAATAACTATCATTATTATAAATATAATAAAATAAATAATATTTATAATAAAACTATAATTATTATAAATATAATAAAAAAATAATAATTATAACAAAACTATAATTATTATAAATATAATAAAACAAAATATTTTCTCAACATATATTTCTCAAAGGTTTTGTATGTCCTCTTTTACACGGCCACAAAGAGTAGTTTTAATATAACTTTATGTTCAACTGAAAAAAAAACTATTTTCAAACTTCTATTAATTTTCGTTAATAAATAAATTTGGACTAAATTATGTCCGTGACCACCATACAACTACAACCAAATAAACCCTATATTTTTAAAAATATTTGTTTACAATTCAGTATATTTAGGACTTTAGCAATTTAAAAGTAGTCAATAGTTATGTTAAAATATAGCTAACAGTTAGCAGCTAACCAAAATAGTTCTATTAAAACAATTTTTAAATATTTTTTAATTTTTAATTCCTATTACATACGTCGAATTAATTTAATGTTGTTTTAATCTTTATCTCCTAGCAGTTCAATGTAATCACAAACATAAAATGCTAATTAATTAACATAAAAATAAAGGACTTTTAATGAGAAATGATCAGAATTTTATTGTTTACAAAATAAATAATTAATTGAAAATATAAGTCGAACAGGCCAATTTTTTTGTTTAAATTAGAGTTTTAAAGATTTGAATTAAAAGTTTGTGTATTCTGCAGTTATAAGTAAACATACTTATTCTACTTTCAAAATGAACGCCTAGTCGTTTTACGTTCTGTGCATGTTCAGCGGAATGTTGAAAAAATGGTCATTTAGTCATAGGGAAAATGGTCATAGCCATATGATCGTATGGACCTTTGGTCATAAGACGAACGGTCATAGGACAAATTGCCATAGAACAAATAGTCAAAGGACAAATTTTCATAAAATAAATAAATTTCAATCTTAATTTAATATTGTTTATATATTAAGGGTTACTCATAAAAAGTGTTTTGTATAGTATTGTCATAAGTAGTTCACCTGATACTGAACACATCGACGAACTGATGAGCTACTTTGAACACATATATGTACGCGGTCGTCATCAACGAGGTAGAAGTAACCACTTTGGGCTTCGCTATTTCCTATCAACAGATAGTTTTCAGAATCAACGAGATTCTGCAGCAGATTGACTTGCACAAACGACAAATCTTGTCGAAGGATGGCATTATAACCTTCAAGTTCTTTTTCAGTATAGTGATCCAAAGTTGGGGTGATTTCTTGATGGTCTGAGATTCAACATCATCAACAGAAGACCTTGTATCTGCAAGGTGTTTCCGAAGTCATGCAACCTGGCTAAAAGCAATATCGTCTTCAGAAAGAAAGAGTCGTCAAAGCCATCGCAACATTAAATCAAACAGATATACCCGCATTTCTACGAGCAATCGCTTTTTATCTCATAATTAGATTTAAAACTTAGCACAGTTTAGATTTCTGTTTACTTGTTGGTGTAGATGTTTGAAACTTATTTGGCGTTTTATTTAAACTTTAAGTTTCGACTAGTATTTTAATGTTTTTAGACAATGTGATTCAAACATTATTTTTATTTAAAATTTAAGAATGTGACTAAAGGTCCTACGAACGTTCATCTTTATGACTAAAAGTCCATATGACCATTTGTCTTATGATCAAATGACCTATGACCATAAGTCCTAACACCGTAAAAATACTCTTATAAAAATTATTTTTCTAAATATATGGCAAAAAAACAACAGCAATTAGTTTTACCTTTTGGACGCTTTTATGTAAAATAATTAAATTTATGAAAACATTAAAACAGTTTTTTATTAAATTCAGATGGAGGCATAACGAATGTAATAAAAGAAACATTACAATCATATATTTCAAAAAAATTAAATTTTTGTCAACAATTATCTTTTTTATTATGTTTCTTTGGTCAGGTAATTTGATTGTCTTACGTAAGAATTAGTCAGCAGCAATGCTCCCTTAAAATAGCACAAGAAAATTATTTGTGCGCGCACACATTTTCTTCAAAATAGTATGTTTTTATCATTTACTTTTTGATTTAAAAGTTTAAAAAGCATTCTAAATCTTTGATACAATCTGTAATGTTCGTTCAATTTCTTTTTCTATAGATGACGCTTTCAACACAGAGTAGTGACAGAATGAACTAAACCATTTCAAAGAATGCAGAATAATTGTCAAGATTTTGTTATTATGTGTAGGAACATCTGATTACGATACAAGTACAATAATAAAATGATGCAGTTGAAACAGTTGACGAACAATAAAAATCCCAAACGTTTATTTTAACATACATTATGTTGGTAATTATATAAACTTTAACCAATTGTTGGTGAACTGAGTGCAATTAATTTGTTTAAATCTGTGCGAAGTATACTTTTGATCTTTTCTAAGACTGGGTATTAGAGCTGGGGTAAGGTTTTTCAAAATTTTTCTTACGTTCGCTTATCATCTGCACTACTTTTTATTTGGTTTCCTTTTCTACTGATGCTACTTGTCGGGGAAATTTTTATAATTTTTATAAAGAAATTAAAATTAAATAACAATAAAATTTTTGATTTAAAGTTTTAAATGTGATGAATCGTTAAACAGTGCAATTGTCGTTGGCGAAAAAAATTAAAATAAGTGCTCCTGACTACTCCTTGCTTTATTGACATAAAAAAATCATTTTGAAAATTAATTGTGTCAAAAACTCCTATAAATCGTAAATTCTTTCGTTTCCATTCCTCATTTACGCCTATCACTACGCCGCTCAGTTTATAACTTGTTGATATAACTTGTTGACAGGATTTTTCAAAAAACAATTTTCTTACTTAAACATTTATATAAATGTTAATCCCCTTTAGTCAAAGCGATCTTCCCGTGATTTTATTTTGTTACCGCTCCGTCCACCATTCATGAACGCTGCGGTGAAATCCAGCGGAGTCCTACTTTCGATATCAATGCAAAGTTGACCTGTCCCAGCATACTCCAAGGGGCGAAAATGATAAATTGACACTCAACGTCCCGCAAACTCAACTTCGGGAATTGATATCACTTCAACACTTGTCCAACAGACTATTATAATATTACATAAGTATTTAAAGGGGGACCTGTCACGATACTAAAAGTATCGCGGCCATCCAAAACATTAAACCAAACTTTAAAGATATAAATATAATAAAATGTTTTTTAATAGCTTTTATTTATTTTAATATTTTAATCTTTTTCGAATTATTTTTCTTTATTTTTTAATATAATTTTCTTTAAATTTACATTTTTATTCTCGCTGATAGTTACTCTTTTAATTCTTTTATTTTGGTCGCCACTTCTGCTTGTGTATTTTCTAAATCTTATTTTGTAAGGTTTTTGGCGGTTTTATGTTGTTTCTGTATGCATTTGTAAGCGTTTTTAGGAAATTTATTAGTATTTGTTTTTAATTAATTATGTTATTTTTTTATTTGTTTAATTGATGTTTTTAGTTTATTTTTGATTTCTGCTTGCGGTGCGTGTGTCTGTTTTCGTTAGCCATTTTTATAATTCGGAAAAATATTTTATTATTAAACTTTATTTTTTGTTTAAATTGTGGCTTCTAGTCCAACACGACGTAAATAAGCTTGTATTATCTGATGTTCGAATAAATATTTAATTGAATTGTAGGCACTTTGAGAAATTTGAATACTTTAAAGACGAGAACATCGATCAGAATAACATGATAAAGGTAAACATTCCAAAGAAAATATTAATAGAATACGGAAATGTTTTGAAGATGATTTGATACAACTGAGACTGAATTTGTTTATTCAACAAAAAGACATGATCGGAGTTATTGGAAAATGAAATTTTGCTCATCACATTTAATAATTATTTTTGTTTTGTTATTCAGGTATCCTCAACAGATTCGAATTTATTTGAATTGATTTAATTAATTTGATTTAATAAAATTATATGAATTATATTTTTTAATTACCGTATATTTCGGCGTATATGGCGACCGTCAGATAAGACGAGGTACAAAATTAGAGCAAATTTTTATGATTTATCATATATCGGGTTTTAGATATGCATAAAAGTAGTATAAATACAACTACCTGTACTGTAATACTTTCTTTTATATCGGTTGTATAAGACGACCCACAATTTTCAAGGGTGATTTTTTGACTTTAAGGGTCGTCTTATACGCCGAAATATACGGTACTTGAATTTCAATAATTTTTGTTTGATTTAAATTAAATAAAGGCGATGTCGAATATTTGTGTTAGCTGGTAATAATTGATCTTAAGCTATATGTAGTTTAATGAAATTTTAAAAGATTAAAAAAAACAGATCAAACAAAATATAGTTGGTTTTTTTGATTAGATTAATTGAAAAATTTGTTATTTATTAAATGGAATATAGCTAACCAAATAATTTGCTCGTTTATAAATACTTAAGTCACGTCTGAATCTTTCCAAATTTTTGCCCTCAGTCCGTTGTATTTTTGAAGTCGGATTGGTATGGATTTTTTATTCCATAACTAAAATATAATACCATTCCTTGTTGAACGTATAAAGATTTGATGCTTACTTGCAAAATAGTACGAAATTTTTCATGTTCTATATTTATGATTTCCTAATTTTTTTCATTCACTTCTAGCTATCGCCTCTTTTTTATGATTAGAAAATTTTGAGATTTGACATCAAAACAGACTTAGACAGCCATAAGATTCATAGCCAAACAATAAAATATTCTTTATGTCATTGCAAATTTTAAAAAATACTGTAATTTGTTATTATTGAAGAAATTAAAATTCACAAATAATCTTTTGTCCTGACTGATGGGTTTTTAGTTTGTTTTGACAATTAAATTTACTTAACAAATCTTATTAATAAACAATAGATTTGAACAAAAGAAATTCTCTGAATTAAATAAATTAATTTTTTTACAACTAAATCAAATTCATATTCTTTTAAGAATATATTTTTTTGATAATTTTGAATTAAATCTTCTCTTTATTTTTTATGTTTTTATTTTTTTTTAAATGTTTTCTCTTTTATCATCAAATTCAGAATTTTGAGTACAGGTGGAAAATTTTACATATGAATGATGTCCAATCACTTCTTGACATAAAGTCAGCATTAACACTATAATGGCTGGACACAGCATTTGTGTTCTAGCTAGTCCTAACGTTCGTGGAGGGTGACATATTTGTGTTATAGTTTCATTAATCGTTTGTGGCCTGTTACATATCTTTGTCCTTTGATTTTTCGACTACCATACAGAGGTTCTCAATCTTTTCAGTAAAGGGCCAGATTTAATTTTATTGGCAAGTGGCGAGTTTACAGCGTATACTAGTGGACATAATAGCTTTAAAATGACTCCGTTTTCTTATATTACATCAATGCCTAAGCCGATAAGGTAATGGATCCACGTCTGAAATTGAAGTGTTTAAGATTTCTTTTTGTTCTCAATCAAAATCTTTTAGCATATAGATAGTGTTTAGAGTGATTGGTGAAATAATAAATCTCCAATAATTTTCATTCCCTGCCCTCCTCATGAATCGTTGAAATAACCGCTTTGATTTGATCAAAACTAGCGCCTGTCTACAATTGTTTGAAATTTGGATATACTATAACTAGAACTGATTATATTTTATTTTTCAAACTGTTGAAGGTTTTATCACATTTCTGAGTCCATATCAAGAATGTTTTGTATCAGAGTGAATCTTTCTTTAACTGATATGTATTGCTGTGTCAAGAACAGAGAAGCCTTTTGGATCCTGAATATGGTAGTCATCATCTCCTTTATATGAAAATTGTTTCTTGTGATACGGGAAGGTTAGGGTTCGAAATGTGCCTGTAACTCTAAATTGACTGCGATTTCAGCTGCTTCTACCAGTGTTTCTCAAATTCCATATCACATCTGAGATTTTCGAGAAATTTATTTATTTCATCCAGATGATTGATGGAGCCATATTTATATCTAATTATTTAGCCGCAAGTTGTTTATTAGTCATGGTGATCTCAAACAACACGTCGTACCAAACAGCCAGAGAAACGACAAAACTTAAAACTAGAAATGGTTCTTGCAATAACCCGTCCATTTGTTCGTGATGTATTACCAGATGCCTCTGTTAAATTTGTATCATCCGCTAATCTTTTCCAAAGCATCGTAGATACCATCAAACTGATAACGAAGAGGTTTCAAAGCATTAATTTGACTTTTCCATCTTGTTCCAATAATTGGTTTAACAGTGAGATTAAAAATCTGTGAGATTCAAACCTTTCCAGTGACGATTTGATACAGAAAAGAATTTATAAACATGTAGCACAAGATCAAAGAATGCTGATGCTTTTAAGCAACATTTTGTAACATCATTAACATCCAAATGCAAGATATGTGCACAGCAAGGAAAAAATATTGCATGTAGATTGAAATCTAAGATTCTTTATTAAACACTTTTATCTTTGCCTTCATTATGCTGCCATTGTCGTATCCTTGACTGCGTAAATTTTCGATAGATAAAGGCATCTCTTATAACTGTCAAAGAATAATTTCTGTCATACCAGCACCAGTTTCCTCCATTAGAGGCACAGATCATTTTATAGATGATGTTTCAGGAATCTCAATTTCTGGATTTGAAATCACATCAACAAAAAGAATGATCATGGTCATTTATTCAACATGACCAGCATCTAGTTTGCAATCTAAAATTATTGAAAAGTAATTAGCATCACAACCAAATTAAAGAACCTTTTTCTGATTGCATTTGATAAAAGTTAATCAGCATGTCTTTGCCTAAATAATGCACATGTGTCTCATTGTCTATAATCTTTCGAAGATTCTCATTCATAAGTATGCCGAACAAAGCTAGATATCCCAAAAACTTCAAGAAGTTCCCGTTATTAGAAGTGTTCAGTTTATCATGTGTTCAACGAAAAGCGATATTTTGCATACCAATAACTCTAACTAAAACAATCAGCCGTTTCAAGATTTGCTGTCAATACTGTTCTTTTTTTTAATGAGACGCAACTGTTGAGCATCAATCGCAACTCAAGATCTTTCCATGCCGGCTTTTCTCATGTTCCGATAGAATTCTGGACATGTTTTCACAATCATGTCAATCTTTATAAGAAATAGAAGACTAGCCTAGTTGCTACGGGTAAATAGCTTGCAGCAGAAGCAGTAAACAGAATCACTACTTACAGAATTCTGCAGCCAATGTCTTAAGAATTTCTTCTTCATTTAGAGGTCTGCGGGACTAATGAACTTTTGATAATTTTCTTTGCATACTATCTTTAAGAAAATAGAACTGCGCAACTTGTTCTGGTCCATATTCTATCAAAGGTTGTCGCGTATAATCATTAAGGTCAGTCCAAATTGTAGGGTAACCATAATTAACATAGAAACCAGTGAAATTATTGATTTTCTGACCTTCACACTTTGTTTCTTGCTGCGTATCGTGTATTTCATTTTTTTTATTCAAACTCTTCTGATATTGTCATTTACTTATATTCCTCCGCTTCCTTGACCGCTTCGACTTGATTGTTTAACTCCACTGAGCCATGCTCATCAATGTGCGATGTACATAGATACTTTACCAAAGAGTCTCTTTGTTTTGTTACGTATTTTTTATTTTCAGCCCATTATTTACGATAATGTGCACCAGACAATCGTTTTCTCACTGTCATGTGAAATTATAATAACGATGAAAACTTCAAAATAAAATTTTATTATAGTTTATTAATTTTTTATAGTTATAAATCATTTTTGTAAATAAAATAATTTTGTAAATAAAATAATTTACATATACAAATTTAAATATCTAAATTAAATGATTTTAAATATAACGTTGTACAAAGGTAAACTAAATATCGACGACAATCAATTTTCAATTATTTAACTTTATTTTCAATATTTTTATTATAATTACATGCCAGATTTTGATTTCTAAATGAGGCCACTGAATGTGGCGATATTTGCCCAAAGCCGTAACGTAGGTAAATAAGTAAATAAAATTAATAATAAAATTTATACAGTAGTTCGTTTATCTAAAGCAGTGGTCCCTAACCTCCGGTCCGTGGAACAAGTTACACCGGTCCGTAGATACACTTTAATTTATTTATATATTTTTAAGAAATTCAACTATAAATTTACTATTTAATATAGGCTTAGGTTTTAATGATCAGTACTTTAATACAAATTATCAGTATTTTAATATGAAATATCAGTATTTTATTATTATGATCAGTATTTTAGTAATTTGATCAGTTTTTTAATAAAATGATCAGTATCTTTTGATCAGTAATTAATTCAATGTTTATGATCAGTATTTTATTTTAATAATCAGTAATTTATTAGAATGACAAGCAAATTATTTTTTACTAATCATTTATTAATTTTTAACTGATTAAATGACATAAATACTGATCAAAAAAAATTTTTTAACTGATCATTTTTTAAATAAAATACCGATCATTTTATTTGTTGCCTTTTATATATATGGAATAAAACAAGTCTAAATGCAATAACGACCCTCTAGATTCTAGAGGGTAAAATGTAATATATTGCAATAAAACAATAAATATTAATGTCAAAAAACTACACATTGTAATTCCTTGTTTTCAAGTTTGTCACCAGCATCATCCTATAGGGCTGCATATTTTGTATTTCTATTTTTTACGTATGTTGTAGTGACGCCCGAAAATTTACTGCCTTAGGCGGCCACCTTGTACGCTTAGTAGTTAAACCTGGCTTTTTCAGACAACCAATTCTTGCTCAGTAATATGCTGATCCATCTGATTCAACATTGACCCCTAACGGTATCAAAATACAGTTTCTTTAATAATCTTCATGTGCTTTGTTATTTTATTTTTCATTTTTTCAATTCATTTAACTTCTTAAATAAGTGACACTTAACTAAAGTTTTTTTTACTAAATTGATGCTTCAAAATTTTATAAACGTATTTTTTGATATTTTGGAAAAATATTTTTACCGAATCTTTTCATTGTTTATATTTCAGGATTTCTTTCAAGTCTTCAATAATTGTTTGAGGTTTTAAAAACACTAATTTTAGTATTTTCTGAAAGATCTTCGAATTATCGGTATCTTCTTATTTCGTGATTCCATTTATAGTGTCCATTTTAAATGATATTTAAAACTCCAAATTTATTTAACCCTTATACCCCTATTGGGACAATACGTCCCAGAAACTTTCAATACTACTGGGATATTTTCAAAGAAATTTTCATTGTTAGAGTTTAGTTTCATTGTTTCATTGTCCAATTTAAGTTTAAAATATTACCTTTACAAAAATAAGAATATTTCATATTTAGGTCAATATTAACAAGTTTCAAAATATAAATTTAGCTTAGTTTCATCTGCCGAAAGTCGTGTTAAAGGGTTAAATCACAGTATTTAAAAAAAAGAATTATTTTACGTCAAAAATATTTTGAGCAAACGAACAACAAAAACTTTCATTCTATAAATATTTTTTCTTAAAATTACATATTTACATTATAATTATATTTAGTAAATATTATTTACATAAAAATTGTTAATATATTATTTACAAAGATACTTTACATATAATATTAATTGTTTTGCAATTTTTAAATTAGTTATTTAATTAAGTTAAATTACACACAAATTTAACATGATTCTTACAACTTTCATTCTAAAATAATAATTTAAAATGATCCCAAAGTTGAATACGATAGAAATTACATTGGAATAGCTGAAAAGATATTTAATTGAATGAAATAATTCAAAATAATTAATTTGATTGTTAAAGAAAAGAAAACCTTTTAAAATTTTACCCTTAACTCTATTTAAATACATTTAAACAATTTCAGAAATAGAGGTTTACATATCGGAAAATGTCCATTGATAAAGATAATACGATAATTATAAATATAATTTTAAATAATAGACAATTTTGTGTTTGTTTAATTGACAATTTATAGTTTTTTAAAATGTTTCACGAACTTCAAGTTTTCATGAGTAACATAATAAATGATAAATTATTTTTATTTTTTGTTATGTTAATGAATTAATTATATTGGAAAATTGTTAATTAAAACAAACTAATTACTTTTTATCATTGAATGAAATATAAAAATAAAACAAAATATTTTTCCACCCAACAATTTCAATTAGCATTCATTTAAATAATAAAAACATTTTAAAACACTTTTATTCTTAGAATAAAAAATATTTTAAATATATAATTTTAGTTATTTCTTCTGTTAAGAAAGTTTAATATGTGATTAAAATACTTATTTACATTAGCTTTTTGAAAAAAAACTCATGGAATCATTTTCAAGAATTAATAAAATTAAATATCCAGAATTTCGACATTAATAAAAAATAATTTCATTAAACAGTCAATCTCTGACATTTTGAATTGCTGAATTATGACAAATGAATTTTTTTTGTTTTATTTTTTTCATTTTTTTTTCAAAGAAATTTAAAATAATTAAATTAATTATTCTTTTTATTTGTTTTAATAAAAGTTTCCCGTTGTCAAGATATTGCAATTTGTATTTTAATTTATAAAAACAATTTAATGATAGGCTACTAATCTTTTTCTATGACATTTGTAACTTTTTTTTAATTAAAATTTTTTCGTATACCCGATATAAGTCTCTATTTAATTTTACAATTTATTTTTAACTAAAAGAGTTACAAAATAGAGGAACTCATTAAATGAAATTTTGATTGTAGGGTATTTTTGAGTGATTTAAAGAAAGCTTACTTAATTTATTAAAAGATTACAGATGTATCATAAGAGTTTTATAAATTAATTTTCTGCTAAACGGTTTTTAATTTTTAATAATTTTAATGAAAACAGAGCCATTATAAAATTTTGAAAAATTTTTTCAAACACAACTACTGTATTTAGAAACTTCTTTTTTTGAATATTTTCCAAATGAATTTTATTGTTTAAATGTTTAATGGTATCTAAACAATATTAGTTTACCTGTCACTTAATGCAAGAAGGTTTGGGTGTGTAAGGAAAGAAAGTAGATATGACCTGTATCAATAGCATGGCTTAAACTAATAATACTCTCTTTTCGAAATTATGCAAACGGAAACATAGATTGTATTACAATTCCATCTAGTGGTTTTGAATTTTTTAAATATATATTTTAAATAATGTCTTTTTAGCACTAATTAAATATATATTTTTGTTTAACATTATTATACTAAATACAAAGTATAAAATAAAATAATTATACTAAAATAATCTTATAATTAAAATTTTCTGTTCGTGATTTCCCTCCGACTCTTTCAAGATGAGTATTATTTGATTAATTTTACTAAAAATTGTCAAAAATAGGTTTGCAATGAAAAATTACTTATTAATTAAAAAAAGCCCGGCCATAATTTAAAATAATTAAATCTGAAAATTCCAAGTGAAAGTAATTAATACTAAAAATTGAAATTAGAATGTTTAAATGTAAAATTTTGAAAAAGTTCTAAATGCAGTAATTTTTAAATATCTTAATAAAAGTCATCATGATTCCTAAAAAGAGATATTTACTGAGCACTAAAATCTAGCTGATGTTGCAATTTTTCACATTTATTCGTTTTATCAATAATTCTTTAAATTTTTTAGTAATTCTAAAGAGCTTTAAATGTCAAAGGTTTTACAAATTTGTTAATTAAATTTAAACTAATTAATGTATTATTTTATCTAAATAGTTATTATCTCCTTGGAAAATTTAGAATTAAATTGGTTGAAAATAACTTTGGATCCAGAAGAATTTGATTATATATTACCAAATTTTGGAATTGTTGGCTTCAATGTTTTTGTTCACAATAAATTGCCCCTCAACATGGGCTCAATGGCAGAAAATATGGTTGTTATTGGGCCAAGCTTTGAAACTATGATTCGAGCAAAGGTTACTCAAACAATGAAGAATATTTGCGGTTCACAAATCACATGTTTCGTTCAACTGAATTGTAACAAAAGTTTGTCTCACATTGTGTGACCCATATTGATAATATAAACTTCAGATTGTTGGAAAAGCAAAATATCCGTTTCTCCAGGAATCATAACTCAGGCTGTGAGGTCTCCATATTTCATGGAAATTATTTCTAAAAAATTTGATTATCATGTACAGGTGAAAAGAAATCTGCATAGAGTTTATTTAGGTCTAAGTCTTCAACAAAGAAGTTTTCTTAAAGCTTCAAATAATTCCTTGTTTTTAACATTATCGAATCTGACAGCTAGTCATGTTTTAACATTAAAAGAAATATTAAATAAAATTGACTCGCATATGATGGAAATTCAGGCATATTCATCAAATCAGTTAAAATTTGACGAAGAATGTCTTCATGGTCTTTCGTTATCTTTATCAAGACTCGGGCTTCTCGCACAAGATTTTCAGCTTAAGAGAAAATCTCAAGATATTCTAGATACAAAACATCTCCAAAGTATTAGCCATATCTATCTCTACATAATAAATTGTTTTTTTTCCGGAATAAAAATCAAATCACCAATAGCAAATTTTCTACAATCAAATTTAGCGGTCGTTTCAAATTTCAAAGTCCAACTTCAGAACGGCGACCTGAATCAACAAATATCATCAGACTCAAATAAAGATTGTTTGTCTTCCTTTAGTAAACACAAAATCAGTTTCTTTCGTTCCCAAGTTGAAAAACTGGAAAAATATGTCGTTTTATATTTAGGTCAGTTAGATGAAGCGAACAACAAACTGTATCTTTTGGCAGATGAACATAGAACAATTCGGGCGACATTTTCTTTTACAAAAATTCAAATCCAAAAACTGTCCACTGAAAAGTAAATAATTAGATATTTAAATTTTTTTTTATAATTTATGATTGAATAAGATAATATAATAAATTATAAATATAATATAATATAATATAATATAATATAATTATCGGCTATCAACATTTTAAAAACATTTGTTTTTGATGTGAAAATAAGCATTTGTTATTTGTTGTATTATACTATTAAGTATAAAATAATAATTCCTGCACAATCATTACATTTGCAGAAATTTCATTCTGAAATTAATAGAGTGTGAAAAAATCAATATTATTAATAGAAGCATAATTAATTTTCATTCATTCTAACAGACTTGTGTCAATTATTGTTCTCGTTGATCGGAATCAGATTTCGGAGGCAGCATATCTTACTTCTGTAACAACCAAAAATGATTTAGGTAAGAAAATTTTATTTTGTTGGAATAATATTATTTTTAATAATTATTTTCCCTTAATTTTTTCATATATCAGAAACTTAGAAAATGTTTCTAATTAACATTGGGAATTATTTGCATGCAGACTTTTCATGAGTTGCAATTAAATGGCGGGAAATTACAGATTCATTATTGATTTCTGTAATTTTATCATAAAAACACGAGATGCTTCTAAATTGACTTTGTTCTGTAAATGAATATTTTACTTTTGCGGTACCATAACATTAGGAAACTCGGCTTTAACATTTCCTGAAATTTTATATCAATTAAGTATAATAATAATAATAATAATAATAATAATAATAATAATAATAATAATAATAATAATAGTAATAATAATAATAATAATAATAGTAATAATAATAATAATAATAATAGGTAGTTAAGCAGAAAGTGCACTATAACCCCCCCCCCGGCGACTGATTAAAGTACGTAATTAATCCCGATTAATCTTGATTACATAATTATGTAAAGCCTAAAAATATTTTCTCAATTAATAAGCCTACGATGGTCCCACTATAGTCAGAGATAATTTTTATTTACGATAAGTGTAAATTAAAGTACATTAGAGTAGATTGAGATACATTAGAGTACATTAGAATAAATTACAGTACATTTAAGTAAATTTAAGTAAATTAAGGTACATACGTGGTACACACGTAGAATAAAGTATAGTGAGTTAGGTAAGAATTTTTTAAAAGTAAATAGAGGGTCAACTGTTGAGTTACATAAGAGTATTTTTTAAAACTGAAAATTTTAAAAGCAGTTATAGTTGGCAAATTATATAAGGTAATAATTTTTTAAAAGTAAATAGAGGGTTAAAAGGTAAGTTACATAAGGTTACATAAAATTTGAACAATCAAAAGAAATACAATTTCAATTACAAATTTTATTAATAAAAATCTTTTTCACTCTTTTTATCGATCATTGATGTCTCCAAATCGGTAAATTGTTTGGTTGCTCCAAGAGACTATTAATCAAATTCATTGAAGCCCAATCAATTGTTGTATTTTCTCTGAATAAAAATTTATTGCTTTGTTTACAGTCTTGTATGTGATTTATTGAAATTTTGAAATTATTTTGTAAAACTTAAAGTTTTGTTAAAAATCTTTGAAATTTTTCTACTACTTTTGTAATATTTTTAATTGTATCCAACAATGAACAATTATTAAAAGTTATTTTCAAAGATGAATGTCAACCTTTTCATTTAATTTCCACATGCTCCTAAATCTAAAATAAATCTATTAATTGCTAACAGCTCAAAAAATTACTTAAATTTATTTTTACACATTTTCTATTCTTTTCATTCCAACTGTTGTTGTTTACTGAATGATAATTTAATTACTAAGTATAAGTGGTGGTTAATCTAATTGATAGTAAAAAGAAACTTGATTAGAAAAATATTCTTAAATTAATTTCACAAAACATATATTACTTTCACAGTACTTGAAATAAATTTTTATATATTTATTGAAAATTATTAAACTTTTAAGTTTCTAAACATCATTGAATAAAGTTAATAGATAAAATAATTATCATCTACCACATTACTAAAAATTAAATGATTATCGACCAACCTCGAAATAAGTTGAATTTCTAACAAAGCTTAAAAACCTACACGGAACAGTTACTTGTGTATAATAAAAAAAATATTATTATTATTATTTTTTATTATTGTAAAATAAAATTCGAAAAAAATGCACCAAAAATTCGAAAATAAAATTTCAAGAAAAATACACATAAAATCAATTATCTTGATTACATAATTACGTAATCAATATTAATCTGGATTAATTAAGTAATTATGTGATTTAATCCGCTGCCGGTGGGGGGGGGTTGTGTGCGCTTAACTACTTAATAATTATAATAATAATAATTTATAACAGACATTGTATTTTATAATTAAAAATAAAAAGAAATTAGAGGTGAAAAACAAAGCTTAAAGCTTGCAGAATAACTTTATTACAACTTCACCAGATAAGAAACACAAGAACGCTAAGCAATACGGTCCATGTCTTACCATTTGTTCGGTAAATCTGGCACAAAATAAATCTGAATATTTTCATAATCAGATGCTAACTTGCGCCTTGGAAAAAGATATTGTGCTTTAATACTAATCGTTCGTTTCAGTGGTTGAAACAAAATGAAACAATAGCATACACTTCTTGTAGCCAAATAAGTTTTTACGTGTGTTTGATGGACAGCAGCTCAAAGTTTCTATAGAAAGCTGATCAAACATGTGTTATTTTGTGAACTGCTTATAATAAGCACTCATCCATAAACAGCCTTCATTGATCAATTAAAAAAAAGTTCTATGGTTACAGGTCAATGCTAAAACCTTATAAAGCAAAACTTTCTAAACTTGACTTGGAGACGTTGCCACACCTTCTTTATTCTCTTGATCTTTTGACAAACGTGTAAATGTAATAAATGCAGTCTGCGAATTTCTTGATTCACAGTATGCAGATTTCTACAATTGTGGCATACAAAATTGTTGGTGTTATGATAATAAAGCACAAAATTTGATAGATGCACGGTTAAAATCAATAAAAACAAATAAATTAATTAAAATTAATAAAAATGTGAAAATTATTATTTATTTGATTATTGGATATGGTTGAAGAAACGAGTACATAAATAATAACTAAAATTTAGTGAAAAGCCCGTCAAGAAAGTTATAGCGAAATAACAAAGTAATTGAAAAAAATTTATTCGTTTAAAGGAAATTAAACCAAATTAAATTATCATTGCATGAAGGATTTAAAAAGAGAAAATCAGAAAGATGAGCAGCCAGTTATTCAAAGAGAAATACAAGACAGTGTATTATTTGAGGCAAATGCAAAAGGAAGTGAGTAGAGTTCAGTGAAGCTAAAGAAACAAACTTTGAGTAAAAAGTTTAAATTAACTTAAAGTAATCATACATTTGGCTGACTACCTTGACGTTAATTAAGAGACAAATGCAAATTTAGTGACTATTTGTAAATTGTTTGTTGGGTCATTTGATTTTATAAAAAGAAACACGAGGGTCACAGAAATTAACCGACTCAACAAAGTTGTTGTCACGTTGGCAAAATGGCATTGAGCGTTACGGTAAATACGTCGAAAAATAATCCCAACTTTTAATAATAAACGTGAGATTAAAATAACAATTTCTGAAGAGTTTATTTTTGAAAGGTAGAATATATATATTACATGTGTGTCTACAGCATATGGATCATAAGGATAAATAATAATCAATAACGTAATCCGAGGGTCCATACAATCAAAAAAATCAATTAAACATGCAGTCAGTCATACACATTAATTATAAGGGTTTAGGTAATCAGTTATCCCAATACAATTACATCACAAATAATATAACTAATAAATATTTTAAGTTTTGATACTTGATATTAATATTATTACACTATAAAAAAATAATTTTAATAAAAAGTTATGGAAAAAAAATCTAAACTAAGAAATATATTATAGAGGATTATATGTGTTTTGTTATTGATGTTTCCAGTGTCAAACTCATTTTATATATTTTTGAAAATTATTCCGGATGCTGTCTGCTGCTATTTCAAAGAAAACCTGTAATAAATCTCGGAAATTTCTAAAAGGATATTAAAATCAATAAATTGACTCATTAAAATAAATAATAAAAATTTTTTATGCTTTCTATATAATATTTTTATTAGAAGCTTTTTTGGCATATTTATAAACATGAAATAGTATTGTAAATATGCATTTGAAATCAAAATATTTCGCATTTTTTTTGTTAATGAATTATTTATATTTCTTAGACATCGTTTTAATTGTTTATCAAATAAAAAAATTTAATTTCTATTTTCAATTTTTCAAATATTTAAGTGGATATATATTTTTGAAAATGTGGATAAAATATTTTGATTGACAAATTTTTTTAAAATTGCTTACATTCTGTTTTGAAAATTATAATTATTATTTATTTTATAATTATTATTATTATTATTATTATTATTATTATTATTATTATTATTATTATTATTATTATTATTATTATTATTATTATTATTATTATTATTATTATTATTATTATTTTATTATTATTTTATTATTATTTTATTATTATTTTATTATTATATTTTAGGAAGCCTATTAAATAGTATACTTACAACTATTGGATTTAGCATTATTTGTCTGTTGTTTTTGGGTCATCTTTGCAGAAAAAGAAAAATTCCAACAAAATCCATTGAGAATTCTCATTTAATATATCATTCCGGTAATAAATGATTTCTGAAAGATTTAATTAAATACCATTATTATTATTATTATGTTTATTATTATTATTATTATTATTATTATTATTATTATTATTATTATTATTATTATTATTATTATTATTATTATTATTATTATTATTATTATTATTATTATTGTTATTATTATTGTTATTATTATTATTATTATTATTATTATTATTATTATTATTATTATTATTATTATTATTATTATTATTATTATTATTATTATTATTATTATTATTATTATTATTATTATTATTATTATTATTATTATTATTATTATTATTATTATTATTATTATTATTATTATTATTATTATTATTATTATTATTATTATTATTATTATTATTATTATTATTATTATTATTATTATTATTATTATTATTATTATTATTATTATTATTATTATTATTATTATTATTATTATTATTATATTATTATTATTATTATTATTATTATTATTATTATTATTATTATTATTATTATTATTATTATTATTATTATTATTATTATTATTATTATTATTATTATTATTATTATTATTATTATTATTATTATTATTATTATTATTATTATTATTATTATTATTAGCTAACCTTGGACGACGTTCAAGAGTGCAGGAACCTCAAACTGAACAATTTTCTGATACTTCTTTCAGTTAGAAAAATTTATTCCACAAAATATTAAATATTGCACATGTTTTATTTTAAGTAAAAAGTGAATTAAATAAAATTCTTTTTTATGAGTTATTTTTATATTCCTTTTGCTGACTGTAACACCTTTCAACACGCAAAGATGCGAGATATATTCAAAGAAATCTTGTAATGAAAACATTGAATTATTTAGTGGAAATTAATCAGTTCATTATTTTCCAGTAAATAATGTCCGAATGTGTTTTTGCCTTTCTCAAGATTTTCTGAAGGGAAATAACAAAGTTGTAAACTTCAAGTTTTGGCAGCCTAAAGATTTTTGCGTAATAAATTTGTTATATCTTGGTAACGCATCAGTTCTAATTGAATAAATTGAGCATTTTTCACTGCCTATAAGGAGCCTGGTGTTCAACTTTGCCTGGCGGCATTGGCAATTTTAATAGATCCTTTTTGGTGACCGATGTCAAAAAAATTTTCGAAAATTATTTAATTATGAGAGCAGAATTTTCTTTGGTAAATTAGTAAAACTATTTTCCATATTTTATTTGATATTACGCTAATTAAATCTAATTATTTTATTTTCATCTTTTCGTGTATTAGAATATATTTCATTTTACAACATTTGAAATAATTTAACAAATATAAGACGTAAACAATCGGGGCTCAATGACATATGATGTCCTTGGGTCGCAATGGTTAATTGAGCTAGCTCTCGCTAAACTATTTTTTATTTTTTAAATAATAAATTTTATATTTTTTTACGGAAGTATAATTATACCTAAAAATCATTAGTTTAAATGACAAATGAATATGTTCGAAAGCCTTTCACTCCAAGCTAAAACAAATCCAAAATATTATATATATATACAATATTGAATGAACTTTTTTTAGTTTTCACCTCTGCTTTTCATTTTGCAATGACATAAAGAATTTTTTTATTGATTGACTATGAATCAGAAATTATATTGATATTCACAAATTTCTGATTCATAGTCAATATAGACAATGTCTCGATTAATATATTTGACAATAATTATTATAAATTTATTATATTTCCACAAAAACCTCACTTTGTTTTGATTCACTTTGCATTGGATATACTTTTGTGACACTCGATTTTCAGTTAAGAAGTAGAATGTGTCACCTTCATTTTCTAGCACGATCTGAAATTTTATGTAGGTCATGAAAATAAATATATTATATAGTTTGATTACATACTATTCATTAAGAAGCCATTCAATATTAAGTAGGTCAAGCCAAAATTTTCAAACGTTTTCTAAAGTTTTGAAAACAACCTAGTCTCTAGTTTCATGGAATAACATCAATATAGAATCAATTTTAAACTAGTGTCACCTCCAGGATAGTATATATACAATATGTATGTCACTCCAATGATTAACATCAAACGTAAGTTTTAAAATGGATATTTTAACGGAAAATTTTAGAAGTTGGAAAAGAGAGAAAAATGATACCCGAAAAGAGTTGAATAAATTTGAATATGAAGTTATTCGAAAAAACATTGTCAGATGAAAAGCATTTTAAACCAGTTATCAAAGTTATTTGTATCGAGTTCCAAATAATTTTAAGTTAGAAAAAGAGAGCTAAACTTTGTTTGTTAAAATTGAATAACTTTTTAATAATAACTAATTTTAAGAATAACTATTTTTAAAAATTCAAAAGCTTTTATTCTAATTTTGATAAATTTATAACATTTGTTGGAATTGAGTGAATAGCTTTTATTTTTTGAAAAAATTTAAAAGTTTTTAATTTAGTTTATTAAATTTATAATGTTAGTAAATCTAATTTGAAAAACATTTTAGAAATTTGTTTGAACAAATATATTTGTTCTCTACAGTGGAGTGAAAGAAAATATCAATCAGAGAAGAAGAAGAGAAAACGAAAGTCTAGTTAAATTTTGGTTATTAGTGCTGTTTATCAGTCGAAATATTTCATATTTTAGGAATAAACATTGCGCGAATTGGCTAAAATTGTTATTTATTTAAATTTTATTTATATTATTATTATTGTTATTATTATTATTATTATTATTATTATTATTATTATTATTATTATTATTATTATTATTATTATTATTATTATTATTATTATTAGTAAGGATTAAGTCAATTATTAATAAAAAAGCTAACAACAAGAAAAATTCAATAAACTGAATTTAAACTATTTTTCTGATTTCTATTTATTCCGATCTCAAACCTTCATATTTTAAATTTCAAAAATAAGAATTATTTGTTATCGAAATAAAGATAATCAGCCTTACCTCATCCAAACAAAATCTCAAAGAAGAATAAAGTTTTAAGAAAATTCAAAACTCTAAATAAATAATTATGTAGCCGAAGACGAGATATTAGTTGTTTCAAAACAATTTTTATCGGAGACTCGGTTGGGCTTAACTGAATCCTTCATACTTAATATTTTTATACATTTATACATAAACCACTTAACAGATAGCATTTATTAATTTTAACTTTGGAAATTTCGAACGACTTTTTAAGACACAACTTTTACCATATATCAATCCATTATTTTTAAATGGATTTATAGACAAAATGTCTGTGAAGACTATGTTGTCATTTTCTGTTTCGTATTACACAGCCTCAAATTCATGCGTTTCTTTTAGTTTTCAACTGTTGTTTTGGCCAATTTGAGATTTTTGTGCGTGTCTGTGTGCTCATTTTATTATTTTGGAATTAATCTATTTTTGCGAAAAGTTTGGACTCATATTGTCAAACCTAGTTTATGGTAAATTGAAATCTTTGAATTTGGAATACATTTTTGAATTTCTATTGTATTCTCAAAATTAGAAGTTATTATTAATTATTCTAACTAAAAATCTCTGATAGTTCGATACGCAACCAAAAGCTACTGATTGTGCTACTTAAGTCACGGAGACGTGCAATATAAAAGAGGACATAGCAACTTATATGGATATAATTGTGGATCAAATTATGTCAATTAGTGGACCTGAAGCTGAAAATAAACTGTATATTGCTATAAATTTTGGAAGAGTTCCAATCTCAATTCTAATTGATAAATGCATTTTAATTTATGGCCTAAGTCGAGTCAACTATGATGAATTTAATGCAATTTTTCATTTCATACTGTGGATGTCAAGGCAATATGACTTCAGAAATACTTACTCAGATGTCCAAAACAGTTTTGCTTAGAATAATAATTAACAAAAAACTATCATCTTACTGTATAGTTACTTTTAAATTTGTATTTGTGTCAGTGAACTGTTTGGAATTGTCTTGTTAAAATTCAACAACTCATGATATAATTTATTTTCAATGACAACATGTTTAAAATATGTACCAAAGGATTAAAACGTTTTCAGTAGACTCGAATTGTAAAATTCAGATTTAAAATTTTAGTTTTCAAATTTATCAGAAAATAATTGTAAAAATTTGAAAAATTATCATTAAATGTGATTTAATAATTTATAATTTATATATAATATTTTTTATATTTCCTTTGCAACATGTCCCATGCTAATAGACTTCCGGCTTTTTTAAATATTAAAGTTTCATTTAGGATTGAAATTTAAATATTTCGACTCGTTCCTCCTTCATTAAACTTTAGTGTTTTTCATTCAATTCATTTTTTTTCGCGAAAATGAATTTTATTCGAAAAAATTTAATAATTATTTTTTATGAATATTTTACATATAATGTATAAAATGATAAAATTTACGTACGTAAAATAATTTCGAATTTTCAATGCCAAAAAATAGATATAGAATTCCAAAAGTTGCAAACATCTAATCTTTTTAATTAGTAAAGTAATTTTAATAATTATACAAAGTAGCTAATCGCATTTTATTAAACAATTACTGAAATATATAAAATAACTTTTATTATTATTATTATTATTATTATTATTATTATTATTATTATTATTATTATTATTATTATTATTATTATTATTATTATTATTATTATTATTATTATTATTATTATTATTATTATTATTATTATTATTATTATTATTATTATTATTATTATTATTATTATTATTATTATTATTATTATTATTATTATATTATTATTATTATTATTATTATTATTATTATTATTATTATTATTATTATTATTATTATTATTATTATTATTATTATTATTATTATTATTATTTTTTAATTGAGAATATTTAAAAATGTTTCTAACTGAAATCACATTTAGTAACTTCATTATTTATTTAATAAAAATAACAAAATTGGAAATTTAATTAAAGAAATTATTTTGTTATAAGTTTGAAGTTATCAATTATAATTATACAATTTTAAAGTAAATATTTAATTCATATTTATAATCTGATTAAGTAATAATAATTTATTTTGATTAAATTTTAAGAATTAATTTTAAGAATTATATCAATAAATAAAGATTTAGATAAATCTTTGAAAAAGTCGTGATGATAACAATTGAGAATAGTTTTTAAGATAAAAAAAATTATTTATGAAATTTAATTTTTATTTAACTATGAATAAAAAAAATCTTCTTATTATAGCCAATGAAATAAATCTGCAATTTATCATTTAGACTTTTTAAAAAATATTTTTTCTAAATTAAAATTGAACGAGTCTTTAACATTTATATTACATTTTAATCTAAATTGACAAAATATTAATATTTTTTAAGTTTCTGTAATACCTGTATTATTATTATTATTATTATTTTTATTATTATTATTATTATTATTATTATTATAAGTAAATATATAAATAATACAAAACCAGCCAAAATAGTATGAATTTCATTTATATATTTTAACAAATTAATATTTTTAAAATATTTTAATAAATTTTTTGTTTTTAAAATTTTTTAGTCACTTTAAAAATTATAGTTTACTTAAAATAAATTTTACATTATAAAAATAATATTAAATTTTTTTAAAAACAAACAACATCATTTTTACTTATTTCATTTTTACATTTTTAAACTATTTATAAACGTTCACAACATTCGTACTCATGGCATTTTGCACATCAATCTTTGGATTCAATGACCTTATCAAGAATGATTCACATTTGTCACGTTCTCCATAATTATTAAAACTTTTTAACAATATTTTAAAATTAGACATGCCTTAAAAGAGAGAAAGATATGTTGAGGTGCAAGTGAAATTCAGATGTGGAAGAAATTGAGTGTAAATTGATTAATGGTCAAATTTTAAATATATCAGAATAAATAAATTAATTAAAAACTTTGCAAATTTAAAAATTGACATATGGCGAAGGAGATTTGGTATGTAAGAATAGCAAATAATAGAACAAATACAAATACAACATTATTAAATAATGGGCGTCCCATTAAAATATATTCAAAGTCAAACTTAGTAAAAATAAATTAATAATTTATTGTATATGTAGAAAACACGAACCATGTGTAAAATCCCAATACATGTAGGAAACCCAAGGCATGTGGAACACCTAAGCAATAAATTGAAATTTTATTAGACGTTTCTCAGAATGAATAACGACTCTTTATTATAGTGATTATGTTTTTAAAAATTTGATTAAACAAACATAATCTAAAGCAAAAAGGATGAAAATAAAAAGCATCTTTGACGTTATTTTATTGATGGAAACAAGAGTCATAATCAGTAGTAACTTGAATAATGATAACACAATAACTATCGAATTCAGCTAAAAATAATTGACAAAATTATTTTTATAAAGTTAGACTCAATATGAAATTCTCTACAAGATAATATATAAGAATAATTAATTTGCTATTTTTAGAAGAATTTTTTCTTAACCAACAAGTTTCAATACATGCAACTTTGATGTACACGATGGTACAAAATAAATGTAATTTTTTTGATTTTTAATTTTTATCTATGTTTCTGTAATAAAAAAGGAAAAAAATTATCAAATAACACAAATCGAATATTATATATACATGTATGATTTTAAAAACATTTCTTTTATTTTTATTAATACATAATATGGTTTTTTTTATTGATAAAAAAGTAGGACAAAATAAATGCTATTTTTTATTTTTTAGTAACTAATAGTCTGTAGCACCTCCTTTGTTTCGAATAACCTCAGATAAAAATTCATATATTGAATCTGCAAGTTTTTGTATAAATTCCGACGGTATATTTTACCATGTTTGTTTAATTTTTATGAATGGCTCATTTAAATTACTATCCAGAGCTTCGCCATAATTTTTAACAAATGACCAGCAATGTCCAATGATGTTTATGTATGGAAACTGTGCCGGCCATTTCATTTTTTTAATACGGTTTTCTTCAAAAAACTTTGTTGCAATCTTACTTGTATGTTTTGGATTGTTGTCTTGTTGAAAAACAAAATCACTAAGGTTCAATTTCTCAACAGAAGGTAAAAGATTTTTTTGTAAAATTTTAATATATTTAAGTGAATCCATTTTTCCATCAATTTTTCGTAAATTTCCAACTCCATTTTCAAAAATAGCGGGATCATATTTTACTATTAATTAAAAACATTACATTTATTTTGTCCCATACTGTATATTAGGTTCATTAATGAGAATATTTAGTCTCTATTCTTTTATATTCAATGCATTGTTGACATTTATATGAATAGTTATCTTTAGAAATTTAGTTTGTTTGTCAAATCCATAGAACATAACTCTGACTGAAAATGGGGTATTCTATATTAATTCATGTTGCTAAGAATATAATAACTGGAACAAGTTCAATGGACAATTTAGAATAGCATCTTTGTTATCTGGATAAATATCAGATTTTTACAAACCAATAAAACAAACTGCTACCAACTTCTGAAAGTTGAAACTATTTATAGTTTTATTAAACTAAAAACATCTTTATCATTATGAAATATATCATAATTGTTAATATTAAGCAGTGTAAATTGATTCATTTGTAGTGTAAATTTTCAATATTATACGGCATTTCCTGTTATTGAAAATTATATAAGATATTTTTCATTTTATAATCTATTGTGGTTTTCCAAAAAGAAGTTTTTTGTTGAGTATTATTTTCATAGGAATTAAAATTTGCCAACATTAATAATTATAAATTGATCATTTCAACAATGATTTTATGAAGGGTTTTAATAAAAGCAGATTCACTATTTAAAGTTAGTTTTATATTCAAAACAAGACAATTTTAATTTTCCCTTTGATAATTTTCCAAACCGATAATATTGCTCCACTGGGAGCTCTTTTGAAACCTTGTATTCGCAGAGCAAGGTATTATTTAACATAGCCTGAGAAGATTTATTGGCCTTGTTAGATTGTAAGAAAGTTGAATTCTTCAAAATATGTATTTCATAAAAAATAAATCTGGTTTGAAAATTGCCTAATTCTTCAGTGATTTTGCTCCTTTCCATTTGAAATAATGATAAAATCTAGTTAGTATACGTACACTCTCTAATACACAAACATTATACACATATCATTATTTTTTATTGGTTCATAATATCTACGTCACAAGCCATGTGGACTATTAAAATTACATCGGACTATCAACAGTAGAAAACAACACGTTAATAAATAATCTGAAAGATTAAAAATTAAATAAGTAAATAAAATATCAAAGTTGAAGATATTAAAAGATTTTAATAATGAAAAAACTGCTTGTTTATTACTATCGCTAGGTTTTGTTTTAATATTTAAAAATTCAATTACTTTTTTAAAATTAAAATAAATTGAAAAATTGACATAATTCTCAATTAAATATTTTATGAAAAAGGAAAGTCATTGAATTTTTTAATGATTAAATTACTTCATTTTTATGAAGTAAATAAATTAGACTTTTTAGTTGAAGTAATTGGCGGTAAAATTCTAATAATTATTCATCGAATGCGACAGAAACACTTTGTTCAAGTTGTAGGATTTTAAATTTCCTCTTTCTGATGATAAAACCAGGAAATTTCATAACATTCATTAAGTCGAGTTTAATCAGTTGATAGATAAACAAATCAAGGAAGGAAAAAAAATTAAAGATGGCATTTGGTTGAGATTTGATTTTGCTTTTTCTTTCTTAGGTTTTTTATGCAATTTTCTTTTACATATTTTGAGTTAATTTTCTTTTAATACGTGGAATACCACATATGGTTAAACTTCTTGCAAATGACAGGCTATCACGCCGACTGCTATCTGTATCAAACATACCACTTCGAGTGGTTTTGGTACTTATATTAAGACGTTATATATTCTATATAGTCCTACTAAATTTAAATAAGTTAAAATAGTCATACCTACTCGCTGCGAATTGTTATTTACCGATTTTCTATGTTCAAATTAATTGGTTAATTACCATATGTTTCTTACATAATATTTTCTACAAAATATGAATTATAGTCAAATTTTGTAGAAAAGAGTATGTCACTTATAAAGAAATCAGAGGTGAAAAACAAAAGAAGTCCTTATAATTCCAATTTGTTTCTGAATTAATTTTTTCAGAAAACCGAATTCATTTCAGGAATCTGTAACAGAAACAACTAACAGGATAGCAGAATGAGAAAGGAGTTTTACTGAATGGAAATTATTAATGAATATTAGTGGAGTAATATGAAAATAAGTTTTAAAAAAACTTTAAATGTGTTCATTTTGTCAAATTAATATCAGAAGAATAGAAGATAGAACGTTTGTTCTTAAAAAAGATCTTTTTCTAGGGTTTCAAAGTTATTTTTGGCCTATGAATTGACCGAAATAAAAGATATTAGTTGTTTAAAACAAATGAAAATCAAAGTTTTTTTTAATCGAAAATATTTTATGATTTAGCAAAATAAATTAACAGTTCTGAGAAAGTCATGAATAAAGGGCATTCCATATTTGGATATATATATATTCATATATAAACTGTATTAAAGAATAGATTAAATGTTCTGGTCTCTGTTTGATGAATGTATATTAGTGAAATGTGTAAAAAGAGGAATATTTTTAAAGATTTTGAAATTTCTTCTTTTTCAACAAAAGTGGAGAAATTACTTTTTATACTTAGTGGTTTAGTATGTCTAAGTTTTGGTTTACATTTTATGTTTTTTAATTAATTTAGAATTTAAAAATGAAAATCCAATGAAACTAATTTTAATGCTAATGCAATTTTTAATTGTGAATCCTTTCATTTAATTTATTAATATTATTTTTGTAATGCTTAATTTATATTTAATCTATTCATTTATTTAGTTAACGAATCATTTATTAATATTCATTTTAATAGGAATAAAAAAATATAAATTTTCCTGATTTATTATCCGATAGTTTTGTGAAGTTTTTCTGATTCATATTTCATCAAAACCAATTAAAAAAATTTAATCATGACGGTTTTATTTGTTTCATATTACAGTTTTATTTTGGTAAAATTTAAAAATTAATTTTCTTCGATTTTTTAGGAAATTTATAATTTTTCAAAAACTTTTATTAAATAGGAAATAAAAAATTCATTAAGCCATTTAATTAAATTAATAATTAAAACTTATTTTTTAGAAATGCAAATTACTCAATAAAAATTATTAATCATTGATATCGTCACTTGAACTTAACTGTGGAACTGATTTATATGTAAGAAAACGTCATTCCAACATAATTTATACTAAATATTTCGACAAATTCACTGTCATTATCAAATAAAGAGAAAAATCTACCTTGTTTTAAAATTGTTTATTAGAACAAAATTATCAAAATTTTCACAAATCAAATTGTTTTTTTAATCTTTTTTAAATATAGATCTTATTTATAAATAATTTTTATTTTCAACACAAATAAATAATCTATTAATAAAAAGCAGACTATATATACATTAAATGATAACGCTAATAAAAAACTCTTCGTACGATATATTTTGACAGCATAACTGTTATCTTCAGGTACACAAAACCAACTAAAAATATTATGAATTAACTTATAATTTAAACAAATTATTAGTTTTTATATTAATTTACTTTTCTAATAAATAAACCTTAAAAAATATTCAAATACTTTTAACTAATTTTAAAATGTTATTTATATAAATATTATAATTTTTTTTCTATATTATAATTTTAAAAATAGTGTAATTTATAAATTAAATTATTTTAATAATATTAAAGTTTTTTTAAAAAAACACTACATTAACATGATTAAACATACTTAAAATTCATGAAAATAAAGAAAATATAAATATAGTTTTTAAGTAAAAGTTATTTTTCCAATAATTAAAAAATAGGGAGTCAAGATTGAATAGATATGCAAAATCTCCAAAGTCTATAAAATTTTATTTACATGGGAACTCCTTTGGGGTTTTGATCTTAGTGTTTTAATATACTTAATATATATAATTTTGGTTATAATGATGTATGAATGTAACGCTCATTACAACTTTAATTATATATATATTAATGATCTACTGATAATTGTCAGTACCAATAATAATAATTAATTTATATTGAAAGAACTTTTCCTAGTTTATACCTCTGATTTGTTTTCATTTTGCAAAGACAAAAAGAACTTTTTACTACAAAACGTTTACAAATTTATTATTTTCTACAAATCAAGTTGAAAAAAATAGCTGAATATCAATAAAACATTTGATTCATAGTCAAACAATAAAACATTCTTTGTGTAATTGCAAAAATTAATTTATAATCTAGACAAAAAATTTTTAAAATCTAAAGACATAAATAAATAAAAATATCTTTATAGAAAAAATTGAGCTTGGGTTTTTAGACTACTAAAAAATAAAAATAACTAATTAATGTAAATCTAATCTTCAGACAGAGAAAGGCCGTCATTTTTACGGATTACAGCTATTATATTATATTTAGGTTGAAAATTTTAACGTAACGTTTTTTATTAATTTTTTTCGAAATTTTTAGTTTTATATTAATAAATAATAATCTCTTTGTTATATGATTTTTTATTTTTTAACTGATTGTAGAAAATCTGTAACGTTATTAAAACCGCAATTACTATCAAATGTTGTGTTGGATATTAAGCGACTGTTTTTTTCATGTAAATGAACGACTCAATGACTTCATTTTAAACCATGAATTGATTATAATTTGTTAAGAACATGTAAATATAATTGTTTTAATAATCGTTTTATTTTGTTGTAGGTTTAAAATGGAAAATAGCAATGAACATTTCAGACATATCTTATTTTTTGATTTCGGAAAAGGATAGAACACTGTTCAGGTCTATACAAAACTATGTGAGATATATCTCAAAAATTTCTTAAAGATGCGATAATGTCAGAATTGGTTCATAAAATTTCGGTTTTGGAGATTAATCAATATTGCTGAACGCTCAGGAAGACCTGTTAAAACTTTTAAAATATGAAATATTTAGAAAATTGATGTTTAACTAAATAATATTTCACAGTGGTTTTTGCAATACAGAGACGTATAATATTTTACGTTTTTTTAAGGTAACTTGGGATATCACTTGTAGGGGTTTTAAAAAAATTAGTGTATTTGGTTTGTAGAAAAAAATAAATACGTAAAGGTTTTGTCGTAAAAATTAATTTATTTTGGTAAAATTTTTAATTTTAATTGCACATTAATTAAAGTATTTTTTCTAATTTTAAAGGAAATTTTTGACATATATGACTGCCTTTTTTATTCATCATTGGAATTTATTTCACTTACTTGATACCATACAAATTTATTGCTGAACAAACCCAAGACAACTTTGAGAGTCAAGGGCCAAAAATGTACGTTTTAACACAACTTTCAATTCAACACACACACACACACACACATATATATATATATATATATATATATATATTACTGAATTTATTTTTAAAAATTGTTTTCCTATCAATCTATTTAAACAATAATAAAAAATTTAAATTTATTCTTTTAAATTAGATATTTAAAAAGTGACTTAAAGATGATTGAATGGGCCGAATAAGGATTTAAATGTTAAAATTTTTAATTTAATAATTAAAGAAAAATTAAGCTAAAATGAAGTGCATAATAATTGACTTGGAATATTTTCAAAATTGCATTGCATAAAATTCAATTATTTCCTTTAAAATTTGTTTTGAACATAATAAATAATGATCTGTCACACTTTTGTTTTTTCCAATGGGATTTTTCTATATTCAAACAATATGTTAATTTTACTAGTTGCAAATATGTTTTCTAAGAGCAAAAGAAATTTATTAAATTGTCCCATGTGTTAAAATGACGGGAAAATCTTGGGAATAAATGCTTTTAAAATGCATATGGATTCTCGCAAGTATATTATAAAATTATAGTTATTATTAAATTTATTAATACTTTACAGATTGAGAAATTTTTGAGAAAATTTTTAATTTTCTAGAACTTTTAATTTTTGTTTTAATTTTCTCACAGCGTATAAATATTTAGAGTTATTTGTTGAGCCAGATTAAGTGTCAGGTATCATAAAATTACGTAGTTTTTAATTGTCGACTGTGATGGATAAAAGTTTGTAAATTTTGAGTGTAAATGGAATTTTATGTGCTATTTAATATCACGGTCATTTTGAAAAATAATCATAAGTGGAGTTCTACTATCAAAGTGATCATAATCCATTAAGGAACGTGTGACAACGATATTTCATTGATAATTATAAGAACCAAGAAAATGCTTCTTTTATTTGTTTGAAAGGACATGGAAGACTTTCGTGTTTAATTAAGTTAACATATCATATTATAATGTCACAATTGTAGTTTGAAGATAAGTGATTGGTTATTAATTTTGATTATTGTGTTTGAATTTTAGTATGTTTGCGTATACTGTATCAATAATTAGAAAACCAATAAACATTTTTGTAGATGTTACGCAATGAAGTGTTCAATATTTATCGGGAGAATAAATATTGTGCACTTATGTCTCTTTTAACCAGTGTACACTAGAGAAACATTTAAATATTCACTGTGACCACTATTTCTAATAAAATTTTATTAATAATGATCATTTCAATAGTGAAATATGGACCTGGGTTTATGGGTAAAATTCAATAGAACTTGATACAAATAAGAAGATACTTCTATAGCTAAAAACACATATTATATATTCAGAAATCTTACAGTTTTAATTATGTTGAGGTCTCAACTTTCTCTGGTATTCTTATATAAATCAAAACACAATTCTTTATATATATTTATTTTTTAAATAACAATAAATGGTTTACCGATATAAAAACTTCAAGTCGAATATACAGCTTTAACTTTATGACTTTCTTTAGGGTGCGTTTCTTTGTATGTAGGTGCATGTTATGTTTGTGTGCGAAAAAAATAGTGTCTTGTAAAGTTTTTGTCCGTTATATTTTCAAGTCTTGTGAATATTAACTTTTCAAGACTACAGCAAAAGAAGTTATTTTTTGAACGCTTTTACTGAATTTTGTTGCACTATTTATATGAAAAATTTTTTACTAAATAAATATTATTTTTATTTAAAAGCTTTGCCAAACTAAATGGTTATATTAAAAAAATTTTTTTTTAAACATTTATTTATTTAATATTTCCACATTGAAATAGAAATTATTCTAAAAACATTTTATTTACTTGACAGTAGTAGTGGGATTGCGGCCCGCTAGCTCACATACCCCCCCCGGCAAAAATATTTTCTTTCTAAGTTTAAAAGTACAAATTTTTGTAGAACAAATACAATTACTCATCAAAAAATTTTCAAGGTCATTTAGACAAAGACCATGACTCATTCAAGGTTATTGGATGACTCATCATATTTCTCAAGGTCATTTAAACAAAGACCATGACTCGTTCAAGGTCATTGGATGACTCATCATGTTTCTCAGGGTCATTTAGAAGTAGGTCAAGGTCATTGGATGACTCATCATATTTTTTCAAAGTCATTCAAATACTGATGCACACGCTCAGGGATATCGATGTCAACTTCCATTGTATAGCCATACGGAAGGAATTCAATATTCGCATTCACACATTCACTCAGCACATCATTCAGATTATCATGCACCCAAACAAAATAACCATACGGAAGGTTTTGACTAAGTGACCAACCATATATATTATTAATGTCAATATACAAGAGTTCTGTATCTTCAGAACTTGCAACATAATGTTTGTTAACAAATGTTAACCCACCCCGTATTCCACCCTCATAGAAATTAAACATTTCCATGTCCTGCAGAAGTTCTATGGGTTCCTTTAATGTCATGAGAGTGGACGCCCATGACATACCAGGAATTCCATAAAAATTCAGAGGTTCTAAACCATTGCGCGAAATTGCTGAAAATAGTCTGCAAGGAGGAATACGTCTAATTTTAGGTAAGTTAACATATAGTCTAACATTGTAGTGCAATTTTGCTGTGTCCAAATTAGTTGGGCGGTAGCGTATTCATCATCAGATACAGAATCCAATTTCGGAGGTAGTTCGTAAGTAGATTCAAGGACCTCTAATGATATTGCAAAATCATAAGGAAAGATACCCTTTGCCTTAACTATAAGACCATCAAAAGCAGAACAAGTTAGAGGTAGATCAGTAAGAGTTTTCACAGCCTTAGCTAAAGAGCAATTTACAAATTGCATACTATCTATAAATCTAACAGCCAATTTCTTAATATTTACAATTAAGGATATGAATTTCTTAGTGGTGGTAGGAAAGATATTTAATTTCCAAGATGGAAATTCATTCAAACCATACTTTAAAATGTGATGAAGGTCATACCCTCTCAAATTATGAAAGGCAATAGGTAACTGTTTACTTATTTTCCTATTTATATTACAGTTACGACAGGCAGCACCAAGATACTGACCTGTAAAATGATCATTATAATATAATATTATTATTGAATTATAATAATATTATATAATATAATATTATTATAATTCAATAAATTAGATATTTCTATTCTTATTATAAATCAAATATTTCAAATCATGTTTCTATTTCAAATCATATTTCTATTCTTATTATAAATTAATGATATTTAAATTATTATATTATAATACTTTACATATTATTAACTTATATCTTACTCATTAAAAATATTTCTATTCTTATGATAAATCAAGTATTTCAAATCATATTTCTATTCTTATTATAAATTAATGATATTTAAAGTATTATATTATAATACTTTAAATATTATTATTAACATTTTTCATATTAAAAATATTTAAAAATAATAAAAATCTTACATTTTTCATAAGAACTCTCATGTTCTCCAGAAACGGGGGCATCCATAGAAATGTGGGCATCTTCCCCAGAAACGGTGGCATACATCGAAATCTCATCATCCAAATCTACTGTGGCTGTCGTATCAATAATTTCGTTGACATCTTTAGAAACATTAATAATTTCTGAAAAACATTTAATAATTTATTAATTTAATAAATAAATTTACCGATATCCTCATCTGAATCCTCGATTAAAATAATTTCATCATTTGAAACATTCTCTAAAATTATATTAAAATAAATAATAATAATAAAATTTAAAATTACCAGGAACAAATTCATTAACTCCGTCAATTTCATTTTGGATTTTGGTTATTGTAAACCAATCTAAAATAATAATAATAATAAAAAATAAAATAAAAAAATAATTTATTCGTCTCATTCATTAGAAGACTTCTTAAAATATTAGTTTTATTATTTTGCATTTCGAGCGAGTAAATTTTTGAATTAATTGTGACAAATTTGGAAATTGTCAATGTTTATAAAGAGAATAATATTTTCAGGATTTAGCCAATCACATTTAAACAATACACACATATAGGTGAGAGATTATTAAGCATGTTTTCTTTGTAATTCACATACAGTTTTATGTATGCATGTGATGATCACGCACTGTCTTTGTGATCATTAATTAAATATTAATTAAACACATAATAATATTAATAATAATGATAATAATATTAATTATAATAAAAATAATTATAGAACATAAGAATAATAATAAAACATTTATTAAACATCAAATCGCTTGGATAATAACCAAGCTAAACAATGTTAACCACATGTTAAGGTCCATGGATTTTGATACATAGTTTTATTATACACAATAGGTTTACCCATTGTTTGCAGTTTCGAAACCATTAAAGCCGGATAATAGAAACCCATAGGATCAAATACAAATATCTTGCTAGGTTTCATATATATTGCTAATCAATGTTCTCCACCGAGATGAGACGATTGAGTATTGACGATTATGGTTTGATTATTACTTAAATATGGAATTTTATCAAGAGGAAATACCCCTAAAAATTCATGTCCTAGAATTTGTTTTCCGATTCGATAGACCTGAACAGAACTACATCAATAATATTAATAATACATTTAAAAACTTACTCCATGACAAATTTTCATAAATTATCTATACATTTATAATATCAATTTCAAACCAACAATGTTCGTTCAAACTAGTACGGTTCTGTTTGCAGTTATTTGAACCTCATTTTCAAATACTCTATATATTACAACATGGACCGGTTCAGTTGTAGCTTTAGCAAACTTTATATTTAATCGTAAATTTCCATTTTGAGGTAATTGACTCTGATTTAAATCAAAATCGGGTGCCAAAACAAATGTGAAGAATGGATATTTACTTTTAAAATCTTCAAGAGTTATACCACAATTAAGGTTTTTATCCAAATAACCCATATTTCTCACTATACTCTGCATATATGTAGCACAATAATTATCATTGTCGAAATCTTGAGTATATGTTTCTCTATAATCACTATTTTTCGATAAAGTTAGCGATGTTACTCCAAAATTTTGAAAATTGAGATCGATGTTAAGTATGATCCATTATATTGAGATTCACTTTGAAATGTTACCAATATAAAGTTGGGCATTCTTCTATCTCCAAATATTTGTTTTTTATAAAAAGAAACTGAACCTTTAGCAATAGTAAATTGAACTATTTCCTTTGTTTTCAATGGATATATTGCATGCTTAGTATTAATCCCTATTTGATGACCGGCTTATACAGAGGTATCAACACGAACTCCTCTCACCAATAATTTTGCATCAACTAATTGAAGAATTAGTACTGTGGTAGCACTTGTTAGTGATAATGCCGAATCAGATCTTTTCAATCTAATGTGTACATTAACACCTGGGAGTAAATATTTCGGTTGATCCATAAAATCGAGTTGTAATGATGAGCACATGGTAAATAATTTCGAACCCTTAATCCACTTTTTCCTATCGTCATCACTACCATAACCCATAAGAGTTAAACATATATTTTTAGTATCGCTATTGTAATTTATAATAGTTTCTATTAGAGCTTTGTGAATATATGTACTGTTACCACCCTCAATCTTGATATTATTAAATCCGAGAACTGCATCTTTAAAAAGCGTATGAAACAAGAAATTGTTTAGTATTACATCACTAGGTTCACCCAACGGTTTTCTATCTTTATCTACAACTTGGATCTGAACAGTTAACAATGTATCGTTCAAATCTAGATATTCAGTTTGGGAACCATTAATATAAAATTCAATATCAATTCTACTATCCATAATAGAATTCATCGGGAATACTTTTTCAAAGGCCCCCATTTCAATTACTGCTTGTGGAGATGGTCTATCAAATAAACACAATTCAGATTTACCACAATTCATTTTTGAAATATAGTTCCATGTCCTTTCATTCGTTTGTTTATTTATATGTTTATGATGTCTTTTACGTTTTTGAGTCGGTGCAGGTTTTGTTTTTGAAACATACCTGCAACGCTAGGTAGAACTTTCCTTAACTCAGATAATGCATTTGATTTCAGCGATGGTAATATTTTCTGCTCATTCATTATCACATCTTTAGCGGTTTTCATACCAAAACTACCAAGGCGTTTAAGAATAGGAAGTGCAAATCTACCAATTGTTCTCAACCATCCTGATCCATACTGTTTACCAATAAAATATGGTAATTCACTTCCACTTTGGCTACCACTATACATACTAATAATATCGTTATTGGCCATCTAATTTACGAAAATGTAATGTCAAATGAGTTTTTGTATCTTTACTAAATTCAATAAATTTACCGCTATCATCACGAATGTTTATTTCTATACTGTTTATACATAATGTTGATTCCGGTAAGTACATGGGATTATCGATATTTATATTGACAACTTCATCCTGATCATGTTTATCAACCCAAACAGATTTCAATAGAGGAACCAAAGAATCACCAACAATTATAGGATCGATGATGTTAGTATATATGAACATTTGTCTATGAAGTTTTATTATTTTTGGTTTGTGTACACCAAAGGCACTTGCCCTATATGTTTGTTTATCTAATCCCAATGTATTAGCCAAATTTTTATCAAATGTAACTTCACAAATGTTATTATTCAGACTGAATTTACATATTCCATCTTTAACAAATTCAATAGTTTTAAATATATGTAAACAATTGAATGAAATATATTTATGTAATTCTTCAAGTGTTTCAATATATAATTCTTTAATAAATGTAAATGTATCTTCCACCTCATTAATATATGATACAGATATTTTGATGTTTTCGATCGTTACACTTTTCTCATCAAATGTTTTGAAACGTAATAAGTATTCAGTACCAGGAACAACAATGCTAAGTTTATCACTACCCATTCGCTTGGCATCCTTAATACTTTCAAACTTTATTGTAAATGGGCTAAATTCAGAACTAACATTAAATCTATCTTTGAAAAACATGCCACTATTTTCATCTAAAATTTTATTCGGAATATGACAATATCGTTCAAAATTATTGATTGAGAAAATACCAATACAGGTTTTTGGAACACGTTTCTTGTAACTGATTTTACAATGACTATAAAATGGGAATGTATTGTACACAAATGTAAAGTCATGCAAAGCAACTTCCCAATTTCCATGTAAATACATAGGATTTTGAAGATTAACCATAAATTTACTCGCCTGATTTTCCGGATGGATTAGTGGGCAACTATAGCTAGGTAAAATTGTATAGAAACTCATTTTACTAGGTCTTTTGATGATATCCATAAGGGTTTTTGATATCCATGCTATTTGACAAAGTATTGTTTATCCTTACCCACCATTTTAGTTTTCAATATTTTCTATCAATTTAAAAAATTTAGTTTATTTAATTTTAATTAACCAATAAAATTTAAAAAAAATAAAATTTTATCAAAAACTGTCCCAATTTAATAAAAATTAATTTAATTATAATAAACCAATAAAATTTAAAAAAACTAAAATTTAATCAAAAAATGTGTCAATTTGATTAAATAAGTAAATTTAATTATAATTATCTAATAAAATTAGAAAGAAATAAAATTTAATCAAAAAATATCTCAATTTGAATAATTTTATTTAGCTTTATTTAATTTAATTAAAATTACCCAATAAAATTTGAAAGAAATAAAATTTATTCAAAAAATTTGATAAAATTTATTCAATTCAATTTGATCAAATAAGTAAATTAAATTATAATTATCTAATAAAATTAGAAAGAAATAATATTAAATCAAAAGATGTATCAATTTAAAGAATTGATTTTATTTAATTAAAATTAACCAATTAAATTTAAAATAAAGAAAATTTTATCAAAAACTGTTCCAATTAAAAAAATTGTATTTAATTATAATTAACCAATAAAATTTAAAAGAACTAAAAGTTTATCAAAAAATGTGTCAATTTGATTAAATAAGTAAATTAAATTATAATTTTCTAATAAAATTTGAAAGAAATAAACTTAAATCAAAAGATGTATCAATTTAAAGAATTGATTTTATTTAATTAAAATTAACCAATTAAATTTAAAATAAAGAAAATTTTATCAAAAACTGTTTCAATTAAAAAAAATGTATTTAATTATAATTAACCAATAAAATTTAAAAGAACTAAAAGTTTATCAAAAAATGTGTCAATTTGATTAAATAAGTAAATTAAATTATAATTTTCTAATAAAATTTGAAAGAAATAAACTTAAATCAACAAATTTATCAATTTAAAGAATTGATTTTATTTAATTATAATTAACCAATATAATTTAAAAGAAATAAATTTTAATCAAAAAATGTCTCAATTTGAATAATTAAGTCACTATAATTATAAGAATCCTATAAAATTTGAAAGAAATAAACTATATTCAACAATTGTATCAATTTAAAAAATTGATTTTATTTAATTTTAATTAACCAATAAAATTCTAAAGAAATAATATTTAATCAAAAAATGTATCAATTTAAAAACTTTTGTTTATTTAATTTTAATTAACCAATAAAATTTAAAATAAATAAATTTTATTCAAAAAAAGTCATAATTTGAATAATTAAGTTAATATAATTATAAGAATCCAATGAAATTTGAAAGAAATGAACTTAAATCAAAAAATGTATCAATTTAAAGATTTTATTTTATTTAATTATAATAAACCAATAAAATTTGAAAGAAATAAAATATAATCAAATAATCTCTCAATTTGAAAAATTTAGTTTATTTAATTTTAATTAACCAATAAAATTTAAAAGAACTAAAATTTTATCAAAAAATGTGTCAATTTGATTAAATAAGTAAATTAAATTATAATTTTCTAATAAAATTTGAAAGAAATAAACTTGGATCAACAAATTTATCAATTGAAAGAATTGATTTTATTTAATTATAATTAACCAATATAATTTAAAGAAATAAATTTTAATCAAAAAATGTCTCAATTTGAGTAATTAAGTCACTATAATTATAAGAATCCAATAAAACTTGAAAGAAATAAACTATATTCAACAATTAAATCAATTAAAAAAATTGATTTTATTTAATTTTAATTAACCAATAAAATTCTAAAGAAATAATATTTAATCAAAAAATGTATCAATATAAAAACTTTTGTTTATTTAATTTTAATTAACCAATAAAATTTAAAATAAATAAATTTTATTCAAAAAAAGTCTCAATTTGAATAATTAAGTTAATATAATTATAAGCATCTAATAAAATTTGAAAGAAATAAACCAAAATCAACAAATGTATCAATTTAAAGAATTGATTTTATTTAATTATAATTAACCAATAAAATTTAAAAGAAATAAATTTAAATCAAAAAATTTCTCAATTTAAAGAATTGATTTTATTTAGTTATAATTAACCAATAAAATTCTAAAGAAATAAACTGAAATCAAAAAAAAAATTTGAAGGAAATAAAATATAATCAAATAATATTACAATTTGAAAAATTTAGTTTATTTAATTTTAATTAACCAATAAAATTTAAAAGAACTAATATTTAATCAAAAAATGTGTCAATTTGATTAAATAAGTAAATTTATTTATAATTATCTAATAAAATTAGAAAGAAATAAAATTTAATCAAAAAATGTATCAATTTGAAAAATTTAGTTTATTTAATTTTAATTAACCAATAAAATTTAAAAGAACTAAAATTTAATCAAAAAATGTGTCAATTTGATTAAATAAGTAAATTTGATTATAATTACATTAAAATTAGAAAGAAATAAAATTTAATCAAAAAATGTCTCAATTTGAATAACTTTATTTACCTTTATGTAATTAATTTATAATTAACCAATCAAATTTGAAAGAAATAAAATTTATTCAAAAATTGTGTCAATTTGATTAAATAAGTAAATTTAATTATAATTATCTAATAAAATTAGAAAGAAATAAAATATAATTAAAAAATGTCTCAATTATAATAATTAAGTATTTTTATTTTAGAATCCAATAAAATTTTAAAGAAATAAAATTTAATCAAAAAATGTATCAATTTAAAGAATTGATTTTATATAATTATAATTAACCAATAAAATTTAAAAGAAATAAAATTTAATTAAAAAATGTCTCAATTTGAATATTTACGTTAATATAATTATAAGAATTCAATAAAATTTGAAAGAAATAAACTTACATCAACAAATGTATCAATTTAAAGAATTGATTTTATTTATTAATAATTAACCAATAAAATTTAAAAGAAATAAATTTAAATCAAAAAATGTCTCAATTTGAAAAATTTAGTTTATTTAATTTTAATTAAACAATAAAATTTAATCACAAAATGTGTCAATTTGATTAAATCAGTAAATTTAATTATATTTATTTAATAAAATTAGAAAGAAATAAAATTTATTCAAAAAATGTCTCAATTTGAATAAAAAAGTTAATATAATTATAAGAATCCAATAAAATTTGAAAGAAATAAACTTAAATCAACAAATGTATCAATTTAAAGAATTGATTTTATTTAATTATAATTAACCAATAAAATTTAAAAGAAATAAATTTAAATCAAAAAATTTCTCAATTTAAAGAATTGATTTTATTTAGTTGTAATTAACCAATAAAATTCTAAAGAAATAAACTGAAATCAAAAAAAAAATTTGAAGGAAATAAAATATAATCAAATAATATTACAATTTGAAAAATTTAGTTTATTTAATTTTAATTAACCAATAAAATTTAAAAGAACTAATATTTAATCAAAAAATGTGTCAATTTGATTAAATAAGTAAATTTATTTATAATTATCTAATAAAATTAGAAAGAAATAAAATTTAATCAAAAAATGTATCAATTTGAAAAATTTAGTTTATTTAATTTTAATTAACCAATAAAATTTAAAAGAACTAAAATTTAATCAAAAAATGTGTCAATTTGATTAAATAAGTAAATTTGATTATAATTACATTAAAATTAGAAAGAAATAAAATTTAATCAAAAAATGTCTCAATTTGAATAACTTTATTTACCTTTATGTAATTAATTTATAATTAACCAATCAAATTTGAAAGAAATAAAATTTATTCAAAAAGTGTGTCAATTTGATTAAATAAGTAAATTTAATTATAATTATCTAATAAAATTAGAAAGAAATAAAATATAATTAAAAAATGTCTCAATTATAATAATTAAGTATTTTTATTTTAGAATCCAATAAAATTTTAAAGAAATAAAATTTAATCAAAAAATGTATCAATTTAAAGAATTGATTTTATATAATTATAATTAACCAATAAAATTTAAAAGAAATAAAATTTAATTAAAAAATGTCTCAATTTGAATATTTACGTTAATATAATTATACGAATTCAATAAAATTTGAAAGAAATAAACTTACATCAACAAATGTATCAATTTAAAGAATTGATTTTATTTATTAATAATTAACCAATAAAATTTAAAAGAAATAAATTTAAATCAAAAAATGTCTCAATTTGAAAAATTTAGTTTATTTAATTTTAATTAAACAATAAAATTTAATCACAAAATGTGTCAATTTGATTAAATCAGTAAATTTAATTATATTTATTTAATAAAATTAGAAAGAAATAAAATTTATTCAAAAAATGTCTCAATTTGAATAAAAAAGTTAATATAATTATAAGAATCCAATAAAATTTGAAAGAAATAAACTTAAATCAACAAATGTATCAATTTAAAGAATTGATTTTATTTAATTATAATTTACCAATAAAATTTAAAAGAAATAAATTTAAATCAAAAAATTTCTCAATTTAAAGAATTGTTTTTATTTAGTTATAATTAACTAATAAAATTCTAAAGAAATAAACTGAAATCAAAAAAAAAAGTTGAAAGAAATAAAATATAATCAAATAATATTTCAATTTGAAAAATTTAGTTTATTTAATTTTAATTAACCAATAAAATATAAAAGAACTAATATTTAATCAAAAAATGTGTCAATTTGATTAAATAAGTAAATTTATTTATAATTATCTAATAAAATTAGAAAGAAATAAAATTTAATCAAAAAATGTATCAATTTGAAAAATTTAGTTTATTTAATTTTAATTAACCAATAAAATTTAAAAGAACTAAAATTTAATCAAAAAATGTGTCAATTTGATTAAATAAGTAAATTTGATTATAATTACATTAAAATTAGAAAGAAATAAAATTTATTCAAAAAATGTCTCAATTTGAATAAAAAAGTTAATATAATTATAAGAATCCAATAAAATTTGAAAGAAATAAACTTAAATCAACAAATGTATCAATTTAAAGAATTGATTTTATTTAATTATAATTTACCAATAAAATTTAAAAGAAATAAATTTAAATCAAAAAATTTCTCAATTTAAAGAATTGTTTTTATTTAGTTATAATTAACTAATAAAATTCTAAAGAAATAAACTGAAATCAAAAAAAAAAGTTGAAAGAAATAAAATATAATCAAATAATATTTCAATTTGAAAAATTTAGTTTATTTAATTTTAATTAACCAATAAAATATAAAAGAACTAATATTTAATCAAAAAATGTGTCAATTTGATTAAATAACTAAATTTATTTATAATTATCTAATAAAATTAGAAAGAAATAAAATTTAATCAAAAAATGTATCAATTTGAAAAATTTAGTTTATTTAATTTTAATTAACCAATAAAATTTAAAAGAACTAAAATTTAATCAAAAAATGTGTCAATTTGATTAAATAAGTAAATTTGATTATAATTACATTAAAATTAGAAAGAAATAAAATTTATTCAAAAAATGTCTCAATTTGAATAACTTTATTTACCTTTATTTAATTTAATTATAATTAACCAATCAAATTTGAAAGAAATAAAATTTATTCAAAAAGTGTGTCAATTTGATTAAATAAGTATATTTAATTATAATTATCTAATAAAATTTGAAAGAAATAAACTTAAATCAACAAATGTATCAATTAAAAGAATTGATTTTATTTAATTATAATTAACCAATAAAATTTAAAAGAAATAAATTTAAATCAAAAAATGTCTCAATTAAAAGTATTGATTTTATTTAATTTATAATTAACCAATAAAATTCTAAAGAAATAAACTGAAATCAAAAAAATGTCTCAATTTAAAAACTTTATTTTATTTAATTATAATTAACCAATAAAATTTGAAAGAAATAAAATATAATCAAATAATCTTTCAATTTGAAAAATTTAGTTTATTTAATTTTAATTAACCAATAAAATATAAAAGAACTAATATTTAATCAAAAAATGTGTCAATTTGATTAAATAAGTACATTTATTTATAATTATCTAATAAAATTAGAAAGAAATAAAATTTAATCAAAAAATGTCTCAATTTGAATAATTTTATTTACCTTTATTTAATTATAATTAACCAATAAAATTAAAAGAAATAAAATTTATTCAAAAAATGTGTCAGTTTGATTAAATAAGTAAATTTAATTATAATTATCTAATAAAATTAGAAAGAAATAAAATATAATCAAAAAATGTCTCAATTATAATAATTAAGTATTTTTAATTATAAGAATCCAATAAAATTTGAAAGAAATAAAATTTAATCAAAAAATGTCTCAATTTGAATAATTAATTTAATATAATTATAAGAATCCAATAAAATTGGAAAGAAATAAACTTTAATCAACAAATGTATGAATTTAAAAAATTGATTTTATATAATTATATGAATCCAATAAAATTAAAAAGAAATAAATTTTAATCAAAAAATGTCTCAATTTGAAAAATTTAGTTAATTTAATTTTAGTTTATTCTAGTTTTTTATGGGAAATTTCGTCCTGCAATATACTCATATGGATAAATCGCTTTCTTACAGAGATATTAAAAAATATATTGTAAACCTCATACTTTAGATTTTTAAAGAGATGCGAGGTAATCTAAAGACGATGGCATCAGTCGATACGAGTCCAAGAACCTCATTGTTCCAACACTGAAGGATTTATATATCTTTCATCTGTTCTAGGAATTGTTTTATTTACATTAGGGAATGAATCCGAGAAGATGAGATGATTATCATACCCACTCCCATTATAAAAATATATTGTGTTGGGCAAAAAGAAATATTTTTAAATTATTGTTTATCTCTCACGACATCCGATAAAATCAGAGCGCGCAAAATACAAATGGACGAAAATTCGTCAAAAATAGCCTACTTAACAGTAAATAATACAAAAAGTAGAAAAAAAGAGTAGAAAATACAAAAAATATATAAAAAATAAATAAAACATTTAAAAAGAATCAAACAACATCAAATTTCAGCAAAATTAACCAATTTCATCAAATTGGATCCAAATTCATAGAAAACGCTTATATTCTAGAAAATAAATACGAGAATTATGCTTAAAATGTAATTAGAAACTTTAACAAAAAATGAATCATGAAAATCTGACAACTAGGGGAAAAGTGATTAAATATGGTAAAAACGTGTAGGCGTTTTGTTTAATCGCATCAAAAAACATGCGTGTAAAACCCCCCTATATAAGTCGATGCCAAATCGACATAAATATATGCTTATTTTCAAAAAAAACTCTTTTCAAACTTTAAGAGAACATTTAGAAGAATATTAAAGTAAAAGAGAAATTTTGTTAATTTTTATTTTTTTTGGTTGTTTTTGAATTATATGATTATTTTTAACTTGTTGAATTTCGATCAGTTTATTAACCAGAAGTAAAATTAACGAAAGATAATTCAGAATAATTTTCCTCGCATCGATCAAGTCTCAGGGAAGCTTCGCTTCCATGGTACTTGAGCTATGCGAGATGCCTCATAATCTAATCTCTATTATGACTAATAACGTACAATCATCATCTCACCCAATATCCCTTTTGACAATTTATTCATAAATTTCTGATTGCATTATTTATTATTATTATTATTATTATTATTATTATTATTATTATTATTAATATTATTATTATTATTATTATTATTATTATTATTATTATTATTATTATTATTATTATTATTATTATTATTATTATTATTATTATTAATTGTTATCATACCAATTATTCACCATTGAATTATCAACCACATGCATACAAGAAAATAAAATGAAGAATTTCACCAACTAGTTTAAAGCTAGTACTTCGGTGTGGGAGGTACCCGTAGTGAATGGTAGTTCGCCGGGTCAGATCTCCTCTTCAAGAAACTCAACGCTAGACCCTCAGTGAAGCGTTAACTATGATACAAATTCGAAGAATAAACAGACTAGAAAAAATCAGAAAGTAGATTATGCCAATTATTTTTCATGCAAATAAAAATCAGATCAAGTTTAATAACTATGACTAGTAAAAGTTTGAGAGACAAAATTTCATTTTTAAAGATTTGATCAAAAGAAAGAAGAAGGTATCCATTATGAAAAGAAGAAAATTAAAGAAAAGAAAGATAAAATAAGTAAACGAAAAATGCAAGCGATTTTCAAGTTTATGAGAAAAAAGCGTTTGCTTTAGAACTCAAAACAAATTATTATATTACATAAATGTTTAATTTTAATTTTTGACTTATGTTTATGATCATTATTAATATTCAGCAGTTTACTCTAGAACTTAAAAGAAATTATTATATTGCATAAATGTTTAATTTTAATTTTTGTCTTATGCTTATTTAATACTAATTTAATATTCAGCATATTGCCTTAGGAGCCAAAAGGAATTGTTATGCTACATAATTTTAATTTTAATATTTTATTTTATTCAATATTAATTATTATTATTAATGTTCATTCCCTGGAGTATGAGAAAATAAAAGAGAGCAGGCGGGCAATTATCTGAACGAAGAAAGTGAAAGAAATCTCCAATAAAATAATCTATGAATAAATGTTCCATAAACAAACTTTTATATAAATGATCAATGAAAAAAAAACAAAATATTTTTTGCTTTTATATTTTTACTAAAGAAAAATTCCTAGAAAAAATCAGGAAAATCGTATTCTCATAAAAAATTTCCATTAGAGAAATTACATTTTACTATTTATATGATATAATGGGGTTAGTTAAATAAAAAAAGGAAATTAAAAATTAGAAAACACATATTTATTTAAAAATAAAAATATTCACAATCTGCTTGATCGAAATCTGAGATATCTTCTATAAAAATTCCAAGCGAAAAGGCGAAATTTCGTAAATCCGGGAAATCCTGAAATTAAAATTAAAATAAAAAATCAATAATCTATGTAAAAATCACTCACCCCGAGATAATGTGCGGAATCAAGAAATTCCGTTCTAAAAATAAAACGGAATTTCTTGTTTCAATCGTTAATTTTAATAAAATTAAATTCTGGGATTTTAAAGGGGAAAGCATGTTAATTTCCAAATTTCGATCACATTTTCGTTTAAAAACATATTAGGATCTTATACGTATTTCACTCGGCCGATCTACTTCTGAAATACATAAATTAAACTAAAAACTCCTCGAAAGTGATGGAATTCTTCATAAAGCCTCAATCGATTCATGTCCCATTATATTTTATCTAAACATGTACGATCACCTTAAGTAGTTTTTCATCCTTATGGTCATAAGATTATCTCGAACTCGAGTTTCAACAAAATCTGAAATTTGCTCCATTATTTTATTGAAATCCAACCAAACCAAAACAATAGACGCAGAAAAATTCAGATGGGACGTAGCCCACTATCACAACGAGGCCCTAAAACAGACCCAGAGAGCTGAGTCGATGATCCAAAGATGCCGTCAGATGGAGGACACATGGACTCGGCCGGAGCAGGCGACCAAATTGAAACAGCAAAATGAATTGCTAAAAAACCAACACACGGAGGTGATAGCCCAACTCGACAAGTTAAGGAAAGAAAATTGCCAACTAAAGTTGAAAGAAACAATCAGGGCAGAGATCGGACATCACCCAAGCACAGTTTTAAACGTTGATCCGAGTGTCGTCTGGCCCATTTCAAGTTTTATCTCAACCAATACCCAATGAATCGTGATCTACCATCGACACCAAATCACAAAAAATGTCACCCCAGCAAAGCGAAAAGAGAAAGAAGACGCCGATTGAAGACCGCTCGTCTACTGGGGCAGATAAAGAAATTTGGAACCTCATCTGCTGTCATTCTTTCATAATTTTTTCTTGTAGTGATCAATAAAATGTATTGGGATTTGATTCGATGAAATCATTTAAAACTTTCTATAAATAGCATCGTTTAAACAAAGTAATCAAAAAATCGATATTATTTCAATTAAATTAATAACAGAGGAACCTATAATTAAAAGGAGCATGAATACCTTCTATGGTAGCTCTTGAACCCAAAGGTTTTCTAGAGTGTTAGCAGTCATGGTAGTATGGCTCATCTTTTACTAGAAACCGCCATTGATATACATTCTCTACGTCATTTTGACGGGTATTCAATGGTTATATCTCTTATGCGTGCATCTTGTGGGGACCCTTTGCAAATGACCGCGAAAATCTTATATCTTTTACCCATCAGGTACCCAGCATAATTTTTGGGGCTCAGTCGGGATTTCGATTCAATTTTTTTTAAAAAATGAAAACCAAATGCAACATTTAAAATGAACATAAAATAAAATTGAAAACAAGAAATCAAAATAATTAACAATATTATTATTATAATTATTATTATTATTATTATTATTATTATTATTATTATTATTATTATTATTATTATTATTATTATTATTATTATTATTATTATTATTATTATTATTATTATTATTATTATTATTATTATTATTATTATTATAATCAGTATTATTATTATTATTATTATTATTATTATTATTATTATTATTATTATTATAATCAGTATTATTATTATTATTAATATTATAATCAGTATTATTATTGTTATTATTATTATAATTATTATTCTGATTATTATTATTATCCTTGCTTATAGTATTATTTAGAATTAATATTATTAACATCTATAGCATAATAATTAACATTAGTATTTCTAAGAGATCGCAGAGTATTCTTTTGAATCGGAATTGTTTCATCAGAACGAGTTGAAGGTTTTCATAAATTACTCAAATTGGAACCATTTTGAAAAGGGAACAAAACCACAAACTTATAAAAGAAACAAAAATAATAATAATTAAAAGTAAAAATAATCATAACGATATCAATACGAGCTAAGGATTTACAGAGATTATGAACCGAGAGAAAGGTGATTAAACAGTTTTGATTTGAACGAACTTGCAATTTCGAAATCTAAAAAGCTGGGATAAAAATGTACTATAATAATTAGAAAAATATGTTGAAATAATATCGAACTCAAGAGGATCATAAAAATATAAAGGGTATTCATAAACTAGGACGGGTAAAAGTGATTATGATAACGATAATGAAATATAGACAGAATAAAAGGGAATAAACATTGAAAAATAAAGATGGAATCACTAAATAAATTTTGTTCTAATCAACCATAATGTCGAAATGTAGTTATAAAAAATCAAACGAAATCTTGTAAAATAATATTTTTTGAGAAGAGAAGCGACATCTCTGGAGGTGGTTTTGTTTTAATAATCATCATGTAAGATTAAAGAAACCAAAGTGGTTGTGAAACTAATCATAAAAGGGACTGATAATAAAATAAACCGAAGTTTTTGTTTTAATCAGTAGGTAGTTAGGGGCACACTGGAACCTAAAAAAACATAGGGGGAGGGGGGGGGATTATTGCAGATTAAATTTCGGATTATCTTGATTACATAACGATGTAATCAACTTAATTAATTTTGTGTGTATTAATTTTTTTTTCGAAATTTTTGTGTGTATTTTTTTTCGAAATTTTTTTCGAGTTTTTGGCGCGATTTTTTTTTGAATTCAAATTTTTGGAACATTTTTTTAAATTCAAATTTTGGCGAATTTTTGAAATAAAATTGAAATATTTTTTTTGAATAATGTTTTTTTAATCACACTATAATCAGGGGGTAATTTTGAAAAAGACTAAAATAAATTGGCTTGAATTGCCTAACGATAAAAAAGCATAAAATTAAAATTGGCTCAAATCGCCTAAGATAGTCAGAGAGGGTATTTTCATTCACAAAATTTTTTTTTAAACACACTATAGTCAGGGGGTATTTTTGAAAAAGACTAAAATAAATTGGCTTGAATCGCCTAATGATAAAAAAGCATAAAATTAAAATTGGCTCAAATCGCCTAAGATGTGATATAGTCAGGGATATTTTTAATTCGTAATAAAAACTAATGCAATATTTGGTCTCAATACTTTCTATAGGTAAATATAGGCATAAAATAAAAATGGCTTGAATCGCCTACTGATAAAAAATTGACAGGGGTATTTTATAGGCCTGTTAAAAAAAAACACTTGAAATATTTGTTCACACAATTTTCATAGGCAAATTTAGGCTCTAGATAAAAATAATTTAAAATACCTAAAGTAAATTAAGATAAATTAAAGTACATTAGGATACATTAAAGTATATTAGAGTAAATTAAGGTTCCTCAAGTAAATTAAGATACATTAGAGTACATTAAGGTAAATTAAAGGGTCGAAAGTCAATTTAAGTACATTGGGGTACATTTAAGTAAATTATGGTTCATAAAGTAAATTAAGGTACATCAGAGTAATTTAAAGTACGTTAGAATAAATTTAAGTAAATTAAGGTTCTTAAAGTAATTTAAGGTGCCTAGAGTAAAGTGTGGTAAGTTAGGTAAGAATTTTTTTAAAATTAAATAGAGAGTCAACAGTTAAGTTACATAACGGTAATTTTTAAAGCTGAAAATTTTAAAAGCAGTTATAGTAGACAAATTACATAAGGTAAGAATTTTTTAAAAGTAAATAGAGGGTCATAAGGTAAATTACATAAGGTAAGAATTTTTAAAGTTAAAGAGTCGACAATATTGCATGATAAAATTTATTAAATAAAATTTTTAGTATAGTTTTATCGATCAATTTTTATACATATTTTTAAATGATAAAATTTTTAACATAATTTTACAATGAAATTTTTAATACATGATTTTTAAATAGAATTTTTAGTATAATTTTATCGATGAATTTTTTATATATAATTTTTAAAGATGAAATATTTAGGATAATTTTACAATTAAATTTTTATACATGTTTTTAATTGAAAAAATTTTGAATGTAATCTTACAATGAAATTTTTTAGTATAATTTTTACTATTACTTTTGTATACATGTTGATTACGATCAAATTTTCAAAGAAATTTTTCAAAAACTTTTTTCAAAGAATTTTATTAAATTAAATAATTGAGTTTCAGTGTTATATAGTATTGCCTAAGGTAGGTAGTAGTCATTCGCAAGAGCAACCCATCTCCTCCACTCTGCAGCAACCCATCCTTAATAAAAAAAAATAATAAAATAATAATAATAAATAATAATATTAATAAAATAATAATAATAATAATAATAATAATAATAATAATAATTATAATAATAATACTTTCAGAAAATATAAAAAGTTAACTTACTTGGTAGCAACTTCTGAACACTGATAACCCATACACTGTGAATAAATCATTAATAACTGAACAACAATCACTAGGTACTGTATACAAATAACCGAGTACTGTACAGCTCTCTATATACATATTAGACATTGAATAATTTACTTATTCATTAAAATGACATATTTAAATAATATTTACTCTTTCAACAACGATATTCAACCAACTTAACTCACTTAAAAAATAAAATTTTCTCTCAATCATTTCCCTTTAAAATACTTGGTTATTCACACACTCACAATATGTTATCAATAACTAGTTACTGAACAAATCAATATCAAAAACTAATTACTGAACCAATAAATATTAATGATGGGTTACTGACCAACTAATTTTGAAATAAATCACATAAAAGGTTAACAAAAAGAAATACAAGTTGAAACTTTATTAACTTTTTCACTATTTTATCGATCATTGATGTGTCCAAATTTTTTGGTTGCTTAGTTACCTTGTCGTTATCAGGCGATAATTAATCAAATTCATTGAAACCAAATCCATTGTTATATTTACTTGGTATCAACTTCTGAATACTGATACACAGTGAATAATTCATTAATAACTGAACAACAATCACTAGGTACTGTGTACAAATAACTGAGTACTGTACACCTCTCTATATACATACTAGGTACTGAATAATTTACTTATTCATTAAAATGACATATTTAAATAATATTTACTCTTTCAACACCGATATTCAACCAACTTAACTCATTTAAAAATAAAATTTTCTCTCAATCATTTCCCTTAAAATACTTGGTTATTCACACACTCACAATATGTTATCAATAACTAGTTACCGAACAAAACAATATCAAAAATTTTTACTGACCAAGAAATCTTTAAATAAAAGCACATATAAATTTGAACAATCAAAAGAAATACAATTTTATTAACTTCTCGACTTTTTTATCGATCATTGATGTCTCCAAATTGTTTTGTTGTTTAGTTACCTGATTGCTATCAAGAAACTATTAATCATTGAAGCTCAATCAATTGTTGTATTTTCTTTGAATAAAAATTTATTTGTTTACAGTCTTGTATGTGATTTATTGAAATTATTTTGTAAAACTTAGTTAAAAAACTTTGAAATTTTTCTACCATTTTTGTAATTTTTTTTTATTGCGTCCAACAATGAACAATTACTAAACGTTATTTTCAAAGATGAATGCCAACCTTTTCATTTATTTTTCCCATGCCCTAAATAAATTAATTGCTAACACATCAAAAAAAAAAAATTACTTAAATTTATTTTTATAGATTTTCTAATCTTTTCACCCCCAACTCTTATTGTTTACTGAATGATAAATTAATTAGTAAGTACAAGTAGTGGTTAATCTAATTACTAGTGAAAAGAAACTTGATTAGAAAAAGATACTTAAATTAATTTCTCGAAACATATATTACTTTCATTGTACTTGGAATAAATTTTCATATATTTATTGAAAATGATTCGACTCTTTAAATTATTAACTCAAAGATGCTAAAGGTTTGAATAAAACTGATAGAAAAAAAAATTAATATCTACAGCATTACTAAAATCAAATAACTATAATTTCTGATACCATGCTTCAATACATACATAGGTTCTTGTGTACTGATATCACTTACTGAAAACCAAAACTTATAGGAAAAATGTATGTGATTGTCTATTAGTCTTTGTAGAAATTATTTTTATTAAATTGTGGTTAGCTGGTGAATAGAATTTGATTAATGTAGTGGGAAAGATGTAAATTTTAAATAAATTTGATTAAATTTGTTAATTCTTTAAATAAAATTTTTAAAGAAAGCTTCAACATAGTAGCAAATTTTAAAGAGAATAGTACTTATCAATTAAAAATTAAATTAAATTAACTAAGTTGTAAGATAATTGAAAAATTTATTAGATCATTTTTTAAAATTTTATAAGGTTGTTAGGTAATTATTCTAGGTACTTGTTGAATGAAAATTAGTGTATGTTATCGACTGCTCATAGTATTTAATTCTACAATTTCCGGATAAATAACTATTAAATTCTTGATTCCTGGAAATAATCGTAAATATTTAAATTATTCAGAAAATTGTCAAAAAAAAAACCTAAATAATGGGTAACAAAAAGTTTTAAATACTAGTCAATTTTAGTTTTTAATGTAATTGAGTTACAAATATTTTAATAAAATCAAATAAATAGTTACATGAATCAAACAATTTCTTAGAACTGAAATATTATCGATATATCCAGATTAACCTTAAATCAATGAAAAAAGTAACAATTTTCCTAAGTATGTTATAAATTCAACCAACTCAATCCCCTTAAAAATACTATAAATTCGCCTCTCAACCAATCATTTCTCTTCAAATGTCATTTTTCACTCCATTATATCAACTATATTCATACTTTTCATAAAAACCTATCAAGTAGATAATATTTACCCTTTGAACATTAATATTCATTCCAGTATATTCCTTTAAAAATATTATAAAATCATCTCTTGACCAATCATTTTCCAAAAAATAACAATATTTCAAGCCATATTCAATATTTTTCATAAAAATCATAACAATACCCATTTCTATAATATTTACCCTTTAAATAACAATATTTAACTAACTCAAGCCCCTTAAAATGACAACAAACTTGTTCTTAATCGACTATTTTTCACTAAATAAATTCCACTCTTGACCAATCTTTTCCCATAAAATAACGCTTTCCCATACTCTACCAACTATATTCATTATTTTATAAAAATCACCTATTAAATAACGATACTTAACCGACTCAACACCTTAAAAATATCAACAAATCTGCTGTTAATCGATTATTTCCCTTTTAAAGATCATAAATTCTCTTCTTAGCCAATTGTTTTCCCCTAAAATAAAATTTACTCTCAACCAATCATTTCTCTTTAAATGAGATTAACCCCAGTTATATTCATTATTTTCATAAAAAATCACCGACATATCGATATTCAACCGAATAAATCTCTTGAAATCACCTTAAAATGAAATTCCTCTCTTGACCAATCAAATCCCTTTAAAAATATTATAAATTCGTCTCTCAACCAATCATTTCTCTTTAAATTACAATAATCCCCGCTATATTCATTATTTTCATAAAAATCACCAACATATCGATATTCAACAGGATAAATTTCTTGAAATCCATCTCGTGACCAATTATTTCCCCTTGAAAGATCATAAATTCTCTTCTTAACCAATCATTTCTCTTTAAATGACAATATTTCCAATCTCTTAAAAGATTTACACACATATTGATATCTATCTGAACAAAGCCCATTAAAAATATTATAAATTCTTCCTCTATATTCTCCATTTATAAAATATTTATTCTTTGAACACAGATATTCAACCAACTCAACTCCCTTAAAAATGACAACAAACTTGTTCTTAATAGATTATTTCCCCTTAAAATTTCCTCTTAACCAATCATTTCCCTTGAAATCACATTTTCATTCACTGCACCAACAATACACATATTTTTGGTAATAACCTACAAGGTAAAATTTCTTTAGAAATCTATATTTAACCGAATAAGATCTTTAAAAATCGGATCATATTTACTATATGTATTCAACCAATCAAATTCCCTTAAAATAAAAATCTGAATTTTACCAATAAAAATAAATTTTCTTTAAAGTATTACAAAATTGTTATCGATACCCAACATTTTCCGTCAAAAATCACCACAATTTGATTCTGGCAACAAATTTAATCAAATAAAAAATTCATCAAAAATGACTAAAATCGAATAAAGTCTATGTTTCCCACATTAATTTAATTTCACTCAATTATTGTAAAATCATAAAATATATATCATGTTGCTCAAATAATTAAAATTAATCAGTAAATCAAGTATAAATTCAATAAAAATTACCAGTCAACCCATAGATATAATTCAACGATTTTCATATGTATATTGTTAACCACATTGAGCATCTTCTTAAAAATCTCTACAATATACTACTTTTGTGATTGATATCCACGAAATCAATAAATGGAAAATGATAATAATTATTGATCTCCTTTTTTTAACTGTAAAATCAATTAAAATCTTAGGTTTCACTAAAATACTTTTAAAAATTAACTGATTTAATCAACTATTTAAATATAACATAAAATTATAATTAAAATATCATTTACTATTCAAAATCTATCAGTCAATTTGATTCTAATTCTTAAATAATTATCTTAAATAGATGTTTCATAAACATTTTGATCATAAATTTAACTTTTATTTAAAATAATCCTAAAATCAAGTCAAATCTAATAAATTATCAAGAAATTAAGTGTTTCTAAATTATAGATTTAACCTAATTTCTTCAATAATTTCATTAAAAACATAATAGTCCCCAAATCCATTAACATTCAAATGAAAACCATAAAATTCACATAAATGATTAAAATTTATTAAAATAAATACCTCGTAAAACTAGATATCACTTAAATTATCATAAAATTTCCCTAAAATCTCTAATTAATTTACATAGCCTAAAAATATTTTATTTTTGTCGATTACAACCTAATCTATTTAAGTGTGTAATTAAATTTATTAAAAGTTAATTAAATTTTCAGTGAAAATGACAAGTCAATAACAAGTCAACAAATGGAATTTTAATTAGTAGAGATTATATTCTATAAAGAAAATTTCCAGTGAAGAAGTAATATTGGTGGGAGAGTACATTAAGTGTCTAAAATCGTTGAAATTACTGGAAAAAGTAGGATAGCTAAAGATATCTACTAAATAGATGAAATATCAATTGATATATTAAAACCTTACAAGGGTAATATACTTTGAATGAAGAAAATATACATCGAAGAGGAAAAATATTCATTAAAGTGAGAAAATATTAATTAAAGTGAGAAATTATTCATTGAAGAGGAAAATATTCATTAAGAGAAATTATTCATTGGAGAGAAAAAATATTTATTGAAGAGGGAAAACAATCATTGAATAACGTAAAATATTGATTGAAGCTAAGAAATATTCAGTGAATCGAGAATTGCATATAATAAATTAGACGGTAAAATTTCTCAATGATGAGATGAAATATCAATTAAATATTGGAAATACTTGAAATAAATGGAGTCTGTATTATTCACTGTTCAACAAATATACTTAAAAGATGAAAATATTCACTGAAAATGTATTGTACTTTAAGAGTAGATGAATTACTATTATATTCAATTAAAAATTATTAACAATTGAGTAGATTTTGTCGGTTTTCAAAAATTTATTACATGTAGATAATAATTCTTAATATCAATAAAATTTCATAACGTTCATTTAAAATATATCATTCAATGTGCTTTGAATGTAAGAGACTTAGATTTGATTTCTACAATCTCATTGTTTGATGTATATTTCTCGGATTTGTTGAATATACGCCGGATTGGTATAGTCGCCAGATTTGTTGAATATACGCCGGATTAGTATATTCGCCGGATTGGAATATTCGCCGGATTAGTATAGTCGCCGGATTGGTATATTCGCCGGATTGGAATATTCGCCGGATTTCTTGAATATTCGTTGGATTAATATACGCCGGATTGGAATATTCGTTGGATTAATATACGCGCGCGCGATTTTTTAATAACTATTCATCCGAGCACCCATCAACAATATATATCCCTATTTAAATATAATTAACCGACAAAATCTACTCAATTGTTAATAATGTGGGAAACATAGACTTTATTCGATTTTAGTCATTTTTGATGAATTTTTTATTTGATTAAATTTGTTGCCAGAATCAAATTGTGGTGATTTTTGACGGAAAATGTTGGGTATCGATAACAATTTTGTAATACTTTAAAGAAAATTTATTTTTATTGGTAAAATTCAGATTTTTATTTTAAGGGAATTTGATTGGTTGAATACATATAGTAAATATGATCCGATTTTTAAAGATCTTATTCGGTTAAATATAGATTTCTAAAGAAATTTTACCTTGTAGGTTATTACCAAAAATATGTGTATTGTTGGTGCAGTGAATGAAAATGTGATTTCAAGGGAAATGATTGGTTAAGAGGAAATTTTAAGGGGAAATAATCTATTAAGAACAAGTTTGTTGTCATTTTTAAGGGAGTTGAGTTGGTTGAATATCTGTGTTCAAAGAATAAATATTTTATAAATGGAGAATATAGAGGAAGAATTTATAATATTTTTAATGGGCTTTGTTCAGATAGATATCAATATGTGTGTAAATCTTTTAAGAGATTGGAAATATTGTCATTTAAAGAGAAATGATTGGTTAAGAAGAGAATTTATGATCTTTCAAGGGGAAATAATTGGTCACGAGATGGATTTCAAGAAATTTATCCTGTTGAATATCGATATGTTGGTGATTTTTATGAAAATAATGAATATAGCGGGGATTATTGTAATTTAAAGAGAAATGATTGGTTGAGAGACGAATTTATAATATTTTTAAAGGGATTTGATTGGTCAAGAGAGGAATTTCATTTTAAGGTGATTTCAAGAGATTTATTCGGTTGAATATCGATATGTCGGTGATTTTTTATGAAAATAATGAATATAACTGGGGTTAATCTCATTTAAAGAGAAATGATTGGTTGAGAGTAAATTTTATTTTAGGGGAAAACAATTGGCTAAGAAGAGAATTTATGATCTTTAAAAGGGAAATAATCGATTAACAGCAGATTTGTTGATATTTTTAAGGTGTTGAGTCGGTTAAGTATCGTTATTTAATAGGTGATTTTTATAAAATAATGAATATAGTTGGTAGAGTAGGGGAAAGCGTTATTTTATGGGAAAAGATTGGTCAAGAGTGGAATTTATTTAGTGAAAAATAGTCGATTAAGAACAAGTTTGTTGTCATTTTAAGGGCTTGAGTTAGTTAAATATTGTTATTTAAAGGTAAATATTATAGAAATGGGTATTGTTATGATTTTATGAAAAATATTGAATATGGCTTGAAATATTGTTATTTTTTGGAAAATGATTGGTCAAGAGATGATTTTATAATATTTTAAAGGAATATACTGGAATGAATATTAATGTTCAAAGGGTAAATATTATCTACTTGATAGGTTTTTATGAAAAGTATGAATATAGTTGATATAATGGAGTGAAAAATGACATTTGAAGAGAAATGATTGGTTGAGAGGCGAATTTATAGTATTTTAAGGGATTGAGTTGGTTGAATTTATAACATACTTAGGAAAATTGTTACTTTTTTCATTGATTTAAGGTTAATCTGGATATATCGATAATATTTCAGTTCTAAGAAATTGTTTGATTCATGTAACTATTTATTTGATTTTATTAAAATATTTGTAACTCAATTACATTAAAAACTAAAATTGACTAGTATTTAAAACTTTTTGTTACCCATTATTTAGGTTTTTTTTTTTGACAATTTTCTGAATAATTTAAATATTTACGATTATTTCCAGGAATCAAGAATTTAATAGTTATTTATCCGGAAATTGTAGAATTAAATACTATGAGCAGTCGATAACATACACTAATTTTCATTCAACAAGTACCTAGAATAATTACCTAACAACCTTATAAAATTTTAAAAAATGATCTAATAAATTTTTCAATTATCTTACAACTTAGTTAATTTAATTTAATTTTTAATTGATAAGTACTATTCTCTTTAAAATTTGCTACTATGTTGAAGCTTTCTTTAAAAAATTTTATTTAAAGAATTAACAAATTTAATCAAATTTATTTAAAATTTACATCTTTCCCACTACATTAATCAAATTCTATTCACCAGCTAACCACAATTTAATAAAAATAATTTCTACAAAGACTAATAGACAATCACATACATTTTTCCTATAAGTTTTGGTTTTCAGTAAGTGATATCAGTACACAAGAACCTATGTATGTATTGAAGCATGGTATCAGAAATTATAGTTATTTGATTTTAGTAATGCTGTAGATATTAATTTTTTTTCTATCAGTTTTATTCAAACCTTTAGCATCTTTGAGTTAATAATTTAAAGAGTCGAATCATTTTCAATAAATATATGAAAATTTATTCCAAGTACAATGAAAGTAATATATGTTTCGAGAAATTAATTTAAGTATCTTTTCTAATCAAGTTTCTTTTCACTAGCAATTAGATTAACCACTACTTGTACTTACTAATTAATTTATCATTCAGTAAACAATAAGAGTTGGGGTGAAAAGATTAGAAAATCTATAAAAATAAATTTAAGTAATTTTTTTTTTTGATGTGTTAGCAATTAATTTATTTAGGGCATGGGAAAAATAAGTGAAAAGGTTGGCATTCATCTTTGAAAATAACGTTTAGTAATTGTTCATTGTTGGACGTTATAAAAAAAAATTACAAAAATGGTAGAAAAATTTCAAAGTTTTTAACTAAGTTTTACAAAATAATTTCAATAAATCACATACAAGACTGTAAAGAAATAAATTTTTATTCAGAGAAAATACAACAATTGATTGAGCTTCAATGATTAATAGTTTCTTGATAGCAATCAGGTAACTAAACAACAAAACAATTTGGAGACATCAATGATCGATAAAAAAGTCGAGAAGTTAATAAAATTGTATTTTTTTTGATTGTTCAAATTTATATGTGCTTTTATTTAAAGATTTCTTGGTCAGTAAAAATTTTGATATTGTTTTGTTCGGTAACTAGTTATGATAACATATTGTGAGTGTGTGAATAACCAAGTATTTTAAGGGAAATGATTGAGAGAAAATTTTATTTTTAAATGAGTTAAGTTGGTTGAATATCGGTGTTGAAAGAGTAAATATTATTTAAATATGTCATTTTAATGAATAAGTAAATTATTCAGTACCTAGTATGTATATAGAGAGGTGTACAGTACTCAGTTATTTGTACACAGTACCTAGTGATTGTTGTTCAGTTATTAATGAATTATTCACTGTGTATCAGTATTCAGAAGTTGATACCAAGTAAATATAACAATGGATTTGGTTTCAATGAATTTGATTAATTATCGCCTGATAACGACAAGGTAACTAAGCAACCAAAAAATTTGGACACATCAATGATCGATAAAATAGTGAAAAAGTTAATAAAGTTTCAACTTGTATTTCTTTTTGTTAACCTTTTATGTGATTTATTTCAAAATTAGTTGGTCAGTAACCCATCATTAATATTTATTGGTTCAGTAATTAGTTTTTGATATTGATTTGTTCAGTAACTAGTTATTGATAACATATTGTGAGTGTGTGAATAACCAAGTATTTTAAAGGGAAATGATTGAGAGAAAATTTTATTTTTTAAGTGAGTTAAGTTGGTTGAATATCGGTGTTGAAAGAGTAAATATTATTTAAATATGTCATTTTAATGAATAAGTAAATTATTCAATGTCTAATATGTATATAGAGAGCTGTACAGTACTCGGTTATTTGTATACAGTACCTAGTGATTGTTGTTCAGTTATTAATGATTTATTCACAGTGTATGGGTTATCAGTGTTCAGAAGTTGATACCAAGTAAGTTAACTTTTTATATTTTCTGAAAGTATTATTATTATTATAATTATTATTATTATTATTATTATTATTATTATTTTATTAATATTATTTTTTATTATTATTATTTTATTATTTTTTTTTATTAAGGATGGGTTGCTGCAGAGTGGAGGAGATGGGTTGCTCTTGCGAATGACTACTACCTACCTTAGGCAATACTATATAACACTGAAACTCAATTATTTAATTTAATAAAATTCTTTGAAAAAAGTTTTTGAAAAATTTCTTTGAAAATTTGATCGTAATCAACATGTATACAAAAGTAATAGTAAAAATTATACTAAAAAATTTCATTGTAAGATTACATTCAAAATTTTTTCAATTAAAAACATGTATAAAAATTTAATTGTAAAATTATCCTAAATATTTCATCTTTAAAAATTATATATAAAAAATTCATCGATAAAATTATACTAAAAATTCTATTTAAAAATCATGTATTAAAAATTTCATTGTAAAATTATCCTAAAAATTTCATCTTTAAAAATCATGTATAAAAAATTCCATTGTAAAATTATGTTAAAAATTTTATCATTTAAAAATATGTATAAAAATTGATCGATAAAACTATACTAAAAATTTTATTTAATAAATTTTATCATGCAATATTGTCGACTCTTTAACTTTAAAAATTCTTACCTTATGTAATTTACCTTATGACCCTCTATTTACTTTTAAAAAATTCTTACCTTATATAATTTGTCTACTATAACTGCTTTTAAAATTTTCAGCTTTAAAAATTACCGTTATGTAACTTAACTGTTGACTCTCTATTTAATTTAAAAAAAATTCTTACCTAACTTACCACACTTTACTCTAGGCACCTTAAATTACTTTAAGAACCTTAATTTACTTAAATTTATTCTAACGTACTTTAAATTACTCTGATGTACCTTAATTTACTTTATGAACCATAATTTACTTAAATGTACCCCAATGTACTTAAATTGACTTTCGACCCTTTAATTTACCTTAATGTACTCTAATGTATCTTAATTTACTTGAGGAACCTTAATTTACTCTAATATACTTTAATGTATCCTAATGTACTTTAATTTATCTTAATTTACTTTAGGTATTTTAAATTATTTTTATCTAGAGCCTAAATTTGCCTATGAAAATTGTGTGAACAAATATTTCAAGTGTTTTTTTTAACAGGCCTATAAAATACCCCTGTCAATTTTTTATCAGTAGGCGATTCAAGCCATTTTTATTTTATGCCTATATTTACCTATAGAAAGTATTGAGACCAAATATTGCATTAGTTTTTATTACGAATTAAAAATATCCCTGACTATATCACATCTTAGGCGATTTGAGCCAATTTTAATTTTATGCTTTTTTATCATTAGGCGATTCAAGCCAATTTATTTTAGTCTTTTTCAAAAATACCCCCTGACTATAGTGTGTTTAAAAAAAAATTTTGTGAATGAAAATACCCTCTCTGACTATCTTAGGCGATTTGAGCCAATTTTAATTTTATGCTTTTTTATCGTTAGGCAATTCAAGCCAATTTATTTTAGTCTTTTTCAAAAATACCCCCTGACTATAGTGTGTTTAAAAAAAAATTTTGTGAATGAAAATACCCTCTCTGACTATCTTAGGCGATTTGAGCCAATTTTAATTTTATGCTTTTTTATCGTTAGGCAATTCAAGCCAATTTATTTTAGTCTTTTTCAAAATTACCCCCTGATTATAGTGTGATTAAAAAAAACATTATTCAAAAAAAAATATTTCAATTTTATTTCAAAAATTCGCCAAAATTTGAATTTAAAAAAATGTTCCAAAAATTTGAATTCAAAAAAAAATCGCGCCAAAAACTCGAAAAAAATTTCGAAAAAAAATACACACAAAAATTTCGAAAAAAAAAATAATACACACAAAATTAATTAAGTTGATTACATCGTTATGTAATCAAGATAATCCGAAATTTAATCTGCAATAATCCCCCCCCTCCCCCTATGTTTTTTTAGGTTCCAGTGTGCCCCTAACTACCTACTGATTAAAACAAAAACTTCGGTTTATTTTATTATCAGTCCCTTTTATGATTAGTTTCACAACCACTTTGGTTTCTTTAATCTTACATGATGATTATTAAAACAAAACCACCTCCAGAGATGTCGCTTCTCTTCTCAAAAAATATTATTTTACAAGATTTCGTTTGATTTTTTATAACTACATTTCGACATTATGGTTGATTAGAACAAAATTTATTTAGTGATTCCATCTTTATTTTCAATGTTTATTCCCTTTTATTCTGTCTATATTTCATTATCGTTATCATAATCACTTTTACCCGTCCTAGTTTATGAATACCCTTTATATTTTTATGATCCTCTTGAGTTCGATATTATTTCAACATATTTTTCTAATTATTATAGTACATTTTTATCCCAGCTTTTTAGATTTCGAAATTGCAAGTTCGTTCAAATCAAAACTGTTTAATCACCTTTCTCTCGGTTCATAATCTCTGTAAATCCTTAGCTCGTATTGATATCGTTATGATTATTTTACTTTTAATTATTATTATTTTTGTTTCTTTTATAAGTTTGTGGTTTTGTTCCCTTTTCAAAATGGTTCCAATTTGAGTAATTTATGAAAACCTTCAACTCGTTCTGATGAAACAATTCCGATTCAAAAGAATACTCTGCGATCTCTTAGAAATACTAATGTTAATTATTATGCTATAGATGTTAATAATATTAATTCTAAATAATACTATAAGCAAGGATAATAATAATAATCAGAATAATAATTATAATAATAATAACAATAATAATACTGATTATAATATTAATAATAATAATAATACTGATTATAATAATAATAATAATAATAATAATAATAATAATAATAATAATAATAATAATAATAATACTGATTATAATAATAATAATAATAATAATAATAATAAAATAATAATAATAATAATAATAATAATAATAATAATAATAATAATTATAATAATAATATTGTTAATTATTTTGATTTCTTGTTTTCAATTTTATTTTATGTTCATTTTAAATGTTGCATTTGGTTTTCATTTTTTAAAAAAAATTGAATCGAAATCCCGACTGAGCCCCAAAAATTATGCTGGGTACCTGATGGGTAAAAGATATAAGATTTTCGCGGTCATTTGCAAAGGGTCCCCACAAGATGCACGCATAAGAGATATAACCATTGAATACCCGTCAAAATGACGTAGAGAATGTATATCAATGGCGGTTTCTAGTAAAAGATGAGCCATACTACCATGACTGCTAACACTCTAGAAAACCTTTGGGTTCAAGAGCTACCATAGAAGGTATTCATGCTCCTTTTAATTATAGGTTCCTCTGTTATTAATTTAATTGAAATAATATCGATTTTTTGATTACTTTGTTTAAACGATGCTATTTATAGAAAGTTTTAAATGATTTCATCGAATCAAATCCCAATACATTTTATTGATCACTACAAGAAAAAATTATGAAAGAATGACAGCAGATGAGGTTCCAAATTTCTTTATCTGCCCCAGTAGACGAGCGGTCTTCAATCGGCGTCTTCTTTCTCTTTTCGCTTTGCTGGGGTGACATTTTTTGTGATTTGGTGTCGATGGTAGATCACGATTCATTGGGTATTGGTTGAGATAAAACTTGAAATGGGCCAGACGACACTCGGATCAACGTTTAAAACTGTGCTTGGGTGATGTCCGATCTCTGCCCTGATTGTTTCTTTCAACTTTAGTTGGCAATTTTCTTTCCTTAACTTGTCGAGTTGGGCTATCACCTCCGTGTGTTGGTTTTTTAGCAATTCATTTTGCTGTTTCAATTTGGTCGCCTGCTCCGGCCGAGTCCATGTGTCCTCCATCTGACGGCATCTTTGGATCATCGACTCAGCTCTCTGGGTCTGTTTTAGGGCCTCGTTGTGATAGTGGGCTACGTCCCATCTGAATTTTTCTGCGTCTATTGTTTTGGTTTGGTTGGATTTCAATAAAATAATGGAGCAAATTTCAGATTTTGTTGAAACTCGAGTTCGAGATAATCTTATGACCATAAGGATGAAAAACTACTTAAGGTGATCGTACATGTTTAGATAAAATATAATGGGACATGAATCGATTGAGGCTTTATGAAGAATTCCATCACTTTCGAGGAGTTTTTAGTTTAATTTATGTATTTCAGAAGTAGATCGGCCGAGTGAAATACGTATAAGATCCTAATATGTTTTTAAACGAAAATGTGATCGAAATTTGGAAATTAACATGCTTTCCCCTTTAAAATCCCAGAATTTAATTTTATTAAAATTAACGATTGAAACAAGAAATTCCGTTTTATTTTTAGAACGGAATTTCTTGATTCCGCACATTATCTCGGGGTGAGTGATTTTTACATAGATTATTGATTTTTTATTTTAATTTTAATTTCAGGATTTCCCGGATTTACGAAATTTCGCCTTTTCGCTTGGAATTTTATAGAAGATATCTCAGATTTCGATCAAGCAGATTGTGAATATTTTTATTTTTAAATAAATATGTGTTTTCTAATTTTTAATTTCCTTTTTTATTTAACTAACCCCATTATATCATATAAATAGTAAAATGTAATTTCTCTAATGGAAATTTTTATGAGAATACGATTTTCCTGATTTTTCTAGGAATTTTTCTTTAGTAAAAATATAAAAGCAAAAAATATTTGTTTTTTTTCATTGATCATTTATATAAAAGTTTGTTTATGGAACATTTATTCATAGATTATTTTATTGGAGATTTCTTTCACTTTCTTCGTTCAGATAATTGCCCGCCTGCTCTCTTTTATTTTCTCATACTCCAGGGAATGAACATTAATAATAATAATTAATATTGAATAAAATAAAATATTAAAATTAAAATTATGTAGCATAACAATTCCTTTTGGCTCCTAAGGCAATATGCTGAATATTAAATTAGTATTAAATAAACATAAGACAAAAATTAAAATTAAACATTTATGCAATATAATAATTTCTTTTAAGTTCTAGAGTAAACTGCTGAATATTAATAATGATCATAAACATAAGTCAAAAATTAAAATTAAACATTTATGTAATATAATAATTTGTTTTGAGTTCTAAAGCAAACGCTTTTTCCTCATAAACTTGAAAATCGCTTGCATTTTTCGTTTACTTATTTTATCTTTCTTTTCTTTAATTTTCTTCCTTTTCATAATGGATACCTTCTTCTTTCTTTTGATCAAATCTTTAAAAATGAAATTTTGTCTCTCAAACTTTTACTAGTCATAGTTATTAAACTTGATCTGATTTTTATTTGCATGAAAAATAATTGGCATAATCTACTTTCTGATTTTTTCTAGTCTGTTTATTCTTCGAATTTGTATCATAGTTAACGCTTCACTGAGGGTCTAGCGTTGAGTTTCTTGAAGAGGAGATCTGACCCGGCGAACTACCATTCACTACGGGTACCTCCCACACCGAAGTACTAGCTTTAAACTAGTTGGTGAAATTCTTCATTTTATTTTCTTGTATGCATGTGGTTGATAATTCATTTGGTATTATAATTGGTATGATAACAATTAATAATAATAATAATAATAATAATAATAATAATAATAATAATAATAATAATAATAATAATAATAATATTAATAATAATAATAATAATAATAATAATAATAATAATAATAAATAATGCAATCAGAAATTTATGAATAAATTGTCAAAAGGGATATTGGGTGAGATGATGATTGTACGTTATTAGTCATAATAGAGATTAGATTATGAGGCATCTCGCATAGCTCAAGTACCATGGAAGCGAAGCTTCCCTGAGACTTGATCGATGCGAGGAAAATTATTCTGAATTATCTTTCGTTAATTTTACTTCTGGTTAATAAACTGATCGAAATTCAACAAGTTAAAAATAATCATATAATTCAAAAACAACCAAAAAAAATAAAAATTAACAAAATTTCTCTTTTACTTTAATATTCTTCTAAATGTTCTCTTAAAGTTTGAAAAGAGTTTTTTTTGAAAATAAGCATATATTTATGTCGATTTGGCATCGACTTATATAGGGGGGTTTTACACGCATGTTTTTTGATGCGATTAAACAAAACGCCTACACGTTTTTACCATATTTAATCACTTTTCCCCTAGTTGTCAGATTTTCATGATTCATTTTTTGTTAAAGTTTCTAATTACATTTTAAGCATAATTCTCGTATTTATTTTCTAGAATATAAGCGTTTTCTATGAATTTGGATCCAATTTGATGAAATTGGTTAATTTTGCTGAAATTTGATGTTGTTTGATTCTTTTTAAATGTTTTATTTATTTTTTATATATTTTTTGTATTTTCTACTCTTTTTTTCTACTTTTTGTATTATTTACTGTTAAGTAGGCTATTTTTGACGAATTTTCGTCCATTTGTATTTTGCGCGCTCTGATTTTATCGGATGTCGTGAGAGATAAACAATAATTTAAAAATATTTCTTTTTGCCCAACACAATATATTTTTATAATGGGAGTGGGTATGATAATCATCTCATCTTCTCGGATTCATTCCCTAATGTAAATAAAACAATTCCTAGAACAGATGAAAGATATATAAATCCTTCAGTGTTGGAACAATGAGGTTCTTGGACTCGTATCGACTGATGCCATCGTCTTTAGATTACCTCGCATCTCTTTAAAAATCTGAAGTATGAGGTTTACAATATATTTTTTAATATCTCTGAAAGAAAGCGATTTATCCATATGAATATATTGCAGGACGAAATTTCCCATAAAAAACTAGAATAAACTAAAATTAAATTAACTAAATTTTTCAAATTGAGACATTTTTTGATTAAATTTTATTTCTTTCAAATTTTATTGGATTCTTATAATTAAAAATACTTAATTATTATAATTGAGACATTTTTTGATTATATTTTATTTCTTTCTAATTTTATTAGATAATTATAATTAAATTTACTTATTTAATCAAATTGACACATTTTTTGAATAAATTTTATTTCTTTTAATTTTATTGGTTAATTATAATTAAATTAAATCAAGGTAAATAAAATTATTCAAATTGAGACATTTTTTGATTAAATTTTATTTCTTTCTAATTTTATTTGATAATTATAAATAAATTTACTTATTTAATCAAATTGACACATTTTTTGATTAAATATTAGTTCTTTTATATTTTATTGGTTAATTAAAATTAAATAAACTAAATTTTTCAAATTGAAAGATTATTTGATTATATTTTATTTGTTTCAAATTTTATTGGTTGATTATAATTAAATAAAATAAAGTTTTTAAATTGAGACATTTTTTGATTTCAGTTTATTTCTTTAGAATTTTATTGGTTAATTATAAATTAAATAAAATCAATACTTTTAATTGAGACATTTTTTGATTTAAATTATTTCTTTTAAATTTTATTGGTTAATTATAATTAAATAAAATCAATTCTTTAATTGATACATTTGTTGATTTAAGTTTATTTCTTTCAAATTTTATTGATTCTTATAATTATATTAACTTAATTATTCAAATTGAGACATTTTTTGATTAAATTTTATTTCTTTCTAATTTTATTAAATAAATATAATTAAATTTACTGATTTAATCAAATTGACACATTTTGTGATTAAATTTTATTGGTTAATTAAAATTAAATAAACTAAATTTTCAAATTGAGACATTTTTTGATTTAAATTTATTTCTTTAAAATTTTATTGGTTAATTATTATTAAATAAAATCAATTCTTTAAATTGATACATTTGTTGATTTAAGTTTATTTCTTTCAAATTTTATTGAATTCTTATAATTATATTAACGTAAATATTCAAATTGAGACATTTTTTGATTAAATTTATTTCTTTTAAATTTTATTGGTTAATTATAATTATATAAAATCAATTCTTTAAATTGATACATTTTTTGATTAAATTTTATTTCTTTCAAATTTGATTGGTTAATTATAATTAAATTAAATAAAGGTAAATAAAGTTATTCAAATTGAGACATTTTTTGATTAAATTTTATTTCTTTCAAATTTTAATAAATAATTATAATCAAATTTACTTATTTATTCAAATTGACACATTTTTTGATTAAATATTAGTTCTTTTAAATTTTATTGGTTAATTAAAACTAAATAAACAAAAGTTTTTAAATTGATACATTTTTTGATTAAATATTATTTCTTTAGAATTTTATTGGTTAATTAAAATTAAATAAACTAAATTTTTCAAATTGAAATATTATTTGATTATATTTTATTTCTTTCAAATTTTTTTTTTGATTTCAGTTTATTTCTTTAGAATTTTATTGGTTAATTATAACTAAATAAAATCAATTCTTTAAATTGAGAAATTTTTTGATTTAAATTTATTTCTTTTAAATTTTATTGGTTAATTATAATTATATAAAATCAATTTTTTAAATTCATACATTTGTTGATTTAAGTTTATTTCTTTAGAAAATAAAATAAAATCTTTAAATTGATACATTTTTTGATTTAAGTTCATTTCTTTCAAATTTCATTGGATTCTTATAATTATATTAACTTAATTATTCAAATTGAGACTTATTTTGAATAAAATTTATTTATTTTAAATTTTATTGGTTTATTAAAATCAAATAGCAAAAGTTTTTAAATTGATACATTTTTTGATTAAATATTATTTCTTTAGAACTTTATTGGTTAATTAAAATTAAATAAAATCAATTTTTTAAATTGATACAATTGTTGAATATAGTTTATTTCTTTCAAATTTTATAGGATTCTTATAATTATAGTGACTAAATTATTCAAATTGAGACATTTTTTGATTAAAATTTATTTCTTTTAAATTATATTGGTTAATTATAATAATATAAAATCAATTCTTTCAATTGATAAATTTGTTGATCCAAGTTTATTTCTTTCAAATTTTATTAGAAAATTATAATTTAATTTACTTATTTAATCAAATTGACACATTTTTTGATAAACTTTTAGTTCTTTTAAATTTTATTGGTCAATTATAATTAAATACATTTTTTTTAATTGGAACAGTTTTTGATAAAATTTTCTTTATTTTAAATTTAATTGGTTAATTTTAATTAAATAAAATCAATTCTTTAAATTGATACATCTTTTGATTTAATATTATTTCTTTCAAATTTTATTAGATAATTATAATTTAATTTACTTATTTGATCAAATTGACACATTTTTTGAATAAATTTTATTTCTTTCAAATTTTATTGGGTAATTTTAATTAAATTAAATAAAGGTAAATAAAATTATTCAAATTGAGAGATTTTTTGATTTAAATTTATTTCTTTTAAATTATATTGGTTAATTATAATTAAATAAAATCAATTCTTTAAATTGATAAATTTGTTGATTTAAGTTTATTTCTTTCAAATTTTATTAGAAAATTATAATTTAATTTACTTATTTAATCAAATTGACACATTTTTTGATAAAATTTTAGTTCTTTCAAATTTTATTGGTTTATTATAAATGAATCAATTTTTTTTTAATTGGGACAGTTTTTGATTAAATTTTATGTTTTTCAAATTTTATTGGATTCTTATAATTATATTAACTTAAATATTCATTTTGAGACATTATTTGATAAAATTTTCTTTATTTTAAATTTTATTGGTTAATTATAATTAAATAAAATCAATTCTTTAAATTGATACATCTTTTGATTTATTATTATTTCTTTCTAATTTTATTAGGTAATTATAATTAAATTTAATTAATTAATCAAATTGACACATTTTTTGAATAAATTTTATTTCTTTCAAATTTTATTGGTTAATTATAATTAAATTAAATAAGATAAATAAAATTATTCAAATAAAGAAAGATTTTCAAATTGAGACATTTTTTGATTTAAATTTATTTCTTTCAAATTTTATTGGTTAATTATAATTAAATAAAATCAATTCTTTATATTGATACATCTTTTGATTTAATATTATTTCTTTCTAATTTTATTATATAATTTTAATTAAATTTACTTTATTAATCAAATTGCCACATTTTTTGAATAAATTTTATTTCTTTCAAATTTTATTAGTTAATTATAATTAAATAAAATAAAGGTAAATAAAATTATTCAAATAAAGAAAGATTTTCAAATTGAGACATTTTTTGAATAAATTTTATTTCTTTCTAATTTTTTAGATAATTATAATCAAACTTACTTATTTAATCAAATTGAGACATTTTTTGAATAAAATTTAGTTCTTTTAAATTTTATTGGTTTGTTATAATTAAATACATTTTTTTTAAATTGGGACAGTTTTTGATAAAATTTTATTTCTTTTAAATTTTATTGGTTAATTATAATTAAATAAACTAAATTTTTTAAATTGAGAGATTATTTGATTATATTTTATTTCTTTCAAATTTTATTGGTTAATTATAATTAAATAAAATAAAATCTTTAAATTGATACATTTTTTGATTTAAGTTCATTTCTTTCAAATTTCATTGGATTCTTATAATTATATTAACTTAATTATTCAAATTGAGACTTTTTTGAATAAATTTATTTATTTAAATTTTATTGGTTAATTAAAACTAAATAAACAAAAGTTTTTAAATTGATACATTTTTGATTAAATATATTTCTTTAGAATTTTATTGGTTAATTAAAATTAAATAAACTAAATTTTTCAAATTGAAATATTATTTGATTATATTTTATTTCTTTCAAATTTTTTTTTTGATTTCAGTTTATTTCTTTAGAATTTTATTGGTTAATTATAACTAAATAAAATCAATTCTTTAAATTGAGAAATTTTTTGATTTAAATTTATTTCTTTTAAATTTTATTGGTTAATTATAATTATATAAAATCAATTTTTTAAATTCATACATTGTTGATTTAAGTTTATTTCTTTAGAAAATAAAATAAAATCTTTAAATTGATACATTTTTGATTTAAGTTCATTTCTTTCAAATTTCATTGGATTCTTATAATTATATTAACTTAATTATTCAAATTGAGACTTTTTTTGAATAAAATTTATTTATTTTAAATTTTATTGGTTTATTAAAATCAAATAGCAAAAGTTTTTAAATTGATACATTTTTTGATTAAATATTATTTCTTTAGAACTTTATTGGTTAATTAAAATTAAATAAAATCAATTTTTTAAATTGATACAATTGTTGAATATAGTTTATTTCTTTCAAATTTTATTGGATTCTTATAATTATAGTGACTAAATTATTCAAATTGAGACATTTTTTGATTAAAATTTATTTCTTTTAAATTATATTGGTTAATTATAATTAAATAAAATCAATTCTTTCAATTGATAAATTTGTTGATCCAAGTTTATTTCTTTCAAATTTTATTAGAAAATTATAATTTAATTTACTTATTTAATCAAATTGACACATTTTTTGATAAACTTTTAGTTCTTTTAAATTTTATTGGTTAATTATAATTAAATACATTTTTTTTAATTGGAACAGTTTTTGATAAAATTTTCTTTATTTTAAATTTAATTGGTTAATTTTAATTAAATAAAATCAATTCTTTAAATTGATAAATTTGTTGATTTAAGTTTATTTCTTTCAAATTTTATTAGAAAATTATAATTTAATTTACTTATTTAATCAAATTGACACATTTTTTGATAAAATTTTAGTTCTTTTAAATTTTATTGGTCAATTATAATTAAATACATTTTTTTTAATTGGAACAGTTTTTGATAAAATTTTCTTTATTTTAAAATAATTGGTTAATTTTAATTAAATAAAATCAATTCTTTAAATTGATACATCTTTTGATTTAATATTATTTCTTTCTAATTTTATTAGATAATTATAATTTAATTTACTTATTTGATCAAATTGACACATTCTTTGAATAAATTTTATTTCTTTCAAATTTTATTGGGTAATTTTAATTAAAAATTAATAAAGGTAAATAAAATTATTCAAATTGAGAGATTTTTTGATTAAAATTTATTTCTTTTAAATTATATTGGTTAATTATAATTAAATAAAATCAATTCTTTCAATTGATAAATTTGTTGATTTAAGTTTATTTCTTTCAAATTTTATTAGAAAATTATAATTTAATTTACTTATTTAATCAAATTGACACATTTTTTGATAAACTTTTAGTTCTTTTAAATTTTATTGGTTAATTATAATTAAATACATTTTTTTTAATTGGAACAGTTTTTGATAAAATTTTCTTTATTTTAAATTTAATTGGTTAATTTTAATTAAATAAAATCAATTCTTTAAATTGATAAATTTGTTGATTTAAGTTTATTTCTTTCAAATTTTATTAGAAAATTATAATTTAATTTACTTATTTAATCAAATCGACACATTTTTTGATAAAATTTTAGTTCTTTTAAATTTTATTGGTCAATTATAATTAAATACATTTTTTTTAATTGGAACAGTTTTTGATAAAATTTTCTTTATTTTAAATTTAATTGGTTAATTTTAATTAAATAAAATCAATTCTTTAAATTGATACATCTTTTGATTTAATATTATTTCTTTCTAATTTTATTAGATAATTATAATTTAATTTACTTATTTGATCAAATTGACACATTCTTTGAATAAATTTTATTTCTTTCAAATTTTATTGGGTAATTTTAATTAAAAATTAATAAAGGTAAATAAAATTATTCAAATTGAGAGATTTTTTGATTAAAATTTATTTCTTTTAAATTATATTGGTTAATTATAATTAAATAAAATCAATTCTTTCAATTGATAAATTTGTTGATTTAAGTTTATTTCTTTCAAATTTTATTAGAAAATTATAATTTAATTTACTTATTTAATCAAATTGACACATTTTTTGAATAAATTTTATTTCTTTCAAATTTTATTGGGTAATTTTAATTAAATTAAATAAAGGTAAATAAAATTATTCAAATTGAGAGATTTTTTGATTTAAATTTATTTCTTTTAAATTATATTGGTTAATTATAATTAAATAAAATCAATTCTTTAAATTGATAAATTTGTTGATTTAAGTTTATTTCTTTCAAATTTTATTGAATTCTTATAATTAAAAATACTTAATTATTATAATTGAGACATTTTTTGATTATATTTTATTTCTTTCTAATTTTATTAGATAATTATAATTAAATTTACTTATTTAATCAAATTGACACATTTTTTGAATAAATTTTATTTCTTTTAATTTTATTGGTTAATTATAATTAAATTAAATCAAGGTAAATAAAATTATTCAAATTGAGACATTTTTTGATTAAATTTTATTTCTTTCTAATTTTATTTGATAATTATAAATAAATTTACTTATTTAATCAAATTGACACATTTTTTGATTAAATATTAGTTCTTTTATATTTTATTGGTTAATTAAAATTAAATAAACTAAATTTTTCAAATTGAAAGATTATTTGATTATATTTTATTTGTTTCAAATTTTATTGGTTGATTATAATTAAATAAAATAAAGTTTTTAAATTGAGACATTTTTTGATTTCAGTTTATTTCTTTAGAATTTTATTGGTTAATTATAAATTAAATAAAATCAATACTTTTAATTGAGACATTTTTTGATTTAAATTTATTTCTTTTAAATTTTATTGGTTAATTATAATTAAATAAAATCAATTCTTTTAATTGATACATTTGTTGATTTAAGTTTATTTCTTTCAAATTTTATTGGATTCTTATAATTATATTAACTTAATTATTCAAATTGAGACATTTTTTGATTAAATTTTATTTCTTTCTAATTTTATTAAATAAATATAATTAAATTTACTGATTTAATCAAATTGACACATTTTGTGATTAAATTTTATTGGTTAATTAAAATTAAATAAACTAAATTTTTCAAATTGAGACATTTTTTGATTTAAATTTATTTCTTTAAAATTTTATTGGTTAATTATTATTAAATAAAATCAATTCTTTAAATTGATACATTTGTTGATTTAAGTTTATTTCTTTCAAATTTTATTGAATTCTTATAATTATATTAACGTAAATATTCAAATTGAGACATTTTTTGATTAAATTTTATTTCTTTTAAATTTTATTGGTTAATTATAATTATATAAAATCAATTCTTTAAATTGATACATTTTTTGATTAAATTTTATTTCTTTCAAATTTGATTGGTTAATTATAATTAAATTAAATAAAGGTAAATAAAGTTATTCAAATTGAGACATTTTTTGATTAAATTTTATTTCTTTCAAATTTTAATAAATAATTATAATCAAATTTACTTATTTATTCAAATTGACACATTTTTTGATTAAATATTAGTTCTTTTAAATTTTATTGGTTAATTAAAACTAAATAAACAAAAGTTTTTAAATTGATACATTTTTTGATTAAATATTATTTCTTTAGAATTTTATTGGTTAATTAAAATTAAATAAACTAAATTTTTCAAATTGAAATATTATTTGATTATATTTTATTTCTTTCAAATTTTTTTTTTGATTTCAGTTTATTTCTTTAGAATTTTATTGGTTAATTATAACTAAATAAAATCAATTCTTTAAATTGAGAAATTTTTTGATTTAAATTTATTTCTTTTAAATTTTATTGGTTAATTATAATTATATAAAATCAATTTTTTAAATTCATACATTTGTTGATTTAAGTTTATTTCTTTAGAAAATAAAATAAAATCTTTAAATTGATACATTTTTTGATTTAAGTTCATTTCTTTCAAATTTCATTGGATTCTTATAATTATATTAACTTAATTATTCAAATTGAGACTTATTTTGAATAAAATTTATTTATTTTAAATTTTATTGGTTTATTAAAATCAAATAGCAAAAGTTTTTAAATTGATACATTTTTTGATTAAATATTATTTCTTTAGAACTTTATTGGTTAATTAAAATTAAATAAAATCAATTTTTTAAATTGATACAATTGTTGAATATAGTTTATTTCTTTCAAATTTTATAGGATTCTTATAATTATAGTGACTAAATTATTCAAATTGAGACATTTTTTGATTAAAATTTATTTCTTTTAAATTATATTGGTTAATTATAATAATATAAAATCAATTCTTTCAATTGATAAATTTGTTGATCCAAGTTTATTTCTTTCAAATTTTATTAGAAAATTATAATTTAATTTACTTATTTAATCAAATTGACACATTTTTTGATAAACTTTTAGTTCTTTTAAATTTTATTGGTCAATTATAATTAAATACATTTTTTTTAATTGGAACAGTTTTTGATAAAATTTTCTTTATTTTAAATTTAATTGGTTAATTTTAATTAAATAAAATCAATTCTTTAAATTGATACATCTTTTGATTTAATATTATTTCTTTCAAATTTTATTAGATAATTATAATTTAATTTACTTATTTGATCAAATTGACACATTTTTTGAATAAATTTTATTTCTTTCAAATTTTATTGGGTAATTTTAATTAAATTAAATAAAGGTAAATAAAATTATTCAAATTGAGAGATTTTTTGATTTAAATTTATTTCTTTTAAATTATATTGGTTAATTATAATTAAATAAAATCAATTCTTTAAATTGATAAATTTGTTGATTTAAGTTTATTTCTTTCAAATTTTATTAGAAAATTATAATTTAATTTACTTATTTAATCAAATTGACACATTTTTTGATAAAATTTTAGTTCTTTCAAATTTTATTGGTTTATTATAAATGAATCAATTTTTTTTTAATTGGGACAGTTTTTGATTAAATTTTATGTTTTCAAATTTTATTGGATTCTTATAATTATATTAACTTAAATATTCATTTTGAGACATTATTTGATAAAATTTTCTTTATTTTAAATTTTATTGGTTAATTATAATTAAATAAAATCAATTCTTTAAATTGATACATCTTTTGATTTATTATTATTTCTTTCTAATTTTATTAGGTAATTATAATTAAATTTAATTAATTAATCAAATTGACACATTTTTTGAATAAATTTTATTTCTTTCAAATTTTATTGGTTAATTATAATTAAATTAAATAAGATAAATAAAATTATTCAAATAAAGAAAGATTTTCAAATTGAGACATTTTTTGATTTAAATTTATTTCTTTCAAATTATATTGGTTAATTATAATTAAATAAAATCAATTCTTTATATTGATACATCTTTTGATTTAATATTATTTCTTTCTAATTTTATTATATAATTTTAATTAAATTTACTTTATTAATCAAATTGCCACATTTTTTGAATAAATTTTATTTCTTTCAAATTTTATTAGTTAATTATAATTAAATAAAATAAAGGTAAATAAAATTATTCAAATAAAGAAAGATTTCAAATTGAGACATTTTTGAATAAATTTTATTTCTTTCTAATTTTTTAGATAATTATAATCAAACTTACTTATTTAATCAAATTGAGACATTTTTTGAATAAAATTTAGTTCTTTTAAATTTTATTGGTTTGTTATAATTAAATACATTTTTTTTAAATTGGGACAGTTTTTGATAAAATTTTATTTCTTTTAAATTTTATTGGTTAATTATAATTAAATAAACTAAATTTTTTAAATTGAGAGATTATTTGATTATATTTTATTTCTTTCAAATTTTATTGGTTAATTATAATTAAATAAAATAAAATCTTTAAATTGATACATTTTTTGATTTAAGTTCATTTCTTTCAAATTTCATTGGATTCTTATAATTATATTAACTTAATTATTCAAATTGAGACTTTTTTTGAATAAAATTTATTTATTTTAAATTTATTGGTTAATTAAAACTAAATAAACAAAAGTTTTAAATTGATACATTTTTTGATTAAATATTATTTCTTTAGAATTTTATTGGTTAATTAAAATTAAATAAACTAAATTTTTCAAATTGAAATATTATTTGATTATATTTTATTTCTTTCAAATTTTTTTTTTGATTTCAGTTTATTTCTTTAGAATTTTATTGGTTAATTATAACTAAATAAAATCAATTCTTTAAATTGAGAAATTTTTTGATTTAAATTTATTTCTTTTAAATTTTATTGGTTAATTATAATTATATAAAATCAATTTTTTAAATTCATACATTTGTTGATTTAAGTTTATTTCTTTAGAAAATAAAATAAAATCTTTAAATTGATACATTTTTTGATTTAAGTTCATTTCTTTCAAATTTCATTGGATTCTTATAATTATATTAACTTAATTTTTCAAATTGAGACATTTTTTGATTTAAATTTATTTCTTTAAAATTTTATTGGTTAATTATTATTAAATAAAATCAATTCTTTAAATTGATACATTTGTTGATTTAAGTTTATTTCTTTCAAATTTTATTGAATTCTTATAATTATATTAACGTAAATATTCAAATTGAGACATTTTTTGATTAAATTTTATTTCTTTTAAATTTTATTGGTTAATTATAATTATATAAAATCAATTCTTTAAATTGATACATTTTTTGATTAAATTTTATTTCTTTCAAATTTGATTGGTTAATTATAATTAAATTAAATAAAGGTAAATAAAGTTATTCAAATTGAGACATTTTTTGATTAAATTTTATTTCTTTCAAATTTTAATAAATAATTATAATCAAATTTACTTATTTATTCAAATTGACACATTTTTGATTAAATATTAGTTCTTTTAAATTTTATTGGTTAATTAAAACTAAATAAACAAAGTTTTTAAATTGATACATTTTTTGATTAAATATTATTTCTTTAGAATTTTATTGGTTAATTAAATTAAATAAACTAAATTTTTCAAATTGAAATATTATTTGATTATATTTTATTTCTTTCAAATTTTTTTTTTGATTTCAGTTTATTTCTTTAGAATTTTATTGGTTAATTATAACTAAATAAAATCAATTCTTTAAATTGAGAAATTTTTTGATTTAAATTTATTTCTTTTAAATTTTATTGGTTAATTATAATTATATAAAATCAATTTTTTAAATTCATACATTTGTTGATTTAAGTTTATTTCTTTAGAAAATAAAATAAAATCTTTAAATTGATACATTTTTTGATTTAAGTTCATTTCTTTCAAATTTCATTGGATTCTTATAATTATATTAACTTAATTATTCAAATTGAGACTTATTTTGAATAAAATTTATTTATTTTAAATTTTATTGGTTTATTAAAATCAAATAGCAAAAGTTTTTAAATTGATACAATTGTTGAATATAGTTTATTTCTTTCAAATTTTATAGGATTCTTATAATTATAGTGACTAAATTATTCAAATTGAGACATTTTTTGATTAAAATTTATTTCTTTTAAATTATATTGGTTAATTATAATAATATAAAATCAATTCTTTCAATTGATAAATTTGTTGATCCAAGTTTATTTCTTTCAAATTTTATTAGAAAATTATAATTTAATTTACTTATTTAATCAAATTGACACATTTTTTGATAAACTTTTAGTTCTTTTAAATTTTATTGGTCAATTATAATTAAATACATTTTTTTTAATTGGAACAGTTTTTGATAAAATTTTCTTTATTTTAAATTTAATTGGTTAATTTTAATTAAATAAAATCAATTCTTTAAATTGATACATCTTTTGATTTAATATTATTTCTTTCAAATTTTATTAGATAATTATAATTTAATTTACTTATTTGATCAAATTGACACATTTTTTGAATAAATTTTATTTCTTTCAAATTTTATTGGGTAATTTTAATTAAATTAAATAAAGGTAAATAAAATTATTCAAATTGAGAGATTTTTTGATTTAAATTTATTTCTTTTAAATTATATTGGTTAATTATAATTAAATAAAATCAATTCTTTAAATTGATAAATTTGTTGATTTAAGTTTATTTCTTTCAAATTTTATTAGAAAATTATAATTTAATTTACTTATTTAATCAAATTGACACATTTTTTGATAAAATTTTAGTTCTTTCAAATTTTATTGGTTTATTATAAATGAATCAATTTTTTTTTAATTGGGACAGTTTTTGATTAAATTTTATGTTTTTCAAATTTTATTGGATTCTTATAATTATATTAACTTAAATATTCATTTTGAGACATTATTTGATAAAATTTTCTTTATTTTAAATTTTATTGGTTAATTATAATTAAATAAAATCAATTCTTTAAATTGATACATCTTTTGATTTATTATTATTTCTTTCTAATTTTATTAGGTAATTATAATTAAATTTAATTAATTAATCAAATTGACACATTTTTTGAATAAATTTTATTTCTTTCAAATTTTATTGGTTAATTATAATTAAATTAAATAAGATAAATAAAATTATTCAAATAAAGAAAGATTTTCAAATTGAGACATTTTTTGATTTAAATTTATTTCTTTCAAATTATATTGGTTAATTATAATTAAATAAAATCAATTCTTTATATTGATACATCTTTTGATTTAATATTATTTCTTTCTAATTTTATTATATAATTTTAATTAAATTTACTTTATTAATCAAATTGCCACATTTTTTGAATAAATTTTATTTCTTTCAAATTTTATTAGTTAATTATAATTAAATAAAATAAAGGTAAATAAAATTATTCAAATAAAGAAAGATTTTCAAATTGAGACATTTTTTGAATAAATTTTATTTCTTTCTAATTTTTTAGATAATTATAATCAAACTTACTTATTTAATCAAATTGAGACATTTTTGAATAAAATTTAGTTCTTTTAAATTTATTGGTTTGTTATAATTAAATACATTTTTTTAAATTGGGACAGTTTTTGATAAAATTTTATTTCTTTTAAATTTTATTGGTTAATTATAATTAAATAAACTAAATTTTTTAAATTGAGAGATTATTTGATTATATTTTATTTCTTTCAAATTTTATTGGTTAATTATAATTAAATAAAATAAAATCTTTAAATTGATACATTTTTTGATTTAAGTTCATTTCTTTCAAATTTCATTGGATTCTTATAATATATTAACTTAATTATTCAAATTGAGACTTTTTTTGAATAAAATTATTTATTTAAATTTTATTGGTTAATTAAAACTAATAAACAAAAGTTTTTAAATTGATACATTTTTGATTAAATATTATTTCTTTAGAATTTTATTGGTTAATTAAAATTAAATAAACTAAATTTTTCAAATTGAAATATTATTTGATTATATTTTATTTCTTTCAAATTTTTTTTTTGATTTCAGTTTATTTCTTTAGAATTTTATTGGTTAATTATAACTAAATAAAATCAATTCTTTAAATTGAGAAATTTTTTGATTTAAATTTATTTCTTTTAAATTTTATTGGTTAATTATAATTATATAAAATCAATTTTTTAAATTCATACATTTGTTGATTTAAGTTTATTTCTTTAGAAAATAAAATAAAATCTTTAAATTGATACATTTTTTGATTTAAGTTCATTTCTTTCAAATTTCATTGGATTCTTATAATTATATTAACTTAATTATTCAAATTGAGACTTTTTTTGAATAAAATTTATTTATTTTAAATTTTATTGGTTTATTAAAATCAAATAGCAAAAGTTTTTAAATTGATACATTTTTTGATTAAATATTATTTCTTTAGAACTTTATTGGTTAATTAAAATTAAATAAAATCAATTTTTTAAATTGATACAATTGTTGAATATAGTTTATTTCTTTCAAATTTTATTGGATTCTTATAATTATAGTGACTAAATTATTCAAATTGAGACATTTTTTGATTAAAATTTATTTCTTTTAAATTATATTGGTTAATTATAATTAAATAAAATCAATTCTTTCAATTGATAAATTTGTTGATCCAAGTTTATTTCTTTCAAATTTTATTAGAAAATTATAATTTAATTTACTTATTTAATCAAATTGACACATTTTTTGATAAACTTTTAGTTCTTTTAAATTTTATTGGTTAATTATAATTAAATACATTTTTTTTAATTGGAACAGTTTTTGATAAAATTTTCTTTATTTTAAATTTAATTGGTTAATTTTAATTAAATAAAATCAATTCTTTAAATTGATAAATTTGTTGATTTAAGTTTATTTCTTTCAAATTTTATTAGAAAATTATAATTTAATTTACTTATTTAATCAAATTGACACATTTTTTGATAAAATTTTAGTTCTTTTAAATTTTATTGGTCAATTATAATTAAATACATTTTTTTTAATTGGAACAGTTTTTGATAAAATTTTCTTTATTTTAAATTTAATTGGTTAATTTTAATTAAATAAAATCAATTCTTTAAATTGATACATCTTTTGATTTAATATTATTTCTTTCTAATTTTATTAGATAATTATAATTTAATTTACTTATTTGATCAAATTGACACATTCTTTGAATAAATTTTATTTCTTTCAAATTTTATTGGGTAATTTTAATTAAAAATTAATAAAGGTAAATAAAATTATTCAAATTGAGAGATTTTTTGATTAAAATTTATTTCTTTTAAATTATATTGGTTAATTATAATTAAATAAAATCAATTCTTTCAATTGATAAATTTGTTGATTTAAGTTTATTTCTTTCAAATTTTATTAGAAAATTATAATTTAATTTACTTATTTAATCAAATTGACACATTTTTTGATAAACTTTTAGTTCTTTTAAATTTTATTGGTTAATTATAATTAATACATTTTTTTTAATTGGAACAGTTTTTGATAAAATTTCTTTATTTTAAATTTAATTGGTTAATTTTAATTAAATAAATCAATTCTTTAAATTGATAAATTTGTTGATTTAAGTTTATTTCTTTCAAATTTATTAGAAATTATAATTTAATTTACTTATTTAATCAAATCGACACATTTTTTGATAAATTTAGTTCTTTTAAATTTTATTGGTCAATTATAATTAAATACATTTTTTTTAATTGGAACAGTTTTTGATAAAATTTTCTTTATTTTAAATTTAATTGGTTAATTTAATTAAATAAAATCAATTCTTTAAATTGATACATCTTTTGATTTAATATTATTTCTTTCTAATTTTATTAGATAATTATAATTTAATTTACTTATTTGATCAAATTGACACATTCTTTGAATAAATTTTATTTCTTTCAAATTATTGGGTAATTTTAATTAAAAATTAATAAAGGTAAATAAAATTATTCAAATTGAGAGATTTTTTGATTAAAATTTATTTCTTTTAAATTATATTGGTTAATTATAATTAAATAAAATCAATTCTTTCAATTGATAAATTTGTTGATTTAAGTTATTTCTTTCAAATTTTATTAGAAAATTATAATTTAATTTACTTATTTAATCAAATTGACACATTTTTTGAATAAATTTTATTTCTTTCTAATTTTTTAGATAATTATAATCAAACTTACTTATTTAATCAAATTGAGACATTTTTTGAATAAAATTTAGTTCTTTTAAATTTTATTGGTTTGTTATAATTAAATACATTTTTTTTAAATTGGGACAGTTTTTGATAAAATTTTATTTCTTTTAAATTTTATTGGTTAATTATAATTAAATAAACTAAATTTTTTAAATTGAGAGATTATTTGATTATATTTTATTTCTTTCAAATTTTATTGGTTAATTATAATTAAATAAAATAAAATCTTTAAATTGATACATTTTTTGATTTAAGTTCATTTCTTTCAAATTTCATTGGATTCTTATAATTATATTAACTTAATTATTCAAATTGAGACTTTTTTTGAATAAAATTTATTTATTTTAAATTTTATTGGTTAATTAAAACTAAATAAACAAAAGTTTTTAAATTGATACATTTTTTGATTAAATATTATTTCTTTAGAATTTTATTGGTTAATTAAAATTAAATAAACTAAATTTTTCAAATTGAAATATTATTTGATTATATTTTATTTCTTTCAAATTTTTTTTTTGATTTCAGTTATTTCTTTAGATTTATTGGTTAATTATAACTAATAAAATCAATTCTTTAAATTGAGAAATTTTTTGATTTAAATTTATTTCTTTTAAATTTTATTGGTTAATTATAATTATATAAAATCAATTTTTAAATTCATACATTTGTTGATTTAAGTTTATTTCTTTAGAAAATAAAATAAAATCTTTAAATTGATACATTTTTTGATTTAAGTTCATTTCTTTCAAATTTCATTGGATCTTATAATTATATTAACTTAATTATTCAAATTGAGACTTTTTTTGAATAAAATTTATTTATTTTAAATTTTATTGGTTTATTAAAATCAAATAGCAAAAGTTTTAAATTGATACATTTTTTGATTAAATATTATTTCTTTAGAACTTTATTGGTTAATTAAAATTAAATAAAATCAATTTTTAAATTGATACAATTGTTGAATATAGTTTATTTCTTTCAAATTTTATTGGATTCTTATAATATAGTGACTAAATTATTCAAATTGAGACATTTTTTGATTAAAATTTATTTCTTTTAAATTATATGGTTAATTTAATTAAATAAAATCAATTCTTCAATTGATAAATTTGTTGATCCAAGTTTATTTCTTTCAAATTTTATTAGAAATTATAATTTAATTTACTTATTTAATCAAATTGACACATTTTTTGATAAACTTTTAGTTCTTTTAAAATTTTATTGGTTAATTATAATTAAATACATTTTTTTTAATTGGAACAGTTTTTGATAAATTTTCTTTATTTTAAATTTAATTGGTTAATTTTAATTAAATAAAATCAATTCTTTAAATTGATAAATTTGTTGATTTAAGTTTATTTCTTTCAAATTTTATTAGAAATTATAATTTAATTACTTATTTAATCAAATTGACACATTTTTTGATAAAATTTTAGTTCTTTTAAATTTTATTGGTCAATTATAATTAAATACATTTTTTTAATTGGAACAGTTTTGATAAAATTTTCTTTATTTTAAATTTAATTGGTTAATTTTAATTAAATAAAATCAATTCTTTAAATTGATACATCTTTTGATTTAATATTATTTCTTTCTAATTTTATTAGATAATTATAATTTAATTTACTTATTTGATCAAATTGACACATTCTTTGAATAAATTTTATTCTTTCAAATTTTATGGGTAATTTTAATTAAAAATTAATAAAGGTAAATAAAATTATTCAAATTGAGAGATTTTTGATTAAAATTTATTTCTTTTAAATTATATTGGTTAATTATAATTAAATAAATCAATTCTTTCAATTGATAAATTTGTTGATTTAAGTTTATTTCTTTCAAATTTATTAGAAAATTATAATTTAATTTACTTATTTAATCAAATGACACATTTTTGATAAACTTTAGTTCTTTTAAATTTTATTGGTTAATTATAATTAAATACATTTTTTTAATTGGAACAGTTTTGATAAAATTTTCTTTATTTTAATTTAATTGGTTAATTTTAATTAAATAAAATCAATTCTTTAAATTGATAAATTTGTTGATTTAAGTTTATTTCTTTCAAATTTTATTAGAAAATTATAATTTAATTTACTTATTTAATCAAATCGACACATTTTTTGATAAAATTTTAGTTCTTTTAAATTTTATTGGTCAATTATAATTAAAATACATTTTTTTTAATTGGAACAGTTTTGATAAATTTTCTTTATTTTAAATTAATTGGTTAATTTTAATTAAATAAAATCAATTCTTTAAATTGATACATCTTTTGATTTAATATTATTTCTTTCTAATTTTATTAGATATTATAATTTAATTTACTTATTTGATCAAATTGACACATTCTTTGAATAAATTTTATTTCTTTCAAATTATTGGGTAATTTTAATTAAAAATTAATAAAGGTAAATAAAATTATTCAAATTGAGAGATTTTTGATTAAAATTTATTTCTTTTAAATTATATTGGTTAATTATAATTAAATAAAATCAATTCTTCAATTGATAAATTTGTTGATTTAAGTTTATTTCTTTCAAATTTTATTAGAAAATTATAATTTAATTTACTTATTTAATCAAATGACACATTTTTTGAATAAATTTATTTCTTTCAAATTTTATTGGGTAATTTTAATTAATTAAATAAAGGTAAATAAATTATTCAAATTGAGAGATTTTTTGATTTAAATTATTTCTTTTAATTATATTGGTAATTATAATTAAATAAAATCAATTCTTTAAATGATAAAATTTGTTGATTTAAGTTTATTTCTTTCAAATTTTATTGAATTCTTATAATTAAAAATACTTAATTATTATAATTGAGACATTTTTGATTATATTTTATTTCTTTCTAATTTTATTAGATAATTATAATTAAATTTACTTATTTAATCAATTGACACATTTTTTGAATAAATTTTATTTCTTTTAATTTTATTGGTTAATTATAATTAAATTAAATCAAGGTAAATAAAATTATTCAAATTGAGACATTTTTTGATTAAATTTTATTTCTTTCTAATTTTATTTGATAATTATAAATAAATTTACTTATTTAATCAATTGACACATTTTTGATTAAATATTAGTTCTTTTATATTTTATTGGTTAATTAAAATTAATAAACTAAATTTTCAAATTGAAGATTATTTGATTATATTTTTATTTGTTTCAAATTTTATTGGTTTGATTATAATTAAATAAAATAAAGTTTTTAATGAGACATTTTTTGATTTCAGTTTATTTCTTTAGAATTTTATTGGTTAATTATAAATTAAATAAAATCAATACTTTTAATTGAGACATTTTTGATTTAAATTTATTCTTTTAAATTTTATTGGTTAATTATAATTAAATAAAATCAATTCTTTTAATTGATACATTTGTTGATTTAAGTTTATTTCTTTCAAATTTTATTGGATTCTTATAATTATATTAACTTAATTATTCAAATTGAGACATTTTTGATTAAATTTTATTTCTTTCTAATTTTATTAAATAAATATAATTAAATTTACTGATTTAATCAAATTGACACATTTGTGATTAAATTTTATTGGTTAATTAAAATTAAATAAACTAAATTTTTCAAATTGAGACATTTTTGATTTAAATTTATTTCTTTAAAATTTATTGGTTAATTATTATTAAATAAAATCAATTCTTTAAATTGATACATTTGTTGATTTAAGTTTATTTCTTTCAAATTTTATTGAATTCTTATAATTATATTAACGTAAATATTCAAATTGAGACATTTTTTGATTAAATTTTATTTCTTTTAAATTTTATTGGTTAATTATAATTATATAAAATCAATTCTTTAAATTGATACATTTTTTGATTAAATTTTATTTCTTTCAAATTTGATTGGTTAATTATAATTAAATTAAATAAAGGTAAATAAAGTTATTCAAATTGAGACATTTTTTGATTAAATTTTATTTCTTTCAAATTTTAATAAATAATTATAATCAAATTTACTTATTTATTCAAATTGACACATTTTTTGATTAAATATTAGTTCTTTTAAATTTTATTGGTTAATTAAAACTAAATAAACAAAAGTTTTTAAATTGATACATTTTTTGATTAAATATTATTTCTTTAGAATTTTATTGGTTAATTAAAATTAAATAAACTAAATTTTTCAAATTGAAATATTATTTGATTATATTTTATTTCTTTCAAATTTCTTTTTTGATTTCAGTTTATTTCTTTAGAATTTTATTGGTTAATTATAACTAAATAAAATCAATTCTTTAAATTGAGAAATTTTTTGATTTAAATTTATTTCTTTTAAATTTTATTGGTTAATTATAATTATATAAAATCAATTTTTTAAATTCATACATTTGTTGATTTAAGTTTATTTCTTTAGAAAATAAAATAAAATCTTTAAATTGATACATTTTTTGATTTAAGTTCATTTCTTTCAAATTTCATTGGATTCTTATAATTATATTAACTTAATTATTCAAATTGAGACTTATTTTGAATAAAATTTATTTATTTTAAATTTATTGGTTTATTAAAATCAAATAGCAAAAGTTTTTAAATTGATACATTTTTTGATTAAATATTATTTCTTTAGAACTTATTGGTATAATTAAAATTAAATAAAATCAATTTTTTAAATTGATACAATTGTTGAATATAGTTTATTTCTTTCAAATTTTATAGGATTCTTATAATTATAGTGACTAAATTATTCAAATTGAGACATTTTTTGATTAAAATTTATTTCTTTTAAATTATATTGGTTAATTATAATAATATAAAATCAATTCTTTCAATTGATAAATTTGTTGATCCAAGTTTATTTCTTTCAAATTTTATTAGAAAATTATAATTTAATTTACTTATTTAATCAAATTGACACATTTTTTGATAAACTTTTAGTTCTTTTAAATTTTATTGGTCAATTATAATTAAATACATTTTTTTTAATTGGAACAGTTTTTGATAAAATTTTCTTTATTTTAAATTTAATTGGTTAATTTTAATTAAATAAAATCAATTCTTTAAATTGATACATCTTTTGATTTAATATATTTCTTTCAAATTTATTAGATAATTATAATTTAATTTACTTATTTGATCAAATTGACACATTTTTTGAATAAATTTTATTTCTTTCAAATTTTATTGGGTAATTTTAATTAAATTAAATAAAGGTAAATAAAATTATTCAAATTGAGAGATTTTTTGATTTAAATTTATTTCTTTTAAATTATATTGGTTAATTATAATTAAATAAAATCAATTCTTTAAATTGATAAATTTGTTGATTTAAGTTTATTTCTTTCAAATTTTATTAGAAAATTATAATTTAATTTTACTTATTTAATCAAATGACACATTTTTTGATAAAATTTTAGTTCTTTCAAATTTTTATTGGTTTATTATAAATGAATCAATTTTTTTTTAATTGGGACAGTTTTGATTAAATTTTATGTTTTCAAATTTTATTGGATTCTTATAATTATATTAACTTAAATATTCATTTTGAGACATTATTTGATAAAATTTTCTTTATTTAAATTTTATTGGTTAATTATAATTAAATAAAATCAATTCTTTAAATTGATACATCTTTTGATTTATTATTATTTCTTTCTAATTTTATTAGGTAATTATAATTAAATTTAATTAATTAATCAAATTGACACATTTTTTGAATAAATTTTATTTCTTTCAAATTTTATTGGTTAATTATAATTAAATTAAATAAGATAAATAAAATTATTCAAATAAAGAAAGATTTTCAAATTGAGACATTTTTTGATTTAAATTTATTTCTTTCAAATTTTATTGGTTAATTATAATTAAATAAAATCAATTCTTTATATTGATACATCTTTTGATTTAATATTATTTCTTTCTAATTTTATTATATAATTTTAATTAAATTTACTTTATTAATCAAATTGCCACATTTTTGAATAAATTTTATTTCTTTCAAATTTTATTAGTTAATTATAATTAAATAAAATAAAGGTAAATAAAATTATTCAAATAAAGAAAGATTTTCAAATTGAGACATTTTTTGAATAAATTTTATTTCTTTCTAATTTTTTAGATAATTATAATCAAACTTACTTATTTAATCAAATTGAGACATTTTTTGAATAAAATTTAGTTCTTTTAAATTTTATTGGTTTGTTATAATTAAATACATTTTTTTTAAATTGGGACAGTTTTTGATAAAATTTTATTTCTTTTAAATTTTATTGGTTAATTATAATTAAATAAACTAAATTTTTTAAATTGAGAGATTATTTGATTATATTTTATTTCTTTCAAATTTTATTGGTTAATTATAATTAAATAAAATAAAATCTTTAAATTGATACATTTTTTGATTTAAGTTCATTTCTTTCAAATTTCATTGGATTCTTATAATTATATTAACTTAATTATTCAAATTGAGACTTTTTTTGAATAAAATTTATTTATTTTAAATTTTATTGGTTAATTAAAACTAAATAAACAAAAGTTTTTAAATTGATACATTTTTTGATTAAATATTATTTCTTTAGAATTTTATTGGTTAATTAAAATTAAATAAACTAAATTTTTCAAATTGAAATATTATTTGATTATATTTTATTTCTTTCAAATTTTTTTTTTGATTTCAGTTTATTTCTTTAGAATTTTATTGGTTAATTATAACTAAATAAAATCAATTCTTTAAATTGAGAAATTTTTTGATTTAAATTTATTTCTTTTAAATTTTATTGGTTAATTATAATTATATAAAATCAATTTTTTAAATTCATACATTTGTTGATTTAAGTTTATTTCTTTAGAAAATAAAATAAAATCTTTAAATTGATACATTTTTTGATTTAAGTTCATTTCTTTCAAATTTCATTGGATTCTTATAATTATATTAACTTAATTATTCAAATTGAGACTTTTTTTGAATAAAATTTATTTATTTTAAATTTTATTGGTTTATTAAAATCAAATAGCAAAAGTTTTTAAATTGATACATTTTTTGATTAAATATTATTTCTTTAGAACTTTATTGGTTAATTAAAATTAAATAAAATCAATTTTTTAAATTGATACAATTGTTGAATATAGTTTATTTCTTTCAAATTTATTGGATTCTTATAATTATAGTGACTAAATTATTCAAATTGAGACATTTTTGAATAAAAATTATTTCTTTTAAATTATATTGGTTAATTATAATTAAATAAAATCAATTCTTTCAATTGATAAATTGTTGATCCAAGTTTATTTCTTTCAATTTTATTAGAAAATTATAATTTAATTTACTTATTTAATCAAATTGACACATTTTTGATAAACTTTTAGTTCTTTTAAATTTTATTGGTTAATTATAATTAAATACATTTTTTTAATTGGAACAGTTTTTGATAAAATTTTCTTTATTTTAAATTTAATTGGTTAATTTTAATTAAATAAAATCAAATTCTTTAAATTGATAAATTTGTTGATTTAAGTTTATTTCTTTCAAATTTTATTAGAAAATTATATTTAATTTACTTATTTAATCAAATTGACACATTTTTTGATAAAATTTTAGTTCTTTTAAATTTTATTGGTCAATTATAATTAAATACATTTTTTTTAATTGGAACAGTTTTTTGATAAAATTTTCTTTATTTTAAATTTAATTGGTTAATTTTAATTAAATAAAATCAATTCTTTAAATTGATACATCTTTTGATTTAATATTATTTCTTTCTAATTTTTATTAGATAATTATAATTTAATTACTTATTTGATCAAATTGACACATTTTTGAATAAATTTTATTTCTTTCAAATTTTATTGGGTAATTTTAATTAAAAATTAATAAAGGTAAATAAAATTATTCAAATTGAGAGATTTTTGATTAAAATTTATTTCTTTTAAATTATATTGGTTAATTATAATTAAATAAAATCAATTCTTTCAATTGATAAATTTGTTGATTTAAGTTTATTTCTTTCAAATTTTATTAGAAAATTATAATTTAATTTACTTATTTAATCAAATTGACACATTTTTTGATAAACTTTTAGTTCTTTTAATTTTATGGTTAATTATAATTAATACATTTTTTTAATTGGAACAGTTTTTGATAAAATTTTCTTTATTTTAAATTTAATTGGTTAATTTTAATTAAATAAAATCAATTCTTTAAATTGATAAATTTGTTGATTTAAGTTTATTTCTTTCAAATTTTATTAGAAAATTATAATTTAATTTACTTATTTAATCAAATCGACACATTTTTTGATAAAATTTTAGTTCTTTTAAATTTTATTGGTCAATTATAATTAAATACATTTTTTTTAATTGGAACAGTTTTTGATAAAATTTTCTTTATTTTAAATTTAATTGGTTAATTTTAATTAAATAAAATCAATTCTTTAAATTGATACATCTTTTGATTTAATATTATTTCTTTCTAATTTTATTAGATAATTATAATTTAATTTACTTATTTGATCAAATTGACACATTCTTTGAATAAATTTTATTTCTTTCAATTTTATTGGGTAATTTTAATTAAAAATTAATAAAGGTAAATAAATTATTCAAATTGAGAGATTTTTTGATTAAAATTTATTTCTTTTAAATTATATTGGTTAATTATAATTAAATAAAATCAATTCTTTCAATTGATAAATTTGTTGATTTAAGTTTATTTCTTTCAAATTTTATTAGAAAATTATAATTTAATTTACTTATTTAATCAAATTGACACATTTTTTGAATAAATTTTATTTCTTTCAAATTTTATTGGGTAATTTTAATTAAATTAAATAAAGGTAAATAAAATTATTCAAATTGAGAGATTTTTTGATTTAAATTTATTTCTTTTAAATTATATTGGTTAATTATAATTAAATAAAATCAATTCTTTAAATTGATAAATTTGTTGATTTAAGTTTATTTCTTTCAAATTTTATTGAATTCTTATAATTATATTAACGTAAATATTCAAATTGAGACATTTTTTGATTAAATTTTATTTCTTTTAAATTTTATTGGTTAATTATAATTATATAAAATCAATTCTTTAAATTGATGCATTTTTTGATTAAATTTTATTTCTTTCAAATTTGATTGGTTAATTATAATTAAATTAAATAAAGGTAAATAAAGTTATTCAAATTGAGACATTTTTTGATTAAATTTTATTTCTTTCAAATTTTAATAAATAATTATAATCGAATTTACTTATTTATTCAAATTGACACATTTTTGATTAAATATTAGTTCTTTAAATTTATTGGTTAATTAAAACTAAATAAACAAAAGTTTAAATTGATACATTTTTTGATTAAATATTATTTCTTTAGAATTTTATTGGTTAATTAAAATTAAATAAACTAAATTTTTCAAATTGAAATATTATTTGATTATATTTTATTTCTTTCAAATTTTTTTTTGATTTCAGTTTATTTCTTTAGAATTTATTGGTTAATTATAACTAAATAAAATCAATTCTTTAAATTGAGAAATTTTTTGATTAAAATTATTTCTTTTAAATTTTATTGGTTAATTATAATTTATTAAAATCAATTTTTTAAATTCATACATTGTTGATTTAAGTTTATTTCTTTAGAAAATAAAAATAAAATCTTTAAATTGATACATTTTTTGATTTAAGTTCATTTCTTTCAAATTTCATTGGATTCTTATAATTATATTAACTTAATTATTCAAATTGAGACTTTTTTTGAATAAAATTTATTTATTTTAAATTTTATTGGTTTATTAAAATCAAATAGCAAAAGTTTTAAATTGATACATTTTTTGATTAAATATTATTTCTTTAGAACTTTATTGGTTAATTAAAATTAAATAAAATCAATTTTTTAAATTGATACAATTGTTGAATATAGTTTATTTCTTTCAAATTTTATTGGATTCTTATAATTATAGTGACTAAATTATTCAAATTGAGACATTTTTTGATTAAAATTTATTTCTTTTAAATTATATTGGTTAATTATAATTAAATAAAATCAATTCTTTCAATTGATAAATTTGTTGATCCAAGTTTATTTCTTTCAAATTTTATTAGAAAATTATAATTTAATTTACTTATTTAATCAAATTGACACATTTTTTGATAAACTTTTAGTTCTTTTAAATTTTATTGGTTAATTATAATTAAATACATTTTTTTTAATTGGAACAGTTTTTGATAAAATTTTCTTTATTTTAAATTTAATTGGTTAATTTTAATTAAATAAAATCAATTCTTTAAATTGATATATCTTTTGATTTAATATTATTTCTTTCTAATTTTATTAGATAATTATAATTTAATTTACTTATTTGATCAAATTGACACATTCTTTGAATAAATTTTATTTCTTTCAAATTTTATTGGGTAATTTAATTAAAAATTAATAAAGGTAAATAAAATTATTCAAATTGAGAGATTTTTTGATTAAAATTTATTTCTTTTAAATTATATTGGTTAATTATAATTAAATAAAATCAATTCTTCAATTGATAAATTGTTGATTTAAGTTTATTTCTTTCAAATTTTATTAGAAAATTATAATTTAATTTACTTATTTAATCAAATTGACACATTTTTGATAAACTTTTAGTTCTTTTAAATTTTATTGGTTAATTATAATAAATACATTTTTTTTAATTGGAACAGTTTTTGATAAAATTTTCTTTATTTTAAATTTAATTGGTTATTTTAATTAAATAAAATCAATTCTTTAAATTGATAAATTTGTTGATTTAAGTTTATTTCTTTCAAATTTTATTAGAAAATTATAATTTAATTTACTTATTTAATCAAATCGACACATTTTTTGATAAAATTTTAGTTCTTTTAAATTTTATTGGTCAATTATAATTAAATACATTTTTTTTAATTGGAACAGTTTTTGATAAAATTTTCTTTATTTTAAATTTAATTGGTTAATTTAATTAAATAAAATCAATTCTTTAAATTGATACATCTTTTGATTAATATTATTTCTTTCTAATTTATTAGATAATTATAATTTAATTTACTTATTTGATCAAATTGACACATTCTTTGAATAAATTTTATTTCTTTCAAATTTTATTGGGTAATTTTAATTAAAAATTAATAAAGGTAAATAAAATTATTCAAATTGAGAGATTTTTGATTAAAATTTATTTCTTTAAATTATATTGGTTAATTATAATTAAATAAAATCAATTCTTTCAATGATAAATTTGTTGATTTAAGTTTATTTCTTTCAAATTTTATTAGAAAATTATAATTAATTACTTATTTAATCAAATTGACACATTTTTTGAATAAATTTTATTTCTTTCAAATTTTATTGGGTAATTTTAATTAAATTAAATAAAGGTAAATAAAATTATTCAAATTGAGAGATTTTTTGATTTAAATTTATTTCTTTTAAATTATATTGGTTAATTATAATTAAATAAAATCAATTCTTTAAATTGATAAATTTGTTGATTTAAGTTATTTCTTTCAATTTTATTGAATTCTTATAATTATATTAACGTAAATATTCAAATTGAGACATTTTTTGATTAAATTTTATTTCTTTTAAATTTTATTGGTTAATTATAATTATATAAAATCAATTCTTTAAATTGATGCATTTTTTGATTAAATTTTATTTCTTTCAAATTTGATTGGTTAATTATAATTAAATTAAATAAAGGTAAATAAAGTTATTCAAATTGAACATTTTTTGATTAAATTTTATTCTTTCAAATTTTAATAAATAATTATAATCGAATTTACTTATTTATTCAAATTGACACATTTTTTGATTAAATATTAGTTCTTTTAAATTTTATTGGTTAATTAAAACTAAATAAACAAAAGTTTTTAAATTGATACATTTTTTGATTAAATATTATTTCTTTAGAATTTTATTGGTTAATTAAAATTAAATAAACTAAATTTTTCAAATTGAAATATTATTGATTATATTTTATTTCTTTCAAATTTTTTTTTGATTTCAGTTTATTCTTTAGAATTTTATTGGTTAATTATAACTAAATAAAATCAATTCTTAAATTGAGAAATTTTTGATTTAAATTTATTCTTTAAATTTATTGGTTAATTATAATTATATAAAATCAATTTTTTAAATCATACATTTGTTGATTTAAGTTTATTTCTTTAGAAAATAAAATAAAATCTTTAAATTGATACATTTTTTGATTTAAGTTCATTTCTTTCAAATTTCATTGGATTCTTATAATTATATTAACTTAATTATTCAATTGAGACTTTTTTTGAATAAAATTTATTTATTTTAAATTTTATTGTTTATTAAAATCAAATAGCAAAAGTTTTAAATTGATACATTTTTGATTAAATATTATTTCTTTAGAACTTTATTGGTTAATTAAAATTAAATAAAATCAATTTTTTAAATTGATACAATTGTTGAATATAGTTTATTTCTTTCAAATTTTATTGGATTCTTATAATTATAGTGACTAAATTATTCAAATTGAGACATTTTTTGATTAAAATTTATTTCTTTTAAATTATATTGGTTAATTATAATTAAATAAAATCAATTCTTTCAATTGATAAATTTGTTGATCCAAGTTTATTTCTTTCAAATTTTATTAGAAAATTATAATTTAATTTACTTATTTAATCAAATTGACACATTTTTTGATAAAATTTTAGTTCTTTCAAATTTTATTGGTTTATTATAAATGAATCAATTTTTTTTTAATTGGGACAGTTTTTGATTAAATTTTATGTTTTTCAAATTTTATTGGATTCTTATAATTATATTAACTTAAATATTCATTTTGAGACATTATTTGATAAAATTTTCTTTATTTTAAATTTTATTGGTTAATTATAATTAAATAAAATCAATTCTTTAAATTGATACATCTTTTGATTATTATTATTTCTTTCTAATTTATTAGTAATTATAATTAAATTTAATTAATTAATCAATTGACACATTTTTTGAATAAATTTTATTTCTTTCAAAATTTTATTGGTTAATTTATAATTAAATTAAATAAGATAAATAAAATTATTCAAATAAAGAAAGATTTTCAAATTGAGAACATTTTTTGATTAATTTATTTTCTTCCCAAATTTATTGGTTAATAATATAAATAAATCAATTCTTTAATAGATATATCTTTCGATTTAATTTGTTTCTTTCAATTTTATATATAATTAATTAAATTTACTTTATTAATCAAATTGCACATTTTTGATAAATTTAATTTCTTTCAAATTTAATTAGTTAATGATAATTACAATAAATAACAGGTAAATAAATTATTCAAATAAGAAAGATTTCAAAGACCCTCTCACTGAGACATTTTTTTGAAATAAATTTTATTTCTTTCTATAATTTTTTAATAATATAATGCAAAACTTACTTATTAATCAAATTGAGAACATTTTTTGAATAAAATTAGTTCTTGTTAAATTTAATTGGCTTTATAATTTAAATAATTTTTTTTAATGGAACAGTTTTTGATATTTATTTCTTTTTAAATTTATGGTTATATATTAATAAATATTTTAAATGAGAGATATTGATTATATTATTTTTCAAATTTTATTGGTTAATTAAATATAATAAAATCTTAAATTGATACATTTTGATTAGTTCCATTTCATCAAATTTCATCACTGCGGAGTTCTTATATCATTATATTAACTATTATTCAAAAACTTTTTTTGAATAAATTTATTTATTTAAATTTTATGGTTAATTAAAACAGAATAAACAAAAGTTTAAATGATACATTTTGATTAAATAGTTAATTTTTTAGAATTTTATTGGTTAATGAAATTAAATAAATCTAAATTTTCAAATAAATATTATTGATTATATTTCATTTCTTTTTCATTCAATTTTTTTTGATTTCATTCGTTTATTTCTTAAATTTATTGGTTAATTATAACTAAATAAAATCTTCTTTAAATTGAGAATTTTTGATTAAAATTATTGTTTTAAATTTTATTGTTAATAAATTATAATAAAATATCTTTTAATCAAACATTTTGTGATTTAAGTTATTTCTTTAGAAATAAAATAAAATCTTTAAATTGATACATTTTTTATTTAAGTTCTTCTTTCAATTGTCATTGATCTCTTTAATTAATATTAATAACTAATTATTCAAATTGAGACTTTTTGAATAAAATTTATTTATATTTAAAAGTTTATTGGTTTATTAAACAAATAGCAAAGTTTTAAATTGATACATTTTTTGATTACTATTATTGCTTTACGAACTTTAATTGGTTAATTAAAATTATAAAACATTTTTAAAATGATACAATTGTTGAAATATAGTTTATTTCTTCAAATTTTATTGGGATTCCTTATAAAATTATGTGACTAAATTATTTCAAATGAAATTTTGATTAAAGATTTATTCTTTCTAATTATTTGTAATTTATGAATTAAATAAAATCAATTCTCAATTATTAAATTTGTTGATCCAAGTTTATTTCTTCAAATTTATTAGAAATTATAATAATTTACTTATTTATCAATTGACAATTTTTGATAAACTTTTAGATATCTTTAAATTTATTGGTAATTTAATTAAATACATTTTTTTAATGGCACACAGTTTGATAATTTTCTTTAATTTAAATTTAATTGTTTTAATTAATAAATCATTCTTTAAATTGAAAATGTGATTAGTTATTTCTTTCAAATTTATTAAAAATATAATTAAATTTACTTATTTAATCAAATTGACACATTTTTATAATTTTAGTTCTTTAAATTTTATTGTGCAATATAATAAATACATTTTTTTTAATTGGAACACGTTTGATAAAATTCTTATTTTAAATTTAATGGTTAAATTTAATTAAATAATCATTCCTTAAATTGATACATCTTGATTTAATATATTTCTTTCTAATTTATTAGATAATGTATAAATTAATTTAATTATTTGATCAAATTGACACATTCTTTTGAATAAATATTTTATTTCTTTCAAATTTTATTGGGAATCTTTTAATTAAATTAATAAAGGTAAATAAATTATCAATTGAGAATTTTTGATTAAAATTTTCTTAAATAAATATTGGCATAATTCATATAATAATACATCTTCCATGATAAATTGTTGATTAAGTTTATTTCTTCTTTCAATTTTATAGAAAATTTAATTTAATTTACTATTACAAAATGACAAACATTTTTGATAAACTTTAGTTCTTTTAGAATTTATGGTTAATTATAATAAACATTTTTTAATTGGAAGACATTTTTGATAAATTCGTTATTAAAATTAAATGGTTAATTTAATTAAATAAACGAATTTTTAATTGATAAATTGTGATTTAAGTTATTCTTGTCAAATTTATTTAAAATTATAATTAATCTACTTAATCAATCGACACAGTTGTTTGATAAACATTAATTCTTTAAATTATTGGTCAATTATAAAAATTTTTTTATTGGAAACAGTTTTTATAAAATTTTCTTTATTTAAATTAATTGGTTAATTTTAATTAAATAAAGATCCAATCTTAATTGAGATATCTTTGATTAATATTATTCTCTTCTAATTATTAGATATAAATTTATTTACTTATTGATCAAATTGTACACAATTTTTGAATAAAGAAATTTCTTTCAATTATTGGTAATTTTTAATTAATTAATAAGGTAAATAAAATATTCAAATTGAGAGATATTTTTGATATTAATTATTTCTTTAAATAAATTGGTTATTATAATTAAATAAAATCAATTCTTTAAATGATAAATTTTGATTTAAGTTATTTTCTTCAAATATAGAAAATTATAATTATTTACTATATCGAATTGATAATTTTTGATAAAATTTTAGTTCTTTCAAATTATTTGGTTTTATATAGGAATCAATTTTTTTTAATTGGGACAGTTTTTCAATTAAATTTATGGTTCTTCAAATTATATTGGATTCTATAAGTTATATTAACTTAAATATTCACATTTGACTATTTATAAAATTTTCTATTAAATTTTATTGTTAAATATTAATAATCAATTCTTAAATGAACGTCTTTTGATTGTATTAATTATCTTTCTAATTATTAGGTAATTATAAATTAAAATTTAATAATTATCATTGACACATTTTTTGAATAAATTTTATTTCTTCTAAATTTTTTGGTTAATTAAATTTTAAATATAGAAATAAAATTCGTCAAATAAAGAAAGATTTCAAATTGAGACTTTTTTGATTTAAATTTATTTCTTATCAAATTTATTGGTTAATTAATTCCATAAATCAATTCTTTATATGATAACATCTTTGATTAATATTATTCATCTTTATTCTTATTATATAATTTTAAATTAATTTACTTATAATCAAATTCTACACATTTTTTGAATATTTAATTATTTTCAAATTTTATAGTTAAGTATATTAAATAGAAAAGGAATAAAATTATTCAATCAGAAAGATTTCAATGAGACATTTGATAAATTTTATTTCTTTCTAATTTTTAGATAATTATATCAAACTTACTTATTTAATCCAATTGAGAATTTATTTTAATAATTTAGTCTTTTTAAATTTTAATTGGTTTGTTATAATAAATACATTTTTTAAATTGGGACAGTTTTTGATAAAATTTATTTCTTTTAAATTTTATTGGTTAATATAATAATTAAATAAACAATTTTAAAAGTTGAGAGATTATTTAATTATATTTATTTCTTTCAAAATTTAATGGTTAATGTATAATAAAAAATAAAAATCTTTAAATTGATAACATTTTTGGATCTAAGTTCATTCTTTCGACATGTTTATCTGGATTCTTATAAAATTAATTACTTAATTAATCTCAGAATTGAGACTTTTTTGAATAAATTTATTATTTAATTTTAGTTTATTAAAATCAATAAAGCAAAAGTTTTTAAATTGAAATACATTTTTGATTAAATAATATTTCTTTAGAACTTTAAATTGTAAGTTAAATTAAAAAAATCAATTTTTTAAATTGATACAATTGTTGAATAAGTTTTATTCTTCAAATTTTATTGAAGTTCTATAATTATACGACTAAATTATTCAAATTGAACAATTTTATTTGGATTAAATAATTCTTTTAAATAATACTGGTATAATTTAATTAAATAAATCAATTCTTTCATGATAATTTTTGATCCAAGTTATTTCTTTCAAATAGAAAATAATAATTTATTTACTTATTTAAATCATTGAACAACATTGATAAATCTTTGAGCTTCTTTTAAATTTTATTGGTTAATTAATAATTAAATACTTTTTTGATTGGAACAAGTTTTTTGATAAAATTTTCTTTATTTTAAAGAATTGGTTAATTTAATTAATAAAATCAATTAATTGATAAATTGTGATTAAGTTATTCTTCAAATTTATAGAAATATAATTTAATTTACTTATTTAATCAAAATTGACACATTTTTTGATAAAATTTAGTTCTTTAAATTTTATTGGTCAATTATAATTAAATAATTTTTTTTTAATTGGAACAGTTTTTGATAAAATTTTCTTTATTTTAAATTTAATTGGTTAATTTTAATTAAATAAAATCAATTCTTTAAATTGATACATCTTTTGATTTAATATTATTTCTTTCTAATTTTATTAGATAATTATAATTTATTTACTTATTTGATCAAATTGACACATTCTTTGATAAATTTTATTTCTTTCAAATTTTATTGGGTAATTTTAATTAAAAATTAATAAAGGTAAATAAAATTATTCAAATTGAGAGATTTTTTGATTAAAATTTATTTCTTTTTAATTATATGGTTAATTATAATTAAATAAAATCAATTCTTTCATTGATAATTTGTTGATTTAAGTTTATTTCTTTCAAATTTTATTAGAAATTATAATTTAATTTACTTATTTAATCAAATTGACACATTTTTGATAAACTTTTAGTTCTTTTAAATTTTATTGGTTAATTATAATTAAATACATTTTTTTAATTGAACAGTTTTGATAAAATTTTCTTTATTTAAATTTAATTGGTTAATTTTAAATTAAATAAAATCAATTCTTTAAATTGATAAATTTTGTTGATTTAAGTTTATTTCTTTCAATTTTATTAGAAAATTATAATTTAATTTACTTATTGTAATCAAATCGACACATTTTTGATAAAATTTAGTTCTTTTAAATTTTATTGGTCAATTATAATTAAATACATTTTTTTTAATTGGAACAGTTTTGATAAAATTTCTTTATTTTAATTTAATTGGTTAATTTTAATTAAATAAAATCAATTCTTTAAATTGATACATCTTTTGATTTAATATTATTTCTTTCTAATTTTATTAGATAATTATAATTTAATTTACTTATTTGATCAAATTGACACATTTTTTGAATAAATTTTATTTCTTTCAAATTTTATTGGGTAATTTTAATTAAATTAAATAAAGGTAAATAAAATTATTCAAATTGAGAGATTTTTGATTTAATTTATTTCTTTAAATTATATTGTTAATTATAATTAAATAAAATCAATTCTTTAAATTGATAAATTTGTTGATTTAAGTTTATTTCTTTCAATTTTATTAGAAAATTATAATTTAATTTACTTATTTAATCAAATTGACACATTTTTTGATAAAATTTTAGTTCTTTCAAAATTTTATTGGTTTATATAAATGAATCAATTTTTTTTAATTGGGACAGTTTTTGATTAAATTTTATGTTTTTCAATTTATTGGATTCTTATAATTATATTAACTTAAATATTCATTTTGAGACATTATTTGATAAATTTTCTTTATTTTAAATTTTATTGGTTAATTATAATTAAATAAAATCAATTCTTTAAATTGATACATCTTTTGATTTATTATTATTTCTTTCTAATTTATTAGGTAATTATAATTATATTTAATTAATTAATCAAATTGACACATTTTTTGAATAAATTTTATTTCTTTCAAATTTATTGGTTAATTATAATTAAATTAAATAAGATAAATAAAATTATTCAAATAAAGAAAGATTTTCAAATTGAGACATTTTTTGATTTAAATTTATTTCTTTCAAATTTTATTGGTTAATTAATAATTAAATAAAATCAATTCTTTATATTGATACATCTTTTGATTTAATATTATTTCTTTCTAATTTATTATATAATTTTAATTAATTTACTTTATTAATCAAATTGCCACATTTTTTGAATAAATTTTATTTCTTTCAATTTTATTAGTTAATTTATAATTAAATAAAATAAAGGTAAATAAAATTATTCAATAAAGAAAGATTTTCAAATTGAGAACATTTTTTGAATAAATTTTATTTCTTTCTAATTTTTTAGATAATTAATAATAAAACTTGACTTAATTTTAAATCAATTGAGACATTTTTATAAATTTAGTTCTTTAAATTTTATATTGGTTTGTTATAATAAATACATTTTTTAATTGACAGTTTTTGATAAAATTTAATTTATTTAATTTTATGGTTAATTATATATAAATAAACTAAATTTTTAAATTGAAAGATTAATTGATTATAATTTTAATTTCTTCTTTTTGTTATAAATATAATAAAATAGAATCTTTAAATTGATAATTTTGATTTAGTTCATTCTTTCAAATTTCCATTGGATTCTTATAATTATTTATATTAACTAATTATTCAAATTGAGACTTTTTTGAATAATTTTAATTATTTTAAATTTTATTGGTTTAATTAAAACTAAATACAAAGTTTTTATAATTGAACTTTTTGATTAAAATATTATTTTTTAGAACTTTATTGGTTAATTAAAATTAATAAAAATCAATTTTTTAAATTGACTACAATTGGTTGAATATGTTTATTTCTTAGAATTTATTGGTTAATATAACTAAATAAAATCAAACTAAAATTGAGAAATTTGATTAAAATTTATTTCTTATAAATTTGTTAATTATAATTATATAAAATCAATTATTTTAAATTATACATTGTGATTTAAAGTTCATTTCTTTAGAAAATAAATAAAATCTTTAAATTGATAATTTTTTGATTAGTCAATTTCTTTTATAATTCATGATCTATAATTATAATATTAATATTCAAATTGAGACTTTTTTGATAAAATTTATATTTATTTTAAATTTTATTGGTTTATTAAAATCAAATACAAAAGTTTTAAATTGATACATTTTTGATTAAATATTATTTTTACTTTATTGTTAATTAAGAATTAAATAAATCAATTTTTAAATTGAATACAATTGTTGAAATCATGAGTTTATTTCTTTCAAATTTTGATTGGATTCTATATTAGGACTAAATTATCAAATTGAGACATTTTTTGATAAAATATTTCTTTTAAAATTATCATGTTTAATTAAGAATAAATAAAATCAATTCTTTCAATGATCTTTGTTGATCCCAGAGTTATTTCTTTCTCAAATTTATTAGAAATTATAATTAAGTTTATTATTCTAATCAAATTATGACACATTTTTGATAAATTTTAGTCTTTAAATTTATGTTTATCAGATTAATAACATTTTTTTAATTGGAACATTTTGATAAATTTCTTTATTTAATTTAATTGTTACTCTTATTAAATAAATCAATTCCTTAAATTGAAAAGTTGTTGATTTAAGTTTATTTCTTTCAAAATTTATTAGAAAATATAATTTAATTTACAATTTAATCAAATTGACACTTTTGATAAAATTTAGTCTTAATTTATTGGTCAATTATAATTAATACAAATTTTTTTAATTGGAACAGTTTTTGTAAAATTTTTATTTTAATTTAAATTATGGTTTAATTAAATTAAATAAAATAATTTTTAAATTGATACAATCTTTTGATTTAATATTATTTTCTAATTTTATTAGATAATTTATAATTAATTAACTTATTTATCAAATTCGACACATGTTTGATAAATTTCTATTCTTCAAATTTTAATTGGTAATCTTTAATTAAATATAAGGCAATTAAATATCAAATTGAGAGATTTTTATTAAAATATTCTTTTAAATTATATATTTAATTAAATAAAATCAATTTGATTGAAAATTTGTTATTTAAAGTTTAATTTTTCTTTCTCAAATTTTAAGAAAATTTATTTATTATAATAAATTACTTATTCTAATCAAATTGACATTTTTTGATAAACTTTTAGTTCTTTAATTTATGGTTTTATAATTAAATACATTTTAAATGGAAGCAGTTTTTGATAAAATTTCTTTATTTTACTTTAATTGGAATTTAATAATAAACAATTCTTAAATGATAATTTGTGATTTAAGTTATTTCTTCAAATTTATTAGAAATTATAATAATTTACTTATTAAAATGAACATATTTTATAAAATCTTTAGGTTCTTTTAAATTTATTGGTCATTAATATTAAATAATTTTTTTAATTTGACAGTTTTGATAATTTTTTTATTTAAATAGATGGTTATATTTAATTAATAAAATCAATTTTTAAATTGATACATCTTTTGATAATATATTTCCTTCTAATTTATTAGATATATAATAAATTTATTTACTTATTTGATCAAATTGACACATTTTTGATAAATTTATTTCTTTCAATTATTAGAAAATTATAATTTAATTTACTTATATTATCAAAAATGTACGACATTTTGATAAACTTTTAGTTCTTTTAAATTTTTCATAATATGGTTAATTATTATATCATTTTTTATTGAACGTTTTGATAAAATTTCTTTATTTTAAATTATAATTGGTTAATTTAATTAAATAAAATTCAATCTTAAATTGATAATTTGTTGATTTAAAGTTATTTCTTTCAAATTTATTAGAATTATAATTATTTACTATTAAACAATCAAATCGAAAGTCGACACATTTTTGAGTAAAATTTATTCTTTTTAAATTTTAATTGGTCAATTTTAATAAATCATTTTTTAATTGAAAGTTTTGATAAAATTTCTTTATTTAAATTTAATTGGTTAATTTCATTAATAAAATCAATTCTTTAAATTGAATACATTTGATTTAAATTTTTCTTTCTAATTTTAGATAATATATTTAATTTTACTTATGAATCAAATTGACACAATTTTTGGAATATCTATTTCTTTCAAATTTTATGGTATTTAATTAAATTAAATAAAGGTAAAAAAATTATTCAAATTGGAGGGAGACTTTGTTTAAATTTTTCTTTTAAATTATATTGGTATTATATAATTAATAAAACAATTCTTTAAATTGATAAATTGTTGATTTTAAGTTTTATTCTAAATTTATAAAAAATTATAATTTAAGATTTACTTATTCAATCAAATTGAAACACATTTTTAGATAAAGATTGTAGTTCTTTCATTTTATTGTTTATTAAAACGATCATTTTTTATGCAGTTTTTGATAAAATTTTATGTTTTCAAATTTATTGGATTCTTATAATTATATTAACTTAAATATTCATTTTTGAGACATATGATAAATTTTTTTATTTTAAATTTTATTGTTAATTATAATTTAAATAAAAAAATCTAAATTAGATACATCTTATTATTTATTCATTTTTCTTTCTATTTTAATTAGGTAATTATCAATTAAATTAATTAATAATTAAATGACAATTTTTGATAATTTTATTTACTTTCAAATTTTATGGTAATTATGAATTAATAAAAGATAAATATAAATATTCAAATAAAGAAAGATTTTCAAATTGGACATTTTTGATTTAATTTATTTTGTCTTTCAAATTTTATTGGTTATATTATAATAATAAAATCAATTCTTTATATAACATCTTGATTAATATTTCTTCTAATTATATAATTTAAAAATTTATTTATTAATGCAAATTGCCACATTTTTGAATAAATTATTTTTATTATTAGTTAATTATAATTAAATAAAATAAAGGTATAAGAATATATCAAATACCAGAATAAGATTTCAAATGAGACTTTTTTTGAATAAATTTTATTTCTTTCTATTTAGATAATTATAACAACACTTATTTAATCAATTGAGACATTTTTGAAAAAATTTATTGCTTTTAAATTATTGTCGTTATAAATTAAAACTTTTTTTTAAAATTGGACAAGTTTTTGATAAAATTTTATTTCTTTGAATTTATTGGTTCATTCATAATTAATAAACTAAATTTTTTAAAATTGAGCAGATATTTGATTATTTATTCTTCATTTTATTTAATTTAAATTATAAATAAAATCTTTAAATTGATACATTTTTTGATTTAAGTTCATTTCTTTCAAATTTCATTGGATTCCTATAATTATATTAACTTAATTATTCAAATTGTAACTTTTTTGGAATAAAATTTATTTATTTTAAATTTTATTGGTTAATTAAAATTAAATAAACAAAAGTTTTTAAATTGATACATTTTTTGATTAAATATTATTTCTTTAGAATTTTATTGGTTAATTTTAATTAAATAAAATCAATTCTTTAAATTGATACATCTTTTGATTTAATATTATTTCTTTCTAATTTTATTAGATAATTATAATTTAATTTACTTATTTAATCAAATTGACACATTTTTTGAATAAATTTTATTTCTTTCAAATTTTATTGGGTAATTTTAATTAAATTAAATAAAGCTAAATAAAATTATTCAAATTGAGAGATTTTTTGATTAAATTTTATTTCTTTCTAATTTTATTAATAATTATAATTAAATTTACTTATTTAATCAAATTGACACATTTTTTGATTAAATTTTAGTTTTTTTAAATTTTATTGGTTTATTATAATTAAATTAATTTTTTTTAAATTGGGACAGTTTTTGATAAAATTTTATTTTTTTTAAATTTTATTGGTTAATTAAAATTAAATAAACTAAATTTTTTAAATTGATAGAAAATATTGAAAACTAAAATGGTGGGTAAGGATAAACAATACTTTGTCAAATAGCATGGATATCAAAAACCCTTATGGATATCATCAAAAGACCTAGTAAAATGAGTTTCTATACAATTTTACCTAGCTATAGTTGCCCACTAATCCATCCGGAAAATCAGGCGAGTAAATTTATGGTTAATCTTCAAAATCCTATGTATTCACATGGAAATTGGGAAGTTGCTTTGCATGACTTTACATTTGTGTACAATACATTCCCATTTTATAGTCATTGTAAAATCAGTTACAAGAAACGTGTTCCAAAAACCTGTATTGGTATTTTCTCAATCAATAATTTTGAACGATATTGTCATATTCCGAATAAAATTTTAGATGAAAATAGTGGCATGTTTTTCAAAGATAGATTTAATGTTAGTTCTGAATTTAGCCCATTTACAATAAAGTTTGAAAGTATTAAGGATGCCAAGCGAATGGGTAGTGATAAGCTTAGCATTGTTGTTCTTGGTACTGAATACTTATTACGTTTCAAAACATTTGATGAGAAAAGTGTAACGATCGAAAACATCAAAATATCTGTATCATATATTAATGAGGTGGAAGATACATTTACATTTATTAAAGAATTATATATTGAAACACTTGAAGAATTACATAAATATATTTCATTCAATTGTTTACATATATTTAAAACTATTGAATTTGTTAAAGATGGAATATGTAAATTCAGTCTGAATAATAACATTTGTGAAGTTACATTTGATAAAAATTTGGCTAATACATTGGGATTAGATAAACAAACATATAGGACAAGTGCTTTTGGTGTACACAAACCAAAAATAATAAAACTTCATAGACAAATGTTCATATATACTAACATCATCGATCCTATAATTGTTGGTGATTCTTTGGTTCCTCTATTGAAATCTGTTTGGGTTGATAAACATGATCAGGATGAAGTTGTCAATATAAATATCGATAATCCCATGTACTTACCGGAATCAACATTATGTATAAACAGTATAGAAATAAACATTCGTGATGATAGCGGTAAATTTATTAAATTTAGTAAAGATACAAAAACTCATTTTACATTACATTTTCGTAAATTAGATGGCCAATAACGATATTATTAGTATGTATAGTGGTAGCCAAAGTGGAAGTGAATTACCATATTTTATTGGTAAACAGTATGGATCAGGATGGTTGAGAACAATTGGTAGATTTGCACTTCCTATTCTTAAACGCCTTGGTAGTTTTGGTATGAAAACCGCTAAAGATGTGATAATGAATGAGCAGAAAATATTACCATCGCTGAAATCAAATGCATTATCTGAGTTAAGGAAAGTTCTACCTAGCGTTGCAGGTATGTTTCAAAAACAAGAACCTGAACCGACTCAAAAACGTAAAAGACATCATAAACATATAAATAAACAAACGAATGAAAGAAAGGACATGGAACTATATTTCAAAAATGAATTGTGGTAAATCTGAATTGTGTTTATTTGATAGAACATCTCCACAAGCAGTAATTGAAATGGGGGCCTTTGAAAAAGTATTCCCGATGAATTCTATTATGGATAGTAGAATTGATATTGAATTTTATATTAATGGTTCCCAAACTGAATATCTAGATTTGAACGATACATTGTTAACTGTTCAGATCCAAGTTGTAGATAAAGATAGAAAACCGTTGGGTGAACCTAGTGATGTAATACTAAACAATTTCTTGTTTCATACGCTTTTTAAAGATGCAGTTCTCGGATTTAATAATATCAAGATTGAGGGTGGTAACAGTACATATATTCACAAAGCTCTAATAGAAACTATTATAAATTACAATAGCGATACTAAAAATATATGTTTAACTCTTATGGGTTATGGTAGTGATGACGATAGGAAAAAGTGGATTAAGGGTTCGAAATTATTTACCATGTGCTCATCATTACAACTCGATTTTATGGATCAACCGAAATATTTACTCCCAGGTGTTAATGTACACATTAGATTGAAAAGATCTGATTCGGCATTATCACTAACAAGTGCTACCACAGTACTAATTCTTCAATTAGTTGATGCAAAATTATTGGTGAGAGTGTAGTTCGTGTTGATACCTCTGTATAAGCCGGTCATCAAATAGGGATTAATACTAAGCATGCAATATATCCATTGAAAACAAAGGAAATAGTTCAATTTACTATTGCTAAAGGTTCAGTTTCTTTTTATAAAAAACAAATATTTGGAGATAGAAGAATGCCCAACTTTATATTGGTAACATTTCAAAGTGAATCTCAATATAATGGATCATACTTAACATCGATCTCAATTTTCAAAATTTTGGAGTAACATCGCTAACTTTATCGAAAAATAGTGATTATAGAGAAACATATACTCAAGATTTCGACAATGATAATTATTGTGCTACATATATGCAGAGTATAGTGAGAAATATGGGTTATTTGGATAAAAACCTTAATTGTGGTATAACTCTTGAAGATTTTAAAAGTAAATATCCATTCTTCACATTTGTTTTGGCACCCGATTTTGATTTAAATCAGAGTCAATTACCTCAAAATGGAAATTTACGATTAAATATAAAGTTTGCTAAAGCTACAACTGAACCGGTCCATGTTGTAATATATAGAGTATTTGAAAATGAGGTTCAAATAACTGCAAACAGAACCGTACTAGTTTGAACGAACATTGTTGGTTTGAAATTGATATTATAAATGTATAGATAATTTATGAAAATTTGTCATGGAGTAAGTTTTTAAATGTATTATTAATATTATTGATGTAGTTCTGTTCAGGTCTATCGAATCGGAAAACAAATTCTAGGACATGAATTTTTAGGGGTATTTCCTCTTGATAAAATTCCATATTTAAGTAATAATCAAACCATAATCGTCAATACTCAATCGTCTCATCTCGGTGGAGAACATTGATTAGCAATATATATGAAACCTAGCAAGATATTTGTATTTGATCCTATGGGTTTCTATTATCCGGCTTTAATGGTTTCGAAACTGCAAACAATGGGTAAACCTATTGTGTATAATAAAACTATGTATCAAAATCCATGGACCTTAACATGTGGTTAACATTGTTTAGCTTGGTTATTATCCAAGCGATTTGATGTTTAATAAATGTTTTATTATTATTCTTATGTTCTATAATTATTTTTATTATAATTAATATTATTATCATTATTATTAATATTATTATGTGTTTAATTAATATTTAATTAATGATCACAAAGACAGTGCGTGATCATCACATGCATACATAAAACTGTATGTGAATTTAATAAAAAAAATTTAATAAAATTCTTTGAAAAAAGTTTTTGAAAAATTTCTTTGAAAATTTGATCGTTATCAACATGTATACAAAAGTAATAGTAAAAATTATACTAAAAAATTTCATTGTAAGATTACATTCAAAATTTTTTCAATTAAAAACATGTATAAAAATTTAATTGTAAAATTATCCTAAATATTTCATCTTTAAAAATTATATATAAAAAATTCATCGATAAAATTATACTAAAAATTCTATTTAAAAATCATGTATAAAAAATTCCATTGTAAAATTATGTTAAAAATTTTATCATTTAAAAATATGTATAAAAATTGATCGATAAAACTATACTAAAAATTTTATTTAATAAATTTTATCATGCAATATTGTCGACTCTTTAACTTTAAAAATTCTTACCTTATGTAATTTACCTTATGACCCTCTATTTACTTTTAAAAAATTCTTACCTTATGTAATTTGCCTACTATAACTGCTTTTAAAATTTTCAGCTTTAAAAATTACCGTTATGTAACTTAACTGTTGACTCTCTATTTAATTTAAAAAAAATTCTTACCTAACTTACCACACTTTACTCTAGGCACCTTAAATTACTTTAAGAACCTTAATTTACTTAAATTTATTCTAACGTACTTTAAATTACTCTGATGTACCTTAATTTACTTTATGAACCATAATTTACTTAAATGTACCCCAATGTACTTAAATTGACTTTCGACCCTTTAATTTACCTTAATGTACTCTAATGTATCTTAATTTACTTGAGGAACCTTAATTTACTTAAATTTATTCTAACGTACTTTAAATTACTCTGATGTACCTTAATTTACTTTATGAACCATAATTTACTTAAATGTACCCCAATGTACTTAAATTGACTTTCGACCCTTTAATTTACCTTAATGTACTCTAATGTATCTTAATTTACTTGAGGAACCTTAATTTACTCTAATATACTTTAATGTATCCTAATGTACTTTAATTTATCTTAATTTACTTTAGGTATTTTAAATTATTTTTATCTATAGCCTAAATTTGCCTATGAAAATTGTGTGAACAAATATTTCAAGTGTTTTTTTTAACAGGCCTATAAAATACCCCTGTCAATTTTTTATCAGTAGGCGATTCAAGCCATTTTTATTTTATGCCTATATTTACCTATAGAAAGTATTGAGACCAAATATTGCATTAGTTTTTATTACGAATTAAAAATATCCCTGACTATATCACATCTTAGGCGATTTGAGCCAATTTTAATTTTATGCTTTTTTATCATTAGGCGATTCAAGCCAATTTATTTTAGTCTTTTTCAAAAATACCCCCTGACTATAGTGTGTTTAAAAAAAAATTTTGTGAATGAAAATACCCTCTCTGACTATCTTAGGCGATTTGAGCCAATTTTAATTTTATGCTTTTTTATCGTTAGGCAATTCAAGCCAATTTATTTTAGTCTTTTTCAAAATTACCCCCTGATTATAGTGTGATTAAAAAAACATTATTCAAAAAAAAATATTTCAATTTTATTTCAAAAATTCGCCAAAATTTGAATTTAAAAAAATGTTCCAAAAATTTGAATTCAAAAAAAAATCGCGCCAAAAACTCGAAAAAAATTTCGAAAAAAAATACACACAAAAATTTCGAAAAAAAATTAATACACACAAAATTAATTAAGTTGATTACATCGTTATGTAATCAAGATAATCCGAAATTTAATCTGCAATAATCCCCCCCTCCCCCTATGTTTTTTTAGGTTCCAGTGTGCCCCTAACTACCTACTGATTAAAACAAAAACTTCGGTTTATTTTATTATCAGTCCTTTTATGATTAGTTTCACAACCACTTTGGTTTCTTTAATCTTACATGATGATTATTAAAACAAAACCACCTCCAGAGATGTCGCTTCTCTTCTCAAAAAATATTATTTTACAAGATTTCGTTTGATTTTTTATAACTACATTTCGACATTATGGTTGATTAGAACAAAATTTATTTAGTGATTCCATCTTTATTTTTCAATGTTTATTCCCTTTTATTCTGTCTATATTTCATTATCGTTATCATAATCACTTTTACCCGTCCTAGTTTATGAATACCCTTTATATTTTTATGATCCTCTTGAGTTCGATATTATTTCAACATATTTTTCTAATTATTATAGTACATTTTTATCCCAGCTTTTTAGATTTCGAAATTGCAAGTTCGTTCAAATCAAAACTGTTTAATCACCTTTCTCTCGGTTCATAATCTCTGTAAATCCTTAGCTCGTATTGATATCGTTATGATTATTTTTACTTTTAATTATTATTATTTTTGTTTCTTTTATAAGTTTGTGGTTTTGTTCCCTTTTCAAAATGGTTCCAATTTGAGTAATTTATGAAAACCTTCAACTCGTTCTGATGAAACAATTCCGATTCAAAAGAATACTCTGCGATCTCTTAGAAATACTAATGTTAATTATTATGCTATAGATGTTAATAATATTAATTCTAAATAATACTATAAGCAAGGATAATAATAATAATCAGAATAATAATTATAATAATAATAACAATAATAATACTGATTATAATATTAATAATAATAATAATACTGATTATAATAATAATAATAATAATAATAATAATAATAATAATAATAATAATAATAATAATAATAATACTGATTATAATAATAATAATAATAATAATAATAATAATAATAATAATAATAATAATAATAATAATAATAATAATTATAATAATATTGTTAATTATTTTGATTTCTTGTTTTCAATTTTATTTTATGTTCATTTTAAATGTTGCATTTGGTTTTCATTTTTTAAAAAAAATTGAATCGAAATCCCGACTGAGCCCCAAAAATTATGCTGGGTACCTGATGGGTAAAAGATATAAGATTTTCGCGGTCATTTGCAAAGGTCCCCACAAGATGCACGCATAAGAGATATAACCATTGAATACCCGTCAAAATGACGTAGAGAATGTATATCAATGGCGGTTTCTAGTAAAAGATGAGCCATACTACCATGACTGCTAACACTCTAGAAAACCTTTGGGTTCAAGAGCTACCATAGAAGGTATTCATGCTCCTTTTAATTATAGGTTCCTCTGTTATTAATTTAATTGAAATAATATCGATTTTTTGATTACTTTGTTTAAACGATGCTATTTATAGAAAGTTTTAAATGATTTCATCGAATCAAATCCCAATACATTTTATTGATCACTACAAGAAAAAATTATGAAAGAATGACAGCAGATGAGGTTCCAAATTTCTTTATCTGCCCCAGTAGACGAGCGGTCTTCAATCGGCGTCTTCTTTCTCTTTTCGCTTTGCTGGGGTGACATTTTTTGTGATTTGGTGTCGATGGTAGATCACGATTCATTGGGTATTGGTTGAGATAAAACTTGGAATGGGCCAGACGACACTCGGATCAACGTTTAAAACTGTGCTTGGGTGATGTCCGATCTCTGCCCTGATTGTTTCTTTCAACTTTAGTTGGCAATTTTCTTTCCTTAACTTGTCGAGTTGGGCTATCACCTCCGTGTGTTGGTTTTTTAGCAATTCATTTTGCTGTTTCAATTTGGTCGCCTGCTCCGGCCGAGTCCATGTGTCCTCCATCTGACGGCATCTTTGGATCATCGACTCAGCTCTCTGGTCTGTTTTAGGGCTTCGTTGTGATAGTGGGCTACGTCCCATCTGAATTTTTCTGCGTCTATTGTTTTGGTTTGGTTGGATTTCAATAAAATAATGGAGCAAATTTCAGATTTTGTTGAAACTCGAGTTCGAGATAATCTTATGACCATAAGGATGAAAAACTACTTAAGGTGATCGTACATGTTTAGATAAAATATAATGGGACATGAATCGATTGAGGCTTTATGAAGAATTCCATCACTTTCGAGGAGTTTTTAGTTTAATTTATGTATTTCAGAAGTAGATCGGCCGAGTGAAATACGTATAAGATCCTAATATGTTTTTAAACGAAAATGTGATCGAAATTTGGAAATTAACATGCTTTCCCCTTTAAAACCCCAGAATTTAATTTTATTAAAATTAACGATTGAAACAAGAAATTCCGTTTTATTTTTAGAACGGAATTTCTTGATTCCGCACATTATCTCGGGGTGAGTGATTTTTACATAGATTATTGATTTTTTATTTAATTTTAATTTCAGGATTTCCCGGATTTACGAAATTTCGCCTTTTCGCTTGGAATTTTTATAGAAGATATCTCAGATTTCGATCAAGCAGATTGTGAATATTTTTATTTTTAAATAAATATGTGTTTTCTAATTTTTAATTTCCTTTTTTTATTTAACTAACCCATTATATCATATAAATAGTAAAATGTAATTTCTCTAATGGAAATTTTTTATGAGAATACGATTTTCCTGATTTTTTCTAGGAATTTTTCTTTAGTAAAATATAAAAGCAAAAAATATTTTTGTTTTTTTTCATTGATCATTTATATAAAAGTTTGTTTATGGAACATTTATTCATAGATTATTTATTGGAGATTTCTTTCACTTTCTTCGTTCAGATAATTGCCCGCCTGCTCTCTTTTATTTTCTCATACTCCAGGGAATGAACATTAATAATAATAATTAATATTGAATAAAATAAAAAATTAAAATTAAAATTATGTAGCATAACAATTCCTTTGGCTCCTAAGGCAATATGCTGAATATTAAATTAGTATTAAATAAGCATAAGACAAAAATTAAAATTAAACATTTATGCAATATAATAATTTCTTTTAAGTTCTAGAGTAAACTGCTGAATATTAATAATGATCATAAACATAAGTCAAAAATTAAAATTAAACATTTATGTAATATAATTTGTTTTGAGTTCTAAAGCAAACGCTTTTTTCTCATAAACTTGAAAATCGCTTGCATTTTTCGTTTACTTATTTTATCTTTCTTTTCTTTAATTTTCTTCCTTTTCATAATGGATACCTTCTTCTTTCTTTTGATCAAATCTTTAAAAATGAAATTTTGTCTCTCAAACTTTTACTAGTCATAGTTATTAAACTTGATCTGATTTTTATTTGCATGAAAAATAATTGGCATAATCTACTTTCTGATTTTTTCTAGTCTGTTTATTCTTCGAATTTGTATCATAGTTAACGCTTCACTGAGGTCTAGCGTTGAGTTTCTTGAAGAGGAGATCTGACCCGGCGAACTACCATTCACTACGGGTACCTCCCACACTGAAGTACTAGCTTTAAACTAGTTGGTGAAATTCTTCATTTTATTTTCTTGTATGCATGTGGTTGATAATTCAATGGTGAAAAATTGGTATGATAATAATTAATAATAATAATAATAATAATAATAATAATAATAATAATAATAATATATAATAATATTAATATTAATAATAATAATAATAATAATAATAATAATAATAATAAATAATCCAATCAGAAATTTATGAATAAATTGTCAAAAGGGATATTGGGCGAGATGATGATTGTACGTTATTAGTCATAATAGAGATTAGATTATGAGGCATCTCGCATAGCTCAAGTACCATGGAAGCGAAGCTTCCCTGAGACTTGATCGATGCGAGGAAAATTATTCTGAATTATCTTTCGTTAATTTTACTTCTGGTTAATAAACTGATCGAAATTCAACAAGTTAAAAATAATCATATAATTCAAAAACAATAAAAAAAAATAAAAATATACTTAAAAGATGAAAATATTCACTGATAATGAATTGTACTTTAAGAGTAGATGAATTACTATTATATTCAATTAAAAATTATTAACAATTGAGTAGATTTTGTCGGTTTTCAAAAATTTATTACATGTAGATAATAATTCTTAATATCAATAAAATTTCATAACGTTCATTTAAAATATATCATTCAATTGCTTTGAATGTAAGAGACTTAGATTTGATTCTACAATCTCATTGTTTGATGTATATTTCTCGGATTTGTTGAATATACGCCGGATTGGTATAGTCGCCAGATTTGTTGAATATACGCCGGATTAGTATATTCGCCGGATTGGAATATTCGCCGGATTAGTATAGTCGCCGGATTGGTATATTTCGCCGGATTGGAATATTCGCCGGATTTGTTGAATATTCGTTGGATTAATATACGCCGGATTGGAATATTCGTTGGATTAATATACGCGCGCGCGTTTTTTAATAACTATTCATCCGCGCACCATCAACAATATATATCCCTATTTAAATATAATTAACCGACAAAATCTACTCAATGTTAATAATTTTTAATTGAATATAATAGTAATTCATCTACTCTTAAAGTACAATACATTTTCAGTGAATATTTTCATCTTTAAGTATATTTGTTGAACAGTGAATAATACAGACTCCATTTATTTCAAGTATTTCCAATATTTAATTGATATTTCATCTCATCATTGAGAAATTTTACCGTCTAATTTATTATATGCAATTCTCGATTCACTGAATATTTCTTAGCTTCAATCAATATTTACGTTATTCAATGATTGTTTTCCCTCTTCAATAAATATTTTTTCTCTCCAATGAATAATTTCTCTTAATGAATATTTTCCTCTTCAATGAATAATTTCTCACTTTAATTAATATTTTCTCACTTTAATGAATATTTTTCCTCTTCGATGTATATTTTCTTCATTCAAAGTATATTACCCTTGTAAGGTTTTAATATATCAATTGATATTTCATCTATTTAGTAGATATCTTTAGCTATCCTACTTTTTCCAGTAATTTCAACGATTTTAGACACTTAATGTACTCTCCCACCAATATTACTTCTTCACTGGAAATTTTCTTTATAGAATATAATCTCTACTAATTAAAATTCCATTTGTTGACTTGTTATTGACTTGTCATTTTCACTGAAAATTTAATTAACTTTTAATAAATTTAATTACACACTTAAATAGATTAGGTTGTAATCGACAAAATAAAATATTTTTAGGCTATGTAAATTAATTAGAGATTTTAGGGAAATTTTATGATAATTTAAGTGATATCTAGTTTTACGAGGTATTTATTTTAATAAATTTAATCATTTATGTGAATTTTATGGTTTTCATTTGAATGTTAATGGATTTGGGGACTATTATGTTTTTAATGAAATTATTGAAGAAATTAGGTTAAATCTATAATTTAGAAACACTTAATTTCTTGATAATTTATTAGATTTGACTTGATTTTAGGATTATTTTAAATAAAAGTTAAATTTATGATCAAAATGTTTATGAAACATCTATTTAAGATAATTATTTAAGAATTAGAATCAAATTGACTGATAGATTTTGAATAGTAAATGATATTTTAATTATAATTTTATGTTATATTTAAATAGTTGATTAAATCAGTTAATTTTTAAAAGTATTTTAGTGAAACCTAAGATTTTAATTGATTTTACAGTTAAAAAAAGGAGATCAATAATTATTATCATTTTCCATTTATTGATTTCGTGGATATCAATCACAAAAGTAGTATATTGTAGAGATTTTAAGAGGATGCTCAATGTGGTTAACAATATACATATGAAATCGTTGAATTATATTTATGGGTTGACTGGTAATTTTTATTGAATTTATATTGATTTACTGATTAATTTTAATTATTTGAGCAACATGATATATATTTTATGATTTTACAATAATTGAGTGAAATTAAATTAATGTGGGAAACATAGACTTTATTCGATTTTAGTCATTTTTGATGAATTTTTATTTGATTGAATTTGTTGCCAGAATCAAATTGTGGTGATTTTCGACGGAAAATGTTGGGTATCGATAACAATTTTGTAATACTTTAAAGAAAATTTATTTTTATTGGTAAAATTCAGATTTTTATTTTAAGGGAATTTGATTGGTTGAATACATATAGTAAATATGATCCGATTTTTAAAGATCTTATTCGGTTAAATATAGATTTCTAAAGAAATTTACCTTGTAGGTTATTACCAAAAATATGTGTATTGTTGGTGCAGTGAATGAAAATGTGATTTCAAGGGAAATGATTGGTTAAGAGGAAATTTTAAGGGAAATAATCTATTAAGAACAAGTTTGTTGTCATTTTTAAGGGAGTTGAGTTGGTTGAATATCTGTGTTCAAAGAATAAATATTTTATAAATGGAGAATATAGAGGAAGAATTTATAATATTTTTAATGGGCTTTGTTCAGATAGATATCAATATGTGTGTAAATCTTTAAAGAGATTGGAAATATTGTCATTTAAAGAGAAATGATTGGTAAGAAGAGAATTTATGATCTTTCAAGGGGAAATAATTGGTCATGAGATGGATTTCAAGAAATTTATCCTGTGAATATCGATATGTTGGTGATTTTATGAAAATAATGAATATAGCGGGGATTATTGTAATTTAAAGAGAAATGATTGGTTGAGAGACGAATTTATAATATTTTTAAAGGGATTTGATTGGTCAAGAGAGGAATTTCATTTTAAGGTGATTTCAAGAGATTTATTCTGTTGAATATCGATATGTCGGTGATTTTTATGAAAATAATGAATATAACTGGGGTTAATCTCATTTAAAGAGAAATGATTGGTTGAGAGTAATTTTATTTTAGGGGAAAACAATTGGCTAAGAAGAGAATTTATGATCTTTAAAAGGGAAATAATCGATTAACAGCAGATTTGTTGATATTTTAAGGTGTTGAGTCGGTTAAGTATCGTTATTTAATAGGTGATTTTTATAAAATAATGAATATAGTTGGTAGAGTAGGGGAAAGCGTTATTTTATGGGAAAAGATTGGTCAAGAGTGGAATTTATTTAGTGAAAAATAGTCGATTAAGAACAAGTTTGTTGTCATTTTAAGGGGCTTGAGTTAGTTAAATATTGTTATTTAAAGGGTAAATATTATAGAAATGGGTATTGTTATGATTTTTATGAAAAATATTGAATATGGCTTGAAATATTGTTATTTTTTGGAAAATGATTGGTCAAGAGATGATTTTATAATATTTTTAAAGGAATATACTGGAATGAATATTAATGTTCAAAGGGTAAATATTATCTACTTGATAGGTTTTTATGAAAAGTATGAATATAGTTGATATAATGGAGTGAAAAATGACATTTGAAGAGAAATGATTGGTTGAGAGGCGAATTTATAGTATTTTTAAGGGGATTGAGTTGGTTGAATTTATAACATACTTAGGAAAATTGTTACTTTTTCATTGATTTAAGGTTAATCTGGATATATCGATAATATTTCAGTTCTAAGAAATTGTTTGATTCATGTAACTATTTATTTGATTTTATTAAAATATTTGTAACTCAATTACATTAAAACTAAATTGACTAGTATTTAAAACTTTTTGTTACCCATTATTTAGGTTTTTTTTTGACAATTTTCTGAATAATTTAAATATTTACGATTATTTCCAGGAATCAAGAATTTAATAGTTATTTATCCGGAAATTGTAGAATTAAATACTATGAGCAGTCGATAACATACACTAATTTTCATTCAACAAGTACCTAGAATAATTACCTAACAACCTTATAAAATTTTAAAAAATGATCTAATAAATTTTTCAATTATCTTACAACTTAGTTAATTTAATTTAATTTTTAATTGATAAGTACTATTCTCTTTAAAATTTGCTACTATGTTGAAGCTTTCTTTAAAAAATTTTATTTAAAGAATTAACAAATTTAATCAAATTTATTTAAAATTTACATCTTTCCCACTACATTAATCAAATTCTATTCACCAGCTAACCACAATTTAATAAAAATAATTTCTACAAAGACTAATAGACAATCACATACATTTTTCCTATAAGTTTAGGTTTTCAGTAAGTGATATCAGTACACAAGAACCTATGTATGTATTGAAGCATGGTATCAGAAATTATAGTTATTTGATTTTAGTAATGCTGTAGATATTAATTTTTTTTTCTATCAGTTTTATTCAAACCTTTAGCATCTTTGAGTTAATAATTTAAAGAGTCGAATCATTTTCAATAAATATATGAAAATTTATTCCAAGTACAATGAACGTAATATATGTTTCGAGAAATTAATTTAAGTATCTCTTTCTAATCAAGTTTCTTTTCACTAGCAATTAGATTAACCACTACTTGTACTTACTAATTAATTTATCATTCAGTAAACAATAAGAGTTGGGGGTGAAAAGATTAGAAAATCTATAAAAATAAATTTAAGTAATTTTTTTTTTTTTGATGTGTTAGCAAATAATTTATTTAGGGCATGGGAAAAATAAATGAAAAGGTTGGCATTCATCTTTGAAAATAACGTTTAGTAATTGTTCATTGTTGGACGCATTAAAAAAAAAATTACAAAAATGGTAGAAAAATTTCAAAGTTTTTTAACTAAGTTTTACAAAATAATTTCAATAAATCACATACAAGACTGTAAAGAAATAAATTTTTATTCAGAGAAAATACAACAATTGATTGAGCTTCAATGATTAATAGTTTCTTGATAGCAATCAGGTAACTAAACAACAAAACAATTTGGAGACATCAATGATCGATAAAAAAGTCGAGAAGTTAATAAAATTGTATTTCTTTGATTGTTCAAATTATATGTGCTTTTATTTAAAGATTTCTTGGTCAGTAAAATTTTTGATATTGTTTTGTTCGGTAACTAGTTATTGATAACATATTGTGAGTGTGTGAATAACCAAGTATTTTAAGGGAAATGATTGAGAGAAAATTTTATTTTTAAATGAGTTAAGTTGGTTGAATATCGGTGTTGAAAGAGTAAATATTATTTAAATATGTCATTTTAATGAATAAGTAAATTATTCAGTACCTAGTATGTATATAGAGAGGTGTACAGTACTCAGTTATTTGTACACAGTACCTAGTGATTGTTTTTCAGTTATTAATGAATTATTCACTGTGTATCACTATTCAGAAGTTGATACCAAGTAAATATAACAATGGATTTGGTTTCAATGAATTTGATTAATTATCGCCTGATAACGACAAGGTAACTAAGCAACCAAAAAATTTGGACACATCAATGATCGATAAAATAGTGAAAAAGTTAATAAGTTTCAACTTGTATTTCTTTTTGTTAACCTTTTATGTGATTTATTTCAAAATTAGTTGGTCAGTAACCCATCATTAATATTTATTGGTTCAGTAATTAGTTTTTGATATTGATTTGTTCAGTAACTAGTTATTGATAACATATTGTGAGTGTGTGAATAACCAAGTATTTTAAAGGGAAATGATGAGAGAAAATTTTTTTTTAAGTGAGTTAAGTTGGTTGAATATCGGTGTTGAAAGAGTAAATATTATTTAAATATGTCATTTTAATGAATAAGTAAATTATTCAATGTCTAATATGTATATAGAGAGCTGTACAGTACTCGTTATTTGTATACAGTACCTAGTGATTGTTGTTCAGTTATTAATGATTTATTCACAGTGTATGGGTTATCAGTGTTCAGAAGTTGATACCAAGTAAGTTAACTTTTTATATTTTCTGAAAGTATTATTATTATAATTATTATTATTATTATTATTATTATTATTATTATTATTATTATTATTATTTTATTAATTATTATTTATTATTATTATTTTATTATTTTTTATTAAGGATGGGTTGCTGCAGAGTGGAGGAGATGGGTTGCTCTTGCGAATGACTACTACCTACCTTAGGCAATACTATATAACACTGAAACTCAATTATTTAATTTAATAAAATTCTTTGAAAAAAGTTTTTGAAAAATTTCTTTGAAAATTTGATCGTTATCAACATGTATACAAAAGTAATAGTAAAAATTATACTAAAAAATTTCATTGTAAGATTACATTCAAAATTTTTTCAATTAAAAACATGTATAAAAATTTAATTGTAAAATTATCCTAAATATTTCATCTTTAAAAATTATATATAAAAAATTCATCGATAAAATTATACTAAAAATTCTATTTAAAAATATGTATAAAAATTGATCGATAAAACTATACTAAAAATTTTATTTAATAAATTTTATCATGCAATATTGTCGACTCTTTAACTTTAAAAATTCTTACCTTATGTAATTTACCTTATGACCCTCTATTTACTTTTAAAAAATTCTTACCTTATGTAATTTGTCTACTATAACTGCTTTTAAAATTTTCAGCTTTAAAAATTACCGTTATGTAACTTAACTGTTGACTCTCTATTTAATTTTAAAAAAATTCTTACCTAACTTACCACACTTTACTCTAGGCACCTTAAATTACTTTAAGAACCTTAATTTACTTAAATTTATTCTAACGTACTTTAAATTACTCTGATGTACCTTAATTTACTTTATGAACCATAATTTACTTAAATGTACCCCAATGTACTTAAATTGACTTTCGACCCTTTAATTTACCTTAATGTACTCTAATGTATCTTAATTTACTTGAGGAACCTTAATTTACTCTAATATACTTTAATGTATCCTAATGTACTTTAATTTATCTTAATTTACTTTAGGTATTTTAAATTATTTTTATCTAGAGCCTAAATTTGCCTATGAAAATTGTGTGAACAAATATTTCAAGTGTTTTTTTTAACAGGCCTATAAAATACCCCTGTCAATTTTTTATCAGTAGGCGATTCAAGCCATTTTTATTTTATGCCTATATTTACCTATAGAAAGTATTGAGACCAAATATTGCATTAGTTTTTATTACGAATTAAAAATATCCCTGACTATATCACATCTTAGGCGATTTGAGCCAATTTTAATTTTATGCTTTTTTATCATTAGGCGATTCAAGCCAATTTATTTTAGTCTTTTTCAAAAATACCCCCTGACTATAGTGTGTTTAAAAAAAATTTTGTGAATGAAAATACCCTCTCTGACTATCTTAGGCGATTTGAGCCAATTTTAATTTTATGCTTTTTTATCGTTAGGCAATTCAAGCCAATTTATTTTAGTCTTTTCAAATTACCCCCTGATTATAGTGTGATTAAAAAAACATTATTCAAAAAAAAATATTTCAATTTTATTTCAAAAATTCGCCAAAATTGAATTTAAAAAATGTTCCAAAAATTTGAATTCAAAAAAAATCGCGCCAAAAACTCGAAAAAAATTTCGAAAAAAAATACACACAAAAATTTCGAAAAAAAAATTAATACACACAAAATTAATTAAGTTGATTACATCGTTATGTAATCAAGATAATCCGAAATTTAATCTGCAATAATCCCCCCCTCTCCCCTATGTTTTTTTTAGGTTCCAGTGTGCCCCTAACTACCTACTGATTAAAACAAAAACTTCGTTTATTTTATTATCAGTCCCTTTTATGATTAGTTTCACAACCACTTTGGTTTCTTTAATCTTACATGATGATTATTAAAACAAACCACCTCCAGAGATGTCGCTTCTCTTCTCAAAAAATATTATTTTACAAGATTTCGTTTGATTTTCTATAACTACATTTCGACATTATGGTTGATTAGAACAAAATTTATTTAGTGATTCCATCTTTATTTTTCAATGTTTATTCCCTTTTATTCTGTCTATATTTCATTATCGTTATCATAATCACTTTTACCCGTCCTAGTTTATGAATACCCTTTATATTTTTATGATCCTCTTGAGTTCGATATTATTTCAACATATTTTTCTAATTATTATAGTACATTTTTATCCCAGCTTTTTAGATTTCGAAATTGCAAGTTCGTTCAAATCAAAACTGTTTAATCACCTTTCTCTCGGTTCATAATCTCTGTAAATCCTTAGCTCGTATTGATATCGTTATGATTATTTTTACTTTTAATTATTATTATTTTTGTTTCTTTTATAAGTTTGTGGTTTTGTTCCCTTTTCAAAATGGTTCCAATTTGAGTAATTTATGAAAACCTTCAACTCGTTCTGATGAAACAATTCCGATTCAAAAGAATACTCTGCGATCTCTTAGAAATACTAATGTTAATTATTATGCTATAGATGTTAATAATATTAATTCTAAATAATACTATAAGCAAGGATAATAATAATAATCAGAATAATAATTATAATAATAATAACAATAATAATACTGATTATAATATTAATAATAATAATAATAATACTGATTATAATAATAATAATAATAATAATAATAATAATAATAATAATAATAATAATAATAATAATAATAATAATAATTATAATAATATTGTTAATTATTTTGATTTCTTGTTTTCAATTTTATTTTATGTTCATTTTAAATGTTGCATTTGGTTTTCATTTTTTAAAAAAAATTGAATCGAAATCCCGACTGAGCCCCAAAAATTATGCTGGGTACCTGATGGGTAAAAGATATAAGATTTTCGCGGTCATTTGCAAAGGTCCCCACAAGATGCACGCATAAGAGATATAACCATTGAATACCCGTCAAAATGACGTAGAGAATGTATATCAATGGCGGTTTCTAGTAAAAGATGAGCCATACTACCATGACTGCTAACACTCTAGAAAACCTTTGGGTTCAAGAGCTACCATAGAAGGTATTCATGCTCCTTTTAATTATAGGTTCCTCTGTTATTAATTTAATTGAAATAATATCGATTTTTTGATTACTTTGTTTAAACGATGCTATTTATAGAAAGTTTTAAATGATTTCATCGAATCAAATCCCAATACATTTTATTGATCACTACAAGAAAAAATTATGAAAGAATGACAGCAGATGAGGTTCCAAATTTCTTTATCTGCCCAGTAGACGAGCGGTCTTCAATCGGCGTCTTCTTTCTCTTTCGCTTTGCTGGGGTGACATTTTTGTGATTTGGTGTCGATGGTAGATCACGATTCATTGGGTATTGGTTGAGATAAAACTTGGAATGGGCCAGATGACACTCGGATCAACGTTTAAAACTGTGCTTGGGTGATGTCCGATCTCTGCCCTGATTGTTTCTTTCAACTTTAGTTGGCAATTTTCTTTCCTTAACTTGTCGAGTTGGGCTATCACCTCCGTGTGTTGGTTTTTTAGCAATTCATTTTGCTGTTTCAATTTGGTCGCCTGCTCCGGCCGAGTCCATGTGTCCTCCATCTGACGGCATCTTTGGATCATCGACTCAGCTCTCTGGGTCTGTTTTAGGGCCTCGTTGTGATAGTGGGCTACGTCCCATCTGAATTTTTCTGCGTCTATTGTTTTGGTTTGGTGGATTTCAATAAAATAATGGAGCAAATTTCAGATTTTGTTGAAACTCGAGTTCGAGATAATCTTATGACCATAAGGATGAAAAACTACTTAAGGTGATCGTACATGTTTAGATAAAATATAATGGGACATGAATCGATTGAGGCTTTATGAAGAATTCCATCACTTTCGAGGAGTTTTTAGTTTAATTTATGTATTTCAGAAGTAGATCGGCCGAGTGAAATACGTATAAGATCCTAATATGTTTTTAAACGAAAATGTGATCGAAATTTGGAAATTAACATGCTTTCCCTTTAAAATCCCAGAATTTAATTTTATTAAAATTAACGATTGAAACAAGAAATTCCGTTTTATTTTTAGAACGGAATTTCTTGATTCCGCACATTATCTCGGGGTGAGTGATTTTTACATAGATTATTGATTTTTTATTTTAATTTTAATTTCAGGATTTCCCGGATTTACGAAATTTCGCCTTTTCGCTTGGAATTTTTATAGAAGATATCTCAGATTTCGATCAAGCAGATTGTGAATATTTTTATTTTTAAATAAATATGTGTTTTCTAATTTTTAATTTCCTTTTTTATTTAACTAACCCCATTATATCATATAAATAGTAAAATGTAATTTCTCTAATGGAAATTTTTTATGAGAATACGATTTCCTGATTTTTTCTAGGAATTTTTCTTTAGTAAAAATATAAAAGCAAAAAATATTTTGTTTTTTTTCATTGATCATTTATATAAAAGTTTGTTTATGGAACATTTATTCATAGATTATTTTATTGGAGATTTCTTTCACTTTCTTCGTTCAGATAATTGCCCGCCTGCTCTCTTTTATTTTCTCATACTCCAGGGAATGAACATTAATAATAATAATTAATATTGAATAAAATAAAAAATTAAAATTAAAATTATGTAGCATAACAATTCCTTTTGGCTCCTAAGGCAATATGCTGAATATTAAATTAGTATTAAATAAGCATAAGACAAAAATTAAAATTAAACATTTATGCAATATAATAATTTCTTTTAAGTTCTAGAGTAAACTGCTGAATATTAATAATGATCATAAACATAAGTCAAAAATTAAAATTAAACATTTATGTAATATAATAATTTGTTTTGAGTTCTAAAGCAAACGCTTTTTTCTCATAAACTTGAAAATCGCTTGCATTTTTCGTTTACTTATTTTATCTTTCTTTTCTTTAATTTTCTTCCTTTTCATAATGGATACCTTCTTCTTTCTTTTGATCAAATCTTTAAAAATGAAATTTTGTCTCTCAAACTTTTACTAGTCATAGTTATTAAACTTGATCTGATTTTTATTTGCATGAAAAATAATTGGCATAATCTACTTTCTGATTTTTTCTAGTCTGTTTATTCTTCGAATTTGTATCATAGTTAACGCTTCACTGAGGGTCTAGCGTTGAGTTTCTTGAAGAGGAGATCTGACCCGGCGAACTACCATTCACTACGGGTACCTCCCACACCGAAGTACTAGCTTTAAACTAGTTGGTGAAATTCTTCATTTTATTTTCTTGTATGCATGTGTTGATAATTCAATGGTGAAAATTGGTATGATAATAATTAATAATAATAATAATAATAATAATAATAATAATAATAATAATAATATTAATAATAATAATAAATAATATAATAATAATAAAATAATAATAATAATAATAATAATAATAATTAATAATAATATAATATAATATATAATAATAATAATAATAATAATAATATTAATATTAATAATAATAATAATAATAATAATAATAATAATAATAAATAATGCAATCAGAAATTTATGAATAAATTGTCAAAAGGGATATTGGGTGAGATGATGATTGTACGTTATTAGTCATAATAGAGATTAGATTATGAGGCATCTCGCATAGCTCAAGTACCATGGAAGCGAAGCTTCCCTGAGACTTGATCGATGCGAGGAAAATTATTCTGAATTATCTTTCGTTAATTTTACTTCTGGTTAATAAACTGATCGAAATTCAACAAGTTAAAAATAATCATATAATTCAAAAACAATAAAAAAAAATAAAAATATACTTAAAAGATGAAAATATTCACTGATAATGAATTGTACTTTAAGAGTAGATGAATTATTATTATATTCAATTAAAAATTATTAACAATTGAGTAGATTTTGTCGGTTTTCAAAAATTTATTACATGTAGATAATAATTCTTAATATCAATAAAATTTCATAACGTTCATTTAAAATATATCATTCAATGTGCTTTGAATGTAAGAGACTTAGATTTGATTTCTACAATCTCATTGTTTGATGTATATTTCTCGGATTTGTTGAATATACGCCGGATTGGTATAGTCGCCAGATTTGTTGAATATACGCCGGATTAGTATATTCGCCGGATTGGAATATTCGCCGGATTAGTATAGTCGCCGGATTGGTATATTCGCCGGATTGGAATATTCGCCGGATTTGTTGAATATTCGTTGGATTAATATACGCCGGATTGGAATATTCGTTGGATTAATATACGCGCGCGCGTTTTTTTAATAACTATTCATCCGCGCACCCATCAACAATATATATCCCTATTTAAATATAATTAACCGACAAAATCTACTCAATTGTTAATAATTTTTAATTGAATATAATAGTAATTCATCTACTCTTAAAGTACAATACATTTTCAGTGAATATTTTCATCTTTTAAGTATATTTGTTGAACAGTGAATAATACAGACTCCATTTATTTCAAGTATTTCCAATATTTAATTGATATTTCATCTCATCATTGAGAAATTTTACCGTCTAATTTATTATATGCAATTCTCGATTCACTGAATATTTCTTAGCTTCAATCAATATTTTACGTTATTCAATGATTGTTTTCCCTCTTCAATAAATATTTTTTCTCTCCAATGAATAATTTCTCTTAATGAATATTTTCCTCTTCAATGAATAATTTCTCACTTTAATTAATATTTTCTCACTTTAATGAATATTTTTCCTCTTCGATGTATATTTTCTTCATTCAAAGTATATTACCCTTGTAAGGTTTTAATATATCAATTGATATTTCATCTATTTAGTAGATATCTTTAGCTATCCTACTTTTTCCAGTAATTTCAACGATTTTAGACACTTAATGTACTCTCCCACCAATATTACTTCTTCACTGGAAATTTTCTTTATAGAATATAATCTCTACTAATTAAAATTCCATTTGTTGACTTGTTATTGACTTGTCATTTTCACTGAAAATTTAATTAACTTTTAATAAATTTAATTACACACTTAAATAGATTAGGTTGTAATCGACAAAAATAAAATATTTTTAGGCTATGTAAATTAATTAGAGATTTTAGGGAAATTTTATGATAATTTAAGTGATATCTAGTTTTACGAGGTATTTATTTTAATAAATTTTAATCATTTATGTGAATTTATGGTTTCATTTGAATGTTAATGGATTTGGGGACTATTATGTTTTTAATGAAATTATTGAAGAAATTAGGTTAAATCTATAATTTAGAAACACTTAATTTCTTGATAATTTATTAGATTGACTTGATTTTAGGATTATTTTAATAAAAGTTAAATTTATGATCAAAATGTTTATGAAACATCTATTTAAGATAATTATTTAAGAATTAGAATCAAATTGACTGATAGATTTTGAATAGTAAATGATATTTTAATTATAATTTTATGTTATATTTAAATAGTTGATTAAATCAGTTAATTTTTAAAAGTATTTTAGTGAAACCTAAGATTTTAATTGATTTTACAGTTAAAAAAAGGAGATCAATAATTATTATCATTTTCCATTTATTGATTTCGTGGATATCAATCACAAAAGTAGTATATTGTAGAGATTTTTAAGAGGATGCTCAATGTGGTTAACAATATACATATGAAAATCGTTGAATTATATTTATGGGTTGACTGGTAATTTTTATTGAATTTATATTTGATTTACTGATTAATTTTAATTATTTGAGCAACATGATATATATTTTATGATTTTACAATAATTGAGTGAAATTAAATTAATGTGGGAAACATAGACTTTATTCGATTTTAGTCATTTTGATGAATTTTTATTGATTAAATTGTTGCCAGAATCAAATTGTGGTGATTTTTGACGGAAAATGTTGGGTATCGATAACAATTTTGTAATACTTTAAAGAAAATTTATTTTTATTGGTAAAATTCAGATTTTTATTTTAAGGGAATTTGATTGGTTGAATACATATAGTAAATATGATCCGATTTTTAAAGATCTTATTCGGTTAAATATAGATTTCTAAAGAAATTTTACCTTGTAGGTTATTACCAAAAATATGTGTATTGTTGGTGCAGTGAATGAAAATGTGATTTCAAGGGAAATGATTGGTTAAGAGGAAATTTTAAGGGGAAATAATCTATTAAGAACAAGTTTGTTGTCATTTTTAAGGGAGTTGAGTTGGTTGAATATCTGTGTTCAAAGAATAAATATTTTATAAATGGAGAATATAGAGGAAGAATTTATAATATTTTTAATGGGCTTTGTTCAGATAGATATCAATATGTGTGTAAATCTTTAAAGAGATTGGAAATATTGTCATTTAAAGAGAAATGATTGGTTAAGAAGAGAATTTATGATCTTTCAAGGGGAAATAATTGGTCATGAGATGGATTTCAAGAAATTTATCCTGTTGAATATCGATATGTTGGTGATTTTTATGAAAATAATGAATATAGCGGGGATTATTGTAATTTAAAGAGAAATGATTGGTTGAGAGACGAATTTATAATATTTTTAAAGGGATTTGATTGGTCAAGAGAGGAATTTCATTTAAGGTGATTTCAAGAGATTTATTCGGTTGAATATCGATATGTCGGTGATTTTTATGAAAATAATGAATATAACTGGGGTTAATCTCATTTAAAGAGAAATGATTGGTTGAGAGTAAATTTTATTTTAGGGGAAAACAATTGGCTAAGAAGAGAATTTATGATCTTTAAAGGGAAATAATCGATTAACAGCAGATTTGTTGATATTTTTAAGGTGTTGAGTCGGTTAAGTATCGTTATTTAATAGGTGATTTTTATAAAATAATGAATATAGTTGGTAGAGTAGGGGAAAGCGTTATTTTATGGGAAAAGATTGGTCAAGAGTGGAATTTATTTAGTGAAAAATAGTCGATTAAGAACAAGTTTGTTGTCATTTTAAGGGGCTTGAGTTAGTTAAATATTGTTATTTAAAGGGTAAATATTATAGAAATGGGTATTGTTATGATTTTTATGAAAAATATTGAATATGGCTTGAAATATTGTTATTTTTGGAAAATGATTGGTCAAGAGATGATTTTATAATATTTTTAAAGGAATATACTGGAATGAATATTAATGTTCAAAGGGTAAATATTATCTACTTGATAGGTTTTTATGAAAAGTATGAATATAGTTGATATAATGGAGTGAAAAATGACATTTGAAGAGAAATGATTGGTTGAGAGGCGAATTTATAGTATTTTTAAGGGATTGAGTTGGTTGAATTTATAACATACTTAGGAAAATTGTTACTTTTTCATTGATTTAAGGTTAATCTGGATATATCGATAATATTTCAGTTCTAAGAAATTGTTTGATTCATGTAACTATTTATTTGATTTTATTAAAATATTTGTAACTCAATTACATTAAAAACTAAAATTGACTAGTATTAAAACTTTTGTTACCCATTATTTAGGTTTTTTTTTTGACAATTTTCTGAATAATTTAAATATTTACGATTATTTCCAGGAATCAAGAATTTAATAGTTATTTATCCGGAAATTGTAGAATTAAATACTATGAGCAGTCGATAACATACACTAATTTTCATTCAACAAGTACCTAGAATAATTACCTAACAACCTTATAAAATTTTAAAAAATGATCTAATAAATTTTTCAATTATCTTACAACTTAGTTAATTTAATTTAATTTTTAATTGATAAGTACTATTCTCTTTAAAATTTGCTACTATGTTGAAGCTTTCTTTAAAAAATTTTATTTAAAGAATTAACAAATTTAATCAAATTTATTTAAAATTTACATCTTTCCCACTACATTAATCAAATTCTATTCACCAGCTAACCACAATTTAATAAAAATAATTTCTACAAAGACTAAAAGACAATCACATACATTTTTCCTATAAGTTTTGGTTTTCAGTAAGTGATATCAGTACACAAGAACCTATGAATGTATTGAAGCATGGTATCAGAAATTATAGTTATTTGATTTTAGTAATGCTGTAGATATTAATTTTTTTTCTATCAGTTTTATTCAAACCTTTAGCATCTTTGAGTTAATAATTTAAAGAGTCGAATCATTTTCAATAAATATATGAAAATTTATTCCAAGTACAATGAAAGTAATATATGTTTCGAGAAATTAATTTAAGTATCTTTTTCTAATCAAGTTTCTTTTCACTAGCAATTAGATTAACCACTACTTGTACTTACTAATTAATTTATCATTCAGTAAACAATAAGAGTTGGGGGTGAAAAGATTAGAAAATCTATAAAAATAAATTTAAGTAATTTTTTTTTTTTGATGTGTTAGCAATTAATTTATTTAGGGCATGGGAAAAATAAATGAAAAGGTTGGCATTCATCTTTGAAAATAACGTTTAGTAATTGTTCATTGTTGGACGCATTAAAAAAAAATTACAAAAATGGTAGAAAAATTTCAAAGTTTTTTAACTAAGTTTTACAAAATAATTTCAATAAATCACATACAAGACTGTAAAGAAATAAATTTTTATTCAGAGAAAATACAACAATTGATTGAGCTTCAATGATTAATAGTTTCTTGATAGCAATCAGGTAACTAAACAACAAAACAATTTGGAGACATCAATGATCGATAAAAAAGTCGAGAAGTTAATAAAATTGTATTTCTTTTGATTGTTCAAATTTATATGTGCTTTTATTTAAAGATTTCTTGGACAGTAAAAATTTTTGATATTGTTTTGTTCGGTAACTAGTTATTGATAACATATTGTGAGTGTGTGAATAACCAAGTATTTTAAGGGAAATGATTGAGAGAAAATTTTATTTTTAAATGAGTTAAGTTGGTTGAATATCGGTGTTGAAAGAGTAAATATTATTTAAATATGTCATTTTAATGAATAAGTAAATTATTCAGTACCTAGTATGTATATAGAGAGGCTTACAGTACTCAGTTATTTGTACACAGTACCTAGTGATTGTTGTTCAGTTATTAATGAATTATTCACTGTGTATCAGTATTCAGAAGTTGATACCAAGTAAATATAACAATGGATTTGGTTTCAATGAATTTGATTAATTATCGCCTGATAACGACAAGGTAACTAAGCAACCAAAAAATTTGGACACATCAATGATCGATAAAATAGTGAAAAAGTTAATAAAGTTTCAACTTGTATTTCTTTTTGTTAACCTTTTATGTGATTTATTTCAAAATTAGTTGGTCAGTAACCCATCATTAATATTTATTGGTTCAGTAATTAGTTTTTGATATTGATTTGTTCAGTAACTAGTTATTGATAACATATTGTGAGTGTGTGAATAACCAAGTATTTTAAAGGGAAAAGATTGAGAGAAAATTTTATTTTAGTGAGTTAAGTTGGTTGAATATCGGTGTTGAAAGAGTAAATATTATTTAAATATGTCATTTTAATGAATAAGTAAATTATTCAATGTCTAATATGTATATAGAGAGCTGTACAGTACTCGGTTATTTGTATACAGTACCTAGTGATTGTTGTTCAGTTATTAATGATTTATTCACAGTGTATGGGTTATCAGTGTTCAGAAGTTGCTACCAAGTAAGTTAACTTTTTATATTTTCTGAAAGTATTATTATTATAATTATTATTATTATTATTATTATTATTATATTATTATTTATTAATATTATTATTATTATTATTATTTTATTATTTTTTTTATAAGGATGGGTTGCTGCAGAGTGGAGGAGATGGGTTGCTCTTGCGAATGACTACTACCTACCTTAGGCAATACTATATAACACTGAAACTCAATTATTTAATTTAATAAAATTCTTTGAAAAAAGTTTTTGAAAAATTTCTTTGAAAATTTGATCGTTATCAACATGTATACAAAAGTAATAGTAAAAATTATACTAAAAAATTCATTGTAAGATTACATTCAAATTTTTTCAATTAAAAACATGTATAAAATTTAATTGTAAAATTATCCTAAATATTCATCTTTAAAAATTATATATAAAAAATTCATCGATAAAATTATACTAAAAATTCTATTTAAAAATCATGTATTAAAAATTTCATTGTAAAATTATCCTAAAAATTTCATCTTTAAAAATCATGTATAAAATATTCCATTGTAAAATTATGTTAAAAATTTTATCATTTAAAAATATGTATAAAAATTGATCGATAAAACTATACTAAAAATTTTATTTAATAAATTTTATCATGCAATATTGTCGACTCTTTAACTTTAAAAATTCTTACCTTATGTAATTTACCTTATGACCCTCTATTTACTTTTAAAAAATTCTTACCTTATGTAATTTGTCTACTATAACTGCTTTTAAAATTTTCAGCTTTAAAAATTACCGTTATGTAACTTAACTGTTGACTCTCTATTTAATTTTAAAAAAATTCTTACCTAACTTACCACACTTTACTCTAGGCACCTTAAATTACTTTAAGAACCTTAATTTACTTAAATTTATTCTAACGTACTTTAAATTACTCTGATGTACCTTAATTTACTTTATGAACCATAATTTACTTAAATGTACCCAATGTACTTAAATTGACTTTCGACCCTTTAATTTACCTTAATGTACTCTAATGTATCTTAATTTACTTGAGGAACCTTAATTTACTCTAATATACTTTAATGTATCCTAATGTACTTTAATTTATCTTAATTTACTTTAGGTATTTTAAATTATTTTTATCTAGAGCCTAAATTTGCCTATGAAAATTGTGTGAACAAATATTTCAAGTGTTTTTTTTTAACAGGCCTATAAAATACCCCTGTCAATTTTTTATCAGTAGGCGATTCAAGCCATTTTTATTTTATGCCTATATTTACCTATAGAAAGTATTGAGACCAAATATTGCATTAGTTTTTATTACGAATTAAAAATATCCCTGACTATATCACATCTTAGGCGATTTGAGCCAATTTTAATTTTATGCTTTTTTTTTTATTGTAGGCGATTCAAGCCATTTTTATTTTATGCCTATATTTACCTATAGAAAGTATTGAGACCAAATATTGCATTAGTTTTTTTTACGAATTAAAAATATCCCTGACTATATCACATCTTAGGCGATTTGAGCCAATTTTAATTTTATGCTTTTTTATCATTAGGCGATTCAAGCCATTTTTATTTTAGTCTTTTTCAAAAATACCCCCTGACTATAATGTGATTTAAAAAAAAATTTTGTGAATGAAAATACCCTCTCTGACTATCTTAGGCGATTTGAGCCGATTTTAATTTTATGCTTTTTTATCATTAGGCGATTCAAGCCAATTTATTTTAGTCTTTTTCAAAAATACCCCCTGACTATAGTGTGATTAAAAAAAAATTTATTCAAAAAAAAAATATTTCAATTTCATTTCAAAAATTCGCCAAAATTTGAATTTAAAAAAATATGTTCCAAAAATTTGAATTCAAAAAAAAAATCGCGCCAAAAACTCGAAAAAAATTTCGAAAAAAAATACACACAAAAACTCGAAAAAAATTTAATACACACAAAATTAATTAAGTTGATTACATCATTATGTAATCAAGATAATCCGAAATTTAATCTGCAATAATCCCCCCCCCTCCCCCTATGTTTTTTTTAGGTTCCAGTGTGCTCCTAACTACCTACTTTAATCAACTAGAAATAGTTAGGTAATCAATATGTTTTTTTTACTTGGGGTGTATATAAAGGGATCTAGGATTATCATAAAATAAGTTTCGTTATAAATTTTTGAAATTGTATCCAGTTTTGTATATGTTAAGAATATAAATAATTATAAAAATTATTGGAAGTACATCTAGTCATAATTGTATATAAATAAAAATTCATTTTGTATAGTTAATCATAAACTCTTTTAGATGGAATAAAGTCAACAAACGATACAACAAATAAAGAAATTTCTCAATATAGATGAAGATAGTTTAGAAGAATTAAGCCAAAAATGGAAACTAATTAAGAGAATAAAAGATGAATGGTTATTGAAGCCCAAACCACATACAAAAATGCAATATTTAATGGCATGGCCAACCTTAAATATAACAACCGAAAAATTGTATCGTTTCCAACAAATAAGAGTGAAAGATACGAAGTTAAATTTACAATTCATAATATTCGAAAACAAATCGAAATGATAGACCAAAAACTAAATGAAATGATTAAATCAAAAACTGCCAAATTTAAAAAATTCCAAAGTTGTAAATGGCGAGAAGCAAATATTTTAATATTGCCATGTGGGCATTTATTGTATTGTCAGGAATATATAAAAACAATGAAAATTTTTAATTTTTGTAAAAGACAAATTGATGAAAAAATAATAGTTTATTATTCATAATAAAAACTGTATGTGGTGGTGAAAAATAAATGATTAGGAATTATGTTTATTGAATAGCAAAGAATGTTTATATCAACCGAAAGGTATCCACAAACAAATACACAGTAACCTATAACCCAATATTCCAAAACCAATTTAATAAATAATAATAAAATATCATTAATGAATGTAATATAAATGTAATGTGAACAACTGATAAAACTGTGAGAGTGATAGAGATTTGATCATGAAAGACTTCTTTATACATTTTTTTTGTTTTCTTCCTACTTCCTTACTTCTAATAATGAATAGCAAGCATAAATTGAGCTATCAATATTATAGTCCGTAACACCAAGAGTGGGAAAACCTGATCACCCTGAGTAAGAAAAGTAGAAAAGGCCCGTCGCAAATGTTGGAAAGTTCTGGTATGTGATTGATCAGCACATGTAAAGGACAAACTAACGCGATCGTTTTATTTTTTGAACAAAAGAAGAAAAGGGAACCCCGTGAAATTTGTAATGTGTGAATGAACGAATAAATGACCGGGATAAAAACTTAAGATAAAATAATGAGAAAGTAAAAATTATTTTTGATAAATGTGAAATAAATTAATGATTCGATGGAAATAATAAAAATGATAAATGAATTAAGATAAAGATGATTAAGGATTTAATAATAAACCCAATGCAAGAATATGGGATATTATAATAAAACGGATGAGAAAATTTGTATAGTATATAATGTACAAGAATGTGTTATTATTATAGATCTAATCAATTAAAACAAACAATAACAATCAACAAAAACAATCAACCTTCAATAAAAGTATAAACAACCAAACAATTACAATATAAACAACCAAACGATTACAAGTATCAGTGCAAATAAAAATATTGAAACAAGTAAAAGTATCAAAACAAGTACAAGTATTAAACTACAGACAATTAAAAGTAATCAACAAACCATATAAACAAAGAAAAGTTAAAAGATAAAAGTTAAAAAGTCGTTAAAAATTGAGCACGTATCAAGGAATACCAGAAGCCAACACCAAAAGAAATCAAACGAAAACCTTAGTCTGTTAGAAGACAAAGAAAAACAAAACGCTAAAAGATCAGGAAGCTGTTCAAAAAGATCAGCGTCAGTCGAAACTCAAATAACAACTGAATCAGAAAGTCAAAGAATAGAGTTTGAAATCCCTAAAGAAATCGAAAATAAATTATCAGATAACGACAGTAGCGATACGGATTCAATCAATTCAGACGAAAACAATAATTTAAACAAAATCGAAATTCAAACTGAAACGAAAATGACAACAGTGGACAACTCAACTAGGATAACGTTACCTGTTGAACAACCAGAAACCGTCAACATTGGGGAATTTAGAGAGAAATTTCTAGGTGAACCTTATGATGGAAGTACCAACAAATTGCAAACATTTATTAAAGAATTCGAGGTATATACAACAATCTGCCATTGGTCTATCGACACAATTAACGATTACCACTATATCTAACAGGACGTGCTCAAGATGTATATTTAGAGGCAAAACGAGATGAAAAAAACGCTATAAACTTGGGGTGATATTAAAGAATTTCTACATAAGACGTTTGGGACGGCAGGACAAGTGAACCGAAAAACTTTACAATTTCTACACCATAAACAGAAACCAAAAGAATCAAACGCGCTATTTGCATGTGAATTAAAACGACTCGCAGGAGAAGCAATTGGTAAAGATCCAGTACCAGAAGAAAAGATTGTAGCAGTATTCATTGAAGGGATCAAACGAGAAGATATTCGGGAAAATGTGCGATTCCAGGCACGAAAAAGCCTAAATGATGCACTTTAAATCGCTAGTCGATGTAAATAATTCCTGAAACAACAATTTCAAGTAGCTGCAATGACAGTTGAACCAACAGTAACAACACTAAATACCGGAGTAACAAACAACAATGAACCAGTTTATTCCAAGATCTCAACAAATGTTCAAAACACCACCAACGAGAAATCCAAACAATAATACTAACGGTAATCTTAATTACACTAATAATTTCAGGTTCAACACAAATGGAAACAATGTCCCAATATGTGAAAATTGCCAAAGAACTGGACATCTAACTAATGTATACTACCCAAACAAAATATGCCAAAAATGCGGGAGCAAATATATCGGCAATAAACATGAACATGTTACCAGGAAGACTATGGCCATGCATCGAGGAAACAACAGTGGACGTTATAACTTGCAGTCAAGAATCAATAGATGTCGTTGGAAAAGTATGGTCACTAATCGAATACAAAGACGTAAAAATATCAACTTATCTAGCGGTAATTAGAAAATTAAATGCACCTTGTATAATAGGAACAGATTTAATACCTGAATTATTAAAAGAAATAGTGCTCGACCTACGTTCAATGAAACTAAAGGATAAAACCGGACAAATATACTCAATGATGACAGAAGTCAAATGTCCAGAAAAAATTACCATACCTGGAAGAACTCAGATGATCTGTTATGTCAAAGTCAAAGAAGAAGCGAAAGGTGAAATGATGTTTTAACCAAGCCAGAAATTCGAAAAACGAAGAGAACTACCACTAGCAAGAGAAATAGTAAATATTAGTATGAAAAATGAAATACCAATTAATTTCACGAACTTCGATGAAGAAGATAAAATAATTTACTAAAATGAGAGATTGGGAAAATTAACACCAATGATGGATATTGAATTACCAGAAATAAATAACAATGACACCGAAGAGAAGGATTTATGGGTAATCGACAGTGAATTATTAAATGAAGACGAAAAAGCACAATTAATTAAACTACTAATTGAATTTAAAGACATTTTTGCAGCATCCGATTTAAATTTAGGTACCAGCGATGTTACTCAACATATTATTCCGCTTACTGATGATACACCAATTACGTTACAATCTATATAGACCATATAGATTGGCAGAAGCTCAGAAATCCGTCGCAGAAATGGAAGTACAAAAGATGGAAGATGCCGGAGTAATTGAACCAAGTTGTTAACCATGGCAGTTTCCGGTAGTAATGGTTAAAAAGAAAGATGGTACTCTAAGATTTTGTATCGATTACCGGAGATTGAATGCAGTGACAAAAAGAGATACTTACCCATTACCAGACATCAATGAAATGCTACAAATGTTGCATGGAGCAGCATATTTTACATCTTTGGATCTAAAGAGCGGATATTTAGAAGTAAAAGAAGAAGACAGAGATAAAACAGCATTCACAATGGAAAAGACTTATATCAATTTAAAAAGATGCCGTTTGGACTAACAAACGCACTTGCTTCATTTCAGCGATGCATGAATTTTGTGACGCATGGAATAAAACAATGTATGGTATACATTGATGATTTGTTGATATATTCAAACACATTTGAACAACATTTTAAAGACAAAAAATCGTATTTGTAAGATTACGCCAATGGAAATTAAAATTAAAACCTTCGAAATGCGATTGGGCAAAAGAAAAGGTAACATTTTTAGGGCACATCGTGTCCGCAAAGGGCAAACTGCCAGATCCAAGAAACGTAGAAAAGATAAAAAACTGCCCAATACCGAGAACAGTAACTCAAGTACAAGAATTCCTAGGATTATGTGGATATTACCAAAAGTTTATTAAGAATTACGCAGGAATTGCGAAAGTAATCCAAGAATTAGTAAAGAAAAGTATATCTTTTATTTGGGAAAGAGAACAACAAATCGCATTCGAATCATTACGAGATAAATTGATATCATCACCAATATTAATCCACCCAGATTTCAAGAAACCGTTTTTGTTAGCAACCAACGCAAGTGGATACGCGCCTGGAGCAGTCCTGGGACAATGGGAAGAATTGAATCGAGAAAGACCTATTGGATATTATAGTAAAACTTTCAAGAAACCCGAAAAGAATTATTCAGTCACCGAAAGAGAAGCTCTAGCAATAATCCAAACACTTTAAATATCTGTTAATTGAATACGAAATTATCATTACAACCGATCACCAACCTTTAGCATGGTTAGGCCAACATAAACAAGCATCAAGCCGATTGATGAGATGGGCAATGCAATTACAAGAATATTCACCATATATAAAATTCAAAGCTGGGAAAGCAAATGCAAACGGTGACTGCATGTCGAGGTTCGTATTTGAGGAACTGATGGATCATGAGGCAAGACGTATCTGTATGATAATAGCAGAAGACATTGATTTTACAAAGCTAAAAAACGAACAAAGAGAAGATTACGAGTTAAAATTAATAATTGAATATTTAAATAAAAATGATATGAAAATATTCGACAAATTTAGTAAATTGAAAGAGCATATGGAGAAAGATCGACATAGAAATACAATCAAAAAGGAATGGATATTAATAATGGATGGGAACAAAAGATTAATGTGTTTACCTGAGAATCGACGAAAATAAATTTTGATACAATATCACGATGGAAAATTGGGCGGACACATGCCAGCCAAGAAAACAGAAGCCCAATTGAAAAAAAGAATGGATTAAAAAATGTTTAATTTGTGCCACCAGAAAAAGTACAGGAAATAAAATGAAAACACCTTTAAAACCTATGCTAATACCACCTGAACCCATGACAATTATTGCAATGGATGTAGTAGAACCACTACCGGAATCAGATAAAGGAAATGTCTACATTCTAGTAATAACAGATTATTTAACAAAATTTCCGTGCCTGATCAAAAAGCAAGAACTACTGCCAAAATACTAGTCGAAGAAATTTGCTGTCGATACGGGACACCGAAACAAATCCTAACCGATCAAGACACAAATTTTATGAGCGAAATCATAAACGAAGTAACAAATTATTTTTGAATCACAAAATTGAGTACCTCACCATATCACCCACAAACAAATAGGTAAACTGAAAGATTCAATGGTATTCTAATAGAAATGATGTCAAACTATGTAAGCGAACATCAGAAGGATTGGGACGAATATTTAAACTTATGCTAATTGGCTTACAGAATGTCAATTCACTCCGCAACAAAAATGAGTCTATTTAAACTAATGTATGGTAGAGAATGTAACATGCCTATGGATTTAGAATATCAACCACCAATCTCAAAATACATGGAAATCGACGATTATGTCACCATATTTAAAGAACGAATGCAAGAAGTGTAGAAAACTGCAGGAATGAATATTCGATTTAATCAAGAAAGCTACAAAGAACTACACGATAAAAAGAGAAACGTACAAGAACATAAATTTAAAATCGGAGACTGGGTAATAATCGAAACCCCAGAAATTATACCAGGTACAGCCAAGAAATTTCAACGAACAGGGAAAGGCCCTTATGAGATTAAATACGTCAACGAAACTACGTGAGAGTGAAATTGATCAATAATCCATTAGTCCGACCCATATATGTTAACGTATGCAGATGTAAATCAGTCACAAAAAACGGCTACTAAAGAACCCAATGAGAGAAGAATTATGACAAGATCCCAAACAAATCAAATAAATATGTTAAGACAAATCACAAATGATGAAAAGTTGAATAAACAAAATGCGAGAAAAGCGGATGATGTAACCATGGAACACATCGAGAAAATTAATTTAATCGTCGAATTAACTAAAGAAATAATGCCAGAATGGACCCAAGATAAAAACTGTTTCGAAATATTAGGCGGAAATCGCACTAATGGTGGATGATTACGCAAAAAATAAAAGTATGCCAACGAAAATTACTACTGTAATAGAAAGAATACCAGTTTTATTTACCATTACTGATTTAGAGAAAAATACGCCATTACATCACGTACTAATAACTAAAAACGAAACGCAAATACTAGAAATAATCAATATAATGGAAACGTGTGGATAACACATGAATGTTAGAAACTCGAAAAGGCAAAACCATTGCTTTTGGTATAGATGTGACTGAAGAAACTCTCAGAAAATTGATGAGAACCGGTTCAGTCCTAAAAGAAAGAGATATCGAAGGTGAGACAGTTCTTGCTTACGCGATAAAATCAAAAGAAGCAAGCGCAGTAGAATTCATAAAAATCAATGCCACGGAGAAGGATATGCTATGAAGGAAAGGCTATAGGGCCAAAGGAAAAATTAATAATGGATGCGATATCTAGAAGACACAACCAGGCCGTGGCAGCAATAATAAAATGGGTAGGAAGTCCTGACAAAGTAAAAATCCTAGAAGTAAATAAATTCAAAGAAAACGAAAATATATTCCTAGAGAAAACAATCAAAACTAAACGAAATTTTCCAAAAACTATAAAAGCATTATTAAAGAGGAGCGAGATACGATTTACCGAAAACAAGAACGAAAAAGAGAGATTTGGATCAAGGAAGAAAGAACTAGAAAATCAAGTACGAAATTGGCAAAGAAAGATAGAGGCTTCACTTGGACAGAAAAACGAAATAGAAGTTATTTAAAAAGATAAGGAAAAGATCATAAGAACTTATGAAGAAATCCTTAGAATAATAAACAGTTAAGGCAAAACTTCCAACCAGGTCCCGAATATCAAAAATAACGACAGAGAGGATAAAGATGATAACGAAGATAAAAGAGATAACAAAAACCGTGAGAGGCGAGATAATGAAACAAATAATGCTACAATAAAACCTTTAGACAAATACAAAATATTAGAATCAAAGAATACAGAGAAAAAAGCTGAGGAGAAACCAAAGTTTAATGCAGTAAACACTGTCAAAGTACGATAGTTAGGAATATTAGAAACATTAGCAAGAGAAATACCGCCCGAATGGCTTAAAGAAAAAGATATGTTCGAAACGCTAACCAGAATATCAGCCATATCGAAAAATCATGAAAAATTAAAAATTAAGAGTAACAACAGAGAACCCCAAAGAATCGAATCTGAAAAAGAAAAACTAGAAGGATTAATACAAATCTGGCAGAAAAAACTTATAAAATGCTCCGAGAAAAGTTTGGAACTCAATGAAATAAGGAGTGACAAGGTAAAAATAATCCAGCTATAGAAGGAAATTGTTAAAACAATAAATGTCGAGGACGAAATTTCTTATGGAACCCCGAATAATGGCAAAGAAGATGAAGACAGAAAAGACGAAACGAATAACGAAAGTCAAGAACATAGCAATCAACAACCAGACCAAAGAAAAAACAAAATCAAAAGAATCAAAAATTGAATATAACTCTTGTAAAAATGATAGAATCCAGACGATAAAACTGCAGAAGAATCAATTCCGACAGTCCTTACTACAAAGAATGTTACTAATAATAACATCGATTAACTTAAAAAAATCAACAGAAGCCAATAAAGATAACCAGCAAGAGATGAGAGCATTCAAGTTATGAACAATAGATCACGAGAAAATTCCAAGCAAAGGAATATGCCTTCACCTGGCTGAAAAATGCAAGTATAAGTTGTTATTTTAAATTAATAAAACAAGAGAAATCTGTTGGCATATGGGGAAATGGGACAGAGGAACAAGAATCCAAGTGAATCCAGGAACAAACAACCTACAAATAATGAATACTGGAACCAAAAGGATCAAACAACTATGTATACGAAACCGGGTCACGAAATGCTGGGAAACAAACTTAAAGAAAAGGCAGAAATGCCTATTGGAACATCTAGAAAGTAATACAAAGTATATTGTATGTGCAGGAAACAACGGAACAATAGCCTGTACGGTAACTAAAACGTTAAAGGAAATTACAACGAAAAAACCAATGACAACTTCAGTAATAATATCAAAGGAAAAGCAATATAAGCTCCAAGTGTCAGAGATTGAAGTAATAATAATAAAAGTAGAACCAAACGTATCAAAAAAAGAAGTAGTAACAATCGAAAACCTAGACAAAGAACCCATTACAAAAGTATGTGTGTACAAAATTAGAAAAGATAAAAGAACAAATAAAAAGAATTCAATGCGAAACAAATAGAGACGAGAAAAATCCAAAATACCGCGTACTAACAAAAATGGAAAGTAAAAATATGAAGTACACATCCAAAAAGGGAAACAACCACCACTGGAGAACGGTAACAAGAGAACCACCAAAATTAATCACGACAAATCAGTAAAAGGGAGAAGTAAAAAAACCCAAATCGAAAATAATAAAAACAAGAAAAGGAATAAATGGGGACGATAGTCACATTTCAATCCAGGAAGCATTACAACTTCAAAAACCACTGATGAAAGTGCAACAAATGGAAAAGATAATAATAACGACTACCACAACTGAAATAACAACAAAACAGACTAATAAAACCAAATTCACGGCAAAAATGATTGGGAGAACAAGCGCAGTGGCGAGCGTTATAATAATATTGATAATAATTCAGCTGACAAGAACAACTAGAAAATGTAAACGATAACAAAGAAGGAAGAGGTTATGGCCAGCACTAGAAAAATTCAACTACGACATCACAATGGAACAATACGACGCTGAAAGATCGAATGAATACGAATTAATAGAAAACCTAAACCGAAATACAAATGAACTCTGAATGAAAGAAAAGCCCATTATCGAGACATCACGAGAGTGGCCAAATGAAATCGATGTATATAAAATAACAAATGAGAGATATGGTGATATACGAACGCTGCGTGTAGAACCCCAGAAATAATAATATGATGAAAGAAAGAGAGACAATGTAAATAATGTATAAAAGTATGATAAAGATAGTAGTGTGTAAAAAGTAAATAATGTGTAAATAATATAAAGTAGCTTACTGTATAACTGCATAATAATGGGCAAATTAAACTGGTAATTAAGAATACGATGCAATAACCAATAGTAAAAATTGAGAAACCAGAAAATATTGTCAATTATCATTAATAGAAAATGGATCTAACCAGGAGAAATCAGATTAATCAAGCCGAAGTACCACCATTCGTTGAAACCATGAACAGTAACCCAAGTACGAACTCACAAGAATTCCAACAGAAACCCAATGGAATACTATCTATCCCCTTAATGAACAATCGTCAGAACCGTTATGGAGATTACAATGCGATGTAATGACTAGAACAACCAACCAAGCCCGAGAAAAATGGATGCAATCCCAACATTATTATCAGAAAGCATCAACCAAAGTATAGTGTATATAACCTTAATCGAACAACAACAAAAAAAGATCGCCCAACAAGAACAACAAAACCACCTACAAACCTGCGAAATCATGAGATTACAAGCAAGTCCAACCAAAGAAATTTTAGAATGGTATGACCAGATGAGAGACTCCCCGTAAGAATCAGATTCAGGGGAAGAAAATCCACAAACCAATAAATTAATTGTAAATAAAATTGTAAATGAAATATACGATTTATGTAATAAGAGAAATTGTCAATAACAGATATTATTCCAGAAAATTAGAATGCAGGCAACAATTAATCAAATCCAAAGAAAACCCGAAAACGAACCCCAAATAAACCATATGATTCGGTTATATCAAGCAAGATCACACGAATTTGAAGAAAGATTCATGTGTTGTAAGTGTAAAAGGCTGTTAATAGAAGCAAGACAAACAGAGTGCGGATGCCAAATATATAGACAATGCGTAATTGAAGCAATCAGAAAAAACTAAAACTATGCCCAGATTGTGGAGAAACGACAATTAAAACCTTAGAAAAACGAAGCCTGATCATGCAGCGAATCGCGAAATATCGAAGTTATTAGTCAAATGTCTAAAGAATCCTTGTAAATGGAATGGCCGTATAAAAGAAACCACTAATCACCAGGAAGTATGCGAATAAATAGAGGTAAAATGTAGAAAATCCAATGAAGCAATTACGCGCAAAGATAGAGAAAGTCATCCAGAGATATGTGAAATGAGAGAAGACAAATGCGAATTCTGTGGAAAAATCGACAGTTGGGAAGAATTACAAACAACGCATCGAAATTCAACCGAAAGACAAATATGTGACGAATATAAAAATAAATGTCCAAATCAATGTAATGTGAAAGAACGTGTTACTTTAACAGAACACTGGAATACCTGTTCACGAAAGGCAATAATGTGTCTATTCAAGTGTTGGGCCAGCACACAAATAGCCTTGAGAATTGTTTAAATGCATCAGTAATACAGCACAAAAACTCAGCACCAAGATAACTTAAAATACTATATACAACACCAACTAAACACTTTAAAATCTGAGAGAATATAAATAAATATAAAATCAAAAACATAAAAGTAAAATAAAATAAATACAAAATGCATCAAGAACCGCACGAAATTTACATAAAAAATAACATAATAACAAGAAAATTCGACCGTAAAATGATCATTTATATAAAAGTAAAAATTAATGAATTTAAATGAATAAAAATAAAATATTTTTGGTTGAATAAATTTATTTAAAAATGTTAAAAATAAATTACCAATTTAAATTAAGAAATAAATAAAAATTTAATTTAGATAACACAAATAATTTCAAAGTCGAATTTTGTTTAATCGCAATAAAACTAACACGCAAGGTTAAGGCCAAATTATAGGTATAAATACTGCTGTGTTTTCCCAAATTTTCAACTACTACTTTATAGTATTAATTTCAACCAAATTTAAGATGCACATTTTTACAAATCTTAATTTGTTGTGTGATTTTTTTAGATATTTTCAGATCATTAATATACAGTTATCAATATTTTCAGGTTATTAATCTACAGTTATGTTTTGTAGCAATATTTTCAGGTTATAAATCTACAGTTATGTTTTGTAGCAATATTTTCAGGTTATTAATCTACAGTTATGTTTTGTAGCAGTATTTTCAGGTTATTAATCTACAGTTATGTTTTGTAGAATATTTTCAGATTGTTAATCTACAGTTATGTTATTTTGGTTTATGTACATCGATGCCCGATTTAAAATTTGTTTATATGAATGCCAAATATACAGTTTATGCGTCGAGACTTTTGCCTAATTCATGTGGTAATTTATTTTTTCTATTATTTTATTTTTGGTGGCCCACATCCAAAACATAACGCAAGATAAAAAAATAAAACACACTATCGAACTGTGTAAGTGCGTGTAAAATCGCCAATAGTTCGTGCCCGTGAAGGCTCCGGCGTGCGGAACGCAGGAGCTGGAACGTCAATATTATCCGTACATAGGGGAAATTGGAGAGTAAATGAGTAGTCCCTTGGCTACTCCTTCACCATCCGTTTCCTGTAAAATTGACATAAATTTTTAACAACAATCGGCTAAAAATCTATAACACCGAGTAGTCCAGTGGGCACTCATTAATTATGAAATGAACATACATAGATCTTAAGGACAAAAAGAGGGAATGGGTAGCGGGGAAAATTGCGAAATCGTTGCAACAGTTAAAATGAATAGCCATCGGAAAAAGATTAATCCGAACGACCAAAATCATGAAAAATAATGTTTTTAAATAAGAATTAAATAAATTAATTTGAGTTGAGGCGGAAAATATGGGCGGAACGCTGCTCAAATTTTCCGAACTAATTCAAATACTTAACAAAAATAGTAACGTAAAAATGGAACGTGTAAAATAAGGGCGGAACGCTGCTCAAATTTTCCGAGTCAATGAAAATACTTTGTCGAAAACTGTAGAATAGGGATGAACCGTAAAATAAGGGCGGAACGCTGCTAAAATTTTCGAATTTACAAAAATACTTTATCGAAAACCGAAAAATACAGATTGATTACGGCTAATGTTGTATATCAATAAAAAAATTTTAACGCTGAGGAATAAGGACGGATCCCTACAAAATCTTAATAATAATAACGATAATGATAAGGGTGATAATGGTGATAATAATAATAATAATAATAATATAATAATAATAATAAAATAATAATAATAAATAATAATAATAAAATAATAATAATAATAATATAATAATAATAAAATAATAATAATAATAATAATAATAATAATAATAATAATAATAATAATAATAATAATAATAATAATAATAATAATAATAATAATAATAATAATAATAATAATAATAATAATAATAATAATAATAATAATAATAATAATGATAATAATAATAATCATGGTATTTGTAGTAATGATGATAATAATTATGATAATAATAATAGTAGTAATAATCATAGTAGTAATAACAATAAATATAATGGTAGTTATAGTAATAAAAATAATAATAAAGGTAATACATATAATAGTAACCATGATAATGCTAATGACAATAATAGGAAGCATAGTAGTTAAAATAGGGATAAGAGTAAGGAGATAATGTGAGAATATTTAACCTAACCAAGGGATACAGGCCAAAGAATAATCATCAACACGGACGACGATAAGAAGGACTATGGGAATGGACATAACAATGAATGATATGAGAGTATAGGTTAACATTTGAAAGAGATAGGAGAATAATGGGACCTAAGAATCGAAAGTGAGCACAGGTCTTCTATCGACAGCTCGTTGGACCCAGAGATCGTTCGGTCAATTATAGCACTAGCAATAACGCTCACTTTCTGCGGACGATCTACCCACTCGAACACAGTTCCAACGTTGCTTAGCAACGGGTGCTGAGTGGTAAGCGAAGAATATTTGTATGGGGTTGTCTGGGTAACAACCATATAGTTTCAAAATATCAAAACCCAGAAACCCACCATACAAATTTGGGGGCTCAGCCGGGATAAACAAGATTGTTTTTGCAAAAGACCAAAGGAAACCGAAATATAAATCTTGGAATTAAATAGAAATGTCGGGACGACATTTTGTCGAACCCTAGAGAGATGAAATATGTGGAGAACAATAACTGTAATAAACGATGAAAAACGACCAAACTGACTACAAATTAAGAGAATACGTTATGAAATAAACGACTAGCCCACCATACAAATTTGGGGGCTCAGCCGGGATAAACATGATTGTTTTTGCAAAGAACCCAAGGAAATAAAAGCAAATGTTTAATTATTAAACAGAAATGTCGGAACGACATTTTGTCGGACCACGGAGAGAGGGTGAACTAAAGAATGAAACTTAACAACAAACGAAGGAAAACGATCGACTTATTGACGATGAGAAAACAGTTCGATGATATTATGTAGAGAAGAATGAGCTTAATAAAATTGCCAATAGAACCATGGTTATATCTTCTAAAGGTTCGAAGCTAAAAAGGGTCAAACTTTGGCCAAAAATTTTATTTTTGATATGTTGTACAGGACGGCGAGTTGAGTATTATTGTCAATGGAACTATAGTCGTATCTTATCGAACATCAAAGGTGAAAAGGGTCAAACCTTGACCAAAAATATAATTTTGATATGTTGTAGAGAAGAATGAGCTTAATAAAATTGCCAATAGAACCATGGTCATATCTTCTAAAGGTTCGAAGCTAAAAAGGCTCAAACTTTGGTCAAAAAAATTATTTTTAATATGTTGTACAGAACGATGAAATGGCAAAAGTGGTGATAAAATTAGGATCTTCCAACCTTTGGATAAAAATGTTATTAAGGGTCAAACCTTCAAAAATTCTAATTTTTGATATGTTGTAGAGCTTGAGAAGCTGAGCAATATTTACTATAGAAGTATGGCAGTCTGACATCTGGGTCAAAAGTTATAAAGGGTCAAAACCTTGGTCAAAATTTTTAATTTTTGATATGTTGTAGAGATCGACGAAACAAGCAAAATTGCCAATAGAACTTTAGTCATCAAAGCTTTAGACTACAGATGATAAAAGATTAAATAAAGTAATTTAGAAAAATGAAAGCATAAAGAAAGTCAAGCCGACTTTGAAGACCAAACAAAACAGCTGAAAGCGGAAAAGTTGGTGATAAAAATAGACAAATCTTAATCCAAGCAAAGGAAGAAAAACTAAACAAACGAGAAATGAATATTGAAGCACAACTATTGGAAATAATAAATAAAGAAGAAGTGATGAGAAAGTGGTGTGAGGACACCGAGTTATACCAAGAAAATAGAAGACAATTCGAAGTAAAAGAAGGCGAGATGAAAGACAAAATTGAAATGTTGGTAAAACAATTCGGAGAGTTGGAACATTTGATCATGTGGTAAAGAGCAACCCAAAGCGGAAATGACACCCAAAATAAAAGTGAAAAGGACGAACGACAGATAAATCAACTATAACTTCAAGCTCAAAATTGGAAACAAAAGTACATCACAACTTATAAATAGAGTACCAGAAAGGGTACGAAAGAATGAGAACTACTATAAAAAATACCAAAGATAAAAGGAACAGGAAATCGCCGAGTTAAATGAAGAAGGAAGGAAGGAAGGAAGACGACGTAACATGGCAGAATTATTGCAGAGAGAGGAACAACGAGTCGACGAACTCGAAACGCAAAACTATTGGATCCGAGAGAAACAGCAGCAATTACTCAAGGAATTGAAGAAAGAAAGGGAAATGCTAAAGGCTAACTATTACCATGCCATAACGCAAAACACGAAAGAAAAATCGAGGGCTAACTAACTCAAAATCCAAGCCAAAAGATGGAAACACGAATCCGAAAGAACAAACCAACAACTAATAGATAGTTGCAACCACAAAGTGAAATTCTACCAACAAGAGCGGCAAGATATAAATAGTCAAAAGAAAACCATGGACAAAAAATCGAAAAATGTAAAAAATGTAAAATAGAGATCTAACTAATAAAGACGAAGAAAGAATCTCCGAAACCGAGTGCAGAAAATCAAACCAAAATATTGAATCAAGTAAAACAACAAGCAAGAAAATGGAAATTAAAATATAAGGAAGAGGTAGAAGTTGTGAAACTAGTGAAAGAGGAAAAAGAACGCGATAGACGAATCCGAATGGCGGATAACCAATTATTTATGGCTAAAGTAGATAAGCAACAAGAGCGGATAGAAGAATTAGAAAGAACTCAAGAGAAAATAGAAAAGAAAAACAATTGGACTTGTTTCCAAGTTCCTGAATGGAAGAAAAAGTGAAGAAACGTAAAAAGGGAAATGAGCGAATTACACAAAAAGATCCTCAATGAAAATGAATGGAAATTATGGGAAACCACAGAATAGTAAAAATTAATTGTATTATATAAATTAATATTTTATAAATTACTATATAGTAATTTAAATTCAATATTTTTATTTTTATCATTAATGAATTAAAATTTTAAAGCTTAAAGTAGGTTTCTTGATAGGAAAATTGGGAATAAATTTCTCAAGTTTTAGAATTTAAAATTATTTAATATTATTATTATTATTATTATTACGGTACTCATGATTATCATGAAAAATAATTATTATAGTTATTGTTATAGTTACACAAAATTTAAATTTAGGTTTTTCAGAGATTGACGACCGCATTACTAGGGTCTTCGATAATATGTTGACCTTGCAAAACTATGTGTGAATAAGAGGACCCAGAGGATCCCCAACAGTGGGAATTTTGCGTTAGCCGGTGCCACGCCTATGAGCACTGTTGTGGATATTCTCTCTGAACTTATAGGACAAATAAAATGCGCGTGCCCCACCCCTTCCCTCATCCAGATAGTATAATTTCAACCCTAAAGAGAGTGTTGTCATAGAAATAAATGGATATTGAATAGCGTAACTCATAATTTAACATTTCATAATAAATTGTTCATAGAGTTAGGGATATTAAATTCATTTTATTTTAGTGTAGTCGAATAGAAGATAAATAGAGAAATTCCGGAGGGATATTTCAGAGTACCATCGGGAAGCGCTAAATCAAGGCCAGAGAGCTGAGGCCATGTTGCGGAAATGCCGCCACATTGAACAAACCTGGCTCGTCCAGAAACAGTGGTTAAGTTTAGGACCGAAATAGAAAGCTTGAAGGCCAAGCTGGTTCGAAAAGATAAGGCCCTGTGGCTGGCAGAACAGAAAGCCCATGACCTCGAGAGGCAATTGACTGAGTTGAAGTTAAAGGATGAGATCCGCACAGGGTTAGTGCAGAGTGGCGCAACACTATCGGCCGAACAGGAAGCCATAGTGGTTAAGAACGTGACGGGAAAGGATATTGGAGTGAAGATCCTCCCTCCAGGGTCCTCGCGCACGCTAGAAGAAGTGCCGAAACGCAATAGGAAGAGAAATCGGCCTAGCAAGAAGGAGCGGAAGAGGTTGTTCAGGCTCCACAAAACTCGCCTGATCGGTCATATTCTTGACGCGAACGGTTTCTAAACACCGCGCGTTCAATAACTTTGATCTTGTGATAAACCTTTTAATGTTGTGAGTGTTGATAAATTTAAATAATAATTTATTGGTGTTAATTTTGGTAATAGTTTTGAAAATGATTTAAAGCAATTGAATATTGGAATATTAAAATAGTTAAATTGTCGAGTTAAATATTAAATTAGATAAATAGTTGAGACGGGGACGATAGAGTTAGAGCATGAAGTCTTCTACGACAGCTTGTGAACCCAAGGAGGGTTAGGGCATTAGCAGTTCTTGTAGAGGAGCTCACCTTTTGCTAACCTTCCACCCACTAGTTCACAGTACTAACGTCAATTTTGACGGGTGATTAGCGATAAAATCTCTTATGCAGGCGCTGGGTTGGGAGTAGTTACCCTTAGGCAGGTTTAACATTTTAATGACTCTTCAGTGCCCAGCACTTGCTGTGCTTAAAACCACCACTGTATCATGCTTACCATCGGTTGAAACCTGTTGCTTTAAATCAGTCTTTCTCAAAGTGGTCGATAACGCCCGTTGTGGGCGTTTGATACCTAGAAGGGGCGTTGATGTGGTTTAAGAGGCGATAGTAGATTTGTAATTTCATTTACTTTAAATTTTTAATTTCACTAAAATTAAATCCTACCTACTACACAATAACGAATAATTAGGTTATATTTCTACCCTGTATGATGGTATAAAACTTAAAATACTTAACATAAATTTCGTAGGATAGCCCAAACGCCGTACACAATCAAGTTGTAACAAGTTTCTGTTAAATAACGCTATTGAAATTTAATAATCTTTAGGCAGCGATGGAAAATAAAATCGTGTTAAAAAAGCTTGAAAACAATGCTTTAAATCATAGTTAATAAACATGGCAAATAAAAATAAAATGTAACTAAGACATTATTTATACAGCTTTTAACAAATTTTTTGAATGTGCTTTTATTTTGTTCACAATTACCTTAATTCTGACTCAGTAAAACGAAATTAAAACTATTTTATCATAAATTACATTAAGAAAATTATGTTGAAGATGGAAGACTTAAAACGTAACTTATAAGTTTTAAATATATATTAATTAAATTTTGATTTCTGTAAATATATTTCCACATTTTTGAATTATAGATAATAAAATATATTTGAAGTGGATAATTTGTATTAATGAATAATTGTGTTTGAATAATAATCATAATTAGTGGTTTTTCAAAATCTTGGAATGGGAAATGCAAATTGTAAGATATTAGATGCATCAGAAATTGAGAATATTTCTATTGAAACTGGATGTAAGATAATTGTAATTTTATTTTTGATTGCATTTAATTTATTTTAGTCTCCGATAAACAAATTCGTAGGTTATATAACCGTTTCGTTGCCCTCGATAAAGAAGATAACGGTTATCTAACGTTCGTTTAATTACTGTCTTTTTAAAACATATTTTCAAATTATAAATAATATATAATGTAAATAATGTATGTTTGTGTATGAAGTATTATGTAATTGACGGATAGTAAAGAATATATATAAAATCTACATATATATATTATAATGTATAAGGATTTATAAATATTAACTTTAACGTTTTTTTATTGGTTTATCTAGGGTCTAATGGAATTAATTGATTTCAAATTACATTATTAAAGGTGTTTTTTATGTTTTAGATATTATTTTATCCATCCTCATTTATACTATTGAAATATAGACATTGAATTTAAATAAATTTATCTTCACTGACTAACATACTTGTGTAATAACTTTTGATAATTTTTCAAAATGCTTCAATTAGTAAATTATTCTATATAATTATGATTAAGAAGAATGACTCTTTAATAAATTAAATTCTAAATGGGATTCAGTAAGAGAAATAAAATATATCCTTATAAAAGCGAACTCAATTTCTCAAAGAACTTCTCACGGAAATTTGAAATGTTTTGCTGAATATAGCAAAATAATTTAACAACTTCATTTACGCAAAGTGACCAGAGTAAGAGAGCCTTTATCTGACGCAAGTTCAATAAGCATCATCTATGCTTCGAATACAATTGATAAACACAAATATTTATTTATTTTCATTCTGATAAATGACCACTTAACACAACCTCAAAATAATTCCTCTTCGTTTTGGATAAGATTAAAAAATGCATGAATGATTTTCACCCTCAAATTCAGGAGGTTTTTAAAATTTAATTATTTTACTTGGATTCAGATTTGTGTCACTGTTAACATATTTCTATTTTTGGCCCGTTGAAATTATATAATTAAACAGATAATATAGGTGGTAAACAGTTTCAGTTTTGATGATATATATTAAATCATATCTGAATAAAATAAACATTGATTAAAACTTTCTCCACTTGTTGAATCCATTTGTTCCATAAGTTCATCATACATGATAATCCAGGTTAGTTAAGTTGTCTATTCATACTGAGTTTCAATATTGATTGTGTATTAAATTCTTATTTTTATTCATTTAAAATATTTAGAAGATTTAAAAGGTTTTCCAAACAGTGTATTATTCAAACAATTGTTCAATAAAACTTTGAGAATCTAATTATGCCTTATCATGTTCTGAGCAGGTACCATTAGCAAATATACCATTAAACGTAGACACTTAATACTGTACAAGAAATGACGCGTTCAATATCCGATGAGAGAATGTATATGAGACAAAAATATTTTCTGACAATGCCGGCGGTTCAATGAAGCCAATTCTTAAAATAGTCAAGCGCCACAAAGGAAGCGCGCCCCACAGTTTGGAAACCACTGGCTTAAGTGATTAATCCATGACGGAAATTATGGTTTTATAGGTTTCTTAGTCTTGAATATAAACGTAATTGCTTTTTGATCCGTTCGAAGACGGAACCTTTTTCCATATATGTAGTGTTTAAAATGCAATTTAAAAAAATAAATGGCAAGCAACTCATTCATTGTAATACAATATCCCAACTCATGTGCATTAATTGCTTGAGAACCATATGTAATTACTTTTTCATTGCCGTTTTCATCTTTTTGGGATAATACTGATCCGATCCGATTGAAACTGGCATCAGTATCCAGTATAATTTTTTTGGAGAAATCAGGGAACGCTATGATTGGAGCTTTCATTAATTTTTTAAGATTCTGAAATGCTGTCTCACAGATATTTATTACTGTTACTTCCACAATGTATTTCCAATAGTTTTGCGTATTTAATAAAACGTCGATAGTAGTTTTTCAGACTCAAAAAGTTTCGTAGTTTTTTTATTTCATTTTGGTCTTTCATATTCTTTTATTGTCTCTTTTATTATCTTCTGTTCGAATGCCATCTTTATTTATAATATGCCCTAGGAACTTTGTTTCTTCTATCAGAAAATGATATTTATCTTTACTTAATTTTAATCCTACTTTAATTCTTTCAAATATGTTAAAATTATATGTTAAAAATTAATGTTATTCGAATATTTAATCTTTTGATCCATATCGTATCATTGATATTTGAAATGACCATTTTTTACAATGGTTGCAAGCAACATTTGGATAATTAGTGCGAATATATCCTGTCTCTCTACATGCCCAACATCTTTTTGGTAGCTTAGTTGCTCTTTAGATTTTTCTATTTTGAAATTCATTGCTGGCTTGATTTGTGAATAATTTTGCTGCTTATTATATCTAAAACCTGGTCTTCCACTTTTTTTTCTCGTATCGTGGCTGTATGTTTCCGGAAATCTTCTATTAAAATTTAAACGTGTTAGATTAAAACCATTATTGTACTGGTTATTCTGTGATCTATGTGGTCTCGCTATTGATTCTGTCGCATTGTTGCGGCTTTTGCGTAACTTCTATTTTTTTGAATAGCGGCGATACTTTCTGTCTATTTCTCGTTCTACTTCGTCATATTTTATACTTTTTTCTTTGACTTCAGAAACAGTTTTTAAATCTAACATTTTGATATCTTTTTTTAAAAAATATCTTTAAATTTTTTTCATTTAAATTATCTGCCGAATTTTTATGACAAACTTTTCTATTTTTCTGAAAAAATCATTACTAGAATCTGAGCCTCTTCTGTATAAGTAGATGTACATCATGCCAATTTAGTTTGCAGCACACATTGTTGAAAGAAATGCCAGGGCACAAAATAAGTGATAATCTATCATTAAAGAAATCATATGCAAATGTTAATAAAAAATTTGAATCTCACGCTATTTGCAAAATTCGTAGAAATAAACTGTTATTTCTATCAAATGGTACTTGACAAATTTTTTAATTTTTATTATTACTTAAATAAATAGGTCGAGAATTTTATAGCTGTACACTTATAATTTTCTTGTGGCTCATATATGTGATGCGGCACATAGTTTGCGTACCATTGTAATATGCTAATGATCTAAATCAGTGATTCCCAAAGTGGTCTATATCGACCCCTAGGGGTCGAATCCGAACTGCTAGGGGTTCATGACAGTGAAATCAAAAAATAAGGGCACATGAGATTTAAATGGCAATTCGAGAGAATGAATTCAATTTAAGCATGCCGTGATCGAATTTTTGGCTTTCCATAAATGAATTAATTTACATAACACATAGCACTTATGTACTTACGTAATACTTTCTTATCATAGACATATAAATTCCTATGAAGTAAAAAATATGTTACATAAAGAGCCAATCCAATTATGTAACAATGGAAAACTTAAAGCGGAGTTAAAAAATGGTACTAGAAATTATGGCTTCAAAAAGATATACCCAAAACGTATCCTACATTATGGAATATAGCGAGAAAGCATTTGATAGCTTTCCTATCCTCAGATATCATGGAAAAGGGTTTCTGTTTGAAAATTACTCTACTTTTAGTATTTTCTCTAAATGTTCTACTCGTTTCTTCATTTTATTACGGCAATCTTTATGATTATTTCAAAATATAATTTTAGAAGGCAGACATTTTTACTTATCCCGGAGTTGGCCATCAATCCTTTGGGAGACAGAATTGTTCATGAATTTTTCAAAAAGTAAACTTTCAGCTTAAATATCTACAATCCTTTACATAAATGTAGTAATGTTGATGAGCTGAATTTCAAAGATTTTGTTCACAAATTAGCAATTTTTCGAAAGACATCTGTTGATAGTACAAAATCTAGTCGCGAATTGAAATTGAAATTTCTTTTTGATCTTTATGATTTGGACAAAGATGAAAAGATTTCACTAGAGGAATTAATGGGAATGCTTCAAATGATGGTCGGTGAAAATATAACGTCTGAACAGGTGAAGGATTATTTGATTTAATTTTTTAATTGACGTTTTTAAAAATTTTCCCTTAATTCCTTGAGTCTCTTATGACCCATGAGCAGATTAATAACACTAACATTTTAGATTTGCTTTACAGTCAGTCACTGCTTATCTTTTACACCAATTTAGTGCGTCATCAAGTTCATACAAGTTTTGCACCAATAGAAACAGTGTCCCGCGAAAGATTTTAAAATTGGCATTTGTTCTCCCTGTCAAGTTCTTCTCTGCCAATCATGTTTCATTCCATCTCATAATTAATTCAAAACATATTTCATTTTTTTCTATTACCTTATTTTATTGGTGGTGGGAGTTTGTTTGGCATGAAAAGATATATGCGATGAAAAAGACAGTTGCAACATCTGAAATCTTGATTGCATTGATTATTTCAAGTAAAAAGTGTTAGTCACAAAGGTAGCGAGTAAAATTCAAACCAGATTTTTTAAAGGAAATTCATGTTTTTTTAATAAATTCAAAATAGGCTGGTAACGGATCTTCGCAATATTGGACCAAAAATTTTGCATAAATAATTGCTTCTTCAGAAAATATAGTTTGAAATTAGACTCTGGCGATAAAATGATTTTTTATTAAATTTACACTAATTCAAAATTTATTTTTTAAAAAACACCACTTTACAATTTCATATTAAAACAACACGAAAAAACGTTCTTGAAAAGTTTTATGGATTTCTCATATTCAAAGCTTTTTCGAAAATACTGTTCAATCTCTTTCCAAGCAATTTCTAATTGATTTGAAAATTATTGAATTGATTTTGTGAAGAATTATAATTCTTCAATAAATCAATTCAATAATGAAGTAATCTTCGATAATAAGTTTGGAATCGATATTCGGTTTCGTTTTGTAAAATGACGGGTGAAATTTCTCTTGTTGATTTCCCGCTGAACGTTTCACATTGACTGATGTAGAAATTGAATAGGCAGATAATAAAAATTACTAGAATATTACAGCTCTTGATTAAACGATTGATTATTTCAAAAATCATATAATATTTATGTAGGTTTTGATTAGGCCGTCGAGCAGCTCACCACACTTATATTTTTATAATACATCATCATCTGATTCCACTTTAAAATACAAAAGCAATTAAATATTTAACATTTTTACACGTGACTCCGAAAAACATGAGTGTGATCTTTATCAGCAATTTTTCCTCTAATCCAGGGGTTCTTAACCTTTTTTACTTCATACCTCACCTAATATTTAATTTTATGTTTTCACCTCCAGCATAATTAATTTATTTTAAGAAAAGATAAGAAATATATTTTAAATATATTTTTTTTTGTAAATAATTTTAATTTTTAATTTAAAAAAAAACATGACAAAAATAAACAAAATCTCATACCTCCCCCAACACATTAGTATACCTCCCCAAGGGAGGTATACCTCACCGGTTAAGAAACCCTGCTCTAATCTATATTGATAATATAATATCTGGTTAGTAAAATAACTCTATTCGAGAAAAAATAATCTGAAACTTAAAGAGTTAAATCTAATAAAATTTTATCATTTTATAATTTGTTTTTTTAACTTTGTAAATTTGAGAATTACAAAAAATAATCAAGTTTTCTAAAAACTAGAATAGTTATCAATGTTTGAATAAATAATCAAAGAAAGAAGGCAAAGTTTTAATAATTGAAAAACGCCAACTGTACATTCTATAAAATAACATTTCACTATATATTTCTACCGTTTATCAGTCTTCTTCAGGCTAGAAATCACATTAACAAAATCTAAATGAAACTAGGAAAATCTAAACAAATTAATCAATAATAATCGTATTACAAAATTTAATCTTAATTTTAAAACTATATAAAAATCAAACATTCAATAAATTTAAATATTTAATAAAATTTAAATAAAAATTAATTAAATTTAAAATCGCCAAATAAAAGTTTAAATTTAGAAATTATTTTTTACAAAAAAAAATTCATACACACAATTCACATTCATTTACGTAAATACATTCAAAATAAAACGTAGACTGATCATTTTGAACATAATTATAGAATTTAAAGATTTTATCAATGTATTATTATTATAATTTTGTATAATATTTTCTAGCAATAATTAATGTTACTTTATTCTATGATTTTTTTATCCTGAATAATAAATATTTTTTCAATTGTTTTATCTGAAATTTAGATATTTTGTTTTAAATTTAATCTCAAAATTTTCTTCATAAATATCCGTTTTGTAAGCTAGCCTATTAATTTGCGTTCGTTATGGGAATTGAATAATAAATGATTGGTAAAGAATTGCATTTTGTGAGGTCATGGTTGATATGAATTTATTAATGTTTTCCTGCTAGGAGAGTTGGCAATTTTATTGTTATTTCTAGAGATAATGGATATAATGGGCCGTTGTTATTTGTATTGCAATTACTGTTTAATGGTTTCCTTAATTGCTGTCGACGGAATATAATCATACACTTTATCTCTAGCATTGTTTCGTTTATCATAAATATATCAATATAAAATATGCAATTTTCTTTGTTTATTTTGTTAGCGTTGTGGCAACTTATCTTTGCATTTTCAACTGATTTAGTTTTGTGAGCCCAAATCAATAATATTGGAAAAAATTATAAAATTAAAAATTATTAAAATAAAATACATAAAATTAAGAAAAATTATCAATTGTCAAATTGTGGGGAAACAGGCATGGGTGGGTAAAAAATGATCAGACGAATACAAAAACAGCAATAATATAAAATCAATTGAGATCCCCAGAAAAAGATCATCAAAAATACAAAGAAATTAATAATTTATAATCAATTAATCAATGTGGAAAACCCGAGCGATAAATCAGAAAATGAGAATAAAATTTCCTCAAAAAGTCAATCGTAATTAAATTTTCGGAGAAGCGAAAGGTTGTTTGCTTAAAAAGTTAGCTGAAAACCAATTATCAATAAACTGATCATTTTGTGGTAGGCTTATTTGATTATTTGTTTTCAAACTTTGTGGAAAAAAACTGGCCAAAGAAAATAAAGGTGATCAGAAATTGGAAAAATTTTACTAAGTGAAAGGAGAGTTACATTGAGTTTAAAAACTATTATACTGAGAATCTTGATCGTAACCTATATATTCTTTAAAAGGTGCAAATAAAAGGTGTAATAAAATGAATACTTACCAATAATATTTATAACTCAATAATCTCAAATATATCCCACTGAATTAAGGTATGGATTTATTTACAGCACTGGCTAAATGTTTTGCAATTACTGCTTGAAAAATTGAATTTTTATCAGTTCCTTATGTTTCCTTTTGAGGTTATATTTCCATTTGACTGAATAAATTGATTTATTTTTGTGAACACAATTTTGTGTTTGTTTTTGCATTGTCGTATTTGGAGTGTTAATATAGTTATATTTTATGATTAATTATGATTGATGTTTTTTGAACTTTGTATTTATTAATGGGATTCTAATGCTGCTTAGATTGTGTTGAAGAATTTTTATTTAAATACTTTTTTAAAAAATATATATATTATCGATTTCTGATATTATTCTAAAAAGGTGTTTATATCGGCTATTACCAAGTTATTCATAACAGAGTGGTTGTAAATCGGATAAGAAAATTTATTTTAAAAACATTTTTTAAAATATTTAGAACATGGAAAAAATAAAATATACTCTATAATAGATTTGAATAACATTTGTTTCATAAACTGAGCCGATTTCAATTGTGGTATAAATTGTGACATTTTTAGTGCATTTTGTTTGATTAATGAGTTCAAATGTCAGTGCATTATTTAGTAAATTCAATGAATTTCAATGAATAGCGTTCGAAGAATTTTTAATTTTTTATCATAACACGCTAGATGCCAAAAATTATATAATTTTAACAATTTAATTTCCAATTAATTTAGAATTCAAATTAAATTTAAATAATATATTAAGTAATATCATCATTCAATAAACTACAAAACATTTAAAATTATTATTAAATTTCTATTTTTTACTGGTATTTATAGAATTACTTAAATTTTAGACTAGCTAGAAAATATATGAAAGTGGAATAGAGAGAAAAATTTTAGTTATAGTTAAAATTTTCATGATTTCATAAGTAAAATTTTGATTTATCTTAAAATAAGATCGTATTTAATGTGTTTATATTCCTGAATGTAAATATTCTTCGTTGCATGAATCATGTTGTAGTGCCTCTAAATGCAAAGGCATTGGAATATTCAATTTCTTCAAATAAACCCATTAACAAAACAATAGAGTTAATATAAAAATTAAAATTGACATATTGCTGGTGAAACAGGTATTTACTGATAGCAAATGAAGAGATAGCAAATACAGATAGCAAATAAAAATGCTAATATAAAATCAATGGAGTCCCTAAAAAACGATATTCAATAATAATAAAAATAATGAATAATTTATTTAGAATCTAGAAAGCCCGAACCAATCAACCGAAATTGGTTTTCGTGGTTATTAATGAAGCTGCTTATCAATTAAGAGCAGCTAAAAACTAAATAATTATTGGATTAAAACTTAATATGATTAGTTTATTAACTGAAACATGTATGCAAAAGGTGAGTCGAAGTTGACCAGCGAGTGGAAAATTGACAGATAGTCGAAGCGAATGAATTATTTGAAACAGGCAAAAGTGTATCTATAATTAAATTATCGAGGTGAGTCTAAAAGCGAGTAATAACTTATTTTAAACTATTTAAATTTAACGTGCGTGCCAGAAAATGTGATCTACCGTGGGTGGACTATTGCAAAGGTGAAGGTTAAAGAAACCCAATAGTGTGATAACTACAAAAATTTGAAATTAACAAGATCCCAATTGAGTTGGGTATCTCAACCTTTGAAGTTCTATGGCAGTGACGTAACCAAGGGTGGGATGGAGGCCATAATTTAATTTTTTTTTAAATATAAATACATGAAGTTAATTTGAAATTCACATCAATATTAACAAGATAACGTAAGAGTAGTTTGATTTATTTTCAGTTTTCATTGAGAATAATTGGATTTAGAAAATGTAAATTAACAATTATCAATTATTGTCAATCTTACAAATTTAATATTACAACAAAAATTAAATATCATAAATTACAATTTACAAAATTCAAAAGTTAATTTTATGTTTTCATTTTTATTTATGGAAGCCTTTTCGTGGCTCTTTCGTTCTGGACCAAATGGCTCAGTTAGCCCCTCTGATAGGGCATTTTCATAATGAAAAATGAGAAAATCTATTTTATTTGTTAAATTTTATCCGTCATTTTTACCATTTAAAATTTTTTTACACTGGCCACCACGTTATATGGATGATAAAATTTTATAAACCAAATTAATATTTGGCTTAAATAATTTATGCATTGGCCTAACTATTAGTATTATTATGATTATTATTATTATTATTTGATCAAAGAAAGCAAAGTTTTAATAATTGAAAAACGCCAACTTTATATTCTATATAACATTTCACTATATATTTCGACCATTTATTAGTTTTCCTCAGGCTAGAAATCACATTACAAAAATTAAATGAAACTAGGAAAATTTATACAAATTAACCAATAATTATCGTAATCAAATATAAATTTTTTTTAATTTAAAAAGAAACCTGTAAATTAATTTTAAAAACAAAAATTATAATTCCTTTTAAATTAAATTTAAAATTTAAATTTATTTTTACATAATAAAATCATTTTAACATCCCAAAAAATTACATTATTATTATTATTATTATTATTATTATTAAAATATAATTTAAATAAATAACTATGTAAGCCGATTTCTGCAGTTTTCTTGTGAGAAAAAAAATTCAATCAAAGAAGCAAAAAGCCAAAGAATTGTTAAATTTTTCTTTGGAGTTATCAGGATCTATTTTAGGTAGAAACATTTTATTTTATGAATAAACACGCGGAAATAGGCTTACCTAAGCTATTTATTTAAATTATATTTATATAAATGATTTCGATATCTACAAATTAATTTATTATTATTATTATTATTATTATTATTATTATTATTATTATTATTATTATTATTAGTATTTTGGATTGTATAGATGAACAATATTGGTGAACGTACAATGGCCGAGGCTGATTTAGATAATGATGGTTATATTTCTTATGGAGAATTTGAAAAGGTTAAAAGGTTTTTAAAAAAAATAATCTCACAAAAATGTTTCAGGCATTCGAAGGTATTGATATTGAACAAAAAGTGAGCATAAAGTTTCTTGAATAAGTCGTCGCGTATACCTTTGCTCATGCTTTATAAATTGACCACTGTTATGTTCAATTGAGACTGTTCAATTCGTATGTAACGAACTTGTTCTGAGTGCAGAGTTCACTTAGCTTATAACTTTGTATTTTTAATATAATTTTAAGTTTTATTTACGGCTTTATCTTGTTTATATTAAAATGTTTTTGGTATAGAATTACAAATCTAGACATATGTTGACTTTTGATTGTAAAATTAAACTAGTTTAACTTACGATTATTTAAATGCATTTATTATATTTATAATTGGAATTTATATTAACTTTCATATTTAAGTATCGAGAAGTGAGCAGAGTGCTCTATGGAATATTTGGCTTAATAACAATAGCACCATAAAAATTGATTTAATTTTATTTATTTGTGTAAAAAAATTGATTTTTATTTATTGGTTTTAATCAGTGGCTCCTAAAGTGGGCGTTTAAGGGATAGGGGCAAGTCGCAGCTTAATAGGCGACTCGGGGCTTTCAATCGATGTTGGGTAGATGGCCACTGAAAAAAGTAATTTATAAAAAACACTTTAAAATCAATAATTTTTGTGATTTTGCAATCGAAATCATTAGAAATTTAAATTCTGAATTATAATTCATTATTAAATTTTCACATCAGATTAGTCTCAACAACTAAGTATGTTGGACAACTATTACGTAATTTATTCAGTCCAGTCCGTTTTGAGATGATTATATGTATTTGCAAGGATTTGTGCAATGTGTACACATGTGCTATTTACGTCGAAAATATCAGATTGCATGAAAGGCAAAAACTGTTATAATGTGGGGAGTTGAAAGAATTTTGTCTTGCAAACTGGGCGGAGTCGCTCGATCTATTTGTTGATACCATTCATCATTGAAAAGAAAATTGACATTTGAAGTAGCAAATTCAAGAAGTTTTCGAAATGCCCTTTTATCCAAAATGTGATGTTCCGAATCATTTTCATTCCACAACGCACAGCATAAGTCAATTGTCTCAACCAGTGGCACATTCGTAAACAAACTACAAACATCAAACGAAACCATAACATCATTCATACTTCGTTTTTGTAGCTTTGCAATACAAGAAACAAACTCAAAGCTATCCTTACATTCAAACTCTGATCGCATTAACGGTTTTAATAATCCATCTAAAAACTTTGCTATTTTATACTGGGCAGTACCAACTGGAGTCGCTATGGGTTCCCCTTTAGCACCAACGATGGCATCAATATTTTTGGCTAGTTTGGAAAAGAAAATTGCTTCTTTCCAATTTGAAAAACCTTTTGTTTATAAAAGGTATGTGGATGATATTTTTCTTATATTTGAAAACCAGAAACATGTAGAACCGTTTTTGCATTTTATGAACAGTTTACATAAAAACATTGTATTCACATGTGAAACGGAGAGAAAGTCATCAATTGCGTTTTTGGATTTGTTAATTCAACGCAAAGATAAACAGTATGAGACAGAGATTTATAGAAAACCAACTGATACTGGTCTTTATACTTCTCCAGAAAGTTTTTGTGAATTTAAGTATAAGAGAAATATGGTGAAAAGATTGATTTATCGTTCATGGGCTTTATCTTCTACTTTTGCTAATTCGGTAAAAAGTGTTGATAAATTGGTTGAGTTGTTGATAAAGAATGGATATTCTAAATCATTTTTATTGTTGATGATAAAAGAAACTGTTGATAAATTGATTAAAAATCCTAAGGATCCATGTTGTGGAAAGTCTGAATGTAATTTGTCGGATGGGTGTGAATTGAGTGTTGATCTGGGTGATGGTAAAAATGGATATAAAAAAATTGAGCCTAAATATGTGTTAGTATTGCCGTACTCTGAAGGCTTTACAAATTATAAGAGGAAGTTAGGTAAACTGATAGGAAATTTAGAGTATAAGATCGTCTCTAATTCGTGTAAGGTCCTCAATATGTTTATTAATAAATCAAAAACTCCGGTTGGATTGTGTTCTGATCTCGTTTATCAATTTCATGTAATGGGTGTAATGCCACATACATTGGAGAGACTTCCCGTCATCTCTGTACTCGAGTTCTAGAGCATTGTCGATTGAAGGGTTTGACCAATATTAGTGAACACAATAGAGGCTGTAAAAGTGATATAGGAATGTCTGATTTTAGAATTTTGTTGAGAAGTTTTAATAGTTATTGGGAACGAGTGATATGTGAAGCATTGCTGATAAGGTCATTGGATCCAAAGATTAATGTGCAGAGTGCTGTGACTACGAATGTTTTGAATGTTTTTAAATAGTTTACGTATGTTAAATCATGTTTGTTTTTTTAATATTATTAAAATAATTGAAAATTTTAAATTACATTAATTTTTAAAAATTAAAATATAAGTAAAAAATTTAAAATTTAAAATTAATAAAAAATAATTTGTTTAAATTAAATGTTAATTCATAATATTTTTAGTTGGTTTTGAGTACCTGAAGATGATAGCTGTGCTATCGAAATATATCGTACGAAAGGTTTTTTATTGGCGTTATCGTTTAAATAAATTTTAAGATAATTTTATTTCGATGTTTCAATATCCATCTCTTAATTTATTTTGAAATTTAATTTTTATAATAAATAACATGCGCTAAAGTACTTGTTGAATAATAACAAAAGGATAAAAATACTGAAAATAAAAAAATAATGAATAAAGACAAAAAAATAAATGAGTCAATACTCCAAACAATTGAGAAACTTCAAGGATAAATAATATCTAATGTAAATTAAAAAAAATAAAAATTTTAAATATTTTTAAAATAATTTTTAAAAAGAGTACACGCGAGCTTGCATGTATGTTGGCAGGTACAATTTTTAAAAATAAATTCTCTAGGGATTTTATAACGTTTATGAAGGCCAATTTAAAGATATAATTTATACATATTAGCCAATCTTAGGCGTTTGTTTTCATCGGCATTACACAAAAACATACATAAAATAGAAGATTTTCAAGGGGTAACCATTTGTCATTTATTTGTCTTTATCTTTATTTCCGATGTCAAGTTCAATTATTATTTTCCCATAGAAGTTTCTTTTATAGCTAGCTAAGGTTTTCCCAAAAATACATTGATCGAAATCTATACTATGGTATTTTGTTTTAATCAGCCATATTATTGAGTTGTGCAACTTTTCTTTTTTTGAATTTATTATTTATTCGAAATTTAATTAATTTTACAATTTTAAAAACTTTCGTAAATAATCAATGAAAGTTTTTTATTCAATCTATTTATATGATAAAAATGCCACTCCCTTATATTTTTTGTGACAAAATGTAAACACGAAACCGAATTAAAAATGCAAACACATTGATTTTTTACACTGTAATTTTAATTATTTTTTGTTTTATTAATTGACAATAACGTCAAATGTTTCTCTTATCGTTGAATATTTTTTTAATTAATGTTTAGCTTTTATTTATTTTGTAGAATTCATTTAACACATTCATGCCGATGCCCATTTTCATGATTTTCGCAATGAGATGGCGCTCGAATTCATGCGCCGCCTCAAATATTTGAATGCTTATTGAAACTTTTGGTTTAAGTAAAATTCAAAGTTTTGTCTGTCAAACTTGAATAAAAATTTAAACATTTGTTTAGTAAAACAAATTATTATGATTTTAGAAGAAGCGGTATTTCAAATTAATCTACTATGAATAATTGACCGGGGGGGTCTAAGGAACATCTGAGCTTATCACAGCTCAATCATTTATTTCCATGTTTACAATATAATATCAAATATAATTGAAAAATTTCTAATTAAAATTTTATCTTTATCATAATCATCATTTGTTTTTGTCGTATCTTGGAATAAGTTATTTTAAACAAATGAATATAGAAAAATTCATATTTACTGAATCTGCCTTTTGCTTTATAAATTTATTAACATTGCAATTACGATTATGGTTATTTTCACCTATTTTAAAATTTCTATTAAAAAGCAACTACCGGTTTTCTTGAAAATAAGACCATCTATAAATAAATATAAATAAAAACAGTAACTTCTTTAAATATTAATTTTTTGAAAAAATTCAATTGTGATTATTTTATACCGCTTTGCTTTTTATTTTTTCTGTTTTACTTTCAATTAGTTTTATGAGATGCTTTAATTGAACTTTCAATGAAATCCTCTTAAACATAGATTTAGCATCAAACCTTAATCATTACATAATTCACTCTGTACATTTTGTTTGAGGTAACGCAAGTGATTATTATTAATGAAATAACTTAATAAATTAAGATCTTCAACAAAATTTAAACAAATTAATTATATTATTATTTACTAATTATTTATGTAAGTATATATATATATATATATATGGAGAGAGAAATATTAACTTTTTGAAATTAAAAACATTTATTAACGAAGTGGAAAATAATAAAAAATCAATAATTGTAAGGGGAGTTAAGTTGTAAAGTTATGAAATTTTGTTTAATTTTCGTTTTGGAAAATTCTTTTATTAAAATTTTCCGGTTGAGTTCAAATACTTTGTTATTATTTATCGAGAAATAAGCATAGCCATTGAATTTTTATTACTTGAAAATATTTGTTTAGATTTTTAATTTATATTAAGTCATAGACTGGAGTTTAATTTAAATGGTAAGTCGATGCCTGCAAAGGTAAAATGAGCCTTTAGTCGTATTATCAAAGTAAAATTGAAATTATGTCACGATTGCATTTACATGCTATTGTTTTAAATTGAAAATTTCATTCAACAAAGTTGTAATATAAATATTGGCAAGTTTGGACCATCTTAGCATCCTGCTATATGCCATGGAGTTGATAAAGGAGCTTTGAATCGAATTGACAAAGAGCCATCAAAAATAAATTAGTCCTTTATAATTGTGTAGAATAGTAAGGGCGAACCTATGACACGCATATCAAATGTTACATTTTTTAATGACACATTTAGTCTCGAGATTGTTAATGCTGATGCGTATAACAGCTGTGGAACTTTATTTACCTAGAAATATGGCCTTAGTGTTTAGAGAAACCAGTAAAAAAAAGAGCTATTGCTTCATGGATATTTCGAATATTGGAAGCATCGTGAAATTGCAAATGAAAGGATCATTTAATGATAAAGAAAAAGTGAAATTTCATTGCAAAGCGAAAGGAAGATACAATCATAATACAGCAAAATGAACAGCATACGCGTGAAGGTAATCAAGTAATCACAAACTCTGTCAGCAGTTAGCAAAATGAAGAATAAAATGCTATATACAACACTTCAATCTTTTATTAATGAAAATATTTTTTAATTGAAATTTTCAATTAAAGTTAATTAAAATTAATTTCTTTAATCATTTACCAATGTCTTGTAAACAAATACAAAAGAAGAAAAATATATTTTTTAAGAAATAATTAAATAAATTTGGCAACGATTTTAGTAATAACAAACTCTTCGTACGATATATTTCGACAGCATAACTGTCATCTTCAGGTACACAAAACCAATTAAAAATATTATGAATTAACTTATAATTTAAAAAAATTATTTTTTTTATATTAATTTAATTTTCTAATAAATAAACACTTAAAAAATATTCAAATATTTTTAAATAATTTTAAACTGTTAATTATATAAATATTATAATTTTTATAATTATAATATTTATATAATTATAATTATAATAAATAACAGTTTTAAAATTAGTTAAAGTATTTGAATATTTTTTAAGTTTTTATTTATTAGAAAATTATATTAATATAAAAAAAATTTGTACATAAACACTTGTTTTTTTATTAAAAAATATTCTATTATTTTTTGACAACAAACGCAAAATAAATCCGTACAGTAAGTGATTTCCGGGCTTCTATTTTAGCTTCCATCGTCCTCTGTCTGTATCCCGGGTTTCGTCCCGATCGGAGGTGATGACTTCGTCAGTCTCTTTTGTACATATAAAATACTAATCTTGATCAATGATTATAATTTTAAAAAACTTTAAAAAAATGTGCAAAAATTTAATACAAAATTAAAACACAAAAGTCAAAAGGACTGAGTTTTGACGGCAAAATATTCTCATGCCTTAAAAATTTGATAAATATAAATAGTTTCATCATGAGATGTGAAGAATTTGTCAGTTTTTTTTAATAGAGAATATAATGCTGTGTTTTTGATAAAATTTTACTGAAAACTTTTGGAAATATTAATTATTATACATTTAGAAGGTCCCTGTGAAATATGCGAAATTAAATTATTTCTTATAAATTATAAATGTAGTTTTTGCAGTATAATTGAATATAGAAATTATCAAAAGATTACAATTGATAGATTATGTATAACTGTATAATATCGCTCAAAAATTCAAGTAAGTAATAAAATTAAATGATAAATTCCATTTTTCTGAATTTTTCTACATTCGTCTATTACAAAATAAATACAAAGAGGTCAATATTGACAAGCATAGGGGGTACACGACGAACTGTATGGATATAAGACCATCCAATTAAAGTAAAAATTTAGAAATTTATATACTTCTCCAGTTTATTTATTTTCTATATAGTTGAACCAGTAGTAGGCAAACAGGTGATTGCGTGTTCGCAAGAATTAAAACTAATAAAACTAATAATAATGTTTCACATCATCCTTGGAATGTAGAACTCCTTGTGTATAATATAACAATAACAGTTATCTAGAAGATGGAAAAACATTATTGTCAACATCTTTTCTATCCAGGCATTGTTTGGGCATCACGTGTTAATAATCTGGTTTCGCTAATAATATTCTCTGCTTCAATCAGAGCTCGTATACACCATTTTTCAGTCGAGAACATTTTCTATATTAAAACAAAAAAAAACAATAATTTTAAAACATAGAAAACACACAAAGTTTCATGTGTGTTGAAAAAACATTACAGGAATTATAGTTTTTTATATAGACAATAGACTTTTGAGATTAAAAAACCAATGATACATACAAACACAATACATAGTAAAAAACACATGTAAACTTGCGATGAAATATTTATTATCATTTTTAGCATTTAATTAAAAAAAATTATAATAAATTTTAATAAAGGGATGTTTTAAACAAATAAATCATAAGATAAGTCTTTGCTGCAGTATATTTATTAAGTAAAAATTTTATGCAAAGACTTAGCATATAATTTATGTAATAAATCATAATTTTTTAATTGATATATCATTATGTCTTACTTTAAATAATATATTTCGATATTTAAATAAATCCAATCAAATTTTATTTTCCATATATTCCAAGACTTCAAATGCTAATGATGATTGATGTTGACATGAAGAAGCTTCGATGTTGATCTAAATATATTTATAAGATCAAAATACAAACTTTTAAAGGTCAAAGTTTAAATAAATTATCTGAAATTAAAAAAAATATTAAAATTTATGAAATAAAAAGATTCACAATTTGTGGATTTACCCTCACAGACACACACCAGAAAGATGCAGTGGACTGAAAATCGGTGTATGCAAAACTGCTGCCAGGTTTGTGTGTCTGGTAGAGTTTTAGAAACGTGTTGCTACCTGTGATTATTGTAGCTCTAGCAGTACATTGTTCCCACATTAACCAATCCATCACTCAAATTCGCAGCAGACCTCTTGCATTGCTCTCTCTATTTCTAAAAATTCAAATCCATCAATTGTATTGAAAATAAAACAACTTGAGTGCTTTTCTGCAATTAATATAAAAATGTCTTCTAATTGAATAATATTGATTGATTTTTTGGTGCCGAAAATTTGTGGAGAAATAAGAGAAATTTATTATTAGATTTATTTTCTCCATTTGTAATAATTGATTTCTTTCAATGTCATCAAGAGCGGGTTTGATCAACTCTTTTCCCTTTGAATCTGTCAATCAGGCGTTGACGTCAAATGATGAAGAACGCTCGGTGCCAGACATAAAAATTTTCAAACCCAGCAAACCAATTCAACCCAGCATATTCTCTCTTAGCGGGCCTGATAAATCCAGACTCACAGTTAATCGGGAAATCAATCCAGACCTTCTTCAATCTTCAAGATTTTCTGACAATGCAATCCAAGTTCACATTATTCAGGCGAGTTTTGATAGTGAATTTGAAAAGGAATCCATTCATTCCAATGGATCATTAAAATTAAATCATCTGAATACTGATACGCATCCTTGTGATCCGAGCAATCGAAGGCATTCTCTACCCGCGTACGCATTAGACAAAGTGAAAAGTTTCCTCTCGACTAAGTCACCTTCATCAAATACTCAGTTGTTTTCTGCTGAAAGTCTTATTTCTCGAAGAAAAAGGTCAATCATTGGATTATTTAACACGATCGGTACAAATCTTGGATTGGTTAGTCCGAAAAAATCCTTAGGAAACGGAGTAATGGTTTCCGCTCTTCACGGATCAAGTGATAGTGTCGATATAGTTAGAATGAGACATAGTCTTGGAATTCTTGAAATGGATCCTTCAGCCAAACACCTATCACAAACAGCCCCAGTCATATCTATTGATGACATATATTACCGACCACATAGGTCTTTTGCACGAGACATTCTCTGTTGCATTTGTTTCAAAAATCACGATGAATATGATAATTTAATCGAGAGCCACGGTTGTGCTCGAGTCTTCACAGCTTTGGTTTTGTTAACTATTGTATGCATGTTGATTGGGTACATTATCAAAGCAGCAGGAGAAAAAAAATAGAAAAAAATTATTGTTTTAATCTGATGCAAAATGTATAATATATTTGATTGTTGAATCATGTTTCGTGAGCAATTTTTACTGTAAAATATTTGTTTATTTCGGTTAAAATTGATTCAATTTAAAATTTTAATAATTAAGGATATTAAATGAATTATTTTTTTCAAAATAATAATAATTGCATTAATTTCAATGTCTTTTTCAATTACTTAATTGACAATTAGCAAACATAATTATTTATTTATTATTCAAATATAAAAGTAGAAATCTAAAATCTTTAATACTTAAAAAATAAATTTGGTTATTATAAATAAAATAAATAAAAATTTTTCAATAAAAACCATTTTGATGATTAAAACCATTTACAATATCATGATCATAAAAATTACAATTTACAAATTTTGCCTTTGGCATTGTATTAAGAATTTCAAATATTATTGTTAATCCATTTATTTCTAATATTACTGATGTATTGTTTGGGATATTTACTTAAGTACGGCTTACATCAATAATAATAATAAAAATAATAATAATAATAATAATAATAATAATGATAATAATAAAAATAATAATATTAATAATAATAATAATAATAATGATAATAATAAAAATAATAATATTAATAATAATAATAATAATAATAATAATAATAATAATAATAATGATAATAATAAAAATAATAATATATAATAATAATAATAATAATAATAATAATAATAATAATAATAATAATAATAATAATAATAATAATAATAATGATAATGATAATAATAAAAATAATAATATTAATAATATAATAATAATAATAATAATAATAATAATAATAATGATAATAATAATAATAATAATAATAATAATAATAATAATGATAATAATAAAAATAATAATATTAATAATTAATAATAATAATAATAATAATAATAATAATAATAATAATAATAATGATAATAATAAAAATAATAATATTAATAATAATAATAATAATAATAATAATAATAATATTAATATTAATAATAAATAATAATAATAATAATAATAATAATAATAATAATAATAATAATAATAATAATAATAATAATAATAATAATAATAATAATAATATAATAATAATAATAATAATAATAATAATAATAATAATAATAATAATAATAATAATAAAAATAATAATAACAAAATAATAATAATAATAAATAATAATAATAATAATAATAATAAATAATAATAATAATAATAATAATAATAATAATAATAATAATAATAAATAATAATATAATAATAATAATAATAATAATAATAATAATATAATAATAATAATAATAATAATAATAATAGTTTGTGTACGGAAAGTCTAATCTCTACCTAACTCGTACTGCTGATTGATGCCCATCTCACTTGTACTCTAGGGTTTCCTTTTCCCAGTACACTGCAAGATTTCGATATACTGCTATGTACCCATGATAGAAACCATGTTGGCACTGTACGCAACAGCCGAATGCCATTCGAGCAGGTGAGAACTATTTCTAGTGCTACTCCCAGGACCTTCGTTTTTCCGTCATCAGGCGGCCGATGAAGAGTTTCTACGCTGTTCCTACCCAAATTAACATTCATACGGAACCCCTCCATCTGTTAAGTCTATTACGCTCAAAAATTGTTAGGACCTTAAACATAATTCTAGCGAGCGAGTTTGGTTAGCGACGACCATTTCCGTCATTGAACGTAACATTAACCTTGCTCTTTTCATCAACTATCAATTTAGCAATATCATTTTATTACTAATAATTTAGTCATTTATTATGTATCCTAGAAGAGAGCTTTTATTGCAAACGTTGTATTCCAATACATATACGTATAGTTTTAAGTACATATATACATAACAGATAAGGACTGTTCACGAGATTAACATGCAACGTGCAATATACACATGTAACTATGGTATCAGTTAAGCATTTTGGAGGACGATTATCGGATGTTGGCTCTTGATTAGCGAGGAAGATGGTATCGTAAAGGAGAGAGCAAGCCATCGATAGGTCTCGTCTGCTGCGATTTAATTGTCGGAGTCGATGTCTACCGGCAGACATCGGCGTTTTGGTTGACGATATAGAGGAGAATTGTCAATTGTATTCGATTCAATCCGAGTTGAAGTGCCAGGGTCGCTGGTAGGAGTACGACTCGTCGGCACATGCCCACTTAGAATGGAGATCTCCTCCATGTTGAGGCCCAATCGCTCCAAGGCCTGATCGACCGTTGGGACTTCCCTTGCGTCCTCTTCCAGGTCGATATATACTGATGATGGTGGAGGGGAATCACTGCCATAGGGCATAGATGATGTCCGGATCGAACTCCGGGAACTCAAACTCCTGATAGGCAGGAGGTGGACCGCTGATTCCACTCGTTGTCCCTACGGTTTCAATAGCCCTGAGTAGGCTAGCCTCGGCTCGACGTCGTTCACGGCGCCGACAATTTCGATTCGGACGTCGTCGAGATACCCCGGCGTCGGGTCTACAGTGATATTATGAGACGATTCGTTTGGTAGAGACGGAGTCGGGTTAGATGGGAGATGCCGGGCCGGTATGATATCCAAGTTCTGTACCAAGCTGCATCCTGGTAGGCGGCTCTTAACTCGGCCTCCGTAAATATTCTTCGGAGAGTGGAACTTTGCTCTGCAATGAGGATTCGTTGACTACGCGACTCGATTATCAATTCGTCTCTGGCGCGGGTCAAGCGAGCGATTTTTTGGAATAACTTCTTCGTGGATTCAGGTGAGCTCCACGTTCCTTTCAACTTTTGGTATTTAGCCTGTAGGACTGTATGATCTTTCTCCAATTGCTCCAACCTCTGACGGGTCGCGATGATCGAGGGGGATAATCTTGGAATTCTGGGTAGTTCTGTCGCGTTTGTCATTTGGTTAAGATCTGTAGATAAAGGGAGACAGTGTTATATTAATTTATCCAAAATCACGTCGAGGTCTACAATGATGTGAGTTAGAGTTAGGTCGTAACGAGATGACAGAGAGGTAAAGTTGAGGTTAATGGTAGTTCAGTTAGTCGACCCGTATACCTACGTCGAACTTATCAATTCGGCACGTTCCCTAGTAGTAGGCAAATCAAAACTGTGATCGTGGAGTAAATAGAGTGGACCCTGACATCCATTATAGGGCGTATGGGAGTTCTAATAGCCTTAGTATCACTAGCAATTACAAATTTGTTGGGTGATATAAATGCTGTAAGCAGTAATCCCGTGAACAATCAGGACGAAAATAACAATAATAGGGTTATTAACGGTCACGATGATATATGTAGTGGGGTCATCAGGGTATTAATAACAAAAATGTTGATAATAATTACAAGGATAGCCCTAGTAATGTTAATAAAAATTATTAGAATAGTAAGGAATAATGTTAGCAATAATTATCGAAATATCAATGACAACAATAATCCTAATGATGACAATTACCCGAATACGGATGAGAAATAATAACATTAATAAATATGGTGATGTTTATATTAATCCTATTGAAATAATAAGTATACGAATAGCACTAATTGTAATAATTAGGGGAGTCCTAGTAATAAATATTAATGCTAATAATGACAATTTTAGTGAATTCGATAAGTAAGTGAGTTACCGTCGTGCAATGGTGTCCGTAGTTAATAACAAGTAACCTATCTGAATGATCGAGATTAATTACTAGATACACTGTTCGTTAGTCACGAAATTGGTGAAGCGGTTCTGTAAACAATTCCTAGCCGCGGGAATGATTTTAGCCAGACCGATGAGTTTAAGGTCAGTGGCGTTGCATAATTAACTATCTAGGATGGGAAGAAAATTAGCGGTGTCGCCATGGAAATTCGTTTACCTGATGGAGATTCTCTCTCTCCCGACTGCTACTGATGAATTAATGGATTTCCCGCTATCGAAATAATTCACGAAAAATCAATAGTGACTGGGACAGCAATTTGATAACTTTTTTCGGGAATCTCTATGTCTATTTTCCGAATGAATTAAACGTAGACAATTTTATACGTTCGGCTCCTATCGATGGAATTTATCAGCTATTGGTATCTACCACTTCGAATCGTGGTATATTAGAAATGTATTAAGAGCCATTCTCAATCTCGACTCTAGGCTAGTAACATTATTCTGGGGAAATGGCTTTACATTATTTATTCGGTGATTTATGATAATTATTCTTATTGTGATGTTGTCGATATCTTGTCATGTGGTATTTCAATGGGTTGGAAATTTACAGTTAATTCATGGTAGTTCAATTGTTGTTTTAATGTTCAATGCCGAGTGTTTGTCGTAATAAAAGGGTCTGACACTTTCGGCGCCATTTTCATTTTCTTTTGACATTGATTAAAAATTTCCTTCTCGTCAATTCTTATCACTCCTGCCCAGAATTACTCGTTTTTCTTTCGAGGTTTCAAAAATAATCCTAAGAGATTGTTGTACGATTTTTCCTATTTCCCCTAACTAGTGTCGCTCTTCCCTTTACGTTAAGATTTTCTGCTCGCCTCGACCGACGTTTCCATCAGCCGTTGCGAGGGTCCTGTGGGGAGGGTCCTGTGCCATTTTGCTAGGCCCCGTCGCGTACAGACCGAGATTCCGAAGCAAGCGCGACTCACAATCACAACTAGGGAACTTAATCCACCAGCCGGACCGGGATCTGCCTGATCGAGGACTATTACAATACTGTAGGCATGTATATGATTTTATAGGGACCTCGAATATATAAGAAATATGCATATAAATTCATGTAAGATTAAATGCAGACATTATGAACATATTATTATTAAAAAACAAGGTTACATTAACTTAGAAAAATCAAAAGACATAATATAAAAAACTTCCTTACTTAAAATTTTCAGAAATTGCAAAAATTCGATTGAAATAGTTGAAATATTGGTAAAGTCAAAATCAAATTGAAAATTGTAAAGTTGCAAAAGTTAAATTGTAGAAGTTGAAATAATGAAATTGGTCACTGCTTATATACTATTTTTGTGTCTGAGTGCGACCAATGGGCGATTTTTCGCCATTTTTGGGGCTTTTTAATTATTTTATTAATTTCAAATTATTTTTATTATATTTTTATACATTTTTCTTTATATTTTGGTATATGAATATTTGTTATTGAATTTCATTTTTTATTATTATTTTCTTATAATATTATTTTTTAACCCCATTTTTTTTCTGGTCGCCTCTTCTGCCTGTGTTTTTTCTAAACCTTATTTTGCAAGGTTTTGGCAGTTTGTTTCTTTTCTCATATGTTTCTGTCTGCTGCTGTAGGCTTTTTATCGTTTTTGATTAATTGTTTGTTTTTATTTAATTTTGTTATATTTTTAATTTGTTTTAATTAATATGTTTTAATTTATTTTTGGTATCTTCTTGCGGTGCATGCGTATGTACAGTGACAATTTCCATATTTTTCATTTTTATCTTTTTGTTTTAATCCGTTGATATATTTTGTTTTAATTTTGGCTCTAAGCCCAACAATAATAATAATAATAATAATAATAGTAATAATAATACCGTTTATCAGTCTTTTAACAAAATCTAAATGAAAATAGGAAAATCTAAACAAATTAATCAATAATAATTGTGATATGAGTTGTATACGATTATTCAAAATATTTTTCTTCAGTAGACTTAAGACAGGCATATTACCAAGTTGGAATAGTTCCAGAAATACAAGAGTTGATGGCCTTCAGTACTAAGGAAGAACAATTTTTTTAACAGGCTACCATTTGGGTTAGCAATCGCTCAAGCTACTTTCTAAGATGTATGCATTCTCTCTTAGAAGGCATTATTTGTAAAGGAGTTATAGTAAATTTAGACGATATAATAAACTACGGAAAAACAATAGAAGAACATGATGAAATATTTAAAGCTGTGCTAACAAGAATTCAAAATGCAGGTTTAAAGATCAATCTTGAGAAATGTGAATTTTACAAAAAGAAATTGTTTTTCTTGGTCATATTATAAGTGAAGAAGATATTCATACTAAAGATAAAATGATAGATGATATTAAAAATGCGGAAAACCCAAAGTGTACAAAGCAATTAAGGTCATTTTAGGTATGACAAATTATTATAGAAGATTCATAAAGAATTATGCAAAGATTGCAGCTTCTCTTTATGCAGCTATAACAGGATGCAAAAAAAGATTACCTAGTCGAAAGAATTCGATGATGTTTTTCAGATTCCCAAAAATATAATGTGTGAAGCCCCAATTTTAGATTACCCAAGGGAAAATAGAATTTTCATTCTCAACACAGATGCCAGTTTCGGAGCAATCGGATCTGTGCTAAGTCAGCTCAAACAAGACAGTACTGAGAAAAAGTCATAGCATATGGGTCTATACACTTATCAGCTCATAAAAAAGGATACTATGTCACGAGAAAATAATTACTCGACATACGTGAATACGTTAGTCACTTCAAAAAAGGCATTGATATTTCTTAATACTACGAAGTAAGCAATAAGTCCACAATTTCAAACTTGGATTGCGAATTTATCAGAATACGATATTGAATTAAAATATCGTAAAGTTGAAAATCATTCAAATGCTCGCAATGTCAAACAAGACATAAAGATGCTAAAGAAGCTAAAGCTAGAGTAAAACACATTTGTATGATTCAAAAGATAGTAGTAATGCACCAAGGATTTGAAGCTCAAGAAAGCAATAAGCAATTTCAAAAGATGAAGAAATGTTTTGAAATAATGGAAATTTTGACCAGAAAGATTTCGATAAATAATATTTCCTTTTTAAACTAAGGGATAATTTGAAAATGAATTTTTGATTGTAAATAAGGATGCGATGGATTTTTATTTTTAATCTCCATCGAATTCACTCAACAACTTGTTATTAAAATACATGAAAAAATGTGCCATGTCGGATTAAAAAAACTAGTGTATTATATATTCTATTGACCAAACATACAATCTACAATTAAAGAATGTTTACAAAAATGTCAAGAATGTGCAAAGCGAAAAGTAAACCAAGAACAAACAAAAGATATCCAATACCTCATGTAAGCTCAGAATATTTGGATCAAATTCTAATAGACATTGCTTATATGAAACCGATAGCTGCAAAAAATACGTGATAGTTATAATTGACAGATTTATAAAACTAGTCAGTTTAACAGCAACTTCAAAACAAGATGATAAAGCTACATATAGAGTCTTGTTACATCAACGGATTTATAAATTTGGAAAGCCAAAGAGTATACTTTCAGATAGAGGGAACTACTTTGAAAGTATGCGATTTGTAAATTCAAGTTTATGGTATTCCTTGTCACATGGTACAACATTCTTAATGAAGTGAATGTTAAAAACAAAATACTACAAAAATAGGATTCTGTTATAAATTCAGCTACAAAACAACTTCAAGTGACTAAGAATTACCTCTTAAAATGTAGGAGTGATAATGGTTTTGAACAAGTTTTAATTGATGCTGTTGAGATTGCATAGTAATTAGAACAGAAGCGAAATTTGAGCCCGATGAATGTAGAAGAAGGAGACATAAACGGCAGTTTGAATATGAAGCTCAAGATGAAGCACCACAAGATCGATCCTATACATAAATTCAAAGTTGAATTCTACTACACTATCTTGGTTCCAACAATGAGAACAACATGATATTTTATTTGGCTTCCTTTATGATATATCCAATATCAACAAAAAGACATCTGCGGATATACTTACTGACTGCAAACATTTAGAAACGTCTTTGACGCATAAAGATAATAAAGATATTGATGCCTATAATCTTTGTAATGAGCTTCAAGTAGTAGCCTAAAGGCTTCCAAAGCCTATGTCACCATCAATGTGCTCCTTTATATAGTACAACAAAAATTAGAAGATTGCGTACTAAATTTTGTTTTTTCCTTGAGAATATTATTAACACTTCCAGTGTCCGTGGCTAGTGGAGAACGCAGTTTTTCAAAATTTAAATTAATTAAAAGTTATTTGCGTTCAACTATGTCACAAAGCAGACTTGTGGACTTAGCAACAATTTCAATAAAATTTGATTACGCTTATTTTCTACACTTTTATTTTAAATTTGATCAATTTATGCGGTGTCCATAATTTTTGGCATTATTATTTATTATAGTAGACATTAATTTGTTGTTCTTTAACTTTTTCATTGTATTAACCTTCAGTCTGTGCATTGGGGTCAAATGGATCCCAGTCTTTGTAATAAGTGATATAATAGGTTTTTACACCAACTAACTATGTCAAGCAACTAGATTTGCCTCAACTAAGGTTTTCCACACACATTACAAAAGAAATAATCAAAAATACATTATATATGACGTAGTTACGAAATTTTTAAGCAATTTATTATATTTTGGTGCATTGGGGTTAATCTGACCCCAATTTGTTTCCCGCCTAACAATCTATAGAAGTTGTCTCTTTTTGAAATGTAAAAAGTGAAATTCAGTGAATATTATTTTTGAATAGAAGTGTTGTTATTAGAAATTAATTTGTTTGTGATAATTATATATTCATATAAAAAACTATTTGGTGACTATTTTTATAAGGTGAGAATATTTATATATTTTTGTGGTTGTTGTGTTTAGTCTAATTTTTTAGGCATATAATAATTTGGATGGCCCGATAAAGACAAATTAGCCAGGATATTCGAAATCTATTCGAAAGCATTATCAATTCTGATGATGAAGAGCTAGCAAATGATAACTTTGATAGTGATTTTTCTGATTTTGATGAAGCTGCTGTTGAAATGCAAAATATAGAAACTGATGAAGAACAAGAAGTACAAAATATAGAAACTGATGAAGAACAAGAAGTACAAAATATAGAAACTGATGAAGAACAAGAAGTACAAAATATAGAAGCTGCTGAAGAAACTGAAGTGGAAGAAGAAAGAATTTGGTATTACGAGCAAAATAAAAAGTGCAAAAGAAAATGGAGGGCAAGTCCACCAAATGTAACTATAGTTCGCGACTTTCAAATCTTGAGAGAAAGACAAGAAATTTCTGTTGAAACAGCTCAAAATATAAATACTCATCTGGCCGCGTTTAAGAAATTACTTCTCGAGACATTAATAAATGTAATAGTGGCCGAAAAAAATAGAAAAGCTCGGCATTTCTACACTATAAATAGTAACACTTCACGTATTTGGTATGATACAAATTCAAACGAAATTTATGCACTGATTGGTATACTTATATACGCTGGGCTCATAAGAACTGGGATGAAAGATTGAATGAATTATACCATCTAGACAACCGTCCTTTTTATCGGGCTGCAATGTCATTACAAAGAGTGCAGCAGCTTTTACGATTCTTGCGCTTCGAAAATTATCAAACTAGAGCAGAACGTTTGAAGGAAGATAAGCTAGCAGCTTTCCGTGATGTATGGAATATGTTTTTGGCAAATATTAAAGGACCTTATAAACCATCATCATTCTTAACTATAGATGAACAACTGGTATTAACTCGTGGCCGATGTTCATTCAGACAATATATACCATCAAAGCCAGGCAAGTACGGGATTAAAATTTTTTATATTTGCGATGCGTTGAATTTGTACCCATTAAAAGCAGAAATTTATGTAGGCAAGCAACCGAATGAGCTACGTGCGGTTGATTACGGATTAAATTTAGTTCATAGATTATCTGCACCATATATCAATAAAGGACGAACTATAACTATGGATAACTTTTTTACAAGCTGTCCATTAGCAGAACAAATGTTACAGAAAAAAACAACAATAATTGGAACAATTCGCGCAAATAAACCAGATCTACCTAAAGAATTTACGAACAAGGCCGAAATTAAGAACCGAGTCGTGAATTCTTCCAAATTTTGCCTCGACGATCATCTGACGTTGGTAAGTTATGTTCCGAAGCATAACAAGAATGTATTGTTACTATCCACTCTACACAATGATGATATTGTTGACTTCGATTCAAATAAACCCAATATCATATTGGACTATAATAAAATGAAGGGAGGAGTTGACACACTCGACAAAGTAGTTCGTACCTATACCTGCAAAAGAAAGACCAAACGATGGCCAATGGTTCTTCATGCTTATTACTTATTTTGCACAAGTTTGAAAAAAAAAGCATAAATTTGGCTCTGAAAACAAAACGGGCATTTGATATATTTCATTGAAAGTTATCAATGACACAATTATGTTTTTATAATTTGGAGAAAAATATTGTTCAGACAAACAATATAACTGTTACCTATTTCATTCATTTCAAACTATTTTTTTAAACTTTATATGTTGCCTCTTCATAAATATTTCTAAGCTAGCTTTTGACAATAGGAGAAAATGTCTTTTAGTTTTGTAATCTTCCCATCCTTTCCTTGATTCTATGAGGATAAGTAGGTCTGAAATAAACACAATTTTATATGAAAGCAAAGAATAAGAGTTTTGTTTGCTATTTTGACCGGTTAATCAGACAATTTTATTGCATTAGTAGCTTTTAAATTTTTTAACTGTTGCAAATGTTATTGAAATCTCTAAAATATATCAGAAATAGTTTTAGTATGGAACTCGTAACTTCTTTTATTTTATTACTTTTCATACTTATTAAATAAGTATTGTTTTTAAGTAGTTCAATGGCACAATTTTATATTATCTTGTAACATGCAAAAATCTGCAGTGATAATAATATATAATTTTTAATTGAAATATTTAATTAATGTTTTAAACAAAATTTCATTTGTCTTTTTAATTTCAATTAGTCTTATGTTATTTCAATCAAATTTAAAATTGTAAAATCTTGCCAGTCTATTTAAAACAAAATAAGTCTTTCGGATCAAACGGATTATTGAAACAAAAAAATATTTTAAATAGTTAAAATATGTATTTTATGATTTATCTTATTAAATAATATTTTAATCTTCAATAATTCACAATTAAACAAAAAATAATTTAAATTAAAGATAATGTTCGATTTTTTTGAAAAGGTGATTTATTATAAAAAATTTTTTTTCGAAATTCTTGCCATAGTTGTCTCAATCAATACTGTTCATTTCCAGGAGAATCGCATTCATCCTTTGGATCATTAATACTTAATTCTGTATCTAATTGTTTGATTTCGATTTCAAATCTTTCACTACTCTGATATTTTGAAAATTAATTTTTTGATTGATAAAAATGTACTGTTTTTATTTGAAATGACATTAAATTAAAATTAACAAAACATGGATTCGTAATAAAAATTATTTAATTAAACAAATTCTTGAATTGAAGCTAGATTGTTTCACTGTCATCTGCATATAATTATTTTTAATATAATTTACTTTTTATATAATATTAAATTAAAAAATTTTCTGAATATTTATGCATTATGAATGAATAAAGAGATATAATAGGAAACCATTTTTTATTGGTTTCATTATATTTTAATTTATTGACAATTGAAAATTATTTTCGTGATCATTTATTCACTTCTTTAACGTGCATGATGTATATATTCGTCACTTTAGGAAATACATTTGGACTGATTAGTTGAATAAATAAAAAAATATTATTAAAGTATTATTGATTGTCAATTTTTTCTCTTAATGGACAAAATAATTTCTAAAGTGATATACTTTAAATATTTTCAGATATAACCATAATTATTTCTTGTTTAAATCAGATTATAAATATAGATAAAGATTAAAAATCAATCGAATTATTCTTAACAAATGAAAATTATAGTCATAGCAAATAATTATAACAAAAAAAACAAAATATCGTTGCCAAATATCTAAAAATAATGAATACAAAATTCCCAGGGTTTTATGGCTTTCTTCAAATGAAGATTAATTACTATTTGATCTGATTTGCTGAGGTTGAATTATTTCTGATATTTCATTATCAATAAATTTTAATTAAGAAAGTGAATAAAAGAATAATAAATTTATTTAATATTAAATAAATAAACAAAAATAAATATCTTTAATATCTTTTAAATAATAATAATAATAATAATAATAATAATTCAAAGAAAATGCCAATAAAATACTCGTCGTACGATGTATTTTGACAGTTTAACTGTCTTGATATAACAGAAAAATAAACATTCAATAAAAACAATTAAATAATATGATTTTAGTTTGCTGTGTTACTTGAAATAAATTTACATATTTGGTTTAGAAATAGCTACATTTCATTAAGTTATATTAGCCACTTTATTTGGAAATTAGAACAAAACATAAATAAGTTATTTGGTTTTTATTATTGCTCCAACTTAATTACTGTTATTTTATATATTTTTTCGTAACACCCAGAAGCAATGAAGAGCACATTATCAAATTTTTATGGCAAAAAAACAAAAAACGACACCGTTGTTTCCGAATCCGAATTAAATAACCGGACCCAGCGACAACCACAACCATCATCTTCGAAAAATGTTCAGAGACAAAGCACTCAAATAATTTAAAGACCAAAATAGAATAATAGCTCTGAAATTCAAGATAAGCTTCCTGATTAATGGTCTGTGCAACAATTTACAAGCTTTAAAGAAAAATATGATGGTTTAAAAGTTTTAAATAAAACGTTAGGCTGTGAATATTGTGCGAAATGTGATTTTACATAAAATAAATATGCTCATGTTCCAAGATAATGGAAAAACATACAAATTCAGGCATCTGGTAGAAATAAATAAATCCAACAACCTTCGGTTAGAAAAAATATGAAAGAACATTTTTCATCAAAGGCTCAAAATATTTGTGTGGAAAGCTTTAATCAACTGAAATAGAATTGTACGCCTACATTAATTGATACAATAAATGAAAAATATTTAAAGTCTACTTGTAGAATATTTAACACAGTTTACAGCCTGACCAAAAGATGTAAAACATTTTCAGATATCGAAGATGAAGGAGAATTACAAATTAAAGTTGGGTTAGATATTGGAATAGCATCGCAGTAGTGGGATGTGTCACCGCAAACTCACCCCGGGGGGAATGGGTAAAACGTTGTTTTCTAAGTCTAAAAGTAAAAAAAATTTAAGACAAAGACAATGACTCATACAAGATCATTGAAACAAAGGCCATGATTCATTCAAGGCCATTGGGTGAGTAATAATAATTTCTCGAGGTCATTGAAACAAAGACCATGACTCATCAAAATTTTCTCAATGCCATTCAAACAAAAACCACGAGTCATCAAAAAAGTTTCCAGGTCATTTGGAATTTTTCAAGGTCATCCTATCTTTTCAAAATTTACCGTAAAAACATAATACATAGTAAATAATGCATGCAAACTTTCAAAATGTAGAAATGTTCTGTTCAATGAAAACTCTATATAAAACTATTTTTAGAAACTTTTTACACAAGTTTTTTTAAATTAAAGCCAAAAATTTTTGAAAAAAATACCAAAAACTCTACTTTGAGTTGTAGAGAAAATTAAGAAATAATTTCGTAATATTTTTCATGAAATTCAATCAATTTAATATTTTTAATATTTTTTTTCAGATATTACAAAAATATCCATCGAAACTCTAGGTTTTTGAGTTTTTACCTCATTTTAAATTTACCAGGAGCAGTGGAACCAGAACCTTCAAATGAGGAGTTTAAAAAATACGGAAACATAAGTTTTCCGATAACTTAAGTTAAAAAAAAATTTTTATAAAGTATAAAAAATCCAAATCATTAATACCATTAAAAATGAGGAAGATCTTTATAAATTTGCGAAATTAACAGAAATTTCCAAAGCCTCATAAAATCAATAATTATCAAAAATTTGGATTTGTCAAAAGGTAAAAAAGATGGCAGCCAAAACAAATTTCCAAGGAACAGAGGAATAGTTTATTCGAATATAGAAACTTTTTAATAATAAATTTTAGTTTTCAATTAATCGGACTTACATTTATTCGTAAATAATTCCATTAATTTACAGAAATGGGCATAAATTCCTAAAAAAACTTAAAAAATCTAATTAAAACTAAATTTATAATAAATGATGATGAAAAGTATTATTTAAGACCTTGAATAATGATCTCATAAATATACAAGATCACAATCCAAGCCCTAAAATATATTTTATTAAAAAATTTACCTGTCAGACATTTTAAAAATGCCTAATTCATAAACTTAATAATAATTCTAATTGGTTTTTCATTAAAATTTCTGTTATAGAAGTTTTTAATGAACTGTATCAGATGTAATTTAATTTAAAATATTTTGTGTATGTGAGGTATTTTTTTCAGGGTTTTTAATAGTTTTTTCGAAGGTTTAATAATATGATCCATGGTATGCTTGGAATAGAAAACGTTTGTCTGCAAAATGGACAATTTTAAGATGAAATCGATATTTTCAGACAATATTTTTGAATAAATATGATATTCATGTTTATGGCTCAAAATATGTGTGTGTGTGTTAAATCAACGATACGGTACAGTATTTATAGAAAGGGTTTTATGACAATATGTGTTATTTATGAAATATGTGTGCGTGTATAAAATTTAAGTAAAGATTTTTCGAGCATGCGAGGTATCATTTTAAAGGGTTTTCAATAGAGTTTTCGAAGGTTTGAGATTGTGGTCCATTGTTTAAAGGGATAGAAAACGTGTAAATGTGTGCATAAAGTTAAAGTATAAATATCAAAAATAATTATGATTCAAAATGTCTGTGTTAAATCATCGATATATGACAGTATTTACGAAACAATTTAATGAAAATATGTTATTTTTCAAAAATTTATAAAATATTTATTTTATGCTAATAATAAGTGTGTATGTGTTAAATAATCAAAATGGTTCAGTATTTATGTAAAGTTTGAGATTGTTAAGAAAATTCCCTAATTTATAATACACACGTGTTTTTGATTGAAATATGTGTGTTTGTCTTACCGATATAAGAACAATTATAAACAATTTTTAAGAAAATACACGTAATTTATAATACACATGTGTTTTTATTGTAATATCTGTGTTTGTTTAACTGATAAAAGAAACATTCTAGACAATTTTCAAGAAAATATATATAATAAGTGAAGACATTTAAATTTAATACATTTATATTTCATACCTACTTTCGTTAAAAATCCAATTTATTTTTTGATAATAAGGGACTAAATAACTTATAATCAAATATTTAAAAACCTAGGAGAAAATGTCATAATGATAAAAATTTATTCTAATATAGTTAAAAACAAAATAAAAACTTACGATAAGAGAGGACAATATGAAGTTTATGCTTTATCATTGCCAGACAAAGTGGGGTCAAAAAGTACCTGGGCTTCATATCACAAATTAAGCCTAGCTTGACGGGTAGTTACGCATTACAAACCTTTAGTCGCGGACACTACAAAGCGTCATAGGCACTAAATTAATTAATATTTATTACTACCAAAATAATTATTTGCAGGCTATCTAGATTGCAGCCGCCTAGGACCAGCTTGCAAATAAAATTTAATAATGAGTACAGATATTATTATATTTAAAAATACAAACAAATAATTCATCCATTTAAACTTCAACTCATCGGGATCGAATGATGAGAGTTAAAACAATATCATTATTTAGTCAAAACTTGATATATTAAATGCACGCGGGTATACCTTAAACCAACATAATTTGTAAAAATTTTTTTCATAATTATATTTCTAAAAATCAATTAATAAAACCATAGTTTTTAATACATATTCATTAGTCAAGTCTTTGTTAAACATGCACTTGTATGGCATCTATAATGTGAATCATGACTAACATAATCCATGTATGTTGGAAATTTGGTATATTCATAAAAACGTAAAAATAAATGTGAAAAAAAATGCTCAAAAAATATAATTGGTTTATGTAATTTTGTGTTTATCAAATAGAATAACATAATTATATTTCATAATTATATTTTATAAGTGATATAACAAGTTAAAAATAAAATCTGTAAAATTCATCAAATTATTATTATTATCAATTAATATTATTATTATTAATACTGTTAAGTCAAAACTGAAAGCTTGATATTTTATACATTTAACGAGCGCATGTATATTTTTAATTAAAATAATTGCACAGTTTTAGTGGAGCAACATAACCCTAGTATTTTTCATAACTATATTTCTAAAATCAATTAATATAAAGATTTATCGTTTTTTATTGTATTAATAAGTCATGTTTTTGTTAACCATGCATTTGTATTGCAATGTCTTTGCTAATCGTTCACTTGTTTTGAAACATAATTTTATCCATGCATTTCAGAAATGTACTTTAAAAATTCTAAAAATATGTTGAAATTAAAAAATGTGAAAACTGAAGATACTCAGAAAGCTGAAAAATTATAATTGTAAATTATAATTAATATATTCTGGATATGCATGGATTTTAGGTTTGGCAAATATCGAGATGTTATTCAATTCTACATTGATAATGCAGATAAAATCGTAATAAAAATCAAGGGTAAACTGGATGAAGTACAAAAGCAATATCTCACATGTTCAAGTTGTTTAATTAATAAAGTCAATATTTTATATTTGCCATGTGGACATATCATTATTTGTTCATCGTGTTTTAAAACCACTAATAGGTGTGAAAGTTGTGGTATAATTATTGATGAGTACTATTCTGTGTATATGTAATAAATGTTATTTTGTTTCTAAAGAAATATTATTCAAGTTACTTTTAACTATTGTGAACATGATCTCAAACCCTAATTTATAAATACAACTAATAATAAAATAAGTAAATGAAAATGTACAAGTTTATTTTTCTATAATATATAAATTTTTATTACATAATTGTTCGAAATCGTCTGATAAACCTTTTATTGATGATGATCATTCAAGAGCCAGCATTTCATTGAAAATATCTTGAAATTGCCCTCTATGGTGTTCATAAGGTAAATTAACATTTTTATCAACCCATGCCTATTATCGTCGTGGTTGTTTAACGCTATTTTAAGAAAATACACCTGATTTATGATAAATGGGATTTTTGATTGAAATGTGTGTTTGTTTTACTGATAAAAGAAAGATTCTAGACAATCGTTAAAAAAAATACATATCATTTCATACCTATTTTCGCTAAAAATCCAATTTATTTTTGGATAATAAGGGACTAAATAACTTGTTGTCAAATATTTAAAAACCTAGGGATAAGAGTCACAATAATAAAACTTTAATCTAATATAGTTAAAAACACAATAAAAATTTACGGTATGAGATGGCAATATGAAGTTTATGCTTTATTATTGCCAGACCAAGTTGGGTCAAAAAGTACCTGGGCTTCATAGCACAAATTAAGCCTAGCTTGTCATTACAAAACATTTAGTTGCAGACACTAAAAAGCGTCATAAGCACTAAATTATTTATTGTTTATTACTACCAAAATAATTATTTGCAGACTAGCAAGATTACAGCCGCCTATGACCGGTTTTTAATGTATTAATTACTCATGTCTTTGTTAACTATGTATTTGTATTGCAATGTCTTTGTTAATCGTTCACTTTTTTTATCCATGCATTTCAGAAATTTGCTATAGAGTCTAAAAATATGTTGAAATTAAAATTGTGAAAACTGAAGATACTCAGAAAGCAGAAAAATCATAATTGATATTAGTAATTTTGTGTTTATCAAATCTATTTGTAATAAGATATACTTTATAAGTAATACAACAAATGTAAAATAAAAATCTGTAATATTTAACAGATTTTTATTAATATTATTAATTAATACTATTATTATTATTATATTTATAATACTTTAACTTTTTATTAAGATTACCAATTCATGAACATTATTTTCGACTACTATAATATTATTATCAACCATTTTGTCATCACGTGTTGTCATCAACATTTATATTTAAAGATCTAAAATTTATAACTGAAGAATATAAAAATGTTTACTATTAAATTATCAAAAGTGGATAACATAAACTAATTAATGATGATATTAAGTTAATTTATAAAGTTTTTAATTAAATTTTGGACTCAAATATATTTAATAAGCTAATTTTAACTTAAAGTATATATTTTATGTGTAAATATCTAATTGTGATTCAGGTGAGTAAATTGATGTATTATGTGTAAATTAATAAAAGATGGGTGTCAGGTGGGTACAATGCGAGTAAAGAGGAGGTCAACACATAATAAATCAATAAAAAGAAAACTAATTTGCTCAATAAATCAATAAGAAAAGCAGACGGAAACTAATATACACAATAAAAACTCAGATATTTTATGAAAATATTTATTAAAATGACATTCTAGCACTATTGACTTTCCAAATTGGAGTCATGACATCAGCTGAATTGATATTGTATCCTTGGATAATAATGTTTGTATACCAATGAAAGTTTTCAAAAAAATTAATTTCTTATTAGTAATAGAAAACTTTGCCTTCTCGTAGTCAAGTTATATGTGGTTATTTAATCTTAACTTGATATTCATTGTATTTAGAATTTCGTTTACTAAATTACAATCTGCATCCGATGTTATTGTGAGTAAGCATGGAAATTTGGTTTTAATTAATTTGATTGACATTGAAAATTTGTAACTGATAGAAAATCTGAGAAAATGTAAAGTATGGCTATAATTCCTCACTATCATAAATTCGGTTTGCATGTCGAAATAATGATTAAATTTGTTATCGTATTTATACTAAGTATGTAACCAATGCAATGGCAATGTATAATTTTGCTATAAAGATTCTAAAGTTATGTTGAAATTAAAAATGTGAAATCTGAAGATACTCAAAAAGCTAAAATAAAATAGCTACGATGTACATGACTTTAATGTGTTCATGACCTCTTCATAATCTCGATGTTTGAGTAATAAATTGCATCGATATTGCATTTTAAATTAATCGATATTGCAATAAAACACAATAAAATTCATACGGAAACAAATGATCTAAACAATATTAGACCAAACTTTATATATTTTAATGATGGAATAATACCTGTTTGGATTCTTACGATCTATGTAGAGATGTTTTGTAATCAAGTGTTTCTAAGACAAATTGGATAGTCATACATGTTTTTGTTACAAATTAATAAATTTTATCATAATTCACTAAAAATATTTAAGTAAAACAATATTAAAAGCTTTATATAAATTGTTACAATGTTGTATCAACTTAATATTGAATTGAAGTAATGAACTAGCAAAAACTATTTAAATATTACCATCAAATAATAAATTGTTTATGTTAATTATGGTAACGATAATAAATGTTTTAAGTAAATTATTACAAAATCATAAAATAACGCAACTTGTAAATACTACAATAAATTATTTCAACAAAATAGTTAATAATAATAATAATAAAAATAATAATTATAAATTTTAATAATTTGACAGATAAAAATAGTTCTGATATTGGATACTAAATAAATATTAATAAAATATATTAATGGGGAACTATAACTTGAGTACTTTATGTATTTTTCAGATGGATGAATAAGGTTTTGTTAATCATACATATCTCACGGGTTTTTATGTAAAAATACTTGAAAATGAGTCAAGTATCATCAAATTAATACTGTCCAAAAAAGATATCATAGCTTGTTTTAAATATCTGATTCAATCGAATTTCCATTGATTTGTCATAGATTTTGAATCTAATTACCAAGAAACATACATTCAAAGATGTACTCACTGTTTGATGAAGGGGTTACACATCATTGTAGTATTAAATAAATCTGGAACAAAATTACTTTAAAGGGTTGATTAAGGTATCGGTACAAAGTTGAAATATATTCACTTACAAAGTTGATTCAACTGCATTCACATGATGTATTATTCACACATCTACCAATCAAAATCATTATTATTGCATTTGGGTCGCAGATGAGTAATAAAATCAATCACACAACAGGAATGGGCAAATAACATATGAAAACACGATAATCATACATTGAGGTTATCAATTTTAATCAATGTGAGGTATTTATCATATATAAATCTAACCCATTGATATTATTTAACAGTCTTAGTATATTTGTTATGAAAACATGGGTATATTTAGGGTTTCATTGAAATATATCAGTCATTGTTAAGAATTATTTTAAGTTAGACATAAACCGTCAAAACTTTTATTTTAGATTTATTGGAAGTTGAACTTTATTTTATAAAAAACTGTCGTAACTTCTATCAAATTCAATTAGTAAAAAAGAAAAATATATTTTTACTACATTATATATATATATATATATATACAAAATGGTATTCTTTAATAGTTAAATCACAATTTTTAGATATACGAGTAGTGATTTTGAAACAAGAAGAACAAATAATTATATGTCCACAAGATAAATATATGGTGGATACTTTGTTAATCTGGCAAATTGAACATGTCAGAAAATCTTTTCTTGCATCGGACAGTTTTTCGATTATTTGTATTTCTATTTCACTTATCATACTAATAAATTATTAAGAAAGTTCAAAGAATATATAAATAAATATTTAACAAAGCAATACTAGTCCATATTTACTAAAAAGCATTCAAAATCATCAAAATTAATTACACCTTATACATACATTCAGAATCATATTAATTAATTAATAATAATATAAATGATTATTTTTAAATTTGCGAAAAAGAATAATATATATCTAAATATTTAAAAGTCTAATAAAATACATTAAATAATCTACATAAAATATTTAATTTATCATTTGATTAATGAATTCGAAAGCATCATAGAAAAATGTATAAAATATTTTGATTGAAAGTAACACAACGAGTGTTTATTTGCACATTATAAATACACGCATAATAAAGAACCATAATGACATTAATAATTAATGTAAAAACATAGTAAAACAAAGTAAAACAATATTGTGTTCAATTCCAAAACAAAGACATTGCAATTCAGGTGCAACAGACATACACTAATCCGATTGGACAAAGTCGCTTTAAAAACAATATTATAACAGTTTGACTGGCATTTTTCTTGTTCTATAAGTTTCGTTTATGAAGCCTGTTTAAATAGATTTTTAATTGTTTTGACGGGAAAATATTTGCAAAAGAAAATATTTGAGACTGACACATACTTTTACATAGCTAGTACATAGATATTGATAATTTATATGTTTTCTTATCAAAATATCCATTAAATATATATAAATATAAAAAAATAAACATTTTTTTAAAGATATATATAGAAATTGGCTAAGCTTGTGTGACTTAAAATTTGGTAGCAAATACTCAAGTATCTAATTAATATTAGTAAAATTAGTAGGAACTTACTAAATGGCTATGTATTAACTAATATACATATGATATATATGATTCACTCAATGTTGTATGACCATGTTGCATAATCAAATTGTATGACCGTATTTTCATTACTAAATATAAGCATTACCATGGATATTTTATCATGAATATCACTGAATAACAAATGTTTATATTTTCTTAAATATTTATTAAACATTCATTAAAAAATTACTTTAGGTTTTATTTTCACAAATGGAGATAAATGATACAGAGGTTTCGTTTGATATTTATTGAATAAACTAACCATTTAAATTAAGGTTACAGAATTAGATGTTATATTGTTATATGGGGTCGGACCTTTTCAATTATTGATAGGCTTTTGGCATCAAAATTTGATGATATATTTTTAGCAAATTGGAAAAATCCTTTAAACATGAATTAGTTGAATGTTTTGTAGACTTGTTTGGATATTACAAATCACTGATGAAATTATCGATCTGGATAATGATTTGAAATGATACTGATCCTACGGAATTTAATATACTCAGTGTTTTCTGGTCATGCATGGATTTTAGATTTGGAAAATATCACAACCAGAGTATTTTAAACATTCTAATTATATCAATAAACAAACATTTAATAAGAATAATAATATAAACTAATTTTTAATTAATTTAAGAGGTGAAAGCAACAGCCATAATATAATATCATTTGTTTTTTATGATTATTTTTTAGTAAGTTGTTTTGTATTTCTTAATCAAAAAAAATGTATTAATTATACCTTTTTCATAATAAAGGTAATCTAAGAATAGCTGCAAAGAACGGCTGCAGTTGAAAATAAATATCCAAATATTTAAAAATTTTTGTGTTTTAACGATGACATTTACTTTCTATGATAAAAGAAACTTTGATATCTCATTCTTTTTCACATTTTAATAAATTTTTTTTGATATATTTATTTTTTACGACAAAGTTTTATTTAAATGTTTCATGCAAAAATAAAAAATGCATTTAATATATAAATGCATAAAAATAAATTAAAATTTATAAATGTAATTGTTTAACATAATTTTAAATCGAATAACTTAATATTTTTAATAAAATAAAAAAGCAAATCAATATCAAATTTAATAAATTTAAATAAATTTATAGTTATAAATATCTAAAATAAAACAAACAAAAAACTTAAATGATTTAAAAGTAAATGAAATAATAATAATAATAATAATAATAATAAAAAAAAAATAATAATAATAATAATAATAATAATAATAATAATAATAATAATAATAATAATAATAATAATAATAATAATAAAAGAAAACACCAAACTACAAATATATATTCAACTACAATATATTTCGACAGCCTCACTGTCATCGTCAGGTAGTCTTGCACTTAAATCAATATAGTTTTAAGTTCAAAACTACCTGACGATAACAGTAGGGCTGTCAAAATATATTGTAGTTGAATATATATTTGTGAATTGGTGTTTTCTTTTATTTAATTCGGATCAGGGAAAAAATGTCATATGGCCCTTTTTTCCCTGATATTTTAAATTGAATATTCAATTGAAATTTATTGTATTTTTAATTAATATATAAAGATATATTTTTTCATGACCCTTAATATGAATCTTGAACAGGTAGAAGAAACAATAACTCGGATGAACAATGAATAAATTAATAACTACATGTTCAGCATGTGACTTTATAAAAGAGAACAGCGATGCTCAGATACATGCTCGGCTTTATGACGTACGAATCATCTAAAAATTACGTGGATTCTTACTGATGAAGATGTTATTCAACTGTGTGTTCAAAAAATATATTTCTATCAGAGATGGTTCTTTTTTGCTTCTTTTAAAAGCAATAATCATATGGTGTGCAAACATATCAAAGAGCTCGATATTACAATGCGTTTCGATTTCAAAACCCACCATTCGCAAGTTAATGCAAAAGCTTATTTAAAGAATGAAGACAGAAAATACCCTGGAGAGGAAATTAGGCGACCCAAACACCATAGTTCAAATAGATGAGACTATGTTGGACTATGGGTGTAAAAGTCACCGTCGCAGATCGCATTCCAATAAAAGCGATGCCCTATGCATTGTAGAGTGTTCCCAAAAATCACGAGGGTTTTGGCTGAATTGATTCCGAACAAAAAAGCTACAACTTTAATGCCAATTATATGTGATCACGGTGTTCCCGTTACTATTGTATATTAAAGTATAAATAGTTTATACTGATGAACACAAAAACTATGGATCTCTTGTATGAAAAGGGTTTATACATCGCTTTATCGTTCATAAGTATAATTTCGTCGATCCTTTTACTGGTGTTCACACATAACATGTGGAATCCTTCAACAATGCACTCAAATATGAAAGAAAGAAAAGAAAAGGAGTTGCGACTGCAAAAAGAGAAGATTTTTTGACTGAATTCGTCTGGAGATGGAACTATAAGAACAATTTATGTGAAGCAATTTTAAATTTAATAAAAAAATTTTCTCTATTTTTAAATATTTATAATCTTCATATTAAGTTTTTTTTTGTTATAATATCTGGTATTTTTTTCCCTGCTCACATATTTGGCTTTTTTTCACTGATCAAAGCCAATTGTTGTATTATATTACTTACAAACATAAGTAATTAAATTTTATATTACTAAAATCAAGCGTTACAGACTGACAAATTAAATTGTTTTGTTTGTTATTACTAATATAATATTAATAAATATTTATTATCAAATTTTTATAGTTCATTTTCAACTATCACAAGATCCATTTGTAACTGTTCATTTCCAATGGTAATCGGGATAGGCATGACCACTCAAGCATCACGAAGTACTTAATTAAACTTTTATGTATATTAACAGCGTCCAAAAAAAAATTTAGAATATTTAATAAAAATTAAATGGAATTGGTAAGGTTTGAAAAGTTTGAAGAAATTGAGGACAACCTTAAAAGAATAAAAACTTTTTTTAAAGAGCCTTCATATGAAGATATTCAAATTAAACAATTTTGCCCAAATGATTTCGATATGGAGCAGTTAAAGAAATACGAAATCAAATACAAATGTCTTCAAAAGTTCAATCATGACTTCTCAAATAGATTGAGATTCAATACGCTGAACCTGAATTTCTCGGAATCCCGAATCCAAACTAATAAAAACGACTATTTGTTGTGGGGAAACAATGAATTCAACATTATTGTCCCTTTAAGACTTCCAATTGGGACAAAGTTAATCGAATTGTCACCTGGGTTTATTTCAGTCCAAGTTTCAAACGTTTCTAGTGTGGATTCAATGAATCTTTTGTTAAAAAAGCAAAATGACAATAGCTCTTTACTCTCTTCTTCGATCGCTAGTAATACAATGGCCGCGTTCTTGCCTGAACATTTGTCAGTTTTCTGCCAACAAATTCGAGATTTTGTTCGAGTTTTAGAGGTAAGCAATAAAACCGAAAATAAAACCATTAAAACAAAATTAGAATTTAAAAGTACCTATCTCACCGCCGATCTCGTTACCGATGATCATTCTGAGGAGAGTATAAAAGAGGGAAATAAAGAGAAGTCAATTATAGAATTTATTGAAAATAAAACTGAAACAATTATAATAAATGCTACATTTATCCCGGCGCTGGCCGTCTCAGCAAAGTTTAACAACTATCTCATTCCATTGAGTCCAATCCATCAGCAGTACTTTGACAAATACGGAGATTCTCTGGAGCATCTTTGGGTAGAGGATCACTGGTGGAATGAGAATAAAATTCTTAACAAAATTAACAATACGGATTTAAAGTTGCGATTAAAGGCCGCAATTGGACTTCATACGTTGTGCAAAAACGATTCGGACCTTAATTTTCTCACTGAAACTTACTTCAAACACAATTTGCTGACATCCTTCGACAGTGATTTAGACGATTTTTCTATTAAATGGCAGCGGAAAAATTTATTTCCTGTTTTCTAGAACAATTGCAACATTTAAAACATCAACTCCAACAGAAATATTTCGTTCATTATTTTATTAACGATTTCAACTTACTAAATTTTTCCCGTATCCGACCGGAATCGCTGAGAAAGGCTATTGAAAAGTTGAGTTTACTCATTAGTAGTAAAATAATGCTCTTGACAGCAATTGGTAAAAATAATGAAGTCAAATTGAAACTTGACAGTTAAAATTTCGTTTTAAATCTACTGACAAAATATAAGTAACTTAAATTTTAATAATATTTTCAGTTAGAAATAATAAATATATAATATATTCCAAATCTAATACAAATATGTTAGGTTTTATTTTGTTCAAATTTTGTAAGAAAATTAAAAGAATCCAACACAAGAAAGTTTTATACAAATTTACCATAATAAATACAACCAACAATATGATATTTGTTTATCTACACCATTACGATATGGTAAGCTCCGTCCACGGTAGATCACCCTTCATGGTACGCGCGTTTAATTTTAAATTGGCTAAAATTAGTTTTCACTCGCTTTCAAACTCATCTTTGTGATTCAGATATGGATTTATTTTTGCCTGTTTCGAAAATCTTTTATACTTCGACTATCCGCTCAATTTTACATTCATTGATCAACTTCAACTCACACTTTTTATACCTGTTTTAGACAATAGACTAATATTGAGTTTTAATCCAATAATAATTTTGTTTTTAGCTGCCCTAAATGAGCAGGCAACTTTTCGCTTCTTTAAACACCCTAAAACTAATTTCGGTTTATTCAGTTTTTAGAAAATTTGAGATTTAAGTATTGTAGAAATTGCAAAATCATTAATCGAATCAAATGTAGAAATTAATTTATTTCCTTAATAATAATTACTTTAATAGTTCAATAATTTATACATGAGAGATATTTTTTAAAATTTTATCATTATAAGGCTTATAATATAAGCCAAATTTACATATAAATATTATTGATCCAATTAACATTGCATTGATATTTTGCAATAAAATCTCATTAACTATCTACTCCATCCGTCACAAAATAACTATCTGATTAGAAACTTGTAATATGTAAAAATAATTACAAGATGAAATGTGCCTTGGGTTTCCTATATGGCTTTCTACATGTTTAATAAATTATTAATTAATTTTATTTATTGAATATCTTTGACTGGAACCCCGCTATCGATTTTTATTAGCATATTTGAGATCGTCTCTTCATTTGTTATATACTTGTACATACTTGTTTCCCCACAATATGTTATTTTTAATTTTTATAGTTTTATATTATTTGTAAATATTACCCTTTTTGATCCCAACAAGTATGATTTAATCCTTTTCCCATAATATGTTTATTTATGGAAGTATAAAAAATATAAAATTTTTAAAATTTATTCTTTTTTAAGAGCGAACACAGGCATTAAATTCGATTCTCTTTTATCGGAATAATCCGCAAATTTACAGAAATACATTTAATACATGAAATCAACAAACTTACAGAAATATGTATTTATAACTAATTCAAGCGTTTGTAAAAAGCAATATATTAGGAAACTTTTTTTTTATCACTCTGAAACTTTTCAAATACAGATATTTCAGATGCTTATTATTGTTTGAGTTTTAAATCTAAAATTATTTTAAACGGTTGGAAGCAGTTTACAAAAGTCACAATTAGAATCAAACGGTGTAAATAAATACAAATCTGCAGAAAATCAACTAACTATCAAATTAGAATTTGAAAAATTGAGACAGATATAGAGTTGACAATGAATGAATCAGAATACGTTTAAAAAGGGCAGTAAAGCGAGGAATGTACATGAAACATGAAGTCGTTATTTAATTAATTGATTAGACACAGTTAAAATAAATAACAAGAAAACTAAACAAAAGGGAATTCAGAAAACTTTTTTCAGGACAGCATGAAGAATGGAGAGATGTTGGAAAAATATTATCGTAAGGAAAGTACATGGTTGGGTAATTAATTATATAAATCCTGAAAGAAAGTGGCAGAGGGAGGATTGACAAAAAAGACGATTTTGTTTGTGAATCATTAATCAAGTAGATTAAATCACTATATGAGGCAAATCAAAATTAGAAACCGCCGGCATTATACCTCCATGGACAAAGAAATCGACAATATTATTCAGGAGTAAATAAAATCTAATAAAAATAGGACAACAGAAACGTTAAGAGGAATTCTGTTGAGTAGTTAGAATCAAAGCAGGATCCGATTATTGAAGATGATTATTGTTACAAAGTTCACGGAATCAGAAAATTGTAGCAGAACTCATCGTATAGTTATAAAACATATTTATTCTTGCTATGATAAATTAGATGTGAAATTTGGTATATACAACTGTAAATAAAAATATCCATTGGGAGTGTTATGTTTTATTTTATATATCATGTGAAGTCAGAACTACCGACTATTATTATTTTTTTCATTGTTTAAAATTCAACATTATTAATTTAGAAATATTTTGGTAATTGGAATTACTGCTAGTTTCCATGACTACCACTAATTTACCGAATCAAATACAATCGCGTGTCTAACAAAATAGTCTAGATTCCTTTTTACTTTTATTTGAATCGGCTTTCAAGAACGAAATTCTTTTTATCAAAATTCTATTCGTGATAAAATCATTCAATTGTAAATAAATTATTGTAAAATAATGACACAATTTTGAAAAAATATTATTTTGGTTTATACCGACATAATAATAGTTAAATATTTTTTATTTTAAATTGTAATAAATATGAAATATTTCCCAGGCGAAATACAATTGTAACTTTGGAGAAAATATTTTTTGGACAAAATTGACACGAATGTTTTTAAATTTTACTCGATTTTAAGTTTTTATTATAATTTATGATTTATTTATATTAAGCAATATTTTTTCATAAATATAAAAGAATTGTTATTTGAATATAAATAAATTTTACATTTAATAAAGTGGAATAAGAAAACATTATCTAAGTAAATATTTAACTATATTCAAGACAATGATTTAATTACAAGAAAATACCATTCAATCACACGGTTTACGATAGATTTTGACAGTTTTCCTGTCATCATGAGCTAGATCAGTTAAACTATGTATATTGTAAATTATTTAAACAAATTTTATTAATTTTAAAAAATACATTTTATTAATTTAATATAATTTTAAATAATAAATAATTTTTCAATCTTTTTCTATTTTCAACAAATACATTATTAATTATTTTTTTAAAGATATTTTAAAAGTTTTTAAATTTTTATGATTGTCATAATGTCAATTTGAACAAAATATCTTTTAAAATATTCAATCTAATAAATTAATACACCAGAATTATTAAGGATGAAGGGTCATTTTCCCATCAAATGATTTTCATCGGGCTAGAGTTCCATCAGAAAATTTCAAAATTTCATGATTTACTAAATTTTTTAAAAAAAAACATGTTTAATTAATTTGTAGAAATTCATTTTATTGAAACAAAATAAGTACTGTATTAAAAAGACAAAAAAAGGAAAAAATATGAAAAATATAACTTTTATGTCAACATAAAATTCATTAAAACTAAAATAAGAAAAAAAAGGAAAAAAGTATATAAATGAAATGAATGATATAATTTCTAGAAATTTATCCTTTCATCAAAATTCAGAAAAAAATTCTTTTCCTAGTGTCTCAAAAAAATCTCAAATTGTGAGTTAAAAATACAGTGAGACTTATTCGAAGCCTTGATAATTTCAAAGTAAAAAATAAAACAAACCATAAAATCGTTTCAACTAAGAATATTGATACTTATGTTGCAAATTTTGACAATAAAATAATTCCTGTTTCTGATATCGCAAATAATTAATTAATAGATTTAGCACCTGAATGTAACAATAAATCAAAATGAATAATAAAATTTTTTTTAAAGTTATTTTTACTTTGATCCATTTTTTCTCTTTTCTGTAAAAAAATTTTTTTGCTTTCATCTTAATGCCGCAAAATAAAATTTCTGATTTAATCACAGGAACAATAAAGATCTTTATATAAAAACAAATGTTACCCGTCATAACTACTACTGACAGAAGCTTTAATAAATAAATTTGCGTTTTTAGTTAGAAAATATTCATCA